>CM052550.1:20402050-20455985 GCA_028533065.1 Trachops cirrhosus
CCACCCCCTGGCCGGGGCCCACCAGCCACTGCCGCTTGTACACCGAGGGTGTGCCTGCTGCGGGCTTGCACGCCGCCCCGGGTGCTCAGCTCTCCACTCCGAGTCCCTCGCCTGGCTGCCCGACTCCACCCATCCTACTGGTCTGGATGAAAGTGTCTATTTTTAAATCCTTGGGTGTCTGACTTCCATACACTTCAATTTTCTGTCAGTTCTGGTTGTTATTTTGTTTCTATATTGTTGTTGTCCCTATCTTGGTTGTGCGAGGAGGCACAGTGTGTCTACCTATGCCTCCATCTTGGCCGGGAGTCCTGCTTTAAAGATTTTCTTACTTAACAGACACTTAGCTCATCTTCTGTTTTAATATGGGTATGTAAGGCTATTGATTGTCCTTTATTCATGGCTTTAGCTATGTCCCATAAGTTTTGATATGCAAAATTTTTGTAATCTTTCATTTTGAAATATTTTCTAATTTTCATTGACATTTCTGGAGCCATAATTTCTTATTTAGTTAATGTATTACTTTGTTTTCAGTTAGGGGAATTTTCTAGGATCTTGTTATTGATTTCTAATTTTATCCCATTTTGGTCCAAAGGCATACTTTCCAGTGTTAATCTGTTGAAGTCTGTTGAGACTTGCTTTTGGCCCTGCATATGGTCAATTTTGGTGAATGTTCCTTAAGTACTTGAATGTGCATTTTGCTGTTGTGTTCAGTGTTTAGCACATTTAGTTATTATCTCCAGTTTATCAATTGTGTAGGTTCAAATCTTCTTTATATTTCCTATTAGCTTATTTTATATTATTGATGTTAAAAATTCATCATTCTGATTATGAATTTTATCTATATTCTCCTTTTAATTCTGTCAATTTTTGGCATACACACAGTTAGGTGCATACAAATTTAGAATTGTCACATATTCCTGGTGGATTAGAACTTAGTATTATGAAATATTCAGCTTTTTCTTTCATCTGACTTCTTTTGTTTCATGTTTACATGGTTCATCTTTTCTCATTCTTTTCCTTATAACTTTCTTATTGTTATGTTTAAGTATGCAAAACATAACACACACACTTTTGTAAGGAGCATAGTGTATGTGTGTTTTATCTAGTCTGATAATCTGTCTTTTGATTGCATTTTCTTTTTGACACAACTAGTTGCCTCCTGGACTCTCAACCTGGCTTCCCAGTCTGGCTCTTACTGGCTGAGTGGCATAGCACAACCTTTTTTGCTTAGTTATATGTGTGCATGTATATATGTTACATATGTTTTGATTGCAGTTTTTAGTCCATTTATATTTAATGTAATTCCAGGTATATTTGGGTTTGGGGTTAAGTATAGCACCTTATTATCTACTTCACAGATAATATAAAAGTATGGCTTGGCCTTCACCCTGAAATCACTCTGTTTCTGGGGCAGGTTTGCTCAGCCTCAGCACAATTGGCATTTTGGGCCAGATGACTGTTTGTTGTGGGGGCTGTCCTGTGCATTGTGGGATATTGCGTAGCATCCCTGGCCTTTATCCACTAGATACCTGTAGCATGCCATCCCCAGTTGTGGCCCCTGAAAATGTCTCTAGACCTTCACAACTGTTCCTAGGGAAAACATGCCTCTGGTTGGGAACCCCCAGGCAAAGTGTGCAGTGCTCACTACAGGCCATGCGTCATGACTCAGTGTTTTGTGTTTGTGCCTTCTCATGGTGACTTTCCTTTAAACCGCAGGCTTTGAAACTGCCAAGTCTTTTGCCCTCCATGGTGCTCACGTGATTCTGGCCTGTAGGAACTTGACAAGAGCCAATGAAGCCGTGTCACGCATTTTAGGAGAATGGGTAAGCAAGCACTTGACTCTTTTTTTAATTGTCACATACACACGCTGGGGTAAACACATAGAAGTTTTAGTAGAGTGCATAAAGTTTATTGCTCTTAGACTAATGTTTTCTTTATTTTTAAAGCCATATTCACTTTGTTTACTTAATGAATGAAAAGGACAAGCAAGCCTGTTATCATCCACACATTTGTTTAAAGTTCACTGTCAATTCCTCTGCTTTATTAGTCAGAGATTTGAGAATGTTCACTCATCTAGCTCATTTATTAAGAAAAATAAAATGTGGTTAACGCCCCTGAACCCAGCTAAGGTTGTTAGACTTATGGTGTTAGGTTTAGAAAGGAGCAGACTTTAACCCTGCCTCTGGTCTGTCCTTTTCGCTTTTTTCTCTCTGTACAGGCATTGGTATTGATATGTGTGTGCACAAATGTTCATCGAGGGCTTGCAGTGCTCTTGGGGCTAAGGACAGAGCACTGAACAAAGCAAAATCCCTACACCTTCTAGACCATAAAGGGATAATTGCTTTTCATATTTTCCTTAATGTCAGGTTCTTATAAGTACAGTGAAAGACAATGAAGGAATGTGAGGGGTCAGGAGGGACGGTGCGGACTCCTTCAGATTGGGTGGTCGGCAGAGAGCCCTCTAAAACTGTGACATTTGATTGGAGACCTGGATGAAGTGAAGACATAAGCTGTGCCAGGGTCAGGGGAGATAGTTTTTGAGCAATGGGAGCAGCATGTGCAAAGGCACAGAGGTGGCAACATGCCTGGAGGGCTCCAGGCTCAGCAGGGGGCCAGTGTGGCTGGAGCCAAATGGAAGGGGAGGAGGTTGCAGAGAGGTGCCAGGGCTGTCACGTGGGACCTCAGAGACCATGGTGCAGAAGACATTAGAGGGTCTGAGCCAAGTGTGTCACAGGCTGATTCTTTTTTTCTTACATGATCACTAGGCTTTGGCATGAAGTGTAGACCGTGTCCATTTATTCAATTGTCGTTTATTTACATTTTCATGAGGCACACCACTGTCACAGGTACTGGGGCCCACTGTTAAGGAAAAACACATGTTCCCACAGTTGTAGAACTTTTCTGCTTATAGCAGAAGACAGATTTAATCAAAGAAATCTAAACCTCAGTGGAAACGTGACATATGGTACATGGCGCTCTGAAGTCTGTGGTGCTCCGAAAGGGAGACTAATGCCAGGGAGGTCGGGGCATCAGTGTCCCCAAGGAAGAGATAATTGGGCTGAGGTCTCAAGAAAGACTAGGGAGCAGGTGGGAGAAGGGGAAGGTCATGCCAGGCAGAGGAATGGGAGGCGGAGGCGGAGGGGGAGAGGACGGCCATGTGCCTGGGAGCGGAGCGTGAAAGGGGTTGGAGCGTCCTTGCCAAGACTGTCTTCATTTTCTGAGCACCGTGGGAGATTTCTTGCCGTGTGAAGAAATAGACTATGGTTTGTGGAAGAGAATGTCTAGGGTGCTGGACTGAAATTTTATGAAAGTCAAGAAAAGGAAGATTTGTTTCTGCTTTTTCAAGCAGAATTTAAAATTCATTATATTTCAAATGAGCCTGTGGCTTAATCTCACTGGATTCATTATTTGGGGTTAAATTAAGAATACAAAACAGGGTCCATTTTTTCCTGATTATCTTAGTTCTTTCTAACTCCCAAGTTAAAAAAGTAATAGCCTCTACTAGGTGGTATAGTAGTAATTTTTAGAATTGTATAAAGAGAAAAAATGGTAGATATATAACTTATGGTTTGTATCTTCACACAAAATGGTAATATATTAAATAAAAAGTAGAAGCCCCTCTCAGTCTTCTCTGGGAAGGTAAGTCCCTCTCAGTCCTTTCTTGTGTATTCTTCCAGCAACAGTTTGTACATACTCACAAAAATACACACAAAATATACTTTGATTTGTTTTAACTTAATACTCCAGCTCTTTTCTTATCTTCCCCATAGAGATCTACCCCATTGTTCTTAACTGCTGTACCAGAGTCCCTCACGTGCTTGTGCTGCCATTTGTTCAACCAGCCCCCGCTTGTGGAGGGCATTTGGGTTGTTTTCATTGTTTTGCTATTCCAAGTGATACCCTCTGGAAGTTCAGGCTCTCTCGCATTTTCATTCAAAATCGGGCCTCAGCTGTGGTGCAGTGAGTGTTCTCGATACACAGTTTTTTTTTGTTTTGTTTTTTTAAATATAGTTTATTGATTATGCTATTATAGTTGTCCCATTTTCCCCCTTCATTCCCCTCCACCCTGAACACCCTCTCCCACCCACATTCTCCCCCTTTAGTTCATGTCCATGTGTCATACTTATAAGTCCTTTAGCTTCTACATTTCCCCTACTATTCTTACCTTGCCCCTGTCTATTTTCTACCTACCGTCTATGCTACTTATTCTCTGTACCTTTTCCCCCTCTCTCCTCCTCGATACACAGTTTTGTGAGGACACCCATAGGGCAGAACCTGAGCAGCGAGCTCATTGACTCGGAGGCAGCCGTTTTTCAGTTGCGGTAGTGGCTTCCCGGTTGAGCTCCCGGTGTAGTTTGCCACTGCCTGTCCATACTGCCGGTGCAGAGGAGCGCCCAGCACCAGACAGGGTCAGACTTGTAAAGTTTTGCCCATCGATGTTATATTTAAAGCAGAAAAATCAGATTCCAGTGGCCCTTGTGATACTGTAATAACCATATTATCCAATAATATTAATGTTTAAACTAGTCTTGGAAGATACTGCTAAAGCACAATTATTTATGCATTCTAAAAATTGTCTTCCTTTGTCCTTATATATGAGAATGGAGTCATCTGGATTTATCCCATTACAATTATCGTTTGATGCCTAGAGACCAAAATTCCTGGATTTGCCCTAATCAACTGTGGGACTTTGGGAAATCTTTCAGTCTATTTGGTGCCTCAGTTTTCTTTGTCTCTAATGAAGAAGGTTGAATGGGACGATCTCAAAGACCCACCATTTAGTTTTCCTTCTTGCATTTTAAGCCATACCTGGGTACCTGGGAGTCAGTTTCAGATGACAGGGTTTATCATTGTATAGTTTCACTGCCTTTAGTAACTTGAGGTTGACCAGCAAGCGGCACTCCCAGAAAAAAAATTACCCCCAAATTTCACTGTCAGGCATGTGAGCAAAGGAAGTGGGAACCAAAACAAAACTAGTACTCCACGTGTTTCAAACATTGTAGCAAATTTATAGGTTGTAGACGGAAGAAACTCAACCCTTTTACCATCTCTCTCATCTGTTTGCTTGTTCTCTGCGAATCCCATTGTACCGTGTTTCCCATTCCCCTGGGTTATGGTATGGAAGGTCAAAGTCAGCCCCAAAAGCTGTCATTGCCATTGCAGATCATTACACTATTAACACAGTGCTGAGTGTGGGAGAACTTCCCTTGGCAATCTGTATGTTGAGCTGGGGTTTCAGGCCCTACTCCCACTTCCCCACCCTTGATATGAGCTGGTCAAGTTTCCCTCAGGCCCTTCCTTAACTCATTTTTGCGAAGGGATTTCATATGTTACATTATGAAGTACCACCTTCTTGTGTTTCTCAGGTCAATGTGATCTACTCCAGTTTTCCCAGCTGCTAGCCAGCTCGAGCATGTTTGCACTGTATCGGGGATGAATCCTATAACAGTATCAGAACTGGGAAGGTACTGTAACATATTGGTACCTCCCAGGAGATTCTCAAAATGAGCCAAAGTTTTTTGTTGCAGCAAAAGCTCATTCAGAAGTCTTTAGGCCCTTTGGCTCAGTGTTGGCTTGCACGTGCCGAGGCTCTGTGGGCAGTCTCCGCCTGGCTCGGGAGGTAGAGTTTATGCTTCCTTCCCCAACTTGTTCTTCCCTGCCTGGCCTCTCTCTTCCTGACTTCACTTTGCAGACCCAGAATTGCTCTGTTCCAGAATACTCGTGTCTGCCTCCAAGCCAGTGGAACATTACTCTTACACCCTCGTTGGGGCACCCAGGAACCACCATTTACAGGGTGGGGCAAAGTAGGTTTACAGTTGTGAGTAAGCAAAACACAAGAGTTTATTCATTTTCCTTAGGCACAACTGTAAACCTACTTTTGCCCCACCCTCTACTGTGTCTCTGTCCTGTGCTGTGTCCTGGGCAAGGCCCTTTCTGTCCTTATTCAGGAGGGTGCAAAAGCCCGGTTTTCTCCGTTTTGCTGAAGAGCCGCTGTGGGGCTCACAATGGTGAAGAGACTTGCCCAGAGTCACACACTGGGGAACACAGCTCCTGGTACATCCGTCTGTCCTTCAAACTCGAAGTCCCCCTACGCCACCCCACAGGCTGGCTTTCTGCCCCAGCCAGCATCAAATGTATTCACGACCTTTCAAGCTTTGCTTTCAAAATTGTTAGGTCACAGGTGGCAAACACAAGGCCCGTGGGCCAAATCCGGCCCCCCACCTTGTTTTATCTGGCCCGGCACCTTGTTTCTACCCGGCGGCAGCACCGAGCTCCTTGCCCCTAGTTAAGGAGTAGTTACATTTATACAGTCATAAAATTGTATTTGGCCCTTTGAAGGCAACTGTGAGGCTGATGTGGCCCCCAGTGAAAATGGTTTTGATACCCCTGTGTTAGGTGCTATTTGAGTGGTTAAGTTCAGGCTTAATCCTATTTCTCAGGTAAAGCTACTCTGACCTACCTTCATGTCCCAAGCATTTCCTTTGCATTGAAACTATCCTTTATAGAGTTCTCAAGCCAATTGCGGGGCAATCCAGCTATTTAGTAAAATGTAACTAAAATGAAAACACATTTCATATGGAATTATATTAAGAGCCTATATATAATTACTGCTACCAATAATGATTTCATGGGAATATGTCCTCCTGCTGAGATGTTTCGGATGCTCCAAAGTTACAAATAAGAGAAGAACTGAAAACAATCAAAACTGGATAACACAGACAGACACTGCAGAAGTAAACCACCCTCTTAAAAGGCCAATCCATTGGCCATAATTAAAAAAGGAGGGAGGATGGGTCCATCAGCTCCCAATCATATTTCAATGAATCGTCTTGGAAATGGGGTCCCTGCCTGTGCTGTTAGGCAGTCCACCATCTGAGGATGTGGTCCACCTCACTCCTGTCCTTAAGTGGATTACAGACTGCCTCTAAGGCAAGTACCTAATATTTTTCTCATTATTCCAAGGAGCCCATAAGGCTGGCTGAGCAGGAAATTTGTAGTTTATCTTCCTGTTTTTGGGATGGAGTGGATTCTCTTTTACTTAGCAGCACTGTCTGTGTGTGAGGACATCAGTGAATTCCCTCAGTCTGGGGCACTGATAGGTGTGGCGGGATCCCTGCAGTGCTGTGGTTCTTACCGTCCTTTACTCAATTAGCATTTATCGGAATGGGGTTTTATTGTTGTTTGCATGGATGTCTGGCACGTCCCACACTCCACACTTCTGAGGGGCATTGTATAGAAAGAACAATAACTGACAAGGTATCAAAATGCCCTTTGTAAACAGTCACAGCAAAACCCCGCGTCTGAATGCAGGGCTCTTGAAAGGCGTAAGTGGGACTTTCACTTCCTCCTTCCTGTCACCTAGTTATAGTTTCTAAATTTTAGATTCCTAAAGCCTGGGGGTTAAAACTTATGGTCCTAGGAAGGAATGGGGTTGAATAGAGTGGGAGCAGATGAGCCTGAGGTCCCCCCTACCTACCAGTTGCATGAAGGAGGAAAGAGCTGTGATGGAGGAGGCACCAAACAAGGGGGAGGGATTGTTTTGAGTGTCCAGCCTGCCTCACTTGTGCCAGGCCCTCACTATATCTGCTCATCATGTAAAGCGTGAGACAGGAAGTGTAAGAGAGCTCACCGATGTGGCCGCCCATGTGTGAAATGTGGGGCCCAGGGACTGTTCTGAAGCTCTAGCATCACCTGGGGACCGAGGTCACCAATGAGTTTGGTGGAAGTGGGCTGGTATGGCAAGAGGGGCTGATGGCCCTGCCTTGGAATTATTATGAGACCCACTCCTCCCAGAGTGCTCCTTGGACCCATCCTTCTACCATCAGGGAGAAGTGATCCAAGTATGTTGAGTTTGGTGGGAAGGTTTGGTCCCTGAGAAGGACTCAGAGCCCAGTCTTTTCGGACCTGTCTTTTTAATTGGCCCAGACTTCAAGTCATCCTGGAGACTGGTTAGGGTGACATGCCTTCGGCCAGGGCTGTGCAACAGAGATTCAGCTCAGCTGCTCTTGTGTTCTCATGGGTACCTAACAGAGTTCCAAGATCTGTGGAGAAGGCAGGCTGGGTAGTCTTCAAGATGCCTCCTGGGCAGATGTCCCTTGTAGGGGGCAGATGTCCCCTGTGGTGGGCAAATCCTCTTCACTTGAAACAAATGCTATAAAATGTGCTGCATTGTAATGGCAAAGATTAGAGACAGATCAAGCTGTGACCTTGGGCAAGTTTCTTAACTTCTCTAAATCTTGATTACTTCATATGTAAAATCCAAATGCTAGTATCTATGCCAAAGATATAGGTGACTCTGAGTACTAAATGCATTGACTGTATGTGTGTTTAACACATTGCGGGGAATAGATTAAGTGTTTAATTAAATGTTAGCTGCTGCTATTAATAACAACTACAACAATAATAATAATTTCTTATTTATACATGAGAGAGATGCTTACTTTTCTTAACTCTCCAAGAAGTCGAGAGAGGAGCTGTAGGGAGGATGGTCATCAGCATGAGTCCAGTGGAGTCGCGATGAATTATTTTTCTGTCTTCATCTGTCTGGACTCCTACATTTTAATAGATGTGTATTTAGTTTGTTGATTAGTATTTTCCAGTGGAGCTCATATTAGCACTCAACTGTCATTTGAAAAGCCATCTTAATTATTTATGTGATTGCTTTTTCTTTTGTATTTACAAAGAAATACACTTTGCATATATTTAAGGAAGATGATTAAGGGATCAGTCATCAGGAACAGCAAGCAATGGTTTCTATCAAAATGGTTATTGAGAAAGCAGGGAGATGAGGGGGGAAAGGAAAGATTTATTAGTCGGAGGTAATGGAATGTTCGCGTGTTGGGGAGAGCACATGCTCTGTTGATTGTAGTCCCATAGTTTGATGCTGGAGAGACTGAAGCGCTGTAATTATTCTAGTTGTCAATACGGTTGATACCGGGTTTATTTATCTTGTTGGAGTGAAGGCATGTGGAAAGCTGACAGTATTATGTCATATTGCAGCTTCATTTAACACTGCGAATAATGATTTTAATATTATTTTCAGCTATGGAATACTTAGGTACCAACCAGTGTATTAGGCATGTGGGTTCGACATTTTGCTGTGCTTTTAATAAGTACAAGCATCCTGTGTTTTCATGACATGGTACTAAGGGGTGATGGGCCAGGATGTTGAGTAATAAATTGCTTGCACTTTTAGGAACAACTGGTGAAATCCAGCTAATTTTAGGCTCCCTCAAATCCACTCAGTGACTTTATGATGGTATAGCTTTGACTTTTGCAGGAATTTCCCCGATCTCCTTTGATAATAAGAGCTTAGATCCCATAATTTGCCTTTCTAGGTCAAAGGCCAAAGTCGAGATGCCTCCTTTTAGGTGATGTGTGCGTGTGTTGGAGGAGTCGTGCAACATGTGTTGTGGGCACTTTACACGCCTCAGGCCTGTCTGAGCGGCAGACCTGTCTTGGAAAAGATGATCACTGTTCCACGCATCACAAGTTATGGGGCCCATCCTCATTGTTTTCAATGATCTTCAGCTGAACAAAAATATAAAAACTATTAATATTATTAATAGTTACAGATTGTTGGGAAAAGTTCATCCTAAATCAGCTGCTAGATCTGTTCCTCATTTCTTTGCTTTAAAAATTATTTTTATGTTTAGTATTGGATTTTCAATAAATAAAGTATGGTACCAACAAGGCTGTGAGCCAGCAAGAGCTGTATAAACCACTTGCTTAAATCAATGAGCCCATACACACACAGACAAAGGTAAAGATACACCTCTCCAGTTCTCCCTCAGGACATTTTGTTTGCAAAGTGTCATATCGTTGCGGTCCGCTGTGGGTGGGGGTTGGGTATTCATAGTTGTCTCTGTACTAGGTACTGTGCTGAGCATTTAGCAGTGAAATATTTATGTTATGTGTTTGTTAAACCCATCTTGCATATAAAGCATTGGAAGCTAGAAGAAGGGAAGAGGCTTGCCTGAGCTCACGCAGCTGACAGCTCTGTGGTAGATCCAGCATACGAAGCCATGTTTTTCCAGCCCCAAAGCCATCTCATTACTCAATCCAAAATTCCTGGCGTGTGTGGTCAGAAGACTGACCTCTCGTTTTCATGGACTTATCCCAGTATTCTGTTTGGAGAGGTTTGCGTGTTTATGCATGAATGTTTCTCTGTTCATGATATGAGGATACCTATGGTTCCCTAGGAAAGAGAGCTTCACAGGTGGCTTTTTGTAACTTGACGGAGCTGGTGACACTCACCAAAGGAAGCGCTCTTCTCCCCAGACTTCCATTTCAAGTGGCCCATAGTGTACTTACTGCTCTACTTACGTTGGCTCTTTGACCTTTCTTGTCACAGGCCCAGGAAAGATTCTTTATCAGATAAATTATTCATCCTCCTTGTAGACATAATTGGTTGCTAAAATATTCTGAGTTTTCTTGTCTCCAGAATGCCTAAAACGTGTGCTTAGTACTTACCCTCTAAGTTTTCCATTTTATTTCTCATTGTGAAAATTTTGCCTTGACCTAATCTTGAGTGTTATTCATTGTTCTTTGATCACCGTCTCTGTGTGTTCGCTTTTTTTTTATTCTGGCCACCGTTCTCAGTCTTGAACACTACCTTTCAAACTTTATATTCATTGTAACCTTTGTATAACGAGGGTTGTGATTAACCGCAGAGTTTGAGAGAGTGAAAGTCAAGCCTAGGTGGCCGGCTCCAAACCATCACTCCCAATCATGTGAAATCCAAAGCAGATTCATCCTTTCATTACTGTGGGGTCCCCTGAGTTCTTATTAAGCAATTTTGACATAGTTTGAAGAGACGGATTTCATCTTCAGATGGTATTCAGCCAATGGCTGAAAGACCTGCTTCTGGCCACTAGGCATTTAGGCTCTGTTATTTAAAAGGGAAAATATGCTAGAGGCTGTTTTTCATATTTATTATGGGGCATTTACAGAGAATCTCACACGTAGCAGGTGTTAGATTAAACAGAGAGGAGAAACACTCTTTGTGCCAATAAAGCCTCGTGTGCGGGACAACTGCAGATACAGCTACGGTGAGGCAGCCTGTCTCAGAGTAGGGCAACACACACTGCAGTCGGTTAAGGTTTATTTTGAGCTTATGTTAAAATAGACTGTTTTGTAATTTATAGGAGGGCAGCCCAGTGGTTTCGAAGTAGCACAAGCTTTGGAGTCATACAGACCTGGTTCCAACATGTTCTGATTCCTGGTTCCAGAGTTCTGATTCTAACATGGGCTCCCTGGGCAGAGTCGGGCATCTCTTTAAACCTTGATTTATTTATCTGCAGAATGGTGTTGACAGTGGCTCTCAGGGTCATGGTAAGGGCGAAGTGAAGTAATGCGTAGGCTCTTTTGTACAGAGGCTGGCCCGCAGAAAAGGCTCAGAAAATGGCAGCTTTAGGGAGGGCTGAGTTGTTCAGCACAGGTCCCTGAGGTAGGCTCTCAGAAATCTTCCTGGAAAATGCTTCCTCCTCCTGCCCCTCCCTGTCTCTACCCATCTTCCTCTCCTTCTTCCTCTAGCCCCTCCTCCTCTTCCTTCTTCTTCTTCTTCAAATGATCAAATGATAGGAAGTAGACAAGCCTCTTTTCATCTTCCCATTGGTGTGTCAGTAAACACTGAGATGAGTTGAGGTAGGAAGCAGGGGGCTTCTCCCGTCACTATGGGGAGAGGTGACTGTCCTTGCCCCCTGTGTCCATGCCCTGGTACAGAGCTGGCTGGTCTTCCGCAGAGGCTGGGTTAGTGCAGGGGACAAGGGGAGCTGGCAGAACCAACTGTCTGTCCCCAGGGGACTCACCTGGAGCCAGTCCCTGCCCCTTAGTAAACTGTCAGCAGATGTAGCTAGATTTTGGAGACCCTGAAAAAAGGAAGCCTTCGAAGTGGCTGTGGGTGTTTTATCATCTGTCCCTGGGCAGAGATCACACGGCTTTGGCTTAAACTCTTCCAGTGATGGGTAAGCCCCTCCCTCCCAAGGCATCCCATCCTATTTCCGCACACCTCTTAATTAGAAAATCCTCCATTGTACTCAAGTCAGAATCTTCCCCTAAGTGTCTTCTACCCACCTGCCCTGATTCTGTCCCCCACATTCCACTGGGCAGTCTTTTCTTTAGAACACAACTAATACATCTCTCAAATTCCCTAAATAATGACTCCAATGTTATTGAAGACATCGGGTTACTAAAAGGTGGCAGTGAGGCTGGCCCTCTCATTTCTTTGCACCCTCTGTCCCTCTTTCATCAGTGGGGTTTGGGATGTGCATGCTAAGGTGTGGCAGCTGGGGAGAACTCCATCTGCTTTGGTATCCTTCAGCAGGTGGTGGATTCGGAGCTCGGATCCGCTTTGCCTTCCCTGGAGTTAATGCATCAGTGTGAATGAAGAGCACAGTCTTCTTTTACATGACTGAAGAGCATGGCATTCATTTACCCCGTTGTTCTCAGATTCTAACTGTTCCAACTACAGTGTGATCTGTACACTGGGTAGCTGGGAGAAACTTCAATGCATCTTTGTAATGGCTTTGTTGTTGTTTATTGAAAGGGACTAATTAACTTTGATTATTGCACTAATATTATGGCACTTTGACAGCCCTTCAGATTTACGACTCCGGGAAAATAAACAAATGAAATGCAGGTGCTGGAGCAGAAAGAATAAGTTATTACTGAACTTTAATTACTTGGAATGTGTAGTCAGGAGAGAATTCGTTGATGAATTACAGGATGCTTAAAATCTACACCTAAGTATAAGTAATATGAAGACAAAAATGAAAAGAGGATCGAGGAGGATGCTGTTTTTAAGGAAAGGGCCAGGAAAGGATAGGACACATCTGCGGTGGTCTCAGTAGCATCCCATGGATTGATCCTGTGGCTTACACAGACAGTGCTACTCGAAGCCTGGCCCCTGCCCCGCAGTGTCAGCATCACTGGAGAACTTGTTAGAAATGCACATTCTTAGGCCCCACCCTAGACCTGCTGGGTCAGTCTCTGGGGGCGGGGCCCAGCAATCTGTGTTCAGCAATCTGTGTTTTGCAATCCCTCCAGGAGATTCTGATGCGCACAAAAGTTGAGAAGTTCTGCCCTGAAATTCTCATGCTGTTTGACGTTTTTCTTTGATCAAGGGCAGGTACAAATTTTTATGTTTGCTTATAGAAGTCAAATGTTCTCATAACCTAGTTTACCAACTAGCCCAAAGATTTTCAGATAATTTTTTAAAAATGGTACAACTATTTATCAAACTTCATTTATGTGCTAGGTATAGTGGGTGATATAAGACAGTTTAGAGTATTGTCATTACCCTTAAGGACTCTATATGTGAGGTGATAATTCTAAGTCATACGCTTGTCAGAGCCCAGTGAGCATGGTAAGAGTGGTACTCCTACCATGAAAGATGCTTTCTTTCATGGAGCTCCAAAGCAGGATCCTTGAAGACGGAAGTATCGGCAGGCTGTAGTCAGCCCTGGTGGTGAGGGCACATTCCAGTGGAAGGAAGGGCCGGAGCAGAGCGTGGGAGCCTGTCCTGGAGACCGATAGTCAGGTTTGGATATAGTGTGGTGAGGAGGCTGGAAGCTGCCTTTCAAAGCCAGATTATTCAGGGCCTTGAGTTCCATTGTCTTAGGAGAGCGGGCTTTATTCTCTAAGTCCTGGCAGCCATTGAAGGATCTGAGATGGGGTGGGGGGATGCAGTCCACACACAGTGATGTAGAAAGACGATGCTCAGGCTGAATCAGAGAAGGGGAAGGTGGAGGCCGGGAGACACTGTTAGCTGTTCAAGGGGCAGCTGTGAGCTGGAGTGGGTGAGAAGCATGCTGAGTCTGCTTACTTATTTCCTGACATTCAAGGAATAATTTTAAATCTATGGACTGAGTCCCAAAGTATAAAAATTATCATCCCTTCCAATGTTTCCTGCTCTGAGAACCTTTAAAAATAATGGAGGAAAACATTCTTCACTCTTAGAAACTCTGTGAAAATACAAACATTTTACTTAACCACAGCCCCCTTATAGGAGTGGAGTGATCAGACAATTTATTGTTCAAACCAGGAAATATTGAGAGCTAACGGAGGACATGTTGACAATTACACTAGGAGAGCAGGCATAAACAAGGAGAAAGACCAGGAAGTCTGAGCAAGCTACTTAGGAGCAGTTGTCCCGAGAATCCAATGAGACCACACCTGAGTGGCTGGCCTGACTAGACTCCATACAGAAGGGGTCCGGCCTGGCTTCTGAGGGGGCAGATTTGAGCCTCACACCGGCCTTAGTCCCTTCAGTTCTGGGTTGTCTCCTGTCAGCACTTTTCCTATTCAGAGGCTGACGTTTTCATTCCACCAAAGTTCTGCCAGCCTCCAGCCCAAGATTGTCTCTACTTCTCGGAGAGTGACAAGTGTAACTGTGACTCCAGATCTTTTTGGCCAAGCAGGCTGCTGAGTTTTTAATCCAGACCCTCCCATTCACATCATTTATCCCAGCATCTGGAACCTTCTGGGTGCCCCTGTTATGATACTGGGTACTTGGGGAATAGGAAGGCACTTCAGTTTCAGACCTAGCCAGACCCTGTCACTGTAAGCACACAGTGGTCACTGCCTTCGGTTTGGGATGGCCCACGGCATGTCTGGTCTATGAACATGGACAGCTGAGAGCTGGTTCCATGCTTAATTTCAGCTCTTGCCTCATCGGAGCACATTCTGGGGCTCTTGGCAATGATGTCAGTGGTCATGGTCATACTGCAGACTTGAGCCACTGTAATGGCATCCTTGCAGATCTTGAAGAGAAGCAGATATAATTCTACATTACTTTAAAGTATCTGTTGAAAGTGAAGTTCTTTTTAGTCATAAATGTATGGCCCATTGGGTTTTGCGGGATTCCTTCAGCCATAACTTTCAGGGGATATAATACAGATTCGAGCCAATTAATGCAAGGATAATAAAATGATAAATTTAGATATGAATTAGTGAAGCCATTTGTCCTTGTAGGGAAAATTATGAATTAACAGATTGCATTTGGGTATACTGTGGTTAGGAAATGGTAGAATTTGAGGACTGGAAAGGACTCTCTGAGATCATCCAGTTCCACTCCCCCACTTGACAGAGAGGAAAACTGAGGCTCAGAGAGGGTCACTGATCTGTTGACTGTCACTGAGGCAATTATGTCTCATTTTGGGATAGATTATCATGCTGCCCATTGGCTTACTGTGAAAAAAATGTGTGTGGGGGTGCATATTTATTTATTTTAAAAAAGAGCAGAATTGCCCATAAGGCAGGGATAGGAGCACCCAACATGTAGTGCTGAGTTGGATAGTTTGCTTAATTCTCCTTATTTGTATGACAGTAACAATGACAGTTACAAGGGCAGCTAGCATTGTGTGCTAGTCCCTATGCAAAACACTTTCGATGCAGCAATTCAGTTGACCTTTAGGATAACCCTATGATGGACCTAAAATTATGAATGCTATTTTCAGGTGAAGATATTAGGCGCAGAGAAGTTTAGGACCTTGTCCAAGCTCACACAGCACATAAGCAGCAGAGATTAAGTGCGGTAGGAGGACAGAAGCCTGGCGTGTTGTATTGCTCCTGGTATTTCCCCAGTGTGAAGCATAGTCCCTGGTCAATAGGGAGCATTTAGTAAATAGTATTTGAATTAGCAAGGTTGACAGTTGAGCTTCAGGGGTTCTAATGAGGGCAGCAGTGTCCGGTCACTGTGGGAAGGGGCATTTGGTGGTTCGTTTTGGGAAACCAGGCCAGCAGAAGGGACAGATAACCAGTGTGTTTTTCTGAAGTACTCAGCTCTGTAAGTTGATTTTCATGTTGAGGCCACTGAAGTGCCCCCAAATTCTTCAACTATCTTCTAGCTTGTTAAAGGAGTTGTTATTTGTGGGACATTGGGTCAAGCATATTGCTTTCCCTTGTCTGAAAATTACTATTCCTATGATTTGAGAAATCTCAGGTAACCAGCTTCCCTAGCCATTCTGGGGAAGTGGGATTTTGCTGTATTGAGGAGTGGGCTTATAAATCAATGCGATTTCAAGGGACAGAAAAATGGGTCACTTATGTAGAGAAATCAGCTCAAAGGGCAGAGCTCAAGAGCACAGGGGACATGTGCAAGGGCTAGCGGGTGAATCCAGGAGCCTGCTGGTCTTAATCTGAGATCGTGATCTCAGAGAACGTATGTGATCGAAAGGGATAAGGTTGATCAGAAATCAGTAACTGCTTTAGAAGCCAGCAGGCCTCAGATGATGCTATGCTCTTGTAGGTAAATACAGAAACCTTTTCATTCCCATTACTTAGATTAGAAAACCAGCTTGGGCTGGCTTTGCTTCAGTGTCCCTCTTTTATTTTGGTTAATAAGTAATTGTCCAGAATCCTGTCAAGAGAAATATGCACTGAAAAGGAAATGTGTGTGCATGTGTGAGAGAGAGGGGGGCGCACAGAGATACACACATACACACACACACACACACACAAATGAGAGATGGAGACCCAGAGAAGGAAGTGAGATCAAGGCACGAAGAGACAGATGGACAGAGAGGGAGACAGGGAGGGGCGTGGGATGGGGAAGAGAAAGAAGAAAAAGGGAGGCAGAGGGAGGAATGGAGGGGGAGACAGAGAGAACGAGGAAGACTCTCAGGAGTGTTTTTATGGAGCTTTGGAGGCCGGCCTCTGCACCGTGGGCTTGATCACTGTTTTCAGCATTCTCTGATCATTTCTTGCTCAGAAAGGAGGAAATTAGAATTGTTGAGCTATGATTTGTTTTAATCAGAAAGAAATTGTCTAACATAAATCTCCTCATGAGTGCTGGAAAAGCCCTAAAGCGGCCAGGAAAAAAAATATCAATACTTTGCAAAGGAGGAATGATTGTTCCAATTCGTGGCTTAATTGACTTTAAGCCTTAATGAAACTCAGGCCAGAGCAGCAGCATGCTCTTCGTGGCTGGGATCAACAGTGAAACCCACACTGGGCGAGGGGACGTCGGGCGGTTATTTGGTTCTTTGCTATTGGTGCAGTTTTCTCACTGAGTGGCACTACCTAATACGAGCGAGCAATTTTTTTCTATGAAGAGAGTAAATTTTTTTCTGACTAACACAGTAATTTATTTTAAATTACAGCTTTTTCTATTGGAAGCATTCATTTATGTTAGATTATCATTCCCCTAGTGAAATTTCACTGATGCTATATAATTAAATATAGATTTTTAAAAAAACACAGCATTTATAAGTGGACAAACCGGGGGTATAGAAAGACTTTATTTAAGAAGAGTAAGCAGCCCATCGGATCAACATGCTGGCTGCTGGGCAGGACTCGTTCAGCATCAGCGAGTCCCTGTCCAGCCCCCAGCACCTCCCTGGGAAGGGACACCGACCCTTTCTCACTTCATCAGTCTGACAGGACTGAGCTGTGACGTGTGTTCCGTGGGTATCAGCAGCAGGCAGGGGATTTGGTCTGCCTGAGACTGAGTCCTGTTTCTGTCTCTCATGCACCCAGTGACCTTCACCTCCTGTTGCCTCAGTTTCCTTGTTTGTAAAATGGGGACGATAATAGTAGCGGAGTCCTAAGGCTGTTGTGAAGTTAACGGAAGTCCCGCACACGCGGTGCCTGGAATGGTCCTGGGTGCTCAGTGTGTGCGGTACAGGTGCTGGCAGTGACAGAACGTCGTTGGGTCCCAGTGTGGTCTTGTCCCTGCCCACCTGTCCAGGTTCATCTCTGACCATTGTCTTCCTGGTTCCAACCACATACCAATCTCACTGCTGCCCCCAAACCTTTCCCCGGAATACTTCCCTTTCTTGGAAGCTCTCCGCCAAGCTTGTGTACCCAACACACCAACCCCTCTGTATCCTGCGAACTTCCGTTCATGGCCGTCTTTCCCAAAGCTTTCCTGGACTGCTCTTCCCTCTCCCCTGCCCACCTTCCCTCCCTTTCTGCAGCAAATAGTAAGCGACCCTTTTCTTCCAGTGAGGTTTTGGAGATGTGGCAGTGACTAAGAAAGCAAAGGTTCCTGCCTTAATGGAACTGATAGTTCCCATTTTGGTTTTTAAATACACATCTGTCACAGCGCTGATCACATTATATATTGTTTGTGCATGGTCTCCTTACTCAATCAACAAACATTTATTGATACTATATGGCAGGTGCCCCACTAGAGTCTGTTTATATGTGGATACATCGTATTGTCCTTGTACTTGCAATCAAGGAGTCTAGGTGTGGCAACAGACATGTAGGTTAATAATAATAATAGTAATAATAATACCAACACCTGCAAGGCGTGTGCAGATTGTGTTTGGTGGGGAGGAGCACAAGACCTGGCTCGAGGCCTGAGCTCAGTGACACTTGGGCAGGCACACACGCAACGCCTGGTTCCTCATCACTTTTGGATTGTGTAGGACCAGTTGGTTAAAGGCATGGAAGTTTTTTCCTTTGACTTCAGCCTTCTAGTTAGTGGTTGCGAGCACAGATTTGGGAACTAGCCTGACATCGGTTGAAGTCCTGGCTCTGTCTTCTCACAGCAGTGTGCGGACTCAGCCAAGTGCTCCTCCATGTGCCTCTCTCGATCTCACCGTGGAAAATGGGGGTATTGTAGCCCTCCCTCATAGGATGCTTGTCAGGATTAGAGATAACAGGGCCCGGCTTGTGGCCCGCGCTCAGTAACACCTGCCAAGTGCTGCTCACTGCACTGAAAGCTTCTAGTGTTACTGCTCGTGCTGTTCATGTCTTGGCATGTCTTGGGTCCTCACCCATCGAGGAGCTCCAACCTTCCCCTCTTCCCACCAGCAACTCTGCTGCCCACGAGGGGCTGCCTCCTCGGTGCCAGACAGAGCCTCAGCTGGGTCAATTTGCTTCATGCTCAAACAAAGGTTCCTTGCTGTCATGTTGGATTTTGTAGGATAGTGACAGTTTCCAGAAACCTCTGGTCCGTGAGCCAATTTGGAGAAAATTGAATCGTTCTCTGTGCCTCTCGGCTCACATCCTGAAAGGCTGCACAAACACTTTGGGCAGGCTTCAGCAACTTCACATCAAGGACTCCATCACAGCTCTGAAATGAAAACATCCCCCGTTGCTCCCTGCATGTGAAGTTGGAGTCTGTGCTTGGCACAGACCTCGGCGGTAGCAATAACACTTCCTCCCACCATATCGTAAGGTCCTACAGAAGGCAGAAGCCACTTAACATGCTCAGTGCTTCTCCCTGTGAGGATAGGAAAAAAAAGGCATGAGCTGTCAGGATCCCAAATGTTCAGAGGCACTTCCAGCTAGAGGTAGGATAGCTCTCTTGAAGTCTGCAGAGTAGTGGTTTCATATTTAAATTTGTGGAGCCGGGCTGGGAGAGGCCTTAGTCTAATGCAGCCATTGCCTGCGCGGTTTCTCATCCTGTCGTGGAAACTGACTTCGCAGCACCACGTTCATCCCCTCAGCAAGGACCCTTCTGTAGGAACAGTTGTGAATGTGGTAACTGGCCATGGCAAGGGTTTTATGATTTGTGGAGAATTTACACGCGAGAGAAAATGGATAAGTGAAAAATATTAAACAGCCTAGCTGGCACCCACATGGATGAATCGTTGACATCTATTTTCTTCCCCCCTCGTACTATAAACATATGGCATGAATTTTCTGCTCTCATTACAGATGCTGAGAGAAGGCAAAGACAAATATTTATATTACATTCATGTTTTACAGGAAAAATACTGTTTGGTTTGTTTATACAGTTCCACTGTTACAGTTTTTATGGTTGGTAATGAAACCACTGTAAAACCAAGCCTGGGTTATATAGCAGATGCGATAAGCCATAATATTCAGGGAGATACCCTGGATGGAATAGTTGATGTCACATGTATGGAATCAACAACTGAATTATGGGTTAGGACAGGCTAAACTATGCTGTAATAACAAACAACCTCAGAATCTCTGGGGCTTAAAACCAAAAGGTTTATTTCTTGCTCTAACTACAGTTCCATCATGGGCTGCTTGGAGGGCTCTGTTAGACGGGGACCTCACTCAGCCACCCGGACCGACAGCAGCTTGCATGGCGCGACGACGTGGCAGAGGAAGAGAAGGCATGCTGGTCCCTGCACTGCCTCTGCCAGCGTGTGCTCAGAAGTGACGCCACCACATCTGCTCATGTCCCACTGGCCAAAGCAAGCCTCCTGGCCCGTGTACCTCCCAGGGCCAGGAGGCTGCAGACCCACCATAAGCATAGATGGAGGCAGAGAACTGAAATGTCAGAAAATGGCCCTAGAGCTTTTCTTTCGCACTCACTCCAAGGCTTTTTGTAGTTATTTAACTCTTATTCTATTTTTAATGCAACTTGGAATGAGGAAGGGCCCGGGAAGGCACCACAGACCTCCCTGCCCACTCTGCCCAAACCCTTCAAAATCGATGAGACTCTGTCCTCACTTTGTGAGGATCTGGACAGACAGGGCTCACCACAGCGCCCAGGAATGCCCCACAATGCAGAGAGATCTTCAGAGCCACACAACATTTTCAAGTTGAGCTGTGATTTTTGCTTTTTTGTTTGTTTGTAGAAACTGTAATGAATAAACTAAAATAAAAAATTAAAAAAAATAAGTTTACATCAGGAAGCTCATTAGTAGACTGCACTCCTTTTAGATATATTATCCTCAAATGATATACGTTGCCAGTGTGAAGTAAGCATAAAGTGCTGGAGATAAGCATTCATCCAAAAGAAGTAAAATGCAGTTATGAAAACAGCTCCAAGTGACTTCTAACAGTAACCGCAGTGGTTGGTATCCAGGGCTGCACCGTCCAGGGTGGCAGCCCTGGCCACAGTGGCCAGGGAGCACTCGAGAGGTGGCTAGTGCAGACCGAAATGCTCTGTAAGTGGGAAACGAAATACTGTTGGATTTTCAAGACGCATCATAAAAAAATGTAAAATATTTTATTAATGTTCTTATATTGATTTCATGTTGCCATGACATTTTGGATATACTGTGGTAAGTCAAATATTTTTTAAAAGTAATTTTACCGGTTTCTTTTTACCTTTTTATTTATTTTTTTGACACAGCTACTGGGATATTTAAATTACACACGTGACACGCATTACTTCTTTTGAAAACCACTCATCTATAGGGTAATTAAGCGTCAGAGAGAAAAAGGTGCAATTTGATGTTTTTCTCACAAATCCATAATTGCTAGAACTCTCAGTTTAACCTGACAGTTTCTATCCTTTGAGTTAGAATTTTCAACTTTCCATTAGTCTTTGTAAAAACTTTTTATTTTAAAATAATTCTGGACTCTCATAGAAGTTGCAAAGACTAGTGCAGGGAGTTCTGGGGGAGCTTCCCCTGGTAGTAACATCTCTGTGTGAACAGAGCACAGTGATCAAACCCGGGGAGTTGACCTCACTGCAACACTAGTCACCTAGAATACAGGTTGTATTCATATTTCACCAGGTTTTACCTCTACTCCTTTGTGTGTTTGTGTGTCATTCTAAAAATTGTTATCCCATATGCAGATTTGTGTAGCCAGCACCACTGCCTGAATATAGAACTATTTATTCTTCCATCACCACCTCACCCCCCACCAAAAAAATCAACCCTTTACCTCTGTTTTAATTCTTTATGTTACTTCTTAAGGAGAGCTGTTACTGAGGATAAAACTTCTGGGCAATTTAGCAGCAACATTTTCATTTGCCTGTCTGTTCTCCCCGTAGCACATGGCTGAGTTATGCCAGGCTTTGCGAGCGGCGCTGGGTAGACACGAAGGGGGAGAGCCTGCGGCAGGGACGCAGGGTGTTTGGAGGGCTGCAGAAACAGCTGCCTGGAAGCTGGGGCAGGCATAATAGAAGCTGGTGCCTCGACCTGCCAAAGAAAAGAAAACGGCACAGGATGTTTCTTCCAAGTCTCAGGCCCCAGTCTCTTGTCCTTCCTTTGCCTTGATGTTAGCAGAGTGAGAATGGCTCGGATCACGTAGAAGACGATCACTTTTTCACTCAGTTTCAAGAGAGAGGAATGCCGTCCCTGCATTAGGTCCATGTGTGATCCACGTGAGCCGGTGTTCTGTGGCACGCACAGCAGATCTCACTCCTAGGTTCTTAGATTTTTTCCCAAGGAGGAACCTCAGAAAGTGTGTTTGGGAATTTTGGAAATACTTAGTACTTTCTTTGTGTGTGTTGGAAAGCTTTTTAAACAGGTTTAACCAGGCCTTTGTTTCCGTGGCTGTTTCAAGCAGCCTTTCCTGATAGTGGGTTTTCGTGTCCTAGGATCTGTGTCCATTCCTTGCTGCTCCGGTAGAGGACAGTCTGTCGTCCTTTCTAACGTGCCAGGAGGCCGTGGGGAAGAACCTGTGTGCGTTCTATCCAGGCCACCCGCCCTAGGGATCGCACTCCTGTCGGGTCCGTCTCCGTTGCGGCCCTTGCTGTCTCACCACATCCCTGTTAAATAGGTTGCCTGGGTGCAGACCCCATGTCCCTCGGTTTCACTTGTGTCACCAGTTCTTCAGGCCACATGTCAGTGTAGCAGGTTGTGCATTTTAATATTAATCCAGGACTGTGTTTTGCCTTTTCCCCCTTGAAGGATGGAACCTTATTTGCAATGCTTGTTTTTCACCTTAGGATCTGTTGTGACTTTGGAAATCTTAAAACAAACAAACAGTAGCTTTAAATGTAAAATCAGTGGCCATTATGGTCCTATGCGATGATGGACAGGAAACCCAATTTCTTTAAGCCTCAGTTTCTACGTATGTAAATTGAACAGACTAATGATGCTTATCATATGATTTGTAGCATTGAGATTCAGCCATTCGGTATTAGGTGTAGCGTAAGGCATGCAGATGACATTCAATAAGCTTGATTTTTCGTCCATATGGTTGCTGTGTAAATAATAAAAACAGATAAAGCCTCTCAGCAAAAGGCCCGGCACATATGGATACTCATGAATGAGGGCATTTCAGCTCCTTTCTCCTATTCATCTAATGAGTAAGTTGATGAATGAGTGAATGAATGAATGAATGAATGAATGAATGAATTTGAATTCTTCAGTCTCAATTAGCTTTCTGCTTGGAGGTTGAAAGAAATTCTAAATAATTGTAATAAATCATGTAGAACCAAATCAGAAAACAAATAAAATCATATGCAGAAACAAAATAAAGTTTATTTCCCTTCTTTTTCCATTTTTAAAAATCTAAGTCTTTATTTTTGTGTGACATAAATGATCGGATCTAAATAGATTCCTTGGTAGATGTGGGTGATTTTTAGGGGTTTAAATGACCTGATGTGTGTTTCCCAGGCATTTAAGGCCTCCTAAGGCTTCCATTTCCATTAAGCATTATGGATGCATTCCAAGAATTTAATTAATATAACATCTCTTCATTCATTGTAATTCCTCACCAGGGTTATGAGAACTTGGGAGTGTTTAGTTTCTTATTCAGTTGATTAAAAGGTACTTTCCATGCTTTTTCCAACCAGCTATTTTTCAAGAAATTTAGCAGTTATCGATGAATATTAAATCAATCCAGCTGCAATGATCAAAGTGGTGAGAAGAGCTTTCATCTGAACATAGACTAGTCCACTTGCCTCAGCTGGGAAAAACAAAGTTTTAAGGGTACAGATTGGAGTAACAGGGTCATATCTGGAAAATCTCAGAATAGTCGAAGTATTATTTGGAAGTTTTAAGAAGCTAACATTAGAAGCATATAGCAGCAAGTTACACTTTTAGAGTGTGCACTAACTGGCTCGGGCTGAAAAGTCACTGGCTTAGATAAAGGTGTCAGTAGATCTATGGATGTTAAAAGATCCCTAATGGGTGATGGAGAGTGGGGGTGGGGTAGGAAGGATTGGAAATCATGGAAGTGATTTTCCTTGGGACCACTGGAGAAAATGGGATCTACATGCGATGAAGTATGGCCCATCTTCTGTTTTGATTCCATGCTTGGCAAAGCATAAAGGTTAGATTAGATCCTGCTAAAACTTTGAAGGGGAGTGGGGAGGAGGAGTGTGGTGGAGAAGGAGAGCAGGGTGAGGGAGCAGGAAGAATCTAGAGGGGCAGGCAGGGGCGAGGTCATTACCGGAGTCCCTGACATTTCTTCAAGCTGGTATGTGATCCAAGCTAAGGCAAAGAGGAAGCAGTGCATCTGCAGGATGGAGTTGCAAGAGGTGGGTGTGGGGCTGGCCAGGCCAGACACAGGAACAAGCTTGGGTTCTTAGGGTCAGGAATAGGTGGATTTCAGAGCCAAGTTGTGACACGTTAATGGGCAAGATCCTCAGGGCTGTGTTCACCTGTCCCAGGAGCCCTTTCCTCTGGTAGCCCAGCCCCCATGGCTTTGCCCTTCACCACTGCTTATTGGTAGTCACCAACACTTTTGCTGTTCTGATGGCATAGCCCAGAGGTTACCCCTGTCTCTATCTTCTTTGTTGGTACAAGTTCGTGAGGGATGAGAAAGGTTGTGGTGTCCCACTTGTTCATCTTCAGGGCCAGGTGAAGAGGGTTAAAGCAGAGCCATACATGAGGCATATACAATTGCCTTTAAATATATATTTTGAGAAAAAAGAAGAGGTCAAGGAGGTAGTGGACAGCCAGTGGCTGGTGTAATAATAGCAGCTAAACCCTTCTTACCTTTTTTTGGGAGCTCCCTTCCCACCCACATCTTCTCCATTGTGTCTGTTGTCTTGTCCAGCACCTCTTCCCATCCCTTTTTTAACACCTGCATTCTGGGGACCGTGGAAGTGAAGGCGTCATTAATTACTTGCACAAGCCAGTCTGGGACAGTTGTGGCCCATCACACTCTGCTCAAAGTGGTCGGTCCAAGGTGGGCCCTTGGCATGAGCCGGACTGGTCAATGGAGAAGATGCTCTTTTGTCTGCAGGACTGTGAGTTAGAGGGATATTTGTATGGGCTGCTAGTAGCCATGGTTCTTGCTGCCAGGAGCCAGAATAAGGAAGGTGAAGGTAAACTGAAATGAGAGAGAGCAAAATAATTCCTTTGGCCAACTTCACACCTGTCCTTGTCATGTTATAGAGCTGATAAACCCCACTTTGTGTGTGAGGCAATATCTGATGTGCCTGGTGACTCTTCGGCTATGCCTCGTGCCTCTCCCCACTGCCCCCATGACGGCCGTGACTCATACCATTACAGGCGGTTCTATTCTGCAAACATGCTGGGAGGAGGAGTCGGGCCCCACTTAGAGATCTGGCTCAGCTCCTGCATATTTTCAAGGGTGGCCTAGAGTCACACAGGTACTACAGGGAGAAACCATATTGGTTCTGGGAGCCAGAATCACTGGGTCGGCTCCCAGCTCTGTTTCTAAGCAGATGTCCAACCTGAGTCAGGTAACTGATCTCTGACATGACACGGCATAGAGTTGTGACGTGACTGCTAATGAGTGGGGCGTTCTGGACAGAGTGCCTTCCTAGTCACAGGTTCCCCTATACTTTAGTTCCTTTATTTTGTCCCCCCACCAAACACCATGGCTGGTGTTTATTTGGAACCCAGGCCATCAGTAATCTGATAACCACATGGCTTGCCCAAGGGCCTTCGCTTGAGTTGGAGCCTTTGGTCTTAAATGTCCAAACACTAAAGATGGAAACCAGCATTAAGGTTATCTGTCTCCTTTCTCACTCCCTTGTGAAGAGAAAAGTATGGAATGTAATATACTTTACATGCTCCCCTCCCAACCTCTGTGACGAGGGCCACATCAGGACATATGGGGCTGCCAGACCACTGGGTCACCACCCATCACAGACCAGGGCACCTTTGTGAGAATGAGGAAAAGGTGCCCCTCTTCTCCTGTGGCCCACAGCTCCTCGGCGGCTGGGCACACAGCCTGGTGAGCCCAGTGCAGGCTGCAACCCATCGCGTCTTGCCCGCCGGACCACTGCTGTCGAGTCAAATCAACTAGACTGGTGATCTTTCTTAGATCCCAGGAAGAGAAGTTAGAAAAACATACTGCCGCCAATTGAAAATAGCATGAGTTTCTACTGTGTTTATTTGAGCTTTCAACAGAATGCTCCAAAAACATATCAAGTCTTCATTTGAAAACCTCTGGATACCTGTTTCGTACATACTATATATAACACCCCACATAAATATGTTAATTCCATTTTATTAGTTTCAGTCTCTCTCTCTTTTCTTTCCTGTACATGATTACTATTTTATAGCTACAGTTTGGTCAAATTAACATAGATTTCCCACATGGGGAAGGTTTGGGGTGGGATTTATAGCAGCTTCTTGATCCTTGGAAGGGATTGCTGCTGGAGGTCGGCTCTGGGAGTAGCGTTTTGGAGTGGCGCAAGGAGGAATGGGGGGCGCCACTCATGGAGACGTGAACTGGAATAGCGATCAGAGGGCTCCTCAGGTTCACAGGATATTTGAGCATAGGAGTGACTTTTCTGAGGAGTGACAGACTGATTGTGCTTGGAATACTTTTAATTAATGTTCCGGTTGTACTGAATGTGTGACACCGATTCCTAAAATTTGATAAGGAATAACCTAGAAATCATGTGGAGAATAACAAATTCACCTACGTTAGCCTCTGTTTCAGTTTCTTCACACATCAAAGGAGGACAAAAATAGGCTCTGCACCCCGGACTTTTGTGTAGAAGTAGCTGAGTGTCTGTAACGTACTGAGGACAGTGCCCAACACACACAGTAAGTGCTGCGTAATGTTACTGGTTTCGCATTGCTGTTATTTTCCAGCTAGTGACCATTCATTTCCTTGAGCTCTTATTATAGATAATGGTGGATAGTTCTCTTCTTTGTCCATGTTGTAGCAGGAACTATTTTAAAAAACCTTTAACCATTAAGTGAGAATTTTATTACAGGTCTAGTGATATGATAGCTGAATGTTTTGAATTATATGCCATACATAAATAACATAGCTATGACTTGAATTTTATGGTAGAAGTCTTCCTAGTTCACTGGCAAAGGGGTGTATTAGCTTTTGCTGCTGTAACAAGAAATCTCAAGCTCTCCAATGCTTACCAACATAAATGGACATTTCTTTGCTCATGAACCGAGACGACTGGAGGTTGGCTGTGGTTGTGCTGTCTTAGCTGGGCTTCCCTGGGCTTCCTAGGGCTGTTTTTCATGGACTCTCATTGCAGGATCTGGGCTGCAGGAGAAGTCACCAGGGGCATGTATTGTCATGACAAAGGGCAAAAACTTGCCCTGGCTGGTGTAGCTCAGTGGATTGAATGCCAGCCAGTGAACCAGAGGGTCACTGGTTCAACTCCTAGTCAGGGCACATGCCTGGAGTGTGGACCAGGTCCCTGGTGGGGGGCGCATGAGAGGCAACCACACATTGATGTTTCTCTTCTCTTTCTCCCTGCTTTTCCCTCTCTTTAAAAATAAATAAATAAATAAATAAATAATCTGAAAAAAATGTATCATTTAAAAAGGGCAAAACTCAAGGGACCTCTGTTCAGCCACTGATGTACCTCACATTTGCATCATGTCTCTTGGCCAAGACCAACATCGGGGGAAGGAAGGTGTACCCCCTACAGGCAAACATGGCAAGGCAAGGACGGAGGGCACACTAACTGAGAACAAATAATAGTCCCTTGAAAATGAGTTTTCAAGTACAGGTACCATTTATCTTTCAGTAATATACCACTTCAGAAGTTTGTTTAACCTTTGATTTTAAGCTCCTAGAAGCCATTAAAATGAAAAATAGACAAGTCAAAAGGAAACAAAAAGAGGAAGAAAAGAAAGAAAGGTGTGTCTGAAAGAGTCAGGAAAACATTGGCCAGCCTTTTATCTGAGGACCAAACTAGTGCTCTTTGCAGCGACCAGCACCCTGTCTACCCAGCCTGAACGGCATGGATAGGAAACAGTAGCTCAGGGTCCTTGAAAGAGGCCTCCGATTTATGGCCCAGCCCAGACTTCCCTGATTGAGGCTGTTTTCCCTCTAGATGCCTTAGTCAATCAGTAATTAATTTGAAATCCAAAGTTTCATTAAGTGTTATTGAGTTCCCTCATGCTGACATTTGTAGTGCTATATTTCTTTAAAATCACAAACCATTTTTCATACTGTCATTTGCATATTTTAACAGAAAAGATTACAGTTCCGGTATAAATGACCCAGTTTTCTGGATATATTTACTTGAATGTCATAAACTTATTATCTTTCTCTTCCACTTCATTGCTTTTCTCAAGTATTTTGAAATCATATTTAAAACATCATTACAGCCTCTGAATTCTATCTAAAGTATAACTAAATTCTGCCGGGTGAAGATTTTCAAGACCATACCAAGTAGAGCTGGCCCTGTCTCGGTCGGGTCCGGGACAGCTGCCGCAGCACCACACCGCCCATGGAAGCATGTTTTGGGTGTCTAGGGGATGGCAGGAGCTGGGGGGACAAGTAGTGGCAGCGCAGGGTTTGCATGAGTACTGATGCCTGAAGGAAGAGAAGCGGTCTTAGCTAAAAATAATTTGTTTTCGTTGTTCTGATTTTCGAAGGGCTGGGTGAATGAACTTGAAGATACACTTTTTAAAGATGGAATTTGTTTTCTAAAAACAATATAGTGCCCCTTTCAAGTCAGGGGGCTTTGCTACATTGGTCTTCTGCAAGGCAGGTCTGTTGTAGCTGCTTCATGGAAGACATGTTTGCTTTTTAAGTTAAAAAAAAAGATTTCTCTCAAGAATACCAATTTCTAGTTTCTTTTTAAAATATTGAAAGACACGGCAGTAGCTAGCAGGCCCTGAGTAGCAGCTGCAGCTTATAGACCGGCCAGAGTCCATCCTCACAGACTCACTAACCCCTCTGACTGTTACTCCCGCCAGCTTTGACCCTCACTCCGGGTCCTTTCAAATTCTTCTTCTCTTTCTTTTTTCTTAGCACTTATAACATGCTGACATTTTATTTAACTTTCTCATGGGTCGCATTTATTGCTTCTGGACTGCCTCCTCCCAGGTAGAATGGGAGTGCTGGTTTAGAACACTATTTTCACATAGTAGGCCCTTCGGAAAGAGTCAATGAAGGCATACGTGCCCAGAGTTGTTACCTGGCTGACAGTTGCGCTCACCACCTCTTTTCTGCCTTTTGCTAACTAAGATGCCCCCCGTGGTTCTCCAGACAGGCATCCCACGCCCCCGTGCCTCGGTTCGCACTGGCCGTTCCTCCTGCACAGCCCACCCTTCCACTGCCCAGACCCGGGGGTCTCTTTTTCTCCTTGACCATTACGCCCCACGTAAGGCTTCTCCCAGTACCCGCGGGCTGAATGAACCTGACCCTTTGTTAAACCAGACAGTCACTAAGGTCATCCCCTTGAGGGATGGAGATGCAACTCTTCATGTCTGTGACCCCACTCCTGGCCCTCCTCCCACTTAATCACCGGTGATAGATGATTAAATGGCTTCCAAACAAATTCAGGTCCCTCAATTGCAGAATGGCCCCAACACCGGCCACCTTCTACAAAGTTCCACATGTAACAGTTGGGCAAGAAATGAGGGACACTGAATTCCAAGTCAGCTTTTGAATTTTTTTCTCACTTCCTATTTCTTGAGCCCAGAAGTGCATGACGTAAGGTAAGAAAAAGATGAAATTATTGCTCTAACATTCTGGTTTCCTGTGCTTTATTTTGAGGGTCTCTACACTTAACCCTTTGTGTTATTTAGGGCACTTTTTGGCAGGAGATGATCCTGTGGAGTTTACTATTAAGGGCACAGAAAGTCTTATAATATACCTTAAAAAAGTTTAACAAGATGATTATACTTTTTAGCCATACCTACAACTAATTTAAATATATTGTAAGCCGGTTAAAATATTTCATTAATGAAAAAGGTAGGCCTAGTTTATGTTAAATACACTACTAAGTGTTTATAGTACATTTCATATTTTACATGATTTCTTTTATAATTCTGCTTATCTTTTCATTCTAATTCCCTGAAGGACATATAAAAGAACCCCTAAAGAGAGTAATTACCGCTGTACTCTTTAACTGAGGCTCCTTTTGCAAGGAGAAATCTGAGCTGCTTTTTAAAGAAGGCTGTTTTTAAATAAAAATGCAAATAAGCTACTTTGTAACCACATTAATTACCCACCTAGCCTCTTATTACCATGTTTGTATTGTTCGCAAACACTATTTACAGTTGTGTGGAAATTAACATTACTGGTCCTGAGGAAAGACTGTGGTGGGGAGGTTGTGCTTTGGAACCAATTAGGGCGAACCTTGTCTCCGCAGAGACTCTGGGGACAAAACACAGCCTTGCGATGTCAAATAATAGCATTAGCTCTGACTGCATAGGCAGAGCGCTGTAATTATATTATTGGCCCTATTTTGCTTCTGCAATGAATTTCATTGCCGGCATTGTAAAATCAGCAGGCAGCGAAGTTTCTGCTAATGATTTAATGTACTCTCTGATCATTTTGGACAAAAGTCACGGTAAGATCCAGGAGGCAATTTTATCACCCCCCACCCCCACCCCCGCTGCCCTCCCGACTGCTGCCTGAGCTGAGCATTTTAAGGGAAGCCAAGGCATGATTGTGCTCTCCTCATTATGCGAGCGAAATCCTTCCTGCACGGACGAGAAAATTACTCGTCCAATATGTAATTTTGAGCTCAAGGAAACGGTGATATTGCATAGCCTATAACAGCAGTGAGTGTGACCTGAGGGCCAGCTCTGTGCCAGGCCTCGTACCAGGCGCTCGACCTCCGCTATTTGTTCCTCGCTCCTCAGTGTCTCTGTGATCTGTGACAGCCTCTCCTCCTTACAGAAGGGAGTCTGGGGTTCCAACTACAACGTAAACACGCCAGGTGGTCAGTACCACAATGGTGATTAAAGTAGTTCCCCCGGCACATCAGGTGTAATATATGTGATGCATTTTTTTTAAAAAAATTCAGCTAATTACTGACTGAGCTCTATATTTTTTGATTATTTTTTTGGATTTTACATCAAAATATCTTTTGGTTTTAATAAATGCTTTTCATGTGCCTTGAAGTTAATTTGAAGCTGAGCTTAATAAATGTCAGCATGAAACATTTACCCCATCCTTTTAGGAAACTCATTCTGTGGTGGAAAGCTATGTATTCTCCTCGCATTCATCCATAGAGAGAGGGGGAAAAGGGAAAATTTAAGACTTTATCACATCCCAAATGTTTACAGACACGATCTAATTTAATCCTCTAGGAACACTATGAAATGAGTATCACTGTCCCCATTTCACAAACGAGGGAAAAGAGAGTGAGAGGAGGTGAGCCTCTTGTCCAAGGCTCTATGGCTGAGTCCCTGGCAGAGGCAGAATTTGAAAACAGAACCCATGTGTTTTAACTAAACAGCAAATGGACAAGGTCATAGACTCCTCTTCCTTCCCCATCCTAGTGATTTTTCTTTTCTTTACTAGGGTCCCTTTTAACCTTTTCTAGCATATTTGTAGTAATTGGAGAACAGAAGCAATTTTCACTCCTTTGCCTAAAACTGTATTTTATTAACCAAAATGTTTTACCACTGTCTCCTTGTGGTGTTTGATGAACCATTCTGATCTCTGCAGGAGCTCACCCTCCAGACCTCCATTCTGAGACCACCTTCTCCTTCCAGGTGGCTTTGGGGGTCTCAGTCAAGGCTAACACCTCGATTCAGCCACTTCCAGACTGAAAGCTGTAGTTTGCATTTTCACATAGGGAATTCTTACCTTTCAAAGAAGGCTACCTTGCTGAACCTGGGAACCAGATTCTTACCAGAGGAATGAAAATACCTCCCCTTAAAAATAAAAATAAAAATAAAAAACACTCCCCACCCCTTTACACACAAAAAGGTAAAGGTAATTTTTTTAACTATTTGGAAAAAATAGTTTGTTCTGAAGGACGAATAACAGCAAACAGTAGCCTCTTACCCTACGTTTTTACCCTCTACTTTTGCTCACGCATGCATTCATTCTGCTTCAAATACTAAGAACGGATTCTGTGCCCAGTGCTCTTTTGGATGCTGGTTACAGGGATGGAAAAAGGCAACCCCTCTCAGAAGTTGCTGTGTCTGATGCTTCTGCTGGCTGCCTCCAGTGTCTTAATAGAAAGCTTAAACTGCCTCTTTTCAACCTATCAATTTCAGGGACTTGCAAATGACTTTTGCTGTTATGGATACAGATTTAGCTCATTTATGCCAACTTCAGTAGTTTTATCTCATTCCTCTCATTATGTTTGTAACTTCAGGTTTTGTGTATTTATATACTTATATTGTGTATTTTGTGAATTTTTAATATTTTATAGATGCATACACACGTGTGTGTGCACTTTTGGTTTTTCGGTTCCTTGTCGGACTCGGATGCGGCTCTCGGCACCGTTACCAAGTCTTTCACCTCTTCTCTTTCCCTCACCCCTGACTGCTGCTACTGACACTTCTACGTGGCCATAGTTCCTAACATTTATGCTCCGTTCTATAGCCATAATTAAATCTCCTGTGCGTTTCCTATGGATTGATTCTAAAAGCTGAAAAACAGTAAATATTTACCTCATTATGGCCATACAAATATTTCTTACCCAAGGGCCAGTTAATGTGCCTTCATTGCATTTCCACCTCTAGGGCTTCTTTGCCATGACCCTTAGACAATGAACCCTCTACTGACATGGGTTCTCCTTTCCTCTGCTCTAGCAGTTGCTCTCTGAGGCAATCCCTTAGTCCGTTACAGGCAGAAAGGGTACAGGTTCCAAATCTCGCTAGTGCTGCGCACCTGATATTTTGAGCCCAATGAAGTTGATCTTTTATTCAGATATCTAACAAATGTACACCTGCCATCCACCCCTTTCATTCCTTCTGCCTTCCCAAGTCACATTTTGGAGTGTCTTGCTCAGGCTGCTTTCTAGCCCCAAAGATCTTTCTTTTCTCTTGTTCAAATCAAGCAGCTGAAGGCATATATATGTAGATTTCATTGTAAATGATTCATTGACAGACTAAGCGGCCCCGTTGAATGGAATCATCAGTGGCATGAGGGAAAACACTAACAGATGCAAGAAGAGCCATTTCCTAGTAGGAAACAGTATTATTTATGGGTCTACAAAGGTTAGTGGCTTCAAAAGTCACCAATGACACAGTAGCCAGTGTGCAACCTATTTTTCTTTTTAAGCCTGTTGGGATGGCAGGGAAGGAAATAAATAATGCATTTCTCAGTATGTCCTCTTTTAAGTTATTGAGTGTCGCCATGAGACTTCTAAGGCTAGACACAAGACAGTGGTAGAACTAGAAAGACGGATAGCAGCATTTGTGATCACTGCCTCGGCCTCTGACCATGCTTCCTCCACACATAGTAGGCATCTTAAGAATTCTTCTCCAGCCTTCTAATTTTGTTTTTCTCTGTTTCACGCAACTCACTGCTAACTTAGCTTGGTTTCGTGTCATTCCTTTCACCTGGCCGACACACCTTTAAAGTTTCTGTACAGGTTGCAGCATTCATGCTCACTTCACAATAGTAATGAGAAAGAAAAGGGGAGAAAAGGGGAGATAAATACACAGGATTGGTTTGGGCACTTGACCTCTCTGAGCCTCAGTTTCCACCTGTGTAAAACAGGGTTATTCATGGCTGCTGGGCAGGGCTGTTGTGAGGGCTCAAGGTGATATTGCTGAAGTGCTTAGCAGAGTGTCCATTATACCATAGATCATCACAAAATGTTTATTACTGTCATTCTTAATAGTGTGTTCATATTCTGGGGGTGCTTGGCTGCTCAGGTGAGCTGAGGGGGTTTGCCCTCACTTGATGTTTTTTCATAGTTAATCCATGTACTGGGAGATCGGACTTTACTGTTCAAAGCCAGAGGGGAGCTTTTGTTATCTGTAAGGGCTGGATTAATTTCAGAGTGTGGCGGCCTTCGCCCAAGGTAAGCAGAAAGCGCCACCATGCTCCATCTCAGGCCTGCCCTCCTGGGTTGGGCCTGCCCTCTCAGGGTGGGAGCGTCCCCTGGGCACGTTCACGGTCCACTGCGCCAGAGGGGAAAGCAGTCATCATCCCAAATTCATTTCAGGCCATTAAAAATTCATTCCATTTTTACTTGCAAGCAGGTCTGAGTGCAGAGCGGACTGCAAACAGTAGAAAAGCTTACGATTAAAAGGCAAACATTTACTTCTGTCTTCCAAATAGACGGCAATTCTTCACTCTCACTGAAGCAGTTAGAAGGAAAAGGGTCTGAAAACAGTATGGTTGTTTCTAGTTTTAATTGTGCCCTTTGAATCCCTGTGCATAGAGGGGACTGTACCCAAATAAGGAAGGGAGACACCTAAATAAACTGTCCCCATCATAAGGTATAAAAATGTTCCCACCAACCTGACAGCATATTTCAGTGCAGCCACTGAAGCAGGGAAGGAATTTCAACTAAGAACCAAAATGTTTTTCTGTTAAAATAGTTATTTTTTTAGAAGGAACATTAATGTAGCATCATTATATGAGGAACACGGAAAAGGCTGAGGGCGTAAGGAAAACGTATTAAGCTTACAAGAATATCAAAAGCTGGAGAAGGCATGATGAAAATATTCTAGTGATCTAGCTGGATTATTCTACAACTGCATTTGAAGTCCAAAGTGTTGACAGCTAAGAGATAAAATGAAAAATCTTTGGCAAAGCCAAAGCAGTCTTTTATGTTCCTAGCAGTTGAAAAAATACATGAGAGAAGTAGGCATTAATAGTTTTCTAACACAATTTGGTTCCTTTTGGAACGAGATCCTGATCTACCCATGTATACCAGGCTATCCGTGTGGAAACTGTTTCCATGTGGAAATTATATCCAGGAGTCACTATTAAGTTCATCTGGACATTCTCTCCACCCCACTCACTGGACATTCTTTCCCATATATTCTTCAATGTTGTTCAATTTATTCTTTCCACTTTCCTTCTCTCAGTTCTTCCCTCTTGATCTTCTCTTTCATTTCCTAAGCTTTTGCTAGCCATCCTGGTCTAGCACTGTAGCTGAGAACTTGGTACAGGGCCACCTGGACTGCCCAAACCTGGGTAGCTTCTGGTTGGTAGGTCAGACCAGGCCTGTTTTGGCCCACTGGTCCCCATCATCCTCTCCAACCTGGGCTCAGAGAGCTGGCGTAGAAGGGTGGTTGGTGATGGTGCCTTTCCCCATGACTGTGGGCCATTGAGGCCTCTGGCATGGATGAAGGAATGAAGGGCCATCTCCCAGATTATGCCTCATCCTTCCACTTCCTTCTTTTTTCAGGGATTCAGCTGGTCAAGTTTTAAGTAGTTATAGAACAGCATCAACTTTAAAGCCCCTCTCGGCCTTATTTCCCTTCTCTTCAAGGTAAAGACCAAAATGGGGCCGACATTTAGAGTTCCCACTCTTTTTTTTTTTTTTTTTAAGATTTTATTTATTTATTTTTAGAGAGGGGAAGGGAGGGAGAAGGAGAGAGAGAGAAACATCAATGTGTGGTTGCCTCTCATGTGGTCCCCACTGGGGACCTGGTCTGCAACCCAGGCATGTGCCCTGACTAGGAATTGAACCTGCGATGCTTTGGTTCACAGCCCGCGCTCAATCCACTGAGCTATGCCAGCCAGGGCTAGAGTTTCCACTCTTGGAGGTCCTAATGTACCACAGTACTTATCATCTTTTCCCTTCCTTCTTCTTCTTTTTTTCTTTCTAGTTGTTTTTTATTTTTAATTTAATTATTTGAACAACTGGTAGTTGCAAAAAGAAAATAAAAAATATTTTTCAATGACAGGCTTACTTTTAAAATCATGTCTCTTCATTTTGGTTTGACATTCCAGTTCTAGCCACTTCAAGGTTGTTAAGATTTTTTAGTCCCAGGGTCTCTGTCCATAACCAAACATCTTATTTGTCACAGGGATGGCACATGGGTTTCAAACTATTGGAACTTCTTGCTTGAGAAGGATTCAGAAGCTGTCACCGCACTCAGTGGAGTAGAGCGCTGTGATTAGTGATACCTGCGACAGACATGGCAGAGGCGACTTACGGCATTGTCATACCTGACAGCAATGAGAAGAGCTGCTGCTTGATGAAATCTGGGCAGATGACTCACACATACTACAAACAAAAATTGTTCACATTACTTAGAATCCATCTTCTTCTTTTTTTATTGTGGTATAATTGACACATTAGTTTCAGGTGTATGACATAATGATTCACTATTTGTATGAGAATCCATCTGTTTTTAAATTCAGAATTTCATACATCATTTTCTTAATGTGGACACACACGTAGATCAGTCACACAGACTCAAAACTTCGAGTCCTCTGCTCCAGCCCTCTCTACTTTGACCCCAACGTCCGATCTGTTGTCCAGTTCCGTTTTCTCCAATCTTCTCTCTAATCTGGCTGCAGCCACCTCACTGGACCCATGCTAGTAGCACTCATGTCCACTGTAGCATTTGGTGAATCGTCCTCAGGCATAGCTCTTTAAAACTCCTTGATGGTTCCCTATTTTCTAGTATTGAACTTCTAAACTCCTTAAGCTGATGTTTTAGACCCTACAGAGATTCTGCCTTGTCTCTTCTCCCGTTTATCATCTGTTGACACACTCATGCAGTCATGAAATTAAAATACCAACAATTCAGTGGATGGACGGATGGATGGATGGATGGACAGACATATGGATGGGTGCATAGATGGAGCTTTCCCATCTCACCCTGTTGTTCCAGGTTATTTTTCCTGTGTCTGTCCACCTTCCCCTCTTTTTTCAATGGTATCATTCTAGGCCCAGCTCCGCCACAAAGTCTTCACTCCATCTTCCATCCTCATCACTACAAAAACCCCCCTGTATTCCAAACACTTACATTTTTTTGTGTCAATAAAAGGGTGTCATTAAAAAACAAATGAGAATACATATCTGTTTTCTAGACCCCCCAGAGCAATAATTTCCAGCATGATATGTGCTCTGGCCTCTGGAAACATTGTTATGGATATATGACAATGGTTCTATTCTTTCTAATGTGAATAAATATTGGCTATAAATGATAACATTTATTATGATAACATCATACTACAACATTCATATAACTGGTGCTAGACTATTTTAATATGTACTATGTGAAGTTCTCATGGTGTTGGTTCATTTGTTCATAAGTCTGTCTGTTCAGCCACCTACTGTGTATCCCTCAAATGTATTCAGTGCCCACAATGCCAGGTACTGTGCTGGTGCTAGAGGTACTGAGGGAATCACAGGGTGTTGTGGAAGCGCACAGGAAGGGTACTAGTATTCGTTACCTATTGCTGCATAACAAATTATCCCAAAAGGTACCTCCAAGGAAGCATTTATCATCTCCCAGAGTTTCTGTGGGTCAAGAATTGAGGAGTGGCCCTTTCTGGGTGGTCCTGGCACAGGCTGTCTTATGAGTTTGCCATCGAGATGTCCTCTGAAGGCTTGGCAGGGGCTGGAGATTCCACCTCCAAGAAGGCTCAACTACATGGCTGTTGGTCGGTGGCCTCAGTTCCTCACCATGCAGACCTCTACACAGGGCTGCTAGAGAGTCCTTACAGCATGTCAGCTTGTTTCCGGAGCAAGTGATCCAAGAGTGAGAGACCACCATGGAAGCCTCAGTGCTACTAATACCCCAGTCTGAAGTCACCTGCTTTCACTTCTGCCACATTTAGACCAGTAGCAGTGAATCATCTAGTTCCGACTGCATTGAAGGGAATGGGAATTTGTCTCCACCTTTGGAAGGGAGGCTTGTCGAACAATCTGTAGGACTGTTTGAAAACCAGCACAATGTCAGCTGGTCAGTGGGAGAGGAAGTCAGAAAAGACTTGATGGGAGAGGTGAGTTTTGGCTGAACTTTAAAGAGTTACTAGGACTTAGCAAAGAGAAGAAAAACAAAGAAGGGCATTGCAGTCAGAGAGTATCCCCTGGGCAAGGGTCTGGAGAACCAAGGGAGCAAAGGCACATCTGGAAAGACTGAATGTCTTCAGTCCAGCAGGAGCGTAGGAGAGAGTGTAGGAGAGAGTGGAGAGCGATGAAGGTAGATGGGAAAGTTGGGGCATATCACAGAGAGCCTTGATACCTTGCTAAGGTGTTTGTGTTTCATAATGAGGGCAAGGGGGAGGGTGGTTGCCAATTAGACAAGATTTTTTCTTGTTCCACTGAGCATGTGTGTGGGGATAATTCTGGTAGCATTTGGAGCCTGGCCTGTGGAAGTTTGGTGCACAAGTCTCTTGCTGTTATCTCTCAGGAAACATCGAAGGCTTGTGGGAGGTGAGGGTAATAGGTGGCTTGGAGAGAGGTGAAAGAGGAGGGCAACAGATTGGTGGAAAGGGGAAGGGAAGAGCTCTAGGCTGCTTCCAGGTGATGCTTGGATTGATGTGCCTTTTCCTGAAACGGAGCACAGGAGGAGGAAGCAGGCGGGGAGGGAGGAGGGGAGAAATATATCGGTTTGGGTCCTGCTCAGCTGATGCCCCTGTGGGGAAGTCACATGGAGCAGTGGGGTCTTCGCTGTGGCACAAAGGGCATGACCAGGCTGCAAGCTGCCTCCACCTTCTACTGCCTCACATCCCAGAGGATGTTGCATCATAAAGAGGGAGTCAGTTGTTTTTGTTTAAATAGGCAGTGTGTAATCTCATGCATTGATTCCAGGAACTCTACATCTTATTTATTCTGATGAGGGACTTTCTTTTACTCCAGCAAGTAGGGACATCGTTTGACCCACTGGAGCGATCTATGACCTGAGGAATCTCGTTTGTTTCCCAGGAGCTCCAATGCCACAGAGGCCTGGAATGGGCCTTGCTGTCACAACATCACTGCCTCCTCTCCAATCAGGACTCCAAACCGGGTCACAGACTGTGTGCTCAGAGGCACACTGCACCAGTGTTGTTTCTGCACCTGGAGATCTTGCAGGCACGTGTCAGTGAGACTGTTAGGAATATGCATGGACTGGGGGCAAGGGGAGAGGTTATCTTCTTCCCAGATCTCTTTCCTTTTACCTTTAAAAAAGCCGGGCTATTTTCTGTACTACTGATGCCCCAGCCATGCTATAAGATTATTTGATTTATTTTAAACTATTTTAAACATAAGAGGAAGCATTTTTGTGTTCTGATATTTGCATTGAAAAAATTATGTTGTATCTGTTCCCAGCCACGGTTTCTGACTGGCTTCCTCCTATATGGATGTTTTATTCCTCCTTGGAGCTAAGACTGAGCTTGTTCTAATGGATGTTTCCTATGACGAGCCATGTATTGGCAAATCACTTAATTTTGTGTGCGTGCTCCTCTAATTGCCAAAAAGTCATCTTTGATAACAGTGTGGCGATAAGCAAGAGAGAAATAACACTTGACTAATTCTTTGCCCTTCTGTCTCTGGATCTGGAAATAAATGCTCTTGAATTTATGCATTCTTGGCCCTTTAGGAATCATAAAAACATACTCTTAAGTACATATGAAATGGCAAGAAACTGCATATATATTAAGAATCATGACCCTTAGGACTAGACAAGTCAAATTAAATCTCATAAAAATCAGTTATGGAAAATAAATATGTGGCACTATTTTTTTCTTTTAGGGTCTACTTATTAATTTTGTCATGTTTAATATGTTCCACTTGCAAACAAAGGCACAAATGTATGCGTTCATTCCTAATTAATTTATGTAATTGGGTTTTATAAATTTAGGTGTTTAGGAAGCTGTGCATAACACACCCCATTTGCTGTGTGCTGTAGCCAATAAAGGCATAATAGAAAGAAATATAGTTTGAAGCTCACTTCAGTGGTAAATATAGATTAGTTGTAAATGATATCTTTGTAATGTTTATTTTAAATTTTGCAATGCTGCAGATTTCCCAAACATACCAATTAATGTTCTTATTTGAAATAATGACTAGTTAATTGCTATCAATTCTAAGTGCTCTATCTCTGACAATTAAAAAGTCTCTTACAGCTTTTGTTTTGAGTTATTTCAGGAGCCAGTACAGCATCGGGGAGAGAAGCGTAAGAAAGGAAGGAGGCTGTTGACGATGTGGGTGGCTGTGTCAGTTCCAGTTTCGAATGGTTGCACTTGCGTGTGAGCATATCTAGGCACATTTGTGTGTACTTTCTATTCGTGCTAAACAGGCAGTGAAAGAGTTGAAAAACCTTATATGTGTTTTGATTTTTCTAAAGTAGGTTGCAAATGATAATGTGATCAAATACTCTGGGATAAAGCCAGTAAATTTAAAATGGGTCTGTTTGTCATCGTGATGTGGCTGTGACGTTGCCCAAGATTGCAACTCGGCAATGAACGGAACTCTGCAGCCTAAGAACGAGTAGCTGGCATGATTTCATCAGAAAGGGACTGGGTTTTAGTCACTGCTTCCTGGTGCTTTGTTCACTGACGGAGGGATGGCCCTGTTCTCTCCTCACCTAGCACAAAAAAACTGCGAGAAATTCAAGTCACTGCTACCCTGCTTCTACCCAAGGCATTAAGCATTGTCAAGTTCGTTTTTATGAATGTGTTTAAACAGAAGAAGCTGTCTTTGGTCCAAAGTGAAACATCTGCCTCTTTGACCAACAGCAAGCACAGGGAGCTATTTGAACACTGCATTGTATGCCTTTGAGAAATCCCTTGATTCGCAGCATTCTTTGTAAATATAATACCTGCCATCCTGGGAGAGAGTATGTGTGTGGGGTCAATTGGGAGTACCTTTTGTGCGTTCTGTTTCGTGACTTATAGGTTAAAGGAGAATATTGGATTTGCTTATGAAAGTATGGGTTTGCTGAGATTAAAAAAACTTGGGATAATCGTGTCTGAATATAAATACTGTATGTGGAGTAAGTGTTATGGATCACATTTATGATGAAATATGTATGTCTTTCCAAGGGTAAGACCTTCATAATTCATTTATAAGTTACATTCCTTACCTTACATATAAGTAGTGGAATAGTAATTTTCTTCGTTCTTTCTGAAGAACTGTCACACAGGGAAGAAGAAAAGAAAAGATAAACTTTTCTCAAACAGCAGAATGCCATTCAGAGATAACTGTGAAAAAAAAATATGAGGGAAGAGCCAAAAAAAAAAAAGCATAGGTTCTGGTGATGTTGGAAAAATGACGTGTGAGCAGAAGTGCCAGGCGCCGAGCTTCATCTATTTTGTCGTGTTATGACAGAAATCATTACAAGTGTGATAGGTTTATTTATAAAGACTTGCTTCAATATTCAAAGTACATCTATTCTAGCATTCCTCATTTTGAGCCAGGCTGTGGATCAAGATGAAAGAAAAATTAAATTGTATATTGAAGAGCTGTTAATTGAGCTGTGCTGTATTTAACGGGGAAGCATCAGCTTCAGGCAGTCGATACCGCCGAGGATTTTCAATGTACTGCATCATGAGACTGTCAGTTTGGTTTGGAGAATGCAAACAGAGCTAATGACAAAGCCTTGCAAACTTTGTTTGTTACTGCTGGTCTCTTTGGAAGGCGAGCCTTCATCTTCTCAGAGATGAAATCCTGCCTGCACCCGCTCATAATGGGACTAAATACTGCAGTTTCTTGCCGGAGGACTAATGACACACCATTTAGTCACCCAGACCTATTTCCTAAGGAGTCATTTTGGGGCTTGTTTAAAGTTTTTAATGTAGGACCTCATATAATATTAGATTTCCCCCCTCTTCCTTAATCAATGTAAATTCAATTGTATTTCAGAGGGTGGCCAAGTAGTAGTTCATCATCTCTAATACTCATTTAAAAGTGTTAGGTCTACCCAGTTATAATTCTCAGAAGTAGCCTATCAGTGGTTTAATATGTTATCTCCATTCTCTAAGGCAGTGTTAATTTCCTTTTGTAGTTAATCTATCCTACTACCAAATTTAGTATATTTATAGTTAAAGATTCTGTTAAGAGCTAAGTGATTTAAGTACATCTGGGATAAAGTGGCCTTGGCTTTAACTATGAAACAAATTTTCTTTATTTCATTCTCTTCACTGATAAATCCATAGTAACTGGAGGCATTTCTAGAATTGTGGGCAATTTGAGCCTCTAAAGTTTGATTAAAGATACTTCAGATATTCCTACCGAGAGGCTAGAGGGCTGAAAGGAATTTATTTTGAGTTCTAATCCCAGCCCTGGCCTGGCACAGTGGGAGGGGATGGCTGATCACCGGCTCAGTTGGGTGCTGCGATTTGCTGGGGTGTGAGGGGCGATGTTGCTTCTCGGAAAGGTGATGATGGAACCAGTGGAGGCTTCTCGTGGCTGCTGCATGGGATTGACCCATCACAAGAAGTCCATAGACATGGATTTGAAGGGCTTTTTAATTCGTTCATTCATTCACTTATTTATTTATCAGTTATTAATAGTGCGCCTACTGTGTGCTGAACACTGCTTTTGTCAGGGTTGTTGGGGAAGGCTTTGTTGGTGAAGTGATATTTGAGCAGAAAGCCATGTTTGGAGAGCCAGAGATAGCCACACAGGAAGGAGATCACAATGTGAACTCCTTAATACAGTGTCTGGCATCTGGAAAGTACCTGTGGGTGTCGACAGTCCCGGTCACCATCACAGCTGCTGGTGCACAGTCAAGACCTATGTTGCGGAGTACCAAGAGTGGCACCTTAGAAGAGTGTGCCTAGACTTAATGCGCTAGGTCTGTTAACCACTGTTTTGGGATGAATCCTTGTATCCACCCTCCACCCCCAAATTTATGTGTTGAAGCCTTAATCCCCAATGTGATGGTGTTTGGATATGGGGCTTTTGGGGAGTTTATTAGGATTGGATGAGGTCATGAGGGTGGGGACCTGATGATATGATTAGTGCCCTTAAAAAAAAAGAAGAGAAGGAAGGCCCAGTAGGTGGAGAAGGAATAGATTGATTTTTTTCTGAGGGCAGAGGTTGATAAATGTAGGTAGGTTGGAAAAGATGTAACCTCAGAGGAAATGCTTACTAAGACTTTCTGAAGGGACTGGGACCGTAGGAATCACAGTGATGTGCCAGAGGAAGTGAAGGAAAGACCCCTTCTTTATTACATGTGTGACTTGTATCGGATTCTAGAAGTCCCTGGGCATGCTAGGCCAATTGGCTGGATTTGCATTTTATAATTGAAATGTGGGACAATCCATCTGTAATCCTTTTGAGATGAGTTGGTAAGAAAAGCCAGGTCCATTTTCTTGTTTTACAAATCAGAATTAGGTCCAAGAAAGAAGGTGTGATGTAGGACTTAGGAGAGACATCACAGCCTAGGAGGCCATCCTGGCCTGTCCTTGATAACTCATAAGCAGTCCCATAATGTTGGGAGGAAAAAATAGAGCAGACTTTGTGACAAGGAGGTGGAACTCAAAGATGGGGCTCGAACTGGTTAAAACGGCTTTTACCAGTCAGGATACATTAGGTTGTGCTGCAGTGACAAACACCCCCAGATCTCAGTGATTTAACCTAATGAGCTTATTTTTTTGCTTATGATACTTGACCAAAGAGGGTGAAAAGGGCGGCAGGGCTCTACACATTAAAGTCACTTGGGGTTTTAGGATGACCTCACCACCATTTCTGACACATGCCTCTGTTATTTTTGCAGTAGAGGGAAGGGTATATGGCAGGTCAGTGCCTGGCTTCTAAAGCTCCCACCTAGAAGTCCACAGCCATGCCTACTTTTGAGAGGACAGGGAAGTACAATCCTACTTTTCGCCCCCAAGAATTGAAGAGCCAGGACAATTGCGAGCAGTGTAACTGCCATAGTAGCAATGGAAATGGCATTTATTTTTAATGTGGGTTAGAAAATAATTGGTCAGATATTGCAGGATTTCTTTTTTTTTAGAGGACGGAAAAGCGCTTACAGATTAAAAAAGACCTGGCATAGCACCTATGTTTTAAACAGAAGGAAAAGATGACATTGGGGATCAGTGACACAGAGATATCACTTCTGTGCCATGACAAATACCAGGGAGATGTAATTGCAGGATGAAGCTGCAAATGTCTTACCCAGGGAACTAGGTAACAACCTGCTTGGCTTCATAAAGAAGGAATAATATCCAATTAGACTAAGTGTATTCGGTGCCTGAGTGACAAGCAGTGGAGACCTCAGGGCCTCTGGGGCCCCCAGGGCGGTTTCAGGAGGCTGTCTGAGACCTGTCCGAGTGGAGCGCGAGGGGACGGGCAGCCTGCTGCAGAGCAGGGGCTGATCGACATGTCACGCTCGGCAGTAATCCTTCCCGGTGCGGCTGCCTCAGCTCTCCTGAGCTCCGGAATGAGGTCCAGCCTGTGCTGCAGTGTGCAACCCTCAGCCATGGGGGCAGAGGTACCTTGCCGGGCAGATTCACCTCCCATCACTGCTGCCCGTGGCTGTGGCTGCACAGCTGTGCTCAGTGCTGGTACCATGTCAGCTCCCACACTTCAGCGTGACTTCCCATACCCTTGGGCCTCAGGATCCCTGTGTATGCTGCAGGCTTGTCCCTCAAAGTCACGGCTCTTCCTGGTGCCAGGTCTATCTGAGTGTTTTCAAGGTCAGACTGAGGGGTCCAAGTCCAAGCCCTGTCAGTTCCTACCTGTGCGAGCTTTGGCCAACACTAAACCTCTCTGAGCTTCTTTCTTTATCTGTAAAATGTAGTTCATCATTGTCACTACTGCCTCTTAGGGTTCTGTGGGGGTGAGATGGTGACCACTGTAAGTCACCCAGCACGGTGTCTGGCACTCAATCAGTGTGAGCCCTGTCATCGTCAGCCCTCTGTTCAAGTCTGACGTCCCCGTCCCCTGAAGCCGCTTGCCAGACCTCTGCCCCTTGGGACTGTACCTTCCTCTGAATAACCGTTGTCCTCACCAATTGGGCCCTTTGACTGTACTGCTTAGCACTCTGCTAATATCCAGGTCCCAAGTCCCCGGTGCAGCGGCTAAGCCTGCTGAGAGCGAAGACAGCTCTTCGTTTCTTTGTGACCTTCATGCCCGGCTGTGCTCCACCCAGTCGGACCCTCCGTCAATTTGGTTTCATAGTTTGACTTTGTGTCTTTGTTTGTTAATGAGCTGCCTGTCTTTGTGAAAATAAGTTGAATACCTACAGTCAGTGAGTAAAGATTACCCAGTAAAGTCCTCTGTGTAAACATTTGGACTGTACTGAACCCAGGCTCAGTATATTTCAGTTCCATTGGTATGACAATATATTGTATTTAATCATATTCAAATAGTTTTATACATACATTTATGAGAGTGGGGTTAAATTAAGAGGCTGGTCCCTGATGTTTCACCTAGTATGGACTGAAATCCACCAGTTTGCATCACAGAAGGGTTTGGTAGTAGATGCTGGGTACTGTGGGGGAAAGAGTGTTAGCGGGGGAAGGACCGCACCATGTTCGTCTTTGCTACATAACTCTGTTTTTGGCAAATCACGAGGTCCCATGGATCTGTTTCTTCCTCGGATCGAGCCCTTGCTGTGTGTCAGGTGCTGAGTGCAGCACTGTGCACGTAGTGTCTTGTCTTTTCCAATCCTTGTGACAATCCTTGACATGTTGGGACTGTTATTTCCATGTTACAGACAAGCAAACTGGGCCTAGGGAAGTGAGCTGGCACGAGATGGGGCAGCTAGGAAGAGGCCTAGCAGACACAGGACACATGGCTGGTCAGTGCCCTGTCCAAGAGGCATGCCACACCTCTCAGGAGGTGGCTTGTGTGTGCCATTTGATCTCAGGACATTTTTGATTCGGGTTGGTTAAATGTGAACAGCCGAAAAGCAAAAATCATAATAAAAACAAAGATAAAAGTAATAATGATAAAAGTAATAATCCTTTTTGTCTTTGTGACCTCCAAAGTCTGGCTTAATTATTTGAAAGCAGATCAATACTTTGCTCGGGCACTTGCCGATCACAAAGCCAGTGAGTTGACTGAGATGCTATGCCCATCGCATCCATCCATACTAGTTTCCTCTGGCCACTCTGACAAGTATACCTTTATTACCTTGCGGTTCTGTAGGACAGAGGTCACACAGGTCACATGGGCCTAAAATTTAGGTGTCTGCAGGGCTGCCCTCCTCTCTGGAGACTTTGGGGAAAGCCCTCTTCCTGTCTCTATGGCCGCCATATTCCTGGGCCGTGGACCCATCCTCAAGGCCAGCAACATTGCATCTCTCTGTGTCTTTCTTTTGTAGTCACTTCTCCCTCTTTCTCTTCTGCCTCCCTGTTCTTTTTTAAGGATGCTTGTGATTACATGGGGCCCCCCTGGATAATCTAAGTAATCTCCTTATTTTAAGCTCTGCTAATGAGCAGTCCTTAATTTCATGTTTTGTCAACCATAATTTCATCTGCAACCTGAATTCCCCTTTGCCGTAGTGTCTAGGGATTAGAACTCGAATGTCTTCAGGAGGTTACTCTGTCTACCATAGGATGCTGGCACATTGCCCTGCACACACTGTAATAAATATCCAGCCCTTCCTTCCTGTTTCATCCTAATTTCCCTCTCTGCTTCTCGGGATGTATGGAGTGACTAGATGGTACCCAGAGTGAGGATACCATCTTTGGCTGGTAGAAACAGTGCTTATACAGGTACAATCATGGTGGAGGTGAGGAGGACTAGATACAAGGAAGAGATACAAAGCAAGGAGGCAATAGCCTTTGTTGGAACAGTACAAAACAAATAAAGGTCCCCAAATAATTGCATAGGCTAGGGCGCTGCCAAAGATACGACACTGCTGTTTTTAAAGCCCTGCTGTGTTGACCATGATCCTTGTGAAGAGATCAGAGCCTTACCAGGCTATCCTGCCAGTTTTTGAGCTCCCGACCTTAATAGAGACTAAAAAGCCTAAGAGAGGCTCAGAAGAGAAATCTGTTACTGCAAGTTATTATGGGCCAGGTGTCACGCTAAGTGTTGAGCACACGCTCGAAACATTGAACGTAAGACCCATTCGTTCCCTCAGCAAACAGTTATTACACCTTCTGGAGGAGGGTGTTTGATATATGGGGTGCAGGGATAAATAATTCTGTCTGCAGGGAGGCCGTGGAGACTCATCTTCTGCAGAGGTCAGGTTCCGAAGTCAGCATTTAAGCAGGAAACGGAGTGCAGTCCAATGACCCTCAAGGATCCTTTCAGACTTCATGCCCTTGGCAGCTCAGCCAGTTGAGAAACTCATATCCAGTTTCTTGTATTTCAGCTGTAGCCACCTCTTCCATGGGAAGCGAAGGCCCACCCCTCCCAATCCCCTCTACTTTTTACGGCCCCTGTCCCCTCCTGCCTTTGCTTTTCTTTATGTCCTTGTCATTAAGAGGCCGTTTGTTGGTGAACATCACGATTGGACTGGAAGAGGTAGCACACAATCTTTTATTGAATTCCACTGTCAACTGAAATGAAGGCCACCACTCTGCTTTCTCTAAGGAAAAAATGTAATAACAAAATTGCTAGATTGATGACCACGAGGTTTTAATATTTCCTCTGGAATTTTGATGCCCAGTGCGGTCTCCACCCTGGAAGGCACCGCCTCCTGGCTCAGAATGCCCGGAGCCTGGGTGTGCCAAGCTGTGTGCATCTGCCTTATGTGCTATCTATGGAGACCGTGATTTTTATTCATTAGAGTTTTTGAGTCTAATTGTTTTTAAACTGCCACTTTTGTTTGTTAAAGATACAGATGTCTGGCCATTGAGGAAAACAAGGTGAATTTATCGTTGCAATTAGACGCTTCACAATTTGAAAACTTATCACTTAAATTGGTGAAGTGTCACTTTTATGCAATGTGATGTTTGGTAGTCCTCAGAGTCCAGGTCTGAACGCATACGCAATTTAACAAGATCTTGGTGAGATGAGGAAGTTGCACTTGACGAGACATTGAGACAAACTGGATGGAATTGTCCAATTCCCACCTACAAGGTAGACTAGGTGAAGGCAGATAGACCATAAATTGATTTTTGTGTAAGTCTTAAATTAAGTGGAGTGGAGTTTAAAAGAAAACAACAACACTGGGTTTGAAGTTGACTTATATTAGTTTACTCCAAGGAAGTTAGTTAATATGTTAATATGAATCTAGATGAACATTAATTGTTTTCCTCTTCGTGTTCGTTGGTGCTGTCTACTAATCTCTGGGTAACCAAGAACAAGTCATAGGTTATATTTTTCTTATTTATAGGCATTAAGCCATATCTTTAAAATGTAAAATAAAGCCGACAAAATGCACAGCCTGATAACAACAACAAATCTAATCTAAAGTGACACGGGGAGACTCTCCTAGACATTTTTCTCTTTAATGTAACATGACTTTAAATTGATGCAGCCCCACAGTGATTGAAAAACTCTCAGAGCTTGTCTCCTATGATTACATTTCTGATCTGTACAACTTAATTTTTTAACTCGGTGAGTCTCTGTTTTGCGAATGAACAGTTTCCTTTTTCTTTCTCTCTCACTTTATTTGGGAAGAGAGTTTATTTGGCAATCAGGCAGCCGGAGCTCTATTACCGTGGGAAACAGTGAGAATTTGTGCAACAGCAAATACCTCGAGAACGTGCCACAAACCGTGTGCCTCCCAGAGACTGCGTGTCTCTTTCTATTCTTTTTCTTCCTTCTCCCTCTCCCCTCCCTTCCCCCACCTCCCCTTACCCTTCCCTTCTTTTCCCTCCCCTGTCCTTCCCTCTTGACAATGGTGATGGTTGTACATATCTGGGAATATACTAAAAACCATTGAACTGTACGCATGAATTAATTGATTGACACATGAACTATGTCTCAAAAAACCTGTAATATTTTTGTTAAAAAGTATTTCTTGAATCATCATCAGCATGATTTTCTCTAAAGTGTATTCTGATGAATTCAAATTTAATTTAAAATTGGTTACTTTTCTGTGGTATAAGGTAGTGCCTGGTGATTTCTAATATTTGTTTGTTCAGAATACTCACTGAAAATCTTTATCCAGTGTTGTCCGCAATGTGTTGGGATTTTGTTTGCTGTTTTCTTCAGGTGGGAGTTGTGTGTTTCGGGCCTCATAAGTGATACTGATGACTTTTATGTGGTACGAAGGCCAGTCATGTCGCGGAAGCTTCCGCTGAAGCAAAGTGATAACATGAACTTGTTTCTTTCTGATTTCATGTCCTCATTCATGCAGTTCTCCCGTTACTCCAGAGCCTTAGTCTCAAATCTGACTTCGTTTATTCAGCTTGGGTAATTACTAAAGTGAACAACGAATACCTAACAAACATGCCTTTTGGTCATAAGTGTATTACTGAAACATCCCAAAAGGCCTTCTAACTATTCTTTTCCACTGGTCTCCAGTGGTACCCTCAGATCATAACTAGAAGATGAAAGCTTTCTGTTTCATTTTACAATCTTTTTTTTTAACTCAGCTTGGGATTTAATCTTTGATATGGCTATTAATAATTGTAACTTTTTTATTTGAGATATGCTTAGTGTTTTCTTATACAAGACAAGAAATTTGGGGAGAAGAAAACCATACACATGAATTTTTTTTCATAAAAAAAGCAATTTATGGGTGGTGGTACGACTGGGACCAAGAAGACTAAAAGGATCTGAATGGCCATTCTGAGCTCAAATGTGGTGATGAAGTGCCCACAGGTACAAGGTAGAGACATTGTTCTTATAGGAAACCATGCTTATAATTTTTCTCCTCACCTGCTATTTGCTCCAGTAATTTCTTTTTGGGCTTATTCTAAAATCCAGATTCAAAAATCCACTGAGAAGCTTGGGTTTATTACTTGAAGCAAGAAACCTTTATTCAAAAATTTTAACCATTAGATCCCTATATCTTTAGATTCTCTAATTTCTTTTTCTCTTATCCAAATGTACCGTATATCTTTAAGCAGGTGAATCCTGGAGTAGGTTTTATTATATATCACACCACAGAGTTAAGCTTAGTTCATTTGGATTTTAAAAAATCTCCAGAGCTTTGAGAATGACTTTGAAACACTCTTTACTGTTGGAGCTTAAAGAAAATAAATCTCGAATGTCCTCTGTATTAATTCACTTGCTTGGAAAGTTAGAGATTAAAGGGTTTAGTGGGATTTTTATATTTTCTATAATTTCTGTTTGTCTTAGAATAAACTGTTCTTTGTATGGAGTGGTGCAGCTTTCATAAAACAGAAAGATTCCATTATTGAGAGAATAAGGACAAAATATAATATAAATGCATAACACTTCTTATAGCTTTTTTTGTATTAGATGTAAAGAAGTTAGCAAATTACTTTAATTAAGTGTACTTTGAGGAAAGCAGTCCCTCATTTGTTGAACTCTGCGAGCAGAGACTTGCATGTTTTCCTTTTAAAAGAAAGCTTTCATTTTTCTTCAGAGGGCACTTTTAGCAAAATGAGGGAAGAAAAGGAAGTAGGTAAGAACGTGAATCACAACAGTGAGGCGGGACTAATGTACTCTATAGCCTTTCTCGTATTCTGGTACCTAGAACCGAGGTTACTAATTAATGGCCCAAGAGCTAACTCTGTTTGATGAAATGCTAGACATAATACGGACATGGAGTTTGACTGGTGTGTGATTATTACCACGCATTCACGGGCAGTCCTGTATGTGGAGGGTTTGTAGTTTGTTTTTGACACATCTCTCCCCGGTTTCATACACTCATGCATATGGGTCTCACCTTCCTCCAGAACCTTATTTCTAAACCTGACTTTGTTTATTCAGTTTGGGTAATTTATTGGCCACTAATTCTCTTTCCTTAATACATAATCTCTTTGCTGAATGCTCTCTCCACATGCTAACCAACGAGAGTAAGAACTAAGCCACAGGACTGGAACTTGGAACTTTGGCCAAGAAAGGAAAGTCAAGGCCTTTCAGCTCCAAAAACAGCCTGTGAAGTTCACTGCACATGCTCTCCCTTCCCAGCGGTGAATGGAGAATGTTTGAAAGTCACCACAATCATTGTGTGACTTGGAGCAATAGCAGGCCTCTTTTCCCTGCTTGATTGCTGAAATGGCCACCGGAAGAGAAGCTGGCTGACTCCCAGGGGGCAGAGTGGGGCAGAGCTGGCTCCTGGGATGATAAAGGGAAGCCAAGTGTTGTTTTCCAGTTCACTTCTAGCATGTATTTCTTCAGGGCCAAGGGCCCAGCTGTGCCTCATTAGGAGAGAGAGTTTGGCTATGACACCACTTAATAATAATAATAAATAAGAGAAAGCAAGCAAGAAAGAGAAAAGCCGACACGGCTAAATGGCAGTATAACTTGGGATAACCTGTGTCCAGAATCTTTCATGCCATATAATGAGTGTGCCAACTGCTAGCTGTAAGGAGAAAAAAATCACATCGTTTGCAGCAGTCAACTTTTTCCCGAAGAAAGATGGAAAAAAAAATATTTTGCAGGCGAGAATACTGGTGGTACCTGTTAACTTTGGGCGCAGTGCACGTGTCAACCCTGGAAAGCGAGTCCCCGTGAACAGCACTTTCTACCATTTAATCAGGCTGTACCCCGTCGTATTTATAGCCCTGGTGAGTTGGCCCATTGTTACAAGATGAAATTGTGATGTTCAGCAGTTTATACCTTGGGAGCTGGAAGCGTTTCTCCACGGTGAATTTGTAATATTAATTGGCCATGTCAGTTCGTGACAAATGTAGTGACATCTATTTCAAGTATTTCAGTTTTATGGTGCTGAAAAAGTGACACACGCTCGAGATAAGTAATCTCACAAAAGATCTTCACGCTGCCTGTGTAGCGCTTTCAGAACGCGCTCTCAGAGGAGACGCAGAGAGGCGGTGGGTTCAGGGGGCTGGCCCCTTGCTTTTGCTGAAGGCTGAGAAGAGGGCTGGAGGGAGCAGGGGAGAGATGAAGTCCCTTTCATCTCCTGCACAGCCTCCTGAGGTGCCTCTGAGGCTCTGGCCTGGGCTGTCCTGCCAAGGAAATGTGCTTGAGATGATCACTTATTGGACCGGGTCAACTGCTGCTTGGTGGCCATGCCCCTAGTAACAAGGAAGTAGTGCCTTTCTTCCTGTGTGCAGTGGTTCTGGACCATGGACTCTTCTGCCTCCCCATCCTTCACCTCTCCCTCCCCTCCAGGACATTTGGCAATGTCTGGAGACACTTTGGTTATCACACCTTAGTGGGGAATGGGGAGCTATTGGCATCTGGTGAGTCAGGCCAGCCACTAGCACATACTTTGGTGCACAGGACAGGCCCCACGGCAAGTAACTGGCCCCAAAAGTCAACCGTGCCGGGGCCGAGAAACCCAGCTCTTGTATGGAACATACCCTTTTGCACTTTTCAACCTTGGCTGGTCCTTCAGAGACTGATGTGGCCAGCATGAGGGATGCTGGAGTTCCTGGGCGAGGCTTCTGGAAAGAGATAGTTGCAGAGCTATTGGGGGAAAGACACTGGAGCCCAACTCAGTGGACACATTTGTGAACGGAGCTGAGAAATTGCTTTCATATGGTTATTATGACAACGGTTTCCAAAACAACAGCAATGAAACAAAATAGTCTTTTATGTATCTAGAGAGAGTATATTCATTTAATCGTGTCATTAGCCTTCTCTGTATGTCTAAGGTATAGAAGGTGTTACTGTTCCTGTTTTACAGATGAAGAAACTGAGGCACAAATTGATTAAGTGACTGCCGAAATCCTATGATTTGCCAGTGGAGAGGAAGGGGCCAAATGCAGCATCTACATTGTTTTTCCTTCTCTATTAAGTGGCACGATTTTTTTTTGGTGATTATTTCACATGTATTGTTTCTGATATCACCGACATATATGCTTGTAAAACATTTTAAAATATAGGCAGGTCAAAAAAAGAAAATAGAATTATCCTGGAAACTGCCCTTTTCCTCCTAACAGTATTTCTGTACTATTAAATCTTTCAGCAGGATCGTTTTTAATAGCTGCCCAATGCCCTAATATATGAGTGGGCCATAATTTATTTGACCAATCCCTTGTTGTTGGAATACAGGTTATTTACAGTTTTTCCCTATTGTAAACGGAATTGCAATGAGTGTCTTTGTAGCGCACATCAGTGAGTGATTACTGAGTGCGCCGGGAAGTGCTGGTTCCAAGGGTAAGAGCCGGCTTTGAGATAAACTGCTAAATTGCCCTCTTGAAAGATTGAGAGGCTACTTGCCTGTATTTTCAGCAAGGAAAAGTATCATTTTCTAAGCCAAGTTGAATCTAATTTTACTGTGTCTTTCCTTGATTATTAGTGGAGCTAAACATTTTTTTAGGTACTTATTCACAATGTCTTCTTTTGAAAATGGTCTATTTGTGTCCTTTGACTGATTTCTGTCACCGTGTCTTTATGTATTCAGGTAGCGATATTAACCCTTTCCTGTGTATATCACAGGTATTTTCTTTTGATCTTTGCCTTTTAAAAAATTTTATATTTAATTTTAAGGTAGCCAAACCAATCAGCCTGTCCTCTAAGGCTAACGAACGCTTTTAGTTGTTATACTTTAAAAGTCCTTCTTCACTGTAACATTAAATTAGGTTCACTTACATATCATATTAGTTAGATACTCCTGCATTTGGCCTTGAAATCATTACATTCATTGGGTTTTGTTTTTGTTTTTGTTTTTTTTGTTTTTGTTTTGTTTTGTTTTATTTTGCCATGAGAAGTTGAATAAGAATCTAGCTTCTTTTCCCCAGCATCAGTTATTGGAATAATTTATTCCTTCTCCAGTAAATGTACCTGGTCTGATTAAGAAAACTACACTTCAATGCAATTATTTCATCTCAATTCATAAAATATTAGATTAACAAGTCAAAACCCTGACATCCTATTTAAACAAATTTTTTTCATAATTTCCAAACAATAATTTTTGGAATTATATTCTTATTCTCCATTTTTATAATTTTACTCACTTCCACATATATCATATTTAAATATTGTGTTTTTCCCACTTCAGATTGTAAATAACCATTTTAGTGTTGCCACCACATTTACTGCTAATTCTGCATCTAAAATAATAGTAACAACAAAATAAAGTAAAACAGGACAAAAACATGGCATTTGGTTCACTTTGAGAAGGAGAGCATAAACTGCTCAATTATCTATTCTTCAGCAACATCTGGGTATCTTTTTAAGAGGTTAGTGGAGTGAATGGTCGGAGATTTATACTCTTAAGCATTCGGAGATGAGCCCCCTGGGGTAATGTGCTCTAATTCCACCCCCTGGGGTCGGCAGTTAGGTTTAATTCAGTTTGGAAATGGCACCAAGCCTGACACTTTCTAGCCATTTAAGGAAAGGGTTCCTACCAGCACTGTGAATCTC
>CM052550.1:20456085-20595908 GCA_028533065.1 Trachops cirrhosus
TAGACAGATTCACATCACTTCCATTTTATGCACCCCTTGTCTGCTAAATGTTTAATAAGAAGAAATGACTTTGGACACAAAGAGGTATTTGTATTAGCATGTACTTGTACTTTTTTGGTTCTCAATGCAAGTGGTTTAACTTTTTGTTAGCATCCTCACTGCTATGTAATCTCATCTATATTTGTAATCACAGTCAAGCAGACTCTTAATATTATTATAGAATCGTTTTATTTGTGGAATCTTTTTCTTGTCCATTGTTCTTTTTTAACCTTAGCTAAACACCCTGAATTTACCCTTTGTGAACTGTATGCTTTAGATTATAGAATTTGTAACTGAATAAGAACAAATTTTACACAAATCAGAGGGAATTGTCATCATTTTAACCCAGGCTTTATTTAAGAAGTCTTGAGAGCTAGATACATGTTACCTGACCATCTTCACCCATATGCCATAGTTCCTTCCTGCTACCTTCTGATTGATTAGTCCCTTACAATAGATGGTGATGTGGAAGATAGAATCTTTTTATCTTTTCGGAAATATATATCATTCATCTAATGTTAGTTGCTGCTTTCTTGTATATAAATACCTCTGGGAAATGTTTGCCTTGGTTTGTGGTTAAGCCTCTGTGATCATTGGACCTCAGTATTGCCTCTTGTTGATGGGCTATTCTTCGGAGAAAGAGGGATCTAGTGAGAATTTATTCAGGTAGGAAAACAAAGGTGCAATCAGGTTCTAGTTAGTCCAAATGCGGCCATGGGTAGAATTTTAGGCTTATTTCTATTCTGTTTCACCACAAGATGTCACCAGGACACCATCCCAACATGGCCTATGGAACATCTCTCTGGCCAATGGAGTTATGGTTATCCAGTAGCCTCTGCCTGGGGCCATGGGGGGAGTGGGCTAGGAAGCAACCCCATTCTAGGGCACTGGAGGACATCATTACCAGTACCTTGATGTTTTCCTGCTCTCCAGGGGCCCATCTTTTCCAGCCTTTGTATGAAGAGCAAGGGCAGGTAATAGGACACAAGGCAGTCATCATAAAGGCCAAGGTGTCTTGTCACCCCTGAAACCTTGTCTTCGCTGCATGGGAAAGCGTCACCCCTGAAACCCTTGTCACCCATATGTCACCCCTGAAACCCTTGTCTTTGCTGCTTCCCTTGTCTTCGCTGCATGGGAAAGCAGGCCCCAATGGGGGGAAGACCCCAGGTGCACCATCAGTCTCCCTGCAAGCAGACATTGCTGAATGGATGGGAATCGCATTCTCTTAGATGAAACAGGGTTTCCGATGACTTAAAAATGCACAATTGAGGCTTTTTAAAATTTGAGCTTTTTGATGAATGTTGTCAGTTGACAAATATAATATTGAGGTTTCATCTTCCGTGGTTTCAGTGTCAGCTGGCCGATCATTCATTTCTGTTCTCCCTTCTGGAGTTGTGGAAGATGCTCAACCTGGGCGGGGAGGGTGGAGGGCCTGGTGACTTTTTGTTGTGAGTGTGTGTGTTTTGAGTCCTTCGTGGTGCTTATATAGAAAGTCAAATCTAATAGGCGTCTCATTGTTTGCCTGACATCTACTCAGTATCTAAATTCATTTGTTGTCCTGCATTTTGCCAGGGCTGGTTTGTGCTAAGAAGCTTGTCATTTGACTCAATGAAATAATACCAGTGTGTCCTGTTTGCATAGCACTGTCTGTGGGATCCTTCCAGCATATGATTGTATGCCTGCGTAATCACTCCTGTTGGCTGAGTTTAATATGCCAGAAGGGCAGATATGAATTCTTCTTTGCAAAAGTGAAATTAAGAATCTAAGTGTTACTACACAGCAAGACTCCATACATATTTTTTGAAGGAACGAAAAAAGGACCAGGACTGGAACTTCAGATTCCTGATTTTTGTTCAAATTGTTTCTCTTTTTAATTCAAGTAGGGACCTTAACTTTTATCATTACCACTTTATGATTTAACCTACATTTGGTCCTTTAGGAATATAGTTTATCCTGTAATAATTTTTTAAAATAATAACATGGGCTGTCTGTGACCTCGTGTGTTTTTACAGGACTCAGCACTATAGCCCAATGAAGCCGTCGCTTCTGCTCCTGGAGTGTCCGTAGGTCTCAGATTCCCAGCCCATACCCCGGTTTTTGGGTGAAGCGGCTGTCTCAGTGTCTGTAGCTAAGGCCATCAGTGAAACCTTAGCGGAGTGCCTCCATCAGGGCCACCTTCTGTCACTGAGTTCTAGTAGCTGATGCTTTATTCCCCATCCCGCTCCCTTGCTGATAGCACCATCTCGAAGTGTTTCTTTCCCTTCCTGGTTTACAGTTTAGCATCTCCCAATCCATCCCAACGTAAGCTTCTAGGGAAGGTTTGGGAAATTATTTGAATTACAGAATGATGAATAGTGGAAATGTCTACATACAGTCATAGCTGGGATGCTATAATGAACTTACAAAAGGCCAGGTCCAGTAATTAGCTGTGTCCGTGTTATCTCTGGTGGAAATGAACGTGAACATGGTGTATGCAAGTGTTTGATCGGTATAGTCTTTGATTGGTCTTGCTCATGGCAGCAGGCCTGGGAAAGCAATTAGGAATTTCAAGTATGGGAAATTATGAAAAAGTAAACCAAAAATGCATTTAAGCAATATTGATGAGTGTGCTTACCTGGTGATATACCACTCTTACTATGTCTTTGAGTTACCTTAGGTAGTTGATAAAACTTTGCAATGAGAATACTCAACTGCTGAGTGCCTTTTGTCAGAGCTGTGGATAATTTGCAAGGGTTTTTAAATGGGAACATTGTTTTCTCCAGCTAAGAAGCATGGTCTCAGATCTACTTCCAAGGTCAGTGTGAAAGGGAATGTAAATTCACTTTGAGCAGGGGTAGCATGATCAGGAAAATTAATCAGCTAGGGGCATAGACTAGGGTCTGATGGAGGGGAAGGGATGGATCAGGATGTGTTCTCAAATCAATAATATATATTTTCCATCCATTTCCATTATCCACGCCACTCCTTATCATTTTAGTGCAGAAAGTGGAGAGTCGGTTTAGTATTTTTAAGGTGCTCCGTGACTGTATTTAGGTAGTGGATTTAACAGGTATCATTATCCCTTATTTAAGCCCTGGCTATCGTGTGCAAGTCTGCTGCCGGGAGTCATCACTGGTGTTTCTGGATTTTATTGGAAATGCTCAGAGAGCAAGGAGACAAGAACGTGAACTGACAGCATTGATGATTCTGGCAGCTTGACATTACCCAAATGTTTTGTTTGGTTTTACTTTGGACTTTTTCTTTTTAAGAGATGGGGTAGCAGAGGGAGGCTTCCTCTTGCAATTTTCCTTTCGAACTGAACTCTTTCATAGCCTTTATAAACTCTTCTATGGATTTTGCTCACTAGTTGAGCAAGCGTTACTTGTGAAGCGTGGCTTAGGCATTTTCACCAAGTCCATTAAAAATACGAGTATTACTATGCTTTGCACATTTGCCACTTAGAATTTCTGAATACAAATTAATCAACCTGCAGCTGTGAATAACAATAAAACACATGATAATGTACCTGTAGAAATGAGGGCATTTGAAATCCGTTCTCAGGTGGCGGGCGAAAATAGCCAGCCACAGTGTTGCTACCTGTTTTCCATAATTGCGCTGCTTTGCCTTTGCTTAGTTAATGTGTTTAATAAACTCCCCTGCAGACTCTAAATGCTTAAATTTCGTTTCTTTTTGTCTTTATGGTGTTTATCATTGTTAACATGGCATCAGAGTAGCTCAACTTTTACATCATGATAAATTCATAACCCAAGAGAAGGCAGAAAACATAATTATTATCAATTGCCTCTCTCCCGGAATTGCCATTGGCTGAGCAGAGCAATATGTGAACTTCGGGAGTAGCTGATTCAGAGAAATCCAGGGTTGGAGTTGGGTCTACCTCGACTGCACTGCTGTTGTGCAAGAGGCCTTCCCATTGGACTTCCTTTCAAGTTTGCCCATGGAGTAAATTCTGCAAGGCACGTCAATATTTTAAGAGGCTAAAACTTTTTTTTTCCTACACAATATGGAATCCAATTTATTTACTCAGTCATTTAATAAGTCTTACTTGAGTGCCTATTATGGGTGAGGACATACATGTGAATAAGGTAAAATTGCTGTGATTTTCTATTAGGGGATATAAAATTTAAATACGATATATTACTGTGTAATATATTAGATGATAAAAGTGCAAATAAGTGCACCCTTTTTTTAAATGAATGTAGTGTTTCATCCATAGCCCTAGGAATCGCCTTTTGGAGAATCACCAGAGCAGGAAAACTTAACAACTGAGAATTTCAGTTATTTGATAAGGAAATACAGTGTTACAGTGATTGAAGGCAAAATCAAACATGTTTATCTTCTACTCATTTAATTACAACAATGAAGATGGAACTCTCAAGAGAGTATCTATGTGATCTCATTTATCTGCAATGCATAAATATACATCATATTGTAAGTTAACTCCACTTTCCATCCCTTGCTTGTTTGCAACCGGTGGGGCATTTCCTCCCCAACACTCTCGAACTTGTTTGTGCTGGCCTGTCCTACAAGGGCTTTGCAACCAGGGACTTGCAGAGGTTTGCAGAGGTGAGTCTTGGCAGATAAGGAGGTTCATAAAATGGAGCTCACTGTTGGGGAGAAATCCTGCAGATTTTGGGCTGTGATAAGGAAGATTAACTTTTGAAATATGAAAAATGAAGATTATCTCATTGGTCTGTTTTTTTTTAATGGGAGGAATAAAATTGTTTTAGACCTGGATTTACTTTTTCATAAGGCTCTTTTGAAGGTACCAAGAGATCTATAAAAGTTCTTTGAAAATATGAACTTCTTCTCAGATATGATTCTCACTCTCTATAATTTGTCTAGAAATTCAAAAAGAATGATTACCTGTGTTTGTTTTTATGTTTCTAAAGGACTTGGCCTCATTCAGTGCTTCTATCTTTCAGAGGATTGCGGACAGGGGACCAAGACAGAAATACTCATTATTTTGGCTGGAAGTGGTCACTTCAGCTGGAGCCAGTTCAAATTCAAAGGCAGACATCGATAGTTACGATGTCTTGTGTTCCCACATACCTGAAATGTTCCTACAACTTTGTTGATGGCCAGCGTGCCTAATTGATATTTCGTAGTTGTACAGATTTATTCATCTGTTTCAAGATCTGTCTTCCCCTCTCATCACGGCCACGTGGAAGCTAGTTTTAATGTGCTGTTGTGGCCTGTCAGGCTGATGTTTGGCTTCTCCATCCATGAGTGGGTTCCATTGTATATGTACCTTTTCAGCTTAAGCAATACTTTAAACACATTTTTTATGACGATCCAGTCCTCACTCCCAAGATATACCTCGATCTCGCCAAAATCTGCCAGTGTTTTCTTCTCCATGGGCTCCATGCTGTTCCTTCAATGGGACACAACATTGCCAGCCAGGGCTTGGTCTTGGAGCCATGTGAGTGGCGGACACCCCTCCTGTCCCCTGCGGATACAGTGTTCCCCAGCATTTGAAACCTGCTAACAGGAAGGTGGGTCACGGGACTAGCACTTTGATTGTGGTAGGGGAACTTAATTTATTTTAGTCCTGAACATGAGGTGGGGGCAGTTTAATGCCTATTTTTTATATCTAGGTTATACATATGATGAGTTCACCATGCATGTAGCTATTCTATTTTTAAAAACCTTTGTGAATGTTAACTAATACACAGCTTTTATAAATTTGAAGTATAATGTTCAAAATGCTATAATCTCTACATTCTGTGGTTCAGGTTGTTATATTTTTATTTTTATGAGTATTAATTTTGATATAGACCATTTAAGATCAATTGCTCTCTGTAATTACAATGCTGTTTTATGGTATTTGCGATATATCTTCTAAGTATACTTGAGGGTCACGGGAAGTTCACAAGTGCAGGGTTGGGCCAACATTCTTGCACCAACATTCTGACTGGAGCAGTTGTGTGTTTGCACACCTCTGCAGGGTGTATACATATTCGATAGCCACATTCTATTCTGTTATGCCACTTACGTTTCAAAAGCATTGAAAAACAGCAATCTGTGGAACTCTAGTGTTCTGGGAGGTCCTGGATTTGATAAGGTATTTTTTTGAATTTGAAGAACTTGGAAACAATCAAAATGCTAATAATTCTCCCAAGTCAAAAGGTAACTGATTTTATTATGCATTGACCATCGTTTCCTTTCTGTTGGATTGATTTGGGAAGGAAACACACGTCTCCATTTTTTAAATAGAAGTAAAATGATAAAAATTCAGGTCTCATCACCCAAGGGATTTCAAAATCAAATTTAACTTATAAAAAAACCTGATTAAGTTAATAAAGCAGGATCTTGAGTATGAATTTATTTTTTAACTAGGGAATTAGGATAGAAACCCAGCTTCCAATTTCCTGCTGGGTGGTCTTGAAAACTTATGGCAGTGGGTCTTTTTGTCAAGAGAAGGGGGATACAAAAAGGAACCCTCATCCCTTACCTGGTGGCTTCAAATGAGGAAAACACACACACACACACACTCATGTAGTGATGGTGATGATAATAATGGAGGAAAATGTCATAAATAATTATGCATGTATTCTGACAAATGAAATATTTTTTAAAAGATTTTATTTCTTTGTTTTTAGAGAGATGGGAAGGGAGGGAGAAAGAGAAGGAGAGAAACGTCAATGTGTGGTTGCCTCTCACACGTATCCCCACTGGGGACCTGGTCTGCAACCCAGGCATGTATCCTGACTGGGAATCAAACCAGCAACTCTTTGGTTTGCAAGCCGGCACTCAGTCCACTGAGCCACATCAGCCAGGGCTGAAATATTTATTATTGTTGTTATTGTTAGTGGTATGGAGGAAACCATGTCATGCACCTTTCTTCAAATAGTTCGATACTGTAAAATAGAGTGTGTCTGCATTTGTCAGTCATAGATTGCATTCTTTGATTTGTTTTGCATTGTTTTTGGAGAGGATGCATCACTATGCTAATCTTTTGGTTCTTTCTGTCTGGAATAGTAAAAACCAGGCTGGGTCTTCTGATGTCCCGGTGGCCTGGAGGGGAGGGTCACTGCTGATGCTCTTGGATGAGGGTGAAGGAGGGAAATCCCTGCCTGTAAGCTGGCAGAAGCCTCTGGACTAGGCCTGGGCTGCAGCTTGACCTTGCCTCCAGCGCTGTGTTCGGACTGTCAGCGTGGCTCAGCTGATCTTGCCATCTCTGCTCCCCAGCTTGTGCATTGTTGTTTTTGCTTCTTGCTCTCACCTGCCTCCTTCAGACTCTCAAAAGGAGTGCATCTGATTGGTTCAATGTTGTCACCATTGTGCCTTTTGGACAAAGTCTGAAGCCCAGCCACCACCTAGATTGGCTGCTCTTACATCGCCAGTGCACCATGGTCAAGGTCCCTCGGGGAGGAGGTTTTGGAGCCAATAGTATATGAGGACTGTCTGGGATGCTGCTTCTCTGGGAGCCTGGGAGCGGAGGTGCTTCCCCCCCACAGAGGGTTGCAGCGTGGTAGGTGCCCACAAGAAACTAGAGCATGGCATTTTTCTCTGAAGGGCTGGAGAGTAAATATTTTTGCCTTTGTGGGCTATACAGTCTCTGTCGCAACTACTTACTCTGCTGTTGGAGCAGGAAAGTGGCCACAGACCATACGTAAATGAATGGCTGTGTTCCAATAAAACTATTTACAGAAACAGGCTGTGGGAAGATTTGGTCCTTGGGCCTCTGTTTGTTTATTAGGTTTTAGCATTCAGAGCAGAGACTTTGAACCTCAGACTTGGCTCTTGCCAACCTTGTGACTTGGGCAAGCTAAATAAAATTCTATGCCTCAGTTTTCTCTTCTGTCTAATGGGGATGACAATAACTTCTTAGCATGGCTGTTGACAATGTTTAATAAAGTAATCAGAATAAGATCTCAGTAAGTGCTATTTTTATCCTGACCTCCTTATGTACAAAGGATGGTGGGAGATTGTTCTAGATCTGAGGCCCCTGGAGAATAGATATTTTTGTGAAGCTTTTGATTTTTTAGTTTGTCAGTTGGCCTTGCTTTTTTGGCAGACATGTTCCAAGCTTTAAAGGTCATTTTGTGGTTTTCCCTTTCTATGTTGGGACACATTTAACAGTGCCATTTTAAACACTGGGTTTGCCTTGAAGTAGTTTACTCACGTGTGCTTTCTCTGTAAATATTTCCAACCCTTTTTGAGGGTGGACTGTTCATTTTAGTTCAGGGCTTTTCTAATCTATTACTGCTGCTTCTCAGCTCCAGCAGGATAAGACATTAGTGTATTGTGAAGCCCATATATTCAAATGCATGCCTATACTTGGTAATTAACATGTGCTCAAATTCTCAAGGGGCGTCAGAGAGCATCCTGGAATTTGGGAGTGGCTGCACTGTCCCCTGATGGTGGCATCTGCCCTCCTGCCTGGCTTACTGAATACGTGGTGGGCCTTCAGAGACTGCCTGGATGGTTCAAAGCCTCACTGATTTATGTTTACGGGCATTTGGTGATATGGTTCGGACTGACAATGGCGCCCACTGACCACATGGAATGCAAATAAGAAGTCTGTAGCCTGCTATACTCATTCCAATTTAAGGGGGTCAAAACATTGCATCTGGCTTTTTTATAAAAATAATTTTTTGAAAGGGAGCATTTGTTCAAGGAAATTAGTTTGGCTACAGTATAGCTCATACTACATTTGGTATTTAGGTTTTGAAAAATTGAGTAGAAAGCAGTTGCCTCTGAAATGACTTGCAAGTCAACGGTGAGGAGGAGTCTTGTTTTCAGCTATCAGGTTTGAATTCCTCTGATCCAGCCAGGGCTCTCACTTGGCCCCTTCGGGGGCTGCCGGGGCTCACTCTGGGACTGGGCCCTGCTGGGCCAGGAATGACCTAGAGCAGCGGTCACACCCTGCTGCCCACTCGTGGGCCACATGTGGCCTGCACTTCTCTGGGTGCCACCCGCAAGCTTGGAATACTTTTTACATTTTTAAATGATCAGGAAAAAGAAACAAGAGGAGAATATTATTTCATGACACATGAAAATCATATGGCATTCCTATTTCAGTGTTCATAAATGAAGTTATAAATTTCATTAATAAAAACATGTAAAATTCATTTTTTCTCTTGTTATCTAAGTACCTCTATACTATCCTCAGTTTTGCCTGTCAGCCCACAAAATCTAAAATGTTTACTCTTTGGCTCTTTACAAAAAAAAATTATCAACTCCTGAAACAGAGCAGTGATTTTTTAAGGCTATTTTGTAGCTCCTAAATTGTTTCATGAACCTAAAGCCTTTGGGGGAAGCCTGGTTCACAAAATAGGTACGAGATGGAGCTGTTTGGAGCACGGTGGTCATCTGGGCCTTGCTGGACATCACCCCAGCTTCACTCCACACGGTCTTTTCTGGGCCCAAGGCTGCCTTGGTTAAGAACGCACCTAGATTCGGGCTTCTAAATACCCACTTGCAGAGTCCCTTTCGCTATTTGAAAATTTAAAGAGCTCTGAAAAACAAAATTATTTTGTAAGTTTACAGCAAACTCATTTGGTGGTGAAACCTGACCTTAGCTGATTCCACGTCTCTATTTTTTTCCTCTCTAGTGTAAATAACTGTATTTTTCACTGCAGAAATATAAGTGTGCTTGTTACAGGATGCCACCTCAAACCCCCCGGGGGTGTCCCGTCATGTGCAGTCTGTGCATCAAATCACCTTTATAAGAGGCACGATCTGAATACTGAAGCCCACCCGGTGCAGCGGGTCCTGTGTGCCGTGCTCCTGCCCCCAGGGCCTGCCGATTTGCATGCCCATTTGCATGTCATGGACCCCGTTGCCTGCCGGGAGCCAGGGTGGCCTGTCTAACCGGGGCACGCACGCTCTGTGATTTGCAGCAGCCACACGTGTCTGTACCTCAGACGCCCAGTGTGTCTGGCACTGACCTCTGACTCACATAGTTTATTGGCCACATTTCCCCACAGCCTCCCAGGATTGCGTTTTTTCACAGCTTCCTTCAGCTCCGGCCCCGCGAGACTTCAGGGCATAACATACTGTGTCCCACGGAGTAAACCATTGTGTAACCCCCTTGGAGGCAGGGGGAGGTGGAGAAGGTGGGATTCCCGTCATCTTAGCAAGAGCAGGGAAAGCAGGGATGCGCGCCTGTCTCCAGGAGGAAGAGCCTCGCTGAGGCTGAGACTGGAGAGCTGGGCACACTCTTTACCTTCCTACGTGGCCAGTGTGGTGGTGGCGGTGGCGGTGGTGGCGGTGGCGGTGGCGGTGGTGGTGGCGGCGGCGGCGGCGGCAGTGGTGGTTTGGGGTGGGTCTCCTGCAGGCCTCACTCCCCAGGCCCTGCATTCCTCCGCCCTTTTGTTTCTACCCAAGGCCTTAGGGATTTGGCTGTTCTTGAGTTTGAAGCTCAAGCCTCTCCACATCCACAAAGTGTCTGAGTGTGAAGCCACCCTCTAGTGCCAAGGCCTAGCAGGCACAGGGAAGGAAAAGCTCTAAATGAGGGCAAGCTGCAGAGTCCTAGTGTATAGGGTTAAATAGTGTCCCCCAAATTCACATCCCCTCAGAACCTCAGAATGTGACCTTATTGGAAATATGGCCTTTGTAGATGTAATGAGACAAGGATCTCGAAATGAAATCATCCTGGGCTCTAAGTCTGGTGATTGTTGTCCTTGTAAGAAGAGAAGAGGACACAGAGAGACACAGAGAAGGACTGTGAAGGTGTAGGCAGAGACTGGAGCATTGCATCTACAAGCCAAGGATCACCAGTGGCCACCCGACCTGGATGGGAGGCCTGGCATGGTTGCCCCTCGGAGCCACCAGAAGGAAGCGGCACTGTAGATGGCTTGATTTCAGACTTCTGGCCTCCAAAGCTGGGAGACTGTAACTTTCTGTGTTTTTTTTTTTTTTTAAGATTTTATCTATTTATTTACTTTTACAGAGAGGGGAAGGGAAGGAGAAAGAGAGGGAAAGAAACATCAATGTGTGGTTGCCTCTTGCATGCCCCATGCTGGGGACCTGGCCTGTAACTCAGGCATGTACCCTGATTGGGAATTGAACCTGTGACCCTTTGGTTCACAGTCCAGCACTCAATCCACTGAACCACACCAGCCAGGGCACTTTCTGTTGTTTGAAGCCACTCAGCTTGCGGTGATTTTTTACCAGTCACAGGAAACTCACACACCCACTTTCTTCAAGGAAGTTTGTAGAATCTTTGTTCTTGATCATTCTAAAGTCTCTGAAGTCCCAGTGGCCTCCTGTTCTCTCAGCGTTCTTTCCAAAACAGAGATCTCATGGTCTTCATTGATGTGTTCATAAGTAAATATCTACTTACTGAGCACCCACTAGGGATAGGCTGGGCTGGACATTGCAGGTCCAGGGATCTCTGAGATGGCATCCTCCCTATTTCAGTGGGAAGATGTGTGAGTAAGTGGGCCCCCGTGGTGGTAAGGACGGTCCTTAGAACTTGCAGCAAAGAGCTGAAGGTCGGGGAAGCTGCAATGAATTGTCAGGCCATCAGCCCCTTTGTCTCCAGTTGCCACTTGTGGTTTGGGAACCTGTTGACCTCGTGACACCCATCTTATTGGGTATGTGCTTAACTTAGCCACCCCTGCTGACTGCTTCACCCTCATCGCCCACGACTCTCACCCTGCTCACTACATTCCACCATCACCAGCCTTTGGGGGCCAGCAGTGTCCTCACCGGACTGATGAAGACATTGCAACCTACAAGCATTTGGGATGAAGATACCCATGACATTTCCCAAACTGTTTCGTAGACTAGTAGCATGGTTCCCAGCACAGAGTAAGAGCTCAATAAATGCCAGTTGCTATTATAATTGTTGTGCTTTTTCTTTTCCCTGCCTGCCTTCCTTTTAGCACCTTCCCCTTCTGCCTCCCTCCTCTATTATTGCCAGGGCCCATGCGCTTCCTCCTTGTCCTGCTCTGGTTGTTATTGCTGTTGTTGTTTCTGTTACTACTAATGATCGATATGACATTGCTGCTCGGACTTACCTGGCCCTTCAAGGGCACCGTAGGCTTTGCACCCCAGTTGTCCTCACTCACTTTCATCTGCATTAAGTCAAACGCCTTGGGCAGTCTTCTCTGTCAGTGCCACTTACCGGCCCTCTCTCTCTCACGGGGCATTTTGAGGCAGACAAATGCCACCGATAAACCCAAAGCAAATATTTTGGGTGAATTACCTGTAGACACACTAGACCAGGGGCTGAGAAACGGAGTTGCGGTCCTCGTTGACTGAGAAAGGCAGCCCTCCTGACGGAGCGTGGCTGGGAGCCTGTAGCCGTGCCGCCCTGCAGGCTTGAAGGATTGCAGCGGTGGCCTCCCGTAATTTTAGTGACTCTGTCTGCTCCTGCCTCGGGTGGAAATAATTCAGATTTCACTCTCCATTTTCTTTAATGGGCTAAACAGCCACTTTGTAATACCTGTATTTTATGAGACATAATTCTGGATATTGTTTCTGCGGCGTTTTGAAAAGACAAACCTGACAGAGCCTGGCCATTTAACTTAAGCAATTTTAAAGTTATTTGTAAAATGATATGCTGTCTTTTTTGACCCAGTTACTTTATAAAGCTACATTCTTTGGCAAACATTAACACAACTTCTCCGTGTGTGGGCTAAATAAATATTCGGGCAACATTGATTGAGCGCTGCCTTGGGTAAATAATTCTCTTTCCACACACTTCCTAGTTTATAATGAGCACTTTTCCTCGTGGTCTGACCGAATGTAGCATTCCACTGAAAAGGAGACATAAATCCTCAAGTGAGGGAAACACGGAACCAAGGTTCAAGGAGGTTTATTAAAAAGGGGGTGTGGGCAGGGTACCATCCTGGGTCCCCCTTCACTCTTGACTCTTGTCCCATCTCTGAGCCCCATAAAAGTTGGGGGACAGCAGAGTGATGCAGAAACACATCCTCAGATGGAGCAAGGGAAATTCAAGTCCTATACTACCCTCTCCCCACCTCCAGGTCCCCGCTTTCTGGGACACCACGTGGCGCTCTGTTGCATTTTAAATTTTGGAAACCCTCGTTCTTGACCCAGGCTGTGCCCTACACTTTGATTTCCTGTGTGGATTGCTCCTCAGAAAGTGCCTCATTTTGCCTCAGCAAGTGGCGGGTTTCCAGGGTGCTTAGGACATCTCCTGCCTTGGCTGTCGGCCTTGACTATCCCAGTTGCCATGTGTGCAGTGGTGGGCGAGCCACTTCTCTCAAAACCTCAGTGTCCTCATGGGCAGCAAGGAGATAAGAGCAGTATCCTCCCTGTGGGGTGAAACAGTAGTAGGAAGATTCCATGAGAAAGAGCATATGAAATGCTTAGCTTAGTGTCCGGCCTATAAGTGTCCACTTATTATTTTTAGGGATCACGGGTGGTAAGAAATTGCCATTTATGGCACATTTCATGTATTGCCTCATTTAAACCTCCTTGCAATCTGTCGTTAGTTGAAGATGAGGAAATTGAGACTCAGGGAGGGTTGACTGCATGTCTGAGTGTACACAGCTGCAGAGTCAGGACGAGGATCCCACCCCCAGCCCTGCCTTCAGTTAAAGGCCAGGCCTCCTTGCCACACTGCACTCGCCCCAGGTTTCCCGGTCCCTCTCTTAGTCACATCGGCTGGGTCGGTTGTAAATTCACTGTTCTGGGTCCTTTGGAGTAACCATCTCTGGAAAGGTTAAGTGCCACGATCAAACTCCGCAGTGAAATCCTGGAAGAAGCCCATTCCTTAGTGAGGGGGCCCTCCGTGCCTCTCTCAGGGCTTGGCATTGCCCTGTGTGTTCAGAGCAGAGGACGCACCTCTCCTGGGCATCACCGAAAAATGTGCGTGAAGTAGGTGAGTCTAGAACACTCCGGCCTTACGTAATGAATTCTCACAGGAGCTAAAGGAGGCGCTTTTCTTTCTTCTTGGGAGTTTCATTTCTCCTTTTTAAAATTTTTATTTATTTAATTTTTCAATTAGAGTTGACATACACTATTATATTAGTTTCAGTGTTCTTTTCTTTTTTTCCTTTTCTTTGGAAGATATTAAAAGAAAGCAAAACAAAACTTCCTCAAAGTAATGCTTTTATGAAGAGTTGAAAGTAGCAGTTTGGCTTTTGGGATTCTGATAAGACCTCGAAATTTTACCCTCCTTCAAATGACAAGATTTGTTTTCTTTCCGACATTTAATGCCCACTTTTGCGTGGCTCTGAGAATAATGTTACAAGTTCAAAAGCTCTCCGGTGGCCGAAAACTGAAGCAGCAAGACTGCAATGATGTGACCTGTGAGTTAGCCTGGTTTGTGAAAACTCTCAGAGTTCACAGAATATTGGACATTTATATAATTTATTAAGTGATTACACCAATAAGTCTGGTGCCCAACTGACACATTTCTTCCTAAAAATGGCTATTTCCCATATAACACAAGAACATCCTCATTAAAAGAATAGGAATTACCCAATAGTTGGAAAAAGAGACAGAGAGCGAGAGAAAAATCACCCAAAATACCCACTGCTAGCACTCTGGCACATTACCTTCCCGTCCTTGCAAGTGCACAAGGTGTGTTGTTTTGTTTTGCTGTAATTGCAGCACATACACCTGTGATAGCTTTCCTCACCAATTAATCCTTAATTAATTCTGCTCCTGCAATCTCAAAATTCTGGAGATAATCTGTTAGTGGTAATCATGCTGCATAGATAAGACTTCACTTACCTTTTCACTTAAGATTTCACTCTTCCCAGTTGTCCTAGACTGGCCTAAACAGAGCTTTGAATGGCTGCGCTATAGCAAACCGACTAGATGAACTGTGATTTTAGTTCCTTATTCTTCTCCTAACTCGAGTTTTAGTTGTTCCTGAATGTCCAAGAACACTGTTAGTACTACAGCACTTTCCAACTAAGATGATTTCTATGGGATTGATTTGTCGCAAGTAGAATGTCTAGGTCAAAGGCACACATATTTGAGAACTCCAGGTACATATTAACTTGGGCCAGAAACGCACCATGTAATTGAGAGCCAGGGAGAGCAGGGCAATAAGTGGGCCCTTGGGTTTGCTACGTTGATGTAAGAACTTACTCTAGGTGGGTTAAATAGCCCGCTTATTTTATTGTAAAAGTCAAGTGGATTTTATGCTTCACTAATGTGCACGTCTTTAAAGACAAGTGGGAACAGTGTGGGTATTTGTCATCCCGTAGAATGGCAGGACGTGGACTCTGTCCGATGCTTCTGAAAAGGCGTTCCAAATTTGGGTGCTTCCGAAGTTAGTCCTTGCTGTGCATCCGGACAATGTTCTTCCTCGACAATGGCTGAATCTCCAGTGCCAGGACACTGCAGAGGCTCCCAGGTCATAATTAACCTTCTTCAAAATAAGAAGGAAGAAAGGCTGGGAAAAGACTTTCTGTGCTCCAGAAAAGAGAACAAAAATTTAGAATGCTAATACTTTTGAAACCTTGGCTCTTTTCCATTCCTTACTGAGAAACAGTGAAGAATAAAGCACGGTATTGCAAATGGATCATTGTCCCTGAACTGAAAGGGTCTGCACTTCCTAATTTTTTTTTTTTAATTTGGAGATGATCCCCTCACTCTCCTCCTTTATCATGGCTCATTTGGAGCATCTGTGCATTCTTTTGAAGACTCCCCCAAAGACTGGATTTTTTCTTTTTTCTGTTGCCACCGAGATGTTGTGTTTGTCAGTGGGACTACTTTATGGCACAGTTTGTTGTTACACGGAATTAAATAAAACCCAGGTAAACCCCACGCCCTGAAACCAACAGCAGCCTATGGAAAACGCCTCAGAGAACCCAGCGTTCACCATTCTAACAGCCCTCACCCGTCCACTAACATTCCAAAGGCCTTCCATTTATTTTTTTAAAAACCTCAGTATGACAATATTCTGTTCTTGAAAGTACTTGTTCTGCTACTTTGTTCTTCAAACAAGAGGAGGAAGAAGTATCAGTCCCTTCATAAAACAGTTAACAGGCAGCCCGAGGCATCTTTTAGTGCCATTTTTGGCTGATGCTGGGAATGGCTCCATCAATCACCGCTGTTCATGTATAGCTGGTTTTTATGTCAGTTAAACCATCTTCCATCAAGTTGGCGAAGCAGAGTCAGGGAACAAGATGAATAGCGAAATGTCTTCTCTGGCGTGGAAAGGGCTTTTGCTTTCAAATGCCTGTGTTGATTTCTTAATATTTTCAACTCCCTCTTCCAAAGCCAGTGCCCCTGTGACCGCCACTCTGGGTGTGTGATCTCCTAGCCTTGTTTGGAGGGCGGTGGGAGGGGTGGGGCTGGGGTCCCGTCTGTAAGTGTGGGCCACTGCCCAGCTGAGGAGGGCTCCTGAGAAAAAGACATAAGACCCAGGGCCCCGGAGTGACTTTTGTAGCCACAGGATTGCACAATGTCAAGTTTCCAGTTAGCCTGTGGCAACATCTGTCTGTGCCGTTGGGGTCTTGCGTGCAGATGTGTTATTGCACATGTTTTTTTTTTCTTGAAAGATGTATTTTGTATATCTGAATGTCAGCCAGTTGACGTGTTTTCTGCCCAGAAGTCCACAGGATTTCTGCTCTTCCCCCGGCCCCCTTTTATCAGGTTCAGTCCTCCAGAGTACCATATTTATTGAGGGCAGTGTGCAGAATGTTGGGGTACAAATAGGGTGAGGGGTCGATGAGCGAGGCACACTGTTCAGAATTGTCCAACATGCTGATGATAAAAAGCAGTCAGACTGTGGCCAACTTTAGTACTGTTTTTAAATTCTCTATGAAGTGTGCCCATTTATTGCTTGCACCCTCCATGGATCTAGTTTCCATTGCCCACTACCCCTGTTTTTGCCATGGGTGCCAGGGTACCATCAGGGAACCGTGGGATACAGCCCCAACCTGAAGGAAGTTACTGTTTAATGGAGAAGGGAACGTGTGCACCCATGGCACCTGCAGATAGTGCCAGTGCCAGATGGGCCCGGGCTTCCACTGGAATCCTCCTTCAGGTCCAAGAGGTCCGCTCAGACCCTCGTTCTGCATTGTCCTCACTGGGAGTCCTGTGAACCTTCGGGTTAAAGCTCATGCATTTAGGTCCCCTCTAGCCTCTGCAGCTAGAGTGGGCAGGTTTTGGATCACATCACTCTTTCAGTGATGCCCTCCTGGTCCTCACTCTGCCCACCTGTGTGTGGGTTCCTCCTGTTCCCTCACACCCCACACAACCATGCTTTGTTGTATGTACCTCACAAGGCACGCGCCTCTATGACATGGAGTGATATACATGATGCACCAGGAATGCAGTACAGTGGTCATGGTGCTTACTGACATTTATTAAGTGCTACAGGCTAGGCACTATGCTCAGTGTTTCATGTGGGCTTATATCACCCAGTCCTCACGACCCCCTGAGGCATGTACTCTCTATGTGCCAGAATCTAGAAGTCTGTCTGCAGAGGTCCAGCATAAGTGCAGAGCTGCCTCACGCTGTCAACGAGGCTGCCTCGTCCCGCTTCCTCCGGGGACTCTTGCACCACGCTGAGTGCTTTATAAAATGCCACGGGGATCGCTTATCTTAATGCTGCCCCACTTCTTGGGAACCCTCACCATGAAGTACCTGCCTCCACGGCAGGCCACATTAGCTCTCACGTGAGCTGCACTTGTATTTTAAATGTAAACCCAGAGTTATCTTAGTCCCCTTAATTTTGGGATGTGACTCAGAGACCAAGAACATTTTTAGAAGAAGCTGAGATGAGTTTTTAAACTGCAGTGGGGTCAGCTGGTTTCAGCTCGTAGGTGACAAGGGACCAGAAGCCCCAGCACCTCCCTCTGAAGTTCATCTGGAGTTTGACGTTGCCACTGGTACAAGTGGGGGACATCAGACCACGGAAAATGTGTTTATATAAACTGAGGTGAACCGAATGATTATTTCAACAACATTTGGGGCTTGATTATTTATATGGCCCCCATCTTTCCAAGAATTACAAACAGCAAACCAGGATGTGGCTTTTGAACGGTGAACATTCCACAAACATTTCACAGCAGAGATGCCTGTGGGGTGGGGCTTGCAGCCTGGATGGGGTGCAAGTGAGATAAGTAAAGAGAACTCAGAAAGTGTTGTAATAAAGTCCTGAAGTCCTGAAGTCCTCAGAGGGCTGAGAACAGTCCCCAGCGAGCAGCTGTATATGGAGTGATTCAAAGCCACTCCAGGTGAACCGTTACTTTCACCTGGGGGGCAGGCCTGGCCTTGGGCCTGCCACCTTCTCCTCCTGACTCTGTGACCTTGGTAATTACTGCCCCTCTCTTCAAGATTAGTTTCCTTATTTTCAAAACAGTAGTAATCTCCAACTCAGCGGGTCTTGTGGGGATTTAATGAGAAAACACACACTGAGCACGGAGACTGTGACATGATAGGGAGAGCTCCAGACAGGCCGTTGTTGTGGTTACGAGCTTGGTTCTGGAGCTTGATGGCCTGGGTTGGGTTCTCAGCTCTGCTCCTTTCTAGCCATGCATATCCAGGCAAATGACTTAAGTTCCTTTGTGCCTTTGCTTCCTCCCTTGTAACACAGGGTTAAAAAGAGTCAATGTTTTGTTGGCAAGATTAAATGAGATGGTCTGTGGAACATGTGAGGCCGATTGGTGGTGCTCAAAGTTAGAACCAATCAGTATTATAAGGATGGCTTCGAAAAAAAAAAACCCAAAAAACGGGGACACTCTTACAGAAAGAAGAGAGTGCAGCCGAGCAAGAGTGTGCCCACTTACTCTCTGCCCCACACCTCAAAAATAAGGATGGTTTACCTGAGTACCTGTGCTGGGCCAGGTAGGGTGGAGGTGCAGAGATGACCAAGCAAGGCATCTGAGGCTCAGATGGATGGAACAGCTAGCCCCAGGCCCCACGGTCCTGGCTTCTACCATCCAGTGTGGCTGCGCCAGGTGTTTTGAGAAGAAAGAGGAAGCTTACTTTTGTTCTCTGTCCAGTTTCCATCCAAGGTCTCATTTCATGGGACCTCAGGACAGTATGTCTGGGATTTGGAACACAGCAGGGGCTCAGTAAGTGCCAGCCCATCTGCTTCCTTAGGAAGCCTCTTGCTCCCACATCTTCCCTCTGCTTTGGTCAATTCAGCAGCACCATTGTTTTCCCTTTCTGCAGCCATGGTCCATCGTGATCAGTTTCTCATTTTGAAGCACTGACTGACTCTGCACACATGGTGGTCCCCGTCTCTTTTCCTTCTTTCTTCCCCATCTAATCGTTTGAGTAGCAGCAATGATAGCTAAGGAACCAGAGAGTCCCCATCAAATCATCCCCTATTGCTGCAAAACAATTCCAGCTAACTCCATTCTAAAGCTGCCTAAAATGTATTTACTTGTACCCAAAAGGATCCAAGAACATTACCACCAACCACAGTACCTTTGTAACACATGGTATCCTGGGCCACTTTTTTTTTTCGCTTGTTAGCTTGTCTAACAAATGACTGGTGTGGTGCAGACAGAGATGTCAAGTAATTCTATTGTTAAAGCATGCATTAATCCTGCCCCCACCCCCACCTTGGCAAGGTTTAGTGAAGGAGAAGTGGAAATTAATGGCCAGCTGAAGGTTTTAGGTTATGTGTGGATTTCATTTATCCATGCTCTCTCTTCCCCCCATTAGCATGGTTAATTAAAAGTTGTCAATACATCTTTGCTGGAGTATTTGATTATTTTTTCAGCAGGGAAGATTAGAATGAAGTCTTCAGATCTGGCAAGTGTCATGGGACTTGTAGAGTAAATTGCAGGTTAAGCCCTCATTTTGATCTCCGGGACCAGAGCAAGCACCGTTTCATTGACATGTCATCAGCTATGATCTGAGGGAGCACACAGAGGTGCCCTTTGGGGACAGAGGAGCGTCCTGCTCTTGTCTCCCTTATTGAAAGGGTTTATTGCACAGTGAATGTGTGTGGGTGAACAAATAGCAGACCAGAGTCAGAGCAGACTGAAGCCAGCTCTGAAAAGCTCTTCATCTGTGCTTTTATTTTTTTTAGGTGTGACTTCATGTATGTGTATGTGTACACACACATTTTTGTATATTTTCCTCCAGATGGGGATGGTGGTGTGAGTTTGAACAAATAATACACAAGAGTTAAAGATGACAGAACATATAGCTCTGTAAACTCCTTGATTTATTAAGAAGTACGTGTATATGTCTGCACACACACATCTCTCTACCTGAACAAAAATACCATCTGAATCACCCCTTTTTGCCTCCCAGACTCTAGCAAACGCTTCCTGCAAATGGCAAATGGCTCTGCCCTTTAGGCATTTCTTTTAGCATTTCTGTTGACAGTGGCCTTTATTTTTCCTTCTACTTTAGGTCTCTCAAATTCGGGAATAAATCTTACCAGCAATTAATTATACCTTGAGATTTCCAGGAGAGGCAGGCTAGCTTTTATTATTTTACCCACTAAATATACCCCTAGATAACACAATACATATTTACAGTGACAAGTTTTGTTTTATTTATAGGGTTATAACAAATCATCAAAAACAACCCAAAAAGGGCCACTTAGGCGAGCATCCTTATTTCTCCTGCTTCGTCAATGAATTATGCATGCACGACAAACGGCAGTGAGGAGTAAAGGTCGGTTTAGAACAACACAGATTGGAAAATTACACCATTTGTTTAAACAACATTTATTATTGATTATTCAGCATAGGGGCTGATAGAAACGCAAATAGTGGCAGTAATATCATCTATTTATGTAGGCCCTTTATAAATGTCGAACCCTACCCTCTGTTTAGATCAGAATAATTGTTCACATTTTCCAGCTCTGTTTTGAAAGAGAGCAAAGATAAATTTGGCATCTATTTTCTTGAGTTTTTTAATCCCTACGAGATCCCTGCCATTCTCCCTGTTTATAAGGAAGAGGACAAATTAGGGTTCAAAAGAATTAAGTAATTTACTGAAGGTCACATTCTTATGGTCACACATAATCTTCCCATCACAAAACACTGTTAGTATGTTAGAGAGCAGTAAATCATTTACGATAGTGATGATAATAGTCATAATCATAATCATGTGTAATGCATATTAACTCTTATTTGCTGACCCTGTCCTAAGTGTTTTACACGTGTTTTGACTTTCAAGCTTTACACAAACTCTATGAATAGATGTTATTGTGTCATTTCATAGTTAAAGAACTAAGAAGTTAAATATCCTCTTCAAGAACCCAGAGTTGATAAGTAGCAGAGCCACAAGTATGAAAAACACCATCATGTCCCAGTATTTACCAAAAATTTCATGCTTTTGCACATTTCTTGGAGCATCTTCTTCTGACCTCTGGACACCATGACTTCATGAACATGTTGGAGCAGTGGTTGGTTCAACTGTTGATTCAAATTTCTTCCACAGATTTCTTAGGAAAGGGAAATAAGATCTTTAACTTCATAACCATAAAACTTCATTTTCCTTTTAAATAATCATAGAGCAGCAAGAACAATGTTCCTTTCACTAAAAAGGAATGTAAAAACTACAGCCCAAGAGACTAATTGAAGGAGTTATGTAATAGTGACTTGGGAATGAGAAACTTAAGATGATGAAATTAGGAACATGCTTTCTGTGTACCCAGAGCTCCAGGCAGGGCTGGAAGCAGACTTCCCGGCCCTGCCCTTGCTTTCCCTCAAAGGAACACAACAGGATTTTCATTTTAGCATGCAGGTGTTGGGCAGACGCAAACCTCATCTACACAGCCATTCACTCAGGACATCTGGTCGACCTTTCTCACTTAAGCTAGGCTTGCTTTTGAGAGGTTTCAATGAGACAGTCTTAAAAAAAAATGTCTTCCATGAAGAATTATCTTGATCATTAAAATAAATCCATTTGGTCTTCTTGCAGAGACCTGCCGTTTCCACTTCCATACTCAGACACGCTGTTTGGGCACCTCTCCAATGCCGCTTTCTCTAAGCCCTCTAGGGAAGATTCAGGAGCAGACCCCTCATTTCTCAGTTCCAATCAGGATATTGAAAACCCTGCTTCTGCCCACCTGTGGGTACACACCTTAGCCCGCCTACTAAGGGGGCTACTGGAGGAACTTGTAAAGAAGCTTTGCTTTGTAAGAGCCGTTGAGGGCGTGTTTCCAGCACCGTCGTCTCCAACGTGTTTCGAATGCCACCCACAGCTTCCCTTTTCATGTTCCTCACCTTTACACTAAGTTCTCATGTTATTTTTACAAGTCTTTTCCAAGGCCTCTGATTTTCTAGACTGTTTAACATTTGCCATAGCCAATAAAGGTATAACTGTCTTGGCACATTTGGTTCCCCACTCCTCCACCCACCACTGCACCTTCTCGTTTCTGGCTCACTGTCTTTATGAGCCTATAGTACAGGTCTCAGGTTTTCTTACTTCCAAAACAGTGGGCAGGAAAAGGAAACATATGTGAATAAACCTAGAGGATTTAAAAATCTGGAAGACACTAAAGAACTATATTCCCGAGAGAGAAAAATGTAAATTCTTTGGATAAATCAGCTTTTGCGGTCACCTCTGTCCTTGTTACTTAAGTAAAGGGGAGAGGAGTCACATTTCTAAGTGGGAACATACTCTCCTTTTGGGGAAGGGAGGCACAAAATAAGAGCAAATTCTTCTTGCATGTGTACACGCCACTTAGGAAAATCTGCACCCCTGGGGTGCTAGAGACCAAGAACAGCAAATAATAACAATACCCACAATTTATTGAGTATCTATGACAGCCAGACATTTTCTAGTCCCTATAAACCCATAATCAGATTTACTCCTCACAGTAGCTCTATGAGGTTTTCTTATTTCCATTTTATAGATGAAGAACTTAAAGCTCAGAGAAATTAGTAAGTTATTCAAGGCAATGCAGTATCATAACATCAGCATAGTTCTTCTGACTCCCAATCCCAGGGCCTGTCATCTACACCATGGGGGCTTCATGCCTATCCCACAGAAGGTGAGCAAAGACCAAAAATTGCCTCCAGTCAGCCTCCAGCACTGGTTTCTAAATCCCACTGGCCCTCGCTACCTCACTCCACCTCACTCCGCCCTCCCTGAGCCTGGCTTCCATCTTCTCCAGTCTAAGAACTTGGCTCTTACAGTCATCACTGAAAAAGAAAGTGTTTACCCTAATAAACCAGGCAGTTCAGCCCAGAAAAGGAATACACTGGGCTCACTCCCAGATGATGCAGCTTTGTGACCCCCATAGATGACTGAATTAACCTCTCTCAGCTTCAGATTTATCATTTGCTAAATGGGAAGAAGAGTGTTACCCAAAAAGGTAGTTGCAGGATTGAATGAGATTCACATTCCATTTGCATTCAGTGAGTAGTTTTTGAATGAATGAGTGATTGGTGACTTTGTTCTAAAATGAGTAGTGAACAGAAGAGGACTTTAGTGAGTGGAAGCCTGGCCCAGATGTCCCTCTTTGATGACTCCATTTGCATTGTAGTTTCTGTAAGTGGTGACCCACTGCGTTCTTCAGTGTACGTCCTGAAGAGCCATACACAGCAGCCCTAGTCTCCTGCATTCTCATTCACAGAATCAGCTCTAGATACATTTGCTTCAGGTGAAACCATGGGAGTCCTCTCTGTGTGGCACTTTTGGCTTTGGTCTTGACCCCATGTCTTCTATATTTCTTTGCAAAGGAATGCTGGCCCCATGAACTTCTTAAACACACACAGGGGCTTCCTGGCCTGGGGTCTTCATCTGGCATTTAGATTGTTTAAAGAAGGATTTTTGTGATTCTTCTAGGTTGACACAATGGCTGTCATCTGTTGTTTTTCTAATCTCCCAGTAAATATTTGGAAAGGGAAGGTTTAGGCCTGTGTGTTTCTCTTATGTTGGAAGGGTAAATAAAGCCATCACATTGCAGGAGTTTTCTTCCAAGTTTGCTGCTGCAGATCTGTACAGTGATTGAATATTTGCAACCTGTAGAGCAGCGGGGTATATATTTGGCAGCAGGCAGTATTGATGGATTTGGGGAATGTCTTTTGACAGTTACAAGTCCGTGTGAGGTGGTGCAGACTCCTCTGAGCCAGCCCAACAATGGAAGTGGGGATTGAGTGACATAAGACTCTCAGGGTATGTCTCAAACTATATAAATCAAGGGCAGAATCTAAATCCTACAAGGAGAACCTGCAGGGAGCTCAGTGGGAGACACCGCTGTTTACTCTCCTCTAGCCCCCTGCAACCATGCAATTAAAACGGAGGAATAGAATGATATCGCCCAGACAGGGTTTTTTCTCACCCCCACTCCTTGTTCACTAGGAGGCTCTGTAATTAGATCACAGCATCTCTATTCTTTTGGAAAGATTTAGAACAACCACCACACATGCTCTGCTGCTTTGAGTGGAAAAGGGATTTGACAACTTTTGGAACTCTTGGCATTCTAAGACTTAGCTTCTGATTCTTTCAACGCCTCACCTGCTGTGTGACCTGGGACAAATAACCATTCTGTGCCATAGGATTTTTTTTTAAATTTCTTGAAACAGGAGCTAAATATATTTTTACTGTTTTTTATTCTCCTAAACAGTCAGAGACAATGTATCTTAAATTTCTGAAACTTTGCTTTCTAGGAAAAAAAAAAGAAAAAGAAAATGAACTATATGTAACTCTAGGTCATATTGTATGTCATTCTGATGTAGAAGAAGCTGTTGATTGTGTAAATTATGTATCCTGACATACCCGTTTAGTGAAATATCCTCCGTGTAATTAAAAATATTTCAAAGGCATGACTTGCAACACATAAGATGCTTTAGACACTAACCAATAATCCATTGATTTCACATTTGCTAATGGTATTTGAAGGAAATTAAAATTTGTATTAGCTATTTATACAAAAAGAAATTAGTTGTATTATAGCATTAATAACAGTGAGGGGGGAAATTCCACTATTAATTTAAGGCGCTAGTAAATTCAACCATACACCGATAGCTCTTTATTTTCTGGGATTGAAAAAGGATTACAAAATAGGGTCAATAATGTGAGTATAGTTTTGGTGGAAGATTTAACAATAGCACGCTCTTTTTTGGTATTAGCATGTCACAAATGGTGTGAAATGCAAATGCCTGCAGAGATGACCTTCCTCTTTGCAGAGCTAGATTACCGGTCAGGTTCTAGAGCCTGCCCTGTGTTCGTGGTATGTTTGGCAGGCTGTGCTTTGACTGACAAAACAACCTTTTGGGGCTTGACACCCCTATGGAATTCCTAGGAACTCCTAAAAGGTGAATGATACAGCCCAGTTATTCTTTGTCTAACTTTGGCAATCATGCTAGAGAAGAAAAAATATTTTCATGTGTTCATACGGCAGTTAAAGAGTATTCCAGATTCCCCCACTCCCGCGCCCCAAGGCATGTTCCCTAGCCAAGGCCCACATGGCTTTTCTTTAAGTGTTCCTCATATTATCTTGACCTTAAAGTTTACAGGGTAAAGGAAACATTTATGGAACAGTTAAGACCAGTTAGAACATAACGACTTGCCTCATTATCGCACTCTACAAATCTCCACTTTACAGAGTTCGCCTCCCTGTCTGCTTTAAACTTGTGTTTGGCCTGCGAACACCGTCACTGGTGTTCACATGTGGAAACCCAGGGAGCTCCTCATTCCTTCCCTCGAACGAGCCAAAAATAAGAAGCTTTAAGAACTCATAAAGTAATTTAGCACCACATTAATAAAAGAAGCACAGTCTTGAATTATTTCTGTATGGCTGTGTTTGAGTAAGTAATAGGATATTTTTTAGCTGTCTGTTCAGACATTTGATCTGCTTAATAAATAAACAGCTCCTACAAATCAACAATATAAAACTTTTAAAAAAGAAACCCAAGTAACAGTAGGACAATTTAAAAATTCTAAACTGTCATTCAAATGACCAATAAATATTTCGAAAATATTCTGGTTAACTAGCAAGTAAGAAAAATTTAAGAATAGGGACTGTATTCAACTTTCATACATTTTCAACTTTGTAAAATTAACAAAGGTTCAAACTGCTCGTACCAGTGTTGGGCTGTTGCAGAAGTGGGGGAGAAGCACCATTTTGTACTTCAGCTCTGAGGTTTAATCCGGTGCTCTGTCGGAAGTTTTAAGAAACATTAGTGTTTCCCCTAGGATTTTCATATCTAGGAAACATCTTAAGGGAATATTTAAAGATATATTCATGCATTTATGTGCAGTGATGTTTACATATGTATTATTTCTGCGGTGAAAAAATAGAAGTTAAAATATTTAAGAATTGAATTAAACTATGATGATCTAAAGCATAAAATACTATGTAGTTCACAAAAATGTAAACTAAAATAAGTGTAAGAAGTTGGAAATTTGAGATTGTTTTAACTTTCAAGTTGTTTCTCTTTTAAAATTTTCCAAGTTATACATTAAAATGTAAATGTAAACTAAAGCAATAGTGATGGATCATCTACCTTTTTATTGAGTCATGAAATGTTTGTTTTTATCAATCAATGAATATTAAACTGAAAGTCAAAATTATTTAAACTTGAAGCTTAAATCTTTGCAAATTTAATTAAATTATATCATGTTTTTATAAGAATAGGACAATTTGTAATTCCAGTGCGGAATGCCCTTCTGGTGACTGACGAAGGGAACTGATACCATGCTTCATGCATGTTACTGCTTGTCCTGCAAATACCCAAATTTAAGAGCAATACAAATGCTTTAGTATTAGCTGCCACGTGCACGTGATGTAAACGCCTGCCAGTCTGTAAGGATTCTCTGCACTTCTGGAACACAGCACGTTATTACACAAGAATCTCTCAGATTCACTCTATCTTGGAGGAAGCATTTAACAAGTCAATTAATTTGTCTTTTCTGTTATCTAAAGACTTACAAGACTCACATTCTCCTGGAACGCAGAAACGCTTTCTATGTTTGATGCTGGGAGCAGCTCGCCCCTAACCATTGGGGCATTCAGACACAGTGGTCTTTTCTTTCAAGAACATGGATAAAAGAGGTAGAGCCTCAGTTTTCTGGGGCCTGATGAGTTTTAGGGAGTCGATGTTTAGGGTGGCATGTCACATGGGAGTAGACGTTTAGGGTCACATGTCAAGCCAAACCAGTGCTCAGAAGCACATCTCAAGTGATGAAGGCACTCATGTGTTTTCTAACAAATTTATTTTGTGAGGGTTTTGTATATAATGTTTCTTAAAGGAGAGTAGGACAGGGGTCTGTCTTCCCTGGGTCCAGGGCAGTACTGTGTTCATTCAGACGCCCGTTCAGCTATTCAACGCAACGTGGCATGCAGTGTTGCTAGACACTGTGCTAGGCAGTGGGGAAGCAGCAGCGAATGAAACACAGCCCCCTCTTTGGAGCTTCTACTCTAGAGGAGGTACAAGAAAATCGGAAAGTGAGTGGGGGTCAGCTTGAGGAAAGCTTGAAATGCCCTTGAGGAAGAATTTAAATGCCTAATTTAGGTTTTTGAACTTTTTAGGAGGGGTTAGTGAGTCTTGCTTTTGTTTTTTTTTTTTTTTTTGAATAGAGAATTGGCCATTTGGAGCTATGAGATTTTAACAAGATTTAGCTGTTGTGTGGAGTCATCATTAAATTAACCATGAGGCTAAAATATTAATTAAACACTTTCAAAGCTTATAATTCAACCATATCAATGTTAGGCCAGTTAGAGGCCACTTAAAAAAATATGGACCCATCCTTTTACTCCTAGGATTAGTGTCCTGGTAAATGGTGGCAAAAGGAAAGTTTAAATTTTACACAAAAGCTTTGTTGATAGGTTGCTTCATTAACTGGGCTCACCCATTTTATTTCATTTTCTATTTATCCACTCATAAATGGGCCAGCTGATTTGCTTAGTTGTTCATTAAACTGTTTGTAAAATGGCCCAGTGTTCTTCATTTGAGACTCTTAATACCTTAAATTTCCTGGAGACAGTTGACCTCCTTTTACCTTCCAGGAAGGGTTGGGTCATGGTAAGTAAGGTGGACATGAGGAAATGAGCATTTAGCTTCAGGGCTCAGTGCTTTGCAGTAAAGACTGCAAGTTTAGCATTTTTGGTGAGTTGATAGCATAAGAAATTGGGAAAATTTAATTTTACTGGCACCCTAATTAAAATTGGGAGGTTTCTTGGGAGCATTTAGTATTCCATTTTTTAAAATCCTACTGTGGTGTATTTACCACCGCTTTATTTCTTTTAGATTAAAACTATTTTAAAAGGAAAGCAATAAAGACATATCATTCATAGCGATTTCTGTCTATTGCTATATCCATACTAAAGGGCATATATCATGTGCAATTCATATAAATTATCCCTCCAGATGATAACTCAGGCTTTTATATCTGTGTCAGCTTGATGCTGCAGTCATGGGAAGAGAGTTGCTATCATCTTTGTGTTGTGCATCAAAAATCCTGCGTTTCTCTCTGGAACCTATCGGTAAAGTGTAACTTCTATCTAAATTATGTTTTATTTCCATGATGATTATGATGACAATGATATGCATGACTTCTAAAAATATTTATTAGAATTTCACCTGGCAAATAATGCTCTCTAAAATAAGCTGGTGATGTCATTAAAACATAATCAATGAGCATGAGGAAGTAGGAACACGTGTCAATTATTTGAGTACATGTGGTAAGTGTATCCCATGTCCTACTGACTACACTGTAGCCTCCCACACATTTTGTCTTGTCAGTAGTGCAGCCTTGGCTGATCACCTTGGATTCATTCTATGGGAACTTTTTTTAGTTGCCGGAGTCTGTGTAATGTGAGGCTAAGAGAGAAATGAGTCTCAAAAAGGCAGAACCCCATATTTTTCAGGGTGGATATTCACCCTGGGTACCAATATTTTGCCTACGATACCTAACACAGTTCTTCACCTTTAAGAAGACAATGAAAAGACCAACTGGAACCTCCTCCCCGTTGCAACGCAGTCCAGCTACAGTTAATCCTAAATGTTTATGGCTACTGTACAGTGGTTCTGATAAATCCTCTTAGCTTTTTTTAATGAAGACTCCATATGAGTCCTTATTGTGGCTAAGAATATAGCTCCTCATTCTGGTATCACCTGGGGTTCCTTGTCTGGATGACTCTTTTGAACCTTTTTCAAGGGCCTCATGAATTTCTTCTACATTATTTGTACTTGGACTGGTGCAATCTCTGTTGCTGATCCTTTATTGTCATTTATGAATGATCTACAGCCTCCACTCATCCAGTTATAATCCCCATCATCTATAAAGCTGGCCTCCTGCTTTTTATGTACGTGCCAAGTGAGTTCCAAGTCCACTGAGTTTTGACCAGTGATGGTCCATGCTGGGCAATAGGAAGGACTTTTAAACTGCTCTTGTCTAGAAGAGCTGTGTTCTCTTCAGGGTTGCATCTGAAACCTGACCCTCCACTGGTCAGAACTGTTGTACTCCCTGGGCCATGCTATTAACAGTTGTCCATCCAGAGGAATGGCTCAGGCTCCTTTTCCCTTTTCCATGTCTACAGCACATGGGCTATGTTGGACTTGGAATGGTCTTTTTAGCATCCCTCACATATCATGGAGTCTCAGATTAGTCAGAATGAGGTCTCACCTTGATGACAAAGTACCGTTTGTTTTTAAGGAAACATAAATAAAAATGAAACTCAGTTGAGACTTTTAAGATTGATGACATAGCTTGGCTAAGCTACTTTTATTTTTTTTTTTCATTTTTAATGCAGAAAGCTCCCAAGGACGTTTTGTGGAAATAGCATCTAGTTGTAAAAAGTCTAGTGTCTAAAAAAGTAGCATCAAAAGAATTATAATTCCTGGGGGCTCCTAGGTAATGTATGGATTATGAAGAAATAGTTCATTTCTGGGCTAACATGGGTCTATTTTATTTGTAATTCGTAATATGTTCATAGTATGATAGTCAGCCTTCAGGTGGAGGCTCATAAGTCAACCTTGACCCTAAGTGACTGGATGATGATGGTGATGACGTTGGTGATGATGGTAATAATCGCTACCACTTATTTTATGTCTAATGGGTGGTGATGCTATACTGGGTGCTCTGCATAGATCCTCATTTATTCATCCTAGCATTCTTACGAGCTGGGTGGAATGCTCTCAGTCTTCCAGGGGAGGAAATTAAGGATCAAAGAAGTTACGACAGCAGCCTAGAATGTGAAGTGAGGTTTGTGCTCTGAATCTCCCCTTAGCACCTGGAACACACTGGGAAGGCGGGGGCTACCCCTCACCAGCGCCGCCGTCTTCCTAGCACATCCATATGGCATTGAAAGAACTGACATCATTTTGTCTTCTTGCAATCTTTGGGGTCTGCTTTTGGCCCATGGCACTACCTGAGTAGTTTTTTTTCTTCCTTGTCTTCATGCATGTGGTCTAATAACTTTCTCCTATATGGCTGTGAAGATCTGTTTATGCACAAAGATGACTCAACTAGGAAGTTCCTGGCTACCTTCTCTGTGTAGTTTACCCTTGGTAAACTCAGCTTTACCTCTCTTCTGATTCTCTGTACTTCTAAGATGGTCATGCTGTCACTCTTGCTGAAGTGCCATTTTTTAGTCCTGATCTTTGCAGCTGAATTTGTAGTTTTTCTTTTTTGGGTTTAACTGGTGTAAAACTGCTATGTCTACTTAGTGCAAAACTACTACGTCTACTTAGTGCATCTACCCTGTTAGTAAAATCTCCCCAGAGACTCAGCATCCACTAATGGGTGGCTGAGGTGGGAGGGAGAGTGCTTTTATATTTAAAAGATATTGTCATAGCTATCTGAAAGAAAAAGAACAAAAAGAAAGTCACCCAAATTCTGTTCTTCTTATACAATGATTTTCCCCCCTTAGTTTTGCCTTTTATTTGTGTTAAACTGAGTGTGTGTTTTTACACGCATAATTGCAACCACTGGACTTTCTAAGTCAAAAAAGTATGTGATGGAAACTACATGCTGGGGAATCAGAGAGGCTGTGGAAGCCCCGGTTCTCAGATCTCCACTTGATGGCCACAGTTGCAATACCACGATTTCTAAAACATGGTGTGTGCGGTTGTATTTTCAGTCCCACAACGATGTAATGCAGGGTCTTGTAGGATCACAGTCCTAACTCCTCGTGTTTTTCTCTACCGATTCTGATCATTTGCATTCAGAATTTGCCTGTGTAAGTTATATTTTAGATCAATAATGCAAATTGGAAGACCCAGGAGAGCGCAAGGCTCATCATATCTGATTAGGCCTTAAAGAAATCAAGAACTAGGGAGTATACATCCTTTCTCCCTCCCTCCCCAGTATCTTATAGACAGTACCGGTGGTTTGTAAGTGAACTAGAAAGTGCTTTTTAGTCGTGGTGGGACATCTACCTTCATTCAACAAAGAAATTTTTAGCAGCTAGGAGGTATTTTGAGCATCTTTTAGCTGCAGAGTATTCTGGCTGGCCCTGTGGTTGGAGGACTTGGGCTATAGAAGATCTGTTTTGCTTTTAAGGGGCCTTCAGTGCATTTGGGAAGATCTCCTTATTTGTTTAAAATTTATTCATTATGTTGTATTCATATCAACTATATGGCAAACCCTGGGCTATATGCCAAAGATTCAAAGGTTATATGGGGGCAGATTCAGCCATTCAGTTGGTTGCTCCTGATATCGTCCATGCCCCCAAGATGCTCCATGTCTTATAGATCAGGCATAAATTCCTCTTACCAAAAGGTATCACGTACTGAAAGCATTAAGAGCAGGCCAGGCAAAGAGGAAGGGGCAGGGCATGGGGGGAGTGATATTTAGAATTGAAGGCAGGTGGCCCGTGATTAATAGGGCCTGGGATGCTATGTCTTGTGCCTGCAGTGACAAGCCAGTCTGGGCTGTGGGACAGTGACAGACTGGGAGAAAAGCTGTTTGTAGATGTCCTGTCCTGCTGGTCATAAACATGGCAGTTGATGCAATTCTTGTGGTAGTCCAGGAAGCTATTTGCATCATCTCCAAGGGCTTTTGAAAATCTGTCAGACAATAACCAAAAAACATATTTGGCCCATCTGGAGTTAGAGGCTTGACTGTTTCCTTAGGCCTTGTTACCTCTGTGTCTCTTGGCTCTGTTCTTGTATGTGGGCCTTTTTTGGGTAGCCATTTCCACATGATGGCAGCCGGTGGGTAAGGGCTTACATCCTGTTCCTTTCATCAAGAGTGATGCTTCCTTCTAGTAGTTCCAGTCAGTGCCTAGGCCTTCCCTCAGAATGGACCTACCTGAGTCACATGGCCCTCTCTGAACCAGTCATGGTAGCCATTTCTGACTGGTCCAACCCAGTCACATGCTCACCTCTTGATTCTAGGGTCAGGATCCCAAGAAGTGTACAATCTGTATGTGTGTATTTTGGGGGTTGGGGGGTGGTTTCCTAAAGGTGTGTGGGGAAGCTATTGTCAGAAGCAGGTATGGATGCAGGATAGGTAAAAACAGTAGATGTCCACCACAGTCCTATAGTGGTTAAACTCCTTCTAATGAGCCTGTTATTACTTAAGGTAAGATTTCATAGTTTTGCAGAGACTTGGTGACAGGGGCTTTAAATGGAGAGAAGGAAACAAAGGGCCAGTGGTCCATTTTGTTCCACTCAACTATAGACCGTACTTTCCAGACTTAGCTTTACCAATGAGAATGCCTGGGCCAGGACTCCCCAGGGATTTAACAGCCACTTACCTGGAGTAAGCAGGGAAGACACCAGCTTCCCCCTGCCCACCCACCTCTGATCAGGCCAGTGTCCAGGCTTTAGAAGCCTCTCCCTGGGATGGACTGGCCAGCATGCTCCCTGGGCCTAGCAGTGTGCAAACAGCCTTGCTGTGTTTCATCCTTTAAACACCTGGCCCACTTGCCACCTCAGGACTTTACCCTTGGTGCAGCAGAGAAATACATCTTTGGCCGTGATACCTTTATTCTGTGGAGCTGTGAAATATGCCTTCTCCCCTGGATAGCTTGTTTCTGGCCCTCTGCCTCAAGTGTATCTGTGAATGGTGGAACAGACATCACTTCTTAGGTCTTGATCATTTTGAAGTGACATTTGGCATTAATTTGCTCGTCATCACCGAGGGCCCCAGGGACCCACTCGGGAGAAGGTGAGTTATAACGGACATGGCAACTTCTCTGCCGGTGACTGGCCTGGTCTGAAAGGCTCTTCCGGGCCATCCCGTCAGGGTGTTGGGAGATGAGGAAGGGTTTTATTCTTATATCTGTGGGGAGACTATGCCTCTTGAGCCATGCTCAGATGACAGCCTTTTCTGTTTATTTTTAGATTCTTCCCCCCAATCATCTTCATTTTTTTAGGGTGGGAAGAGGAGCTCCTGTGAATCCTAGCGTTGAGACTAGCTGGGGCTTTGTGACACAGGCCGGGGTGCCCTCGGCCAAGAGCACATTCCCGGTTCCCGGGGCTGCTTTTAAAGTGTGCAGAGTTGGCCCTGGCTGTTCTTCTTCCCCTCTGGTTGTTAACTGCTTCCCTTATTCACACATAGGAGTCACAAGGAATCTAGGAGCACAAGGAATCACACTTCCCCAAATAGTGTGAGCTCTCTGATATCCATAGCCACATAATGACCATCTCAATGCGCCCCATCCCCATGACTCCTCTTGCTGCACAGTGACGAGTGACAGGGCAGAACTGATTGAGAGCAGAACAGCACCCAGTTCCTAAGCCAGGCTCCAGTGGGCCAGGCCTGCACGTGGTGAGAACCGCGTTGGAAACCTGCCACTAGAATGTCGGTTCTCCGAGGGCAGAAAGTCCTGTATTTTTCTCACAGCCATGTCCCCAGTTCCTGGCAGAGATTAGGGACCCAATGAGTGATTTGTGAGTGAATGGATACATAAAAAAGTTGTCTGTCATGTATCCAGGACAGTGCTAGTCCCCCATGTGTGTAGTTTCACTTAATTCTCAAAATAAAATGATGTGGTCGATGTTGTCATCCCCATTCTACAGACGTGGGAACCGAGGCATGCAGCTGTTAGGGAACTTGCTGAGGTTTCAGAGCTCAACCCCAGACTTCTATTATACTGAAGCCAAGCGCATGCCCCTACATCACATCACTTCTAATGCACGGGTCCACACACTGTGCCGTGGGCCAGTCTGGCCTGCCATGTGAGTTTGAACAGCCTGCAGGCTAAGAATGGTTCTTACATTTTTATATGTCTGAAAAAAATCAAAAGAATATTGTTTTGTGACATGTGGAAATTGTATGAAAATCAAATTTCAGCAACTGTAAATAAGTTTTATTGGAACACAGCTTCATATTTTCTCCTTTATTTGTTGCCTGTGGCTGCTTCTGCATCATGATGGCTAAGTTATGTAGTTGGGACAGAGACCTTGTGACCCATAAAGCCCATAAAATATTTACTCTTCAGACCTTATAGAAAGTTTGGTGGCCCCTTCCCCCATAGCCTCCTGGGTCTGCCTTTGTTGGTTTCCTTTCCTGTTGTTTTCCTCTGAAGTCAGGGCAACACAGTAGTCGCTGCAAGGATCTCTTGCAGCTCAACTGCCACAGTCCAGTCTTGGGTCTGCAATGACTAGCTGTAAGGATTTAGGGAGCTTCTTGATTTCTCCATATGTTAGATTCCTTGTCAGTCAAATGGAAGGCAGAGAGTATCCACTACACTGGATTTTGTGAGGACTAACTGAATTAATGTAGCTAGACTCATTACTTTGAACGTCACCTACAACGCAATGAGCGCTCGATAAATCCAAATTCTTATTTTCCTTTTTCCATCCACACACCACCTCTCTCTCTCTTTCCACCCCGGCCCCCACAATTTTGTATCTTATATTTATCTGAGAATGAAGAGAAAATATTTTTTAGTTCTTTCTGCTTCATTTAAGTGTATAGTGCTTAATGTAGCCATGTGGAAATTAATTGCTTGTTTTGTTGTTACGTAATTAGGAACTTAATTAAAAATGAATAACTCTAACTTTTCCCTTCATTTTCTCCATTTTCACAATTTGGATATTTTATTTTGTAGCCCATTAAAATTGGAAAGTGGGTGTTAAGTGTCAATGAGTATTCCCGAAGGAGGGTGGGTGTTCTGAATGCATTTTCCCTGGCTTGCTGGGCGCAGGACTTGGAGGGGCCTTGTGAATCCTGAGCAGGTGATGAACACAGTCATTGGCAGTGAGACCCAGGTGGGCTTGTGCACCAAGCCTGTGAAGATGGGCAACAGATCGGCTGACAGTGTCCTCTTTCAGAGACCTATGCCGAAAGGTCCTCACCTACTCAGCTGGGCTGTTTCAGATCCACAAGTCGTGAGGACAAGTGTCTGCTCCAGGATTTACATCTGTGAATTCCACTTTTCCCTTTGTAGAGACAGTCTGGGAATATCATACATTGGCTCCATTTCAAAAGTGACTTTATGAAGTGAGGCAAAGGAAAATATGTATCTTTAAAAAAAAATCCCTCTCTCCCCATTGGTAAGTGCCACAAGCTTGATAAGTTATAAATTCAAATTCCTTTATAATCCAGTCCCTGTAATGTGTTTCAGTGTTACAATCTGAGTCACTATTATGGCCAAGCATGGTTTATTCTGCTCAGAGGTAGCTGTGCACTCACCATTGTTCCTGCAATAGCTTTACGCTTGGAAGACATTGAGAGCATGGCTCAGAGCTGCACAGGGAGCAAGTGAGTGGAGCCAGAATTGCCCTCCAGGGCTAGTGGATTCCAAAGCTGCACATTCTTAGCTCATTTCCTAGGACTGGCTTATCGGTTAGGTGGATGGAAGTATGGATGGATACAAAGATCCGTCCTCAACAAGCTTCCCTGAGATGTCCAAGTACAAATAAATTAAAAGAATAAGCAACTTGTCGGTTTTGCATTTTTGTGATGGTCATGCACACCATGTTGGTTGATGGCTTGGTATTGGGTTTTTTTCTTTTTTTTCTGTTTTTTTATTTTAGTTTATTCAGTATAGTTTCTATCCTTTATTTCCATTGCAGCCCGCCCACCAATTCCTCCCCTCCTCCCTCCCCTTTCCAACACCCCTGGTTTTGTCCATGTGTCCTCTATATTTGTTCTTGTAAACCCTTCCCTTCTCCCCTGAAATTCCCTCCCCTCTCCCGCTCTGGGTTTTTTTCAATCCCAACAAAAATGCAGGACTATTTGGACAATTTTTAAAAAAAAATTGTAGAGCTGTATAAAGGGGAAGTTAAACTTTTTCCTTTTACTTCTCCCTCCAGTCCTGGTCCCCCAGGGTGATTCTGGTTAATAGTTGGCGTATGTTTGCACGTCTTCCTTCATGTCAGTATATATGGCGTGCATATATAAGGTTTCGCTCTCTTTTTCTAAAGCCAGAGGATGCATACTTCACCATCCCTTCATCGTACACGATGTCTACCTTCCAGACCAGTAAATGCATCTTTACTTTAATTCTTTTTACTAGCTATATACTATTCCACACCTGGAGTAGCAGGCTGCAGCCAGATAAAGGATGTGCGTCCAAACAGAAATGAGCATCATGCATAATCTCTTCATTTTGATTAAGAATTTTTTTTAATGGATATCTGAGACATGACTTCATGCTGCCAGGCATATCATAGGTAGAGTTTTTTATGTCACAGCTGGGTCTAATTGTCACTGATTAATGTACTATAAAGCCTGGTAAAACAGATACCCAGAGAGGGACGCCGAAGAGGACGTGGGTCACATGTGATCCCAGCCCTGACGCCAGCTGCTGCACGCCAGGCAGGCACTGCGCTTTGACTCTGCCCAGGCTTAACACAGTGAGTTATGAGACAGGGAGAAATCTAGACTTTAGCCACCGATTTAACAAACTGGTGACTTGGAGCCCGGCACTCCAGAGTTGCCATCCTCATCAAAGGCTATCCCTTAATCTAAAATTTATTAGCCAGCTTCAAACCTGTTTGCGAGCTCACTAATGGAAGCCTCTTGAATCAATTTGCTCCTATAATTTAAACAGCATTTCGATGCATATCGTCGCAGCAGAAAGGAGTTGCAGCCCCTTGCCAGAAGAATTAATTATTTATTATCTTTTTCATAAATACTTTCCTAGGCCAACGTAACTGAAAAATGCTTAGGCTGTTTAAAAAAAAATGCACAAGCACACACTCAGTGTTTTCCAATGGCTAATTTGAAAAATGTCACCGTATTAGTTTTCATTTACATCTGTCAGGAAACATTTATATCCACATGTAAGGATTTTTTTTTCCCTTTCACCAGTTATTTTTTGTGGAGTATGCATTTAATTCACATTTACAAATTGGTTTCTGTTTTTAACTAAAGGTACTTTTTCAGCAGAAATGATGCCTGTGATGTCACAGATCCAACTTGCAATCTCGATGACATTCCACTTTAGGCCTCAAAATTGCCAACTTTTTTTTTTTATGGGCACTTTAAAAAAATATAAATCTGCTTGATGAGTTCATAGAGAGAATCTTCAGATTAAGATAATGTTGGCTTTGGCCAACATTGTCTTCCTGTCACTGTTGGGAGGCAGTGTTTCATGGTCTCTCGTGGGTTTGCAAGTCTTGGGAACAGAAGTGCTGGCAGCCTTCCTTTTGGATTATCTTTTCAAGGGCCTTTGTGTAGCCAAGAACACTGGGAGACAGAGGTCATGTCTCCCACTGTCAGACGGCCGGGCTGTTGACTGTCTAGTATGGTAAAGAGAGTATCTTCCCTCAGGACAAGGTTGGGGAGCTTTGCTCAGTGTTTCCCAGCTGTGACTCAAACCCAGCGTGGATGCAGCATCCACCTGGACCATTCCGCATCCGTCTTGTGGGACGAGAGGCAGAGGCAACTAGAACTGATGCAAAAACGAACTGAACACTGTTTGTCATGCTGTGGACAACAAGGTACCTTGCATCCAACCTTGGATGCAACCTTGAATGCAAGATGTGAAATCTCACATCTTCCGTTGGCTTCCATGATCCTTGGCAGCTAACTCCTTAGTTTTACGAATAGGGTGAAATCTTAGACCCGTCACAGTTTGAAAATTGCCTAACAGATAACTGAGATTATGAAGGGCTAGACATGAAAAAACTGTGGCCCACAGGCTAAATCCCACCCACGGCCTGTTTTTTAACCACCCATAAAACAATTAAAAGCGAAGAAGGCTATGTGACAGACTGTATGTGGCCCTGAAGTCTAAAGTAGTTCATCTCCAGCCCTTTGTAGAAAAATATTGTCAACTCCTGATATTGAAAAAGCTATTAGGACAGTGTCTGGTAAATAGTGGGTACAACATTAATAACAGTAACACTTACATACCATTATCCATATGTACTTCATGCATATTAGATCTGTTCACCCTCACAGCTGTTTTTTGAGGTGAGTGCCAAAATTACCTTCATTATTATCACACAGAAAATGAGGCATAGAAAGACTGGTTAAATTATGCAAGGTCACACAGCTAGTAAATGGTGGAGGTAGGATTAGAACCCAGGCTACCAGGCTCTGAAGCTCATGTTTTTAACCTTCTGCTGCCTATCTATGATAGATACTCAAAATTAGTTCTTACTAACACCTGTTAGGTGTCTTCTCATGTCCTTTAGGACTGATTTCGACACAGGACTCCAAGGTGGACTCTATATCTTGCAGATTAAGAAAGAGAGACTCTTATGAGTTTGAAACTTTACCCAAAGTTCTGTCACCATAAACATTGGTCCTGGGACTCAAAGCCAAGCCCGTATGGCCCCAAAGCTGATCGATTCTATGGCAAATGCAGAGTGGCCCATTTTCAAAGGGACTAGTTCTAGTATTTTACAGCTTTCTTAAATTAATATTTCATGTTGGTTGTAAATCTTTTCCTTTACACTGGTGGCCTGTGTATTTTGGGAGCATTTGTCTGGTCTTTAGATACTTTGGCTCCTCTAAAGATGATGTATCTGCTAAGATCGGGCATAAAAGCCACACGAGGAAGAATCTTGTAGTGCTCTACGCTCCTCGACCCATGACGAAAGAGCAGCAACGGAGCAGCTAGAACACCTTTTCCTTGGAAACTTAAGCAAATGCACCTTCAAATTCCTTGTTTTTGTTCACTTAAAGCAGCTGCTCTGAGAGGCCTTGTGGTGTTACACTTCTACCAGTCTTTAGTGGCTCCAGATTTTTTTGTTTAATTTAGGGTAATCCAGTACCAAATGAAGATTTTCAGATTTATTTTATAGAACTCTAAAAGTATATAAATATGAAACTAATTGCTTAAATCCTATATTTATGTAACTGAGAATAGATCTGTAGGAGCTATTCTTGTCACTTTGAGTCACATTTTTTTAATTGCTTTTGATGACTTTGTACCTTATCCCATCCACAGATGTTCTTCTTGTCCACCTGACTTTCAAATCTGTTTGAGAACTGGGAATTTTGCTTAGGCTGAAAGAATGAGTGCATGTATCTTGTCACAGGAAATCACAAGCCCATGTAAACTCACTCTTGCTTCCAGCCTCTCATTCATTGAAACATAAACCACAGTCTGCTGAAGTCTCACATTGTTTTATCCTCCAACCATGCCCGTATTTATCGCATTCTTGGGTTGTTTCAGCATTCAGTTATTACTGGAAGTCTTGTAAGATCCTGGGAACCACTCAGGGGAATTTTATAGCTCCAGATTCTTCAAAATCTAGACTTAGGCAGGGAGCCCATGTAGCAATTCAGTTCAATGTCTCTCTCTCACTGTTTTCCTTGTAGAGTGGTAAGGGTTTCATGTTTGTTCATCCTAATGAAGAGGAGGTTTAGGGGTGGGAGGTTGTCTCTTGTCTTTGGATTTATTTTTACTTCTTGATCATTATGGAACTTAGTCTTTCCAGCTATGAGAATAGTTCTGTGAGACTGGAGAGGAAGAAGGAGAAAGGAGTAGGGATGCGGGTTAGAACCATCCAGCCTTAGCTACACCTAACGAGTTAGTCATGTTTGGAAAGGTGGGGCCTGCTGGCACCACTCGCACAGCCCAAAGAGCAGGGGGAATTCTGTTAGTCTACCACTGCTGTCTGGCTCTGTTTTGGGGGGGATTAGTGAGCATCATGTGCATCTGGGTCAGGCAGAGTGCGCTTCTAACCCAGGCTGTGCACAGCTTCCCAGCCAGGAGATAATAAATAAGCGAGTCGACCTCACTGTCTACAGAATAAACCCAAACTTCCTTAAGATTAAATGAGATGATTATGTAAAGCGCTGAGCACTGTAGACAAGCCATGGGAAATGTCTGGAACATTGTAATTATGCATAATGACAACCATAGTAATAAAGCTAATAATATAATAAGGATAACACTGTTTTTACTTCATGCTGTTTACTGACATTATATGCCAGTTGTTTGACATCAGAAAGGGCTTTCAGTTGGCTAATAAATCGGGAGACATCATGTAGTTTTGCATTCCACCTCCACACGGCAACCCTTGATTGCAGGTATGTGAAAGATTTAGGAGTCTTCGTCCTACGGGTCCTGTCTCAAATTCAGAGGCATCACAATAAATGGTCATTGATTGCAGGCACTTTTTTGTTGGTAATCCCTTTCATTCATTTCCCCTGCATCTCCACTCCAATTCTGGGCATTGAGACTCACCTTTGTCAGTGGCAGAATCTTTGAACTATTTCTCCAGCTCCTAACATGTCTTCTCAGGTCCCTTTCCCTCATTGTGCCCGTTGCCTTCTAAGTACATCTCTGATCGTCTCCACCTAAGAAACCATTAATGGTGTCTCTTGAGTAACAATCAAGTCAAACTTCCTGGCCTCTCACTCTTCCTTGAATTGCTCTCAGCCTATTTTTCCAACCTTACTCCCCCTACAGTTCCTCCTCCTAAGTTTCCTCTAAGTGATCCATGTTGGGGGAAGATGTGGAATTCAGAACAAACCACTTTGTTCATTGTCCAACTCTGCTCAGAAGGGCGTTTCCACAGAAGCCCAGCCTGCACTGTGCTGGGCAGAGAACAGCATGTATTCAGAGAGCTCGTTCATCCAATGAACATTTCTTACATCCAAGCCATGGGGAGCCGTAGAAGGGGTTTAGCGCAGAGTTGTTAAATGATCAGATTTGCCTTTTAGGAGACCATTCTGGCAGTTGCATGAGAAATGGGGCTGGGAGACCTCCTGGGAGATGCTTCCAGTCACCCAGACAAGCAATAATGAGTTCTGACCTCCCTGAACACTCCAAGCCTCTGTTCTGTTCTTGTTGTTCCTTCTGCTTGGCGTGCAGTCCCTATATCCATGCCCCATCCTCCCATACCTTTGTGTCTGACTCCTACCCATGCTCTGAAACCCATGCATTTCAAGATTTCATCTGCTCAGTGAGGGTTATCACTGCCCCTTCCAGCTATCCAAATACTTTTCCCGTCCTTGAAGCACTTGTTACTTTAGGAAGCGTATTATAGTATTTTCCGAAATTATCTTGATTCTTCTGCTGGTTTGTAAACTCCCTTGTTTACAAAGGGAGGCATTCATTTTGTCTTTTCCTCTTTTTATGCTTATAGTAACTTACGCAAGGATATGGGATCAGAGCTTGGGAAACCCAGAGCTGTGCATAGTTTGTATCTCCTTTGAAATCTCCCTTTTCTGATTCATTCTGCACTGCAGGATTTTGGCAGGAGTGGACTTCATTCTATTCAGGTGGACCCATTCAATGTTCAGTGTTGCTGGTCAGAGTAAGAGTTTTGAGTCCCTGTGACTCAGAGACAAGGGGTTGATTATTTTCTAGCTTAGTCCTCTGTTTTGGCTTTGGGCTGGTATAATGGCAGTGGGGTGTTCAGCTCTGGATTTTAACTGCTGATCAGACTCAACCTGCTCACCTCCCTTACCCTTGTTCGATCCGTTCATTTCTGCTTTCTTTCTCTGGGCTGGGACGCTCGGACCACCCTAGGGACTCTGCAGTGGACCTGGCCTCGCCTTGGGCATTCCTTTTTGGGAAGGCAAAGAAATGAAAAATTTCTTCTCCTTGAATGCCTAGTACACTCCTGAATTGCACTTCATGAAAGTACACTGGGTCTCTACTGGCTGCAGTGAGTAACAATAAAATTCCCAACAGTGGTCAGAGAGTTATTCCCTTTTTGGCTTGTTTTTGTTTTTTATTAATTTTCCTATGCTTCTGGTTTTCCATTGTGAGTCATGATGTGAATCTGTCCAGTTCAGCAAGCAGTGAGGGTCCACCATGTGCCTGGCCCTTCCCCAGGTATGGGGGATGCAGTTCTCTAAGGAGCCGAGAACATTAAAACAGAAGGTAGTTATAGACCTAAAAAAACATGGTGGAATACATCCTGGAGATGTGTTTTCTTGGGCCTACACTCTTTCTTTTTTGTAATGGAGAGAGTTCACTTAAGACTTTGATTCTTGGTTTCTTTCAGCAATCTTGAATACTTAGCAACGTCAGTGACTGCCCGAGTTGCGTGGATGGGACGTGTGTGCTCCAGGCTGGCTTACACCCAACAGGCCCTGGCATTTCACACCTGGTGCGCTCCCATCATTAATGTTACCTGGCTGGCCCATACCCATCACCTGCAGCTCTGGCTTTGCTGGTGTGTGTGCTGAGTGCTTTGGTGCTGGGGAGGGAGGGCCTCTTGGCCAAACCGTGTTGGGTAGGCTGGGTGGTCGCAGAGGCTAAACTGCATCTCAAACTCTGAGTGATTTAGGCCAATGGTGAGAGATGGGGCAGCATCATGGGTGAGGGAGGAGCTCAGGCAAGAGCAGAGTTAAGGTCAGAACAGCATGCAGTGCTCGGTAATACAGGCAGTAGTCATGTCCCTTGCTTTCTCTGGAGGGGAAGAGCAAGCTCAGAGCGATCAACGGGGTTGTCCCCAATGACTCATTTTGGAATTTTCCTTATGGTGATTGTCCTTTAGGAGAACACTTTCTGCTCCAGAAAGATTCAATGAAAAAGGCACTTACCCAAAGTAGTTTGCCCATTAAAGGCCCTTTAATGGGTCTGGGAGGTTATTGGAACAATGTCAGTACATCCCAACTCATGAGTAGTAACCAGTGGCCACAGGTGGGAGGGGCAGGAGGTTTGGAGCTACAGAAACCCCTTTGTCTCTGCTTCCCACCAGCTCTTAAACTTCTGGTAGTCGCCTGGCTCATCCCAGCCTGGGTTTCCCTGTTTGTCAAATAGAGTCATAGCTGGAGAGAGTGAAAGCATTAGCACCATGCCTGGCAGAGGGTGCACACCCAGCCAGTGGTATTGATAGCGCTGCAAATCACAGTGGAAGTGACCAGCACAGTGGAATCAGGCCTGCCACAGGCCTGTAGCAGCGTGAAGGGGAGGTGGGGAAAACAGGGCTTTTCTGGCCTCCCCGTGCTTTAGGTCTCCCTACAGCCGCCCAGCAGTCTCACGTTTCTCCTGACTGCTGTGAGCAACCCGAATCCTTCTGGAAGTAGGTTGGTTATGCATTATAAAAAATTAAATGAATAAACTCGGGATCTGTTGCCCAAGGTGGGATCGCAGTGAAAATGCCGGAAGTTGAGCTCCTGTGGCGGCGACCTCTCGGTGGTGTGCTTGAATCACCACTTCGAGACTGTGGGGTAGACTTAGCAGATGCAAAGTGAAAACCCCATACTCCACACCCTCACCTGGAAGTGTGGTGAGGGGTGGGAGTGGGGATATTTACTATTGGAAAGGTAGGGAGGCTTTTATGAACTGGGCCGTCTCTCCTTGGTCCCCATTTTTCCTCGAGTCTCAGAACTCTCATTAATTTTTCACGGGCTTGTGATGGATAGTTTTTATTTATTCACGTCTGAGGTTCTATTGTGTGAAAAGGACTCATTTTATAACATTACATATTCATGGCCTGGGATAGATGGGGTAAGGAACTTATTATTAATGTGTCACTGTGGGGAACTTACTCCAGTTCATTTGCGAACCTTGTTAAATTTGGTGTGGTCAGCACGCACAGCGAAGTTTTGGATACATTCTCTTAATGGAGGGCAAAGAGTTTGCTACTGCTTTCCCTTGGTTCAGTGAAACAAGTTCAAATCTTATTTAGATCTTTCAATGTTGTAATTTGAAGGAAAAAAAAGAAAAGCAGGGGGATGGCAGAGATAAACTAGAAGAAGCAGCGCCTGTCTTTTTGCCAAAGTAGCCCGTTTTTCGAGCATTCCGTGGATTTCCTGGCAGGATTCTGTAAGGGATGGACTGCTTCCTAAAAGGTGATGGGAAGACCCTTGCTCCTTTCCCAGGGCCATTCCTAGCTCCCTGGGGCAGGTTGCAAGTTTCTGCACCTCTACCTTCACCCTCCAGTCCTCTGCTCCAGACCCAGGGGGGGCCGCATTCTGAGCTCCTCCTGGTGTCACAGGACTGCTTGCCTGGGACAGACAGAGGGAATATTAACATACCACCTTGTAAATCAAAGCTGGCAGCGTGGGGGGAGTTGGGGAGAGGGCATAGCAGGGAACCTGGCCCAATCTGCTTCAGTGTGAGCTCAGGAAGAAGGGAGCATATGTTGCATTCGGTTCTCTGCAGAGACAGGCCCTGCTCTCTGGTAGGGACAGTGTGTAGATTTTGTAGGATTAGTGGGTCTGTTTCGTGTTTGCCAGTCTGGCTTAGCTGTGACGTAGTTACTGGCCACTGCTATTTAACAGACTCCTCCCTGTGAGGAGCAAAACACAATGAACCAAAAAAAACCATTTTGAAATCTGGAGATTCTGCATATCAGGTATCAGACTTGAAGAATGTCCAAAATATTCCTGTGGGACCTCCTTTGCCACATACCATGGACATTTCCAACCATAGAACTTGTTAATTATAACCTTGTCCTCTAGGGAGGTAAAAAAAAGGGAAATATGTTTGATAACCAAAGCGATTAGCTTATGAATTTGATGCTGGGGTGTGCATGGCGTGAATGGGGGACAAAGGAATGAAATATGCCTTAACTGGCATCCTCCGACGATGTTTCCATAATGCAAAACATTTGTTTCTCGCCGGGATCCCATTGGCGGTCCGCTGGTATTATATTGCCATTTATATTGGAAAGGCAGGCAGTGCGAAAACTGTAGTCTATTAAGAGTTTGTGAGTGTGTGCGTGTGTATACAGTGAAATAATATCTAGTGTAATGTGAAGTGACAGTCAAAATTACAGCTTTTCTCTTGCCGCAAGGGTACTTCTTTGCCAAGTATAGTAATATTGTTGTAGCAGTGTTCAAGGTTGTCAGCAATTCTGGCTTGCTCTGCAGAGAGCCATAATAGTGTGTGGAAGGAAGGAGCTTCCTGTCAGGGGGAATACTATAATTTTGATATATATTTGTTGGTGCCAAACTGCAATTAAATAGGAGGTGTTGGAGGAAGGTTTTATTTAACCAGCTTGAATTTGTTAATTAATGAGCAAAAACTTATATTTAGAAAGCTTCAGGAAATAGTTCCATTTGTTCCCATAACTCGATTTCACACAATTGCATTTTTGTTGTGTTTGTCTGTCTCTTAAAGAAAACAAAGTAGCTCCTTCCACCCAAATCGTGCAGAATAAAATGTTCTCAACCACCCAAACAAGGGAAAAATAAAACACCTTGAATAATCTTATCTGTGACATCTTCTTTTGGGGCATTTCCCAGTGATCTGACAGATGTAGTACTTGGAGCAGCATCTGTTATACGATTTAACTTGTATCTTGATTAGTTTGTGGTTACATTGCAGGACTTTTCCGGCGACTAAAGGAAAAACGTTGTCTTGGATTGTGTGTGTTGTGTGTGTTAAACTGCCTACAAAGCACCAGTCCATCTCCACCGTGTGATCTGAGTGATGCCAGTCTTCTCCTCTGTCTTTTCATCACCTGGGATAATAATGGGTTTCTTGGTGACAACTCCTTGCTTTCTCCAGAAAGAATGAGGGTGTCACTGGAGTTCGCTGTACGCTGCTATTCAGATGAAAAATACCTTCTCTTTTGAATAAGTAGAAAAACCATGGAAGACTGAAATAGCCGCAATATATTAAAAACTCTAAGGCTGGTAGGTATGTGTGAAGAAATAAAGAGCAGAAAGACTGTGTTGTTTTAAAAAAGGCATTTTTAGGAATCTTGAAAAGGAGTATGTGGAGAAGGAGGGGGCTTCCCTCTCATGTTGAATGTTTTGCAAATTAAGTGAGTTTCATTCTCCTATAAAACATGAATCCAGTAACATTTTTATATGACCATAAAATGCGTCTACTTTGGTCTCCATCTTTTATGAAAAAAGAAATATTCCCAAAGAATATCACAAAAACAATTAATAAGCAACCTTTCATAGTTATTTTTCTGAGGTTAATTATTACCCTAAGAAATCAGCGTCAGGTTGTTCAGTCTGAGAGGCTCGTTTGTGATTGGGTGTTTCGGAGAAGGAGAGTGGGCTGAAACGGGAGCCTCTGTTCCCTGAGGAAGGGCCTTTGCCGCTGGCTGTGACCGGCCCAGAGCGGCCTTGCCTGTTTGCGCCTGTGCCAGGAGAATGTGTGGGAGGAGGCATAGAGCTGTGAGGAGCCAGCATAGTGGACTGGTCACAGTAAGAAACAAAAGTTGTCTGCATAGTGTTACAATAACAGTGAGATGCCCTCATGTCGTAACTTGGCCCCTTTTTGGTGATCTTCCCAAGCAGCCTGAGTCAAGGTTTCCAAGACCAGGGCGCCAGGGGAGGCTGCGCGTGTCTGCACTCAGGATTGCCGCTCCAGTCCTGAAACACCCGCGGGCGTGCAGGGAAGGGGGTGGTGAAACTTAAACCTGGAGCTATGTCCCCCTGGGAAACAGGAAAGCAGACATGAAGGGAATGAGTCCATTTTCTCCTTTTTCTGATCTTCTGTAAAAGTCATCAAAATCCCACTGTTCTCACTGGGCACCTGAGTTTCCTGAGCCGAGACTGGAATGTTCTGGCTCGTTAAGCTAACCAGGATGGGCTCTCCTAGCTGGGAGAACGCTGGCAGGGGTGAGACTTCCCCTCAGATTAAATATGTTTTTCAAGTAGGTTAAACAAACAAGCAAAAGATCAAACAATGTTCCTTTCCCCGCCTCGCAGTGCACGGCTTAGATTCTCATACCAGTTGGAATGATTGATCGCACATGTTTTGCATGTTTTAAGACAAGCATTTCCACACTTGGTGACATTCAGCAAAGAATGCAATGACTTCTAAGGATCAGGTAAGAGAAACAATGGGAAGGGCCTAGAATAGATTCCTCAGTTAATTAGTCAGGATGCTCCCCCGGCACACGAAAGAGCTCCGATTCAAACTAGCTTAAGTGGAAAGGGTCATTATTGGCTCGTAAAGTGCAAAGTTTTATGCAGGGGTCAGCAAATTTTCTCTGTGCTCGGACAGATAATAAATACGTTCAGCTCAGTGGGCCACGAGGTCTCTGTCACAACCACTCACATCTTCCCATGGCGTGGGGGAAGTGGCCTAGACAACTGGTAAACCAGTGGGCAGGGCTGTGCTCCAATAAAACTTTATTTATGGATACTGCAATTTGAATTTCATGCAATTTTTCATGTGTCAAAATATTTTTTCCAACCATTTAAAAATGTAAAGTGTTTTTTGCCTCGGGGCCGCACAAGAGCAGGTGGCAGCGGTCCAGGTTTGGCCCAGCGGCCAGTTTGACAAGCTCTGGTTTAGGGTCTGTCCTCCCAGAGCTCAAGTATGTCACCAGGGCTCTGTTTTTTATCTAATCTCTTCAGAGACAGTACTACCTCTGATGGGGATCAAGGTGGCCATTGACAAACTAGCGCTTCCCCGGCTCAGCAGCCCAGACAGCATGGAGCGTTTCCCCCACTGTCTCTGGCACAGAAGACACAGGGCGGATGGGGTTGGCCTGGCTTTAGGATGGCACCTTCCTCTGCACCAGGTATGGCGCCCGGGCTGGGGTTCCTGAGTCCAGGATGGAGTCACATGCCATGGCTCTACATGGAGTCAGAGAGGCCCAGGTCCCTAATGGAGTAATGAGCTCCATATTGGCAGTAGAAGGGACATGGGAAACATCTGAGCAGACACCGGGAGCATGGTGGATGGTCTCTTCTCAAAGGCAGGTAAAGAATGGGTCTCTTTGTAAATCACACTGCAAGAAGAACTCGCCTGTTTCCATCTCGTGAGCATCTGCTTTAGGCTCAGTTCCGTGGGAGCAGAGCCCGAGGCAGGCTTCTTGTTCAGTGGTCTGGGGCAGGGGGCGAGACTAGTGTTTCCCGAGGCAGGGAGCAGGACGAGAGGCATAGGGCAGGAACAGTGTTCAGCAGGGATGTGGCCAGCTTGAGCCTGACCCCCTGGGGAGCTCTGGAGTACGAATGGTACCGCAGAGTTGACTCTGCTGGGCACTAGGCTGGCTGCCGCAGTTGGTGCTGAGCTAACATCTGCCAGGAAAGGGCACGGTGTCAGCGTAGCCTGCCGGGCGAGGGAGCTGGGAGTTAACAGCCGGGCCCACTAGGCTCAGAGCCACTAGGTGCACCTGCCCAGGCAAGGGGTACGGTGTTAGGAGGCACCACTACAGCGCCCCAGTCTGCACCGGAGACAGTTCTCTCAGAAAGTGCTCTGCCATGGAGGGAAGGACACTGGCATGGAAACCTCACAGGCAGGTCTGCAAACTGATTTTAAACCTCTCTTCCGACTCTTGGCCTCATACCTGCCTTTCCACTTTTCGACCTATTTACTTCAGCAGAGTGACCCTCCAGTAACTTTTGTTTAGTGAAACTCAAGGCTTTTCAGGATGCTGAGCTAATGTCTTCCTTTTTTTAATTGAGTAAATATATTATACACAGCTGGGTAGGTTGTTTCCTTGCTGGCCTTGCTGCTACAATTTGAAGATGGATACAATTTTTTTTTAACTCATGTAGAATGAATGTGGCATTTATTCCTGGTTTCCTGCGGCTCTCCTCCTTTAGAAAATGTATTTACATGGACACTTTTGAAGCACTTCTTAAGATACTGAAAAAATTAAAAACAAAAACAAAAAAGAAAGAAAAGCAAAACCTTTTCCCCTCTCCCAAACAATGGCTACATTGTGACAACAGTGGGTTGAGCTAAATTCAGCTACGTCAAGGAAGAGCAATAAAAGGAGATGGATTGTTCTCTAAGCTTCACTTTATTGGATATTGTAATTGACATATAGTTGTCATTTATAATCATCTGTCCATTCCTGTGAGTTGGGAGCAGTAAAGTTAATTGTGGCGGCTCATTTGCATTAATCTCACCTCTGAAGGGTACAGTAACCCATTAATATCATGTCATGATGAATTATCGCAAATAACATTGAACATATTGATTAATGATCTCTGAGATTTGTATCTCGTTAAAACATTTTGTTAGCTCTTTAAACTTTTAAGCCAACAACCATTGCAGGTAGGAGGGCGCTAGAGCCCTCCAAGAGGTGATGGTGGGGAGTAGTGTACATTTGAGGGTCACTGATTTAAGGAGTTGGACTAGCCAGTTCCTATTAGATTTTTTTTTTTCTTCCAGAAGCCAAGTCCATTTCCCTGGTAACCACCTGCTACTTCTCAATGGACGATGGTTTCATCAAACTGGCTTCTTTGATTATAAAGTGGCTCTGATTGTTAAGTGGAATGACTTGAATAAGACTTTTAAAGGTTTTCCTTTCAACACCCTCAGTGGTGGCCTTTGGAATCTCTCACCCATCTAGATCTGCTGGCTGCTTTGAAGTGCACAGTTGTTTTTCTCCATGACATCAAAATTTCTGGACTTACAAGTTAACATAAACACAGACTACATATGGAATGAGTTGTTTAAGATGAAATATCATCTTTTGAAATGCTGCTGACTAACCCATTGCTTCATAGAACTTCATGCCTCTTTACCTGGGTGCTCTTGTTTTTCAGATGACTGCAGAATATTTTGTCTCTTGGACATTTCCACGAAACAAACAAATAAACAAGACTAGCAGAGAAATCACCGTATTGGTCACACACACTGTGTGAACATTACGGAAATGGATAGTAAATTCTCTTTAACAAAGTTTTTTGCAGAATTTCATGGTAAAAGTTTAAGTACAGTAGACACAGTAGAGAAAAAGGTTGGAATAAGTTGAATTACAAAGTTCAGTCTTTATAGCTTTTTCCTTTATCGATTGTAAAAGTGTTACAATATTTGATCTCTCTAACATATATTTCTTCTGTTTATGTTTAATATTTGGTCTGTTTTCTTGAGATATGTATTTAACAAATGACAAATATTAGGACCAGCTCTGCTATCTATTTAGAGAAAATGGAACTGATCTTCCAGAAATAAGGCTTCTTGTGAAGATGTCATTCATGCTGGCCTCGATCAGGTGGTCTTAGCCCTGAGGGCAGTTTTCAAAAGGGGCAGAGAGCAGCTCCTTCCGGTAAGACCTCCAGCCCTAAAAGGATTGCGACCCCCACATGAATCAAGAAGCCAGCTCCTGGCAGGTGGGAGTAATGGTTTAGCACCACAAAGGGTTTTGACTGTTAGGAAAAGTCAAATGTGGGAGGGCTATGTGGATGGGGAGAGATGTTGCAATTATCCATTATTTGTACGTTTAGCCAGCAGGTAAGGAAAGGACACTGTTACCATTCTGACTTATTCTCAGAGCTCACGTTTATGAAGGGGTCTTAAGACAACCATCGGACCAGATGTGCTGCAATCTTTCGTCCTAAACAGCTAAGGACAAAGTAGATTGTTTCCTTCCAAGAGCCACTTTCCTTTGCCTGCTTTGTCAGGCCTGCAATTCTCCTCACCCACTGAGTATTTAATATCTGTGTTTTCAAATCAAAGAACAAGCTTTTTGTCTCCCAGGATATTGTCTTGTAAAGCCAACCTCTTTATTACTTCACCAGTTTAAGGCTTTATTACTTGTGATCTAAAGCCTGCTAGTGAATTATGCAAGTTAGAGCTCCCAGCACTTTTCCACTCCCCACTCTCCCTCCACCTTTTTGGGGGTCCAAAAAGTACAAGGAGATCTCGACGTGTGTTCATTTCCATCCGTGGTATTAATCCTTATTCATTTTAAAAATCTGCTAACGGAAATATTTCCATTCAGCTCATTAATCAATTGTGATTTTCATTCCCTTGTTTTGTAAAAGCTGTTGCAATAAATACTTTTTTCACAAGGCGAAAATCCAAGAGATGGATGCAGCCAGCGTAATTAATTGCACCCAGTTACAGGAGATCAGCAAGTTTGTGAGATTCACATGCTGCTATACCATATGGTTGCCCAGTAGGCGAAAAATTTGATTAATGTTTTGAAGTAGATTTTTTTCAGCAAATATTACAGCCCCAGATGAGGTGTTGTTTTTTTCCGTTTTACTTTCTAGTATTGTTAGACTTAGCTCAAGGAACCAATCCTCTGATTTAAAGCTTAATAATATTGTGATCCAGTGAAAATTTAACATGCAATAAAAATTAGTCTGCCTGTCTCTTGTGGATACAGAAAAAATAATGCATTATGTCTTTGAAATTAAGCAAGATATAGACGTTGGATTTTTGCACTCGATTCTTTTTTTTTGTTCTCTTAAAAAGAAACATGACTGTGGTTTTTAACTGATGCATTTTTGGTATGATTTATAAGCAATATATTTGGGCAAACTTTTAAAACTAAAAGGAAACAGCAAAACAAAACAGAGTCAGTGAATGGTGTGATTACAGACTGCATACCAATGAGGCCGTGGTAAATACACCGCATGAGTGTCATAGAGAAGTTGAAGCTGTCTCTACTTTGTTACCCTCGCTGCTTGAGAGGCTCATAGTTCGTTTCTCCTTCATTTAAAACACCTCCAGATTTTTAAATAAACTTTATAGTTTTCTTACCTTTGTTGTTGTTGTTGTTGTTAGAAAGTCAGTTTTATTTTATGACTCTTTGTTGTGAGGGACACCCATCTTCTTGTGTCACTGGCCCGCTGGAGTCATGTTCCGAGTTTTTTCTCTGCTCACTGAGAAGGAACCAGCCGCTTGCTAATGGAACAGAGCCTACGGCAGTCCGGCCCGCAGCAGTCACGGAAGCAGCCCGAAGTGTGGAAGACCTGCAGGAGGTGGCGAGGGACTCCATAAGGAAAATAAAATGAAGTTCTCTATTTTGGTGAAGGGTGCTTGATGCTTCACAGGGCTTTGCTTTACTGTTTTGTTTTGTTGTTTTTTTCATTTGAAATGCATTCATTTATGTTTGCCTAAGCCAGCATTTTTCAACCAGTGTGCTGCAAGAAGTTTTAAAACATTCAGTACCTGGCTGTTTAATCGGGGGCACTGACCTCTTTTCCCCTAAATTAAGGGGAATAATAAAATAATAAAAAAAATAGAATAAAAAAGTGACAACAGCCAACACAACAATAGGTGTCTAGTATGAATGACTCAAAATTACATCAATTTTTTTTGTTAGATTGGCAAAAATTTAGTTTTTGGCACGCCATAGAATTTTAGTAATTAGTTTATGTGTGCCATGAGATGGAGAAGGTTGAAAATCTCTGGCCTGAGCAATATATAACTCTCCTTAAATCTTAATGTCTGTTGAAATGAACTATTAGCTGCAGTGTTTAGAGCGGGTTTTAACAAGGTATCGCCTAGTTTTGAATCCTGTGAGTCTTGGCCAATAGAAAATTGTATCTTCTAGAACACAAACAATATCCATAACTTTAAGCCACCTATGGTCTAGAGCAGCAATTTTCAATTATTTGTGAGTTCACCTTTTTTTTTTGCCACACTTGCCTAAATGAAATTTATTACTGAATGAAAGGACAAATGAGTCGGGGAAATCTTGGAGAGGCTCTGATGAGTGCTGCGCCTCGGGGCAAGAAAAATACCATTAGCTCTATTCACAACAATTTGATTTGGGCTGGGCTGATTTTTGTTGTGGTGGTGTGGTTGTGGTTGTCAGTTTAATAAAATGTATTTGGAAAGAACCAGTCTGTTCACAGTGCAGTATTTGCTTTCCCAAAGGAGAATATACTTCTTGTCCATCATTTATTAATAATGCGTACTACCACATGGTGATACTGCCAGAACAATCATACTGACCCTCTGTGTCTTAGAGGAGCCCAATACCCTTGCGACATCTCCCTTTGGGTACAAGGGTTGCTTCCCTGGATGTAATCTTTCTGGAGAGAAAAGTCCCAGAATGTCAGTTCCCTTAGATGAAATTTCTTTTTATTTGAAAGAACCACATTGGACCGTAATTTATAGGCCCAATCAGTTTACGAGTTGCGCTGATAGAGTGATTTACCAGCAGTATCCATCAGTTGGGTGGAGTTTGCTGCATTTGGGGAGGAAATGCCAACAAGTTTGGGAAGGAAAAAAAAGTCATCCTGGGGGTAGGAAGAAAAAAAATATCCTTGGGGTCTTACACTTTGAGATTGTTGAGTGTTGCCATGCAAAACTAACACCCAGCGGGAAGGTTTTGCTTTCCTCACAAAATCTCTGTTAACACCAGGCGCCCCAGCAGCTGGTGCAGGGAGAGCCAGGGCGCTGGGCTGATCGGGGTGCAGGGCGGCTCGGGCGGCAGCGTGCTGGGAGCCAGCGCTGGCAGGGGTAGTGCTACCTGGTGCTGGCAGCCTGACTTTGCCAGTCTGTTTCTTTCCACGCTTCAGGCCATGCTGATGTTAAAGTTGAATAACTGAGAGCTAATGATTTTTAAGGCTTTTTTAAGTGATTTGTCTTGGGAATGCCAAGTTGGCAAGAATAAAACCTCGGCAAGGAGAGTGGATTTTTGATGACCCAAAGAAGGCACGTCCTAGAGTGATTTAGTAAGGCTCCAGTAGTCTAAGATTGTACCACATCAGGGAAAGTGTACAGTCACCAGAATTACTTACTAATGAAAAAAGGGGGGAAAACAAAACTAGATTAGGCTACAGGGTGGTGGGAATGAACAGGGCACCAGCTCCGACAATGAGTTGGTCTGAGAAACGTCCCACTGTGGGGAGCCCAGGTAGTGCTTTCCTGAAGAATGGAGTTTATTGTCCTGGTGTGGCAGGAGGCAAGGGACAGGAAAACCCCCCAAATCCCATAAGGTAAATGAGTCACCTCATGAACAAAGGGAAGCATAAGAGATCCAAATTTGTCTTAGTGCACCCCAGTTCTAAAATCGAAACTATTGTTATATTTTCTAAATAACCAATATTTGAAAACACAGTCTCCTTTGCGAAGTCTCCTTTTCTCCTATTCTGCCTGGGATGGTCTGGTTCTTTTGAGGAGACACTGAATAAAATACTATGGGCTATTGAGAGAAAGGCTATTTATGTGACAGGTGTTGTTTTAAAGTTTTATCAACCTACAGTGTAGTTAGTATATAACAAATGTAAGAATATTTATTGACATTTTTAATAGTCACTTCATTTTTATTTTCCTGCAGACTGGGGTAATTGTATTTCATTTATAATCAGAAGCATATCAACCCATGGGTTCTGTTCCAGCACAGGAAGCCACTTTTATTACAGTGATTCTTTAAAATGCGATTGTTGAACATGCACACTGAAACACATTTCCATTTATGTGTCTTCCTGTCTTTTTCTGTCCTCCCTGTGATGTGTCTGATGAGAAGGGTCTCTTTAGGACACACCTGTTTTGGGTTCTGCGTTTGAAATTTTCTCAGAGGCCTCGGGTTTGGTCAAAAATCATCCTGGCAGCTTTTACTTAGGGAGCACTCTGAGCTGACATGTCAATATCTACCCTCGTGCTTATTTGTAATTAAAGTTAAGGTGCTTTAGAGCAGCATTACCATCAATCTGAAAACATAGCGCAGTTTCCTGGTGAGTGATGTAGGGCAGTTTGCTTTGCGCGTCCTCCGAACAGAGAGCGGTTGCGGGGCATTGTTAGAGGGAACAGCTCCCCTGCAGGGCGCAGCGCCTCCACTGCTTCAAGCTCCTGTTGTTCGGTAAATCTGTCAGAAGGGCCTGCAAGGGGCCATATTTATGAAGAGAGTGTAGAGTGGTCAGTCTAAAAAGCTCCTTAGTGTGGTACTTTGAATTTTAAATTACACACATAATTCAAAGGTAATGTAACTTGCAGTGTCGGACTTCAGTCCATTCCGTTAAATGGAGAAAAATGACTGACGTGAAGAATGACTTATTGATTCTTGGTGGGAAAATGACTTCTGTAATATAGGAAGTATGGTAAAAGGAGTAGCTTAATTATTTAGGGAGCACTTTTCAAAATATGCTTTTACAGCAGTACAAATTGTGTATATACAAATTGTGCAACTAGGTTTTTCTTTTTTTTAATTCTTTCTCAGGGGAAAGTTATGAGAAGACTTATAGTATTTAGTCACTAGGGCAAAGTTTAATTTTGCTTAAACTCCAAAGAGCTGTAACTAAGAAAGGTAGGAGGAGTAATGAGAAGTTTCTAAATGCCTTAAAAATGTGAATTGTTCTAATTGCCATTTCTTATTTATATCATATTAAGGCTCGCATTAGGGGAGGTGCACTGCCAAGATTTACAAACTGTATTTCTCTCCCTCTCCCCTTGGTCTGTGATGTTTTTCAACAGCATCGTGAACTAAATCTGATTTTATCGAGTAAATATATGAGAAGTTGAGATGACATATTTTAATCTGGCATTTGAGGAAATAGTCATAAAATAATAGATACAATATTTACTTTGGCCTTTTCCTCCCGATCTCTCTGTGGATTCAGTGTGCGCTCGTTGCTTAAGGACCATGGCCTGATGTTGTTTTGACTGCAGTTCATGGTGTTGGCAGCCTTTCAGATAAACAGCATATTTGTGGTTAATTGGTTGAACATGTTCTATAATTATAATTATATTAAAACCTTAATGTGCTTGAACGTTTGCCCACTGAAGGCCACTCGCATGCACTTCACTCTGTGTCTGTCATTATAACTGAGCCGGCGGGGGGCTGAGGCTCAGCAGTCGAGGCCGAACGGGAAAGGAGGGCGAACACAGGGGCTTCTCATTATTTCCGTCTGAGACCGCCGTTTGGATAGTTTTAGAAGCTGACCATGAAAATTGCCTTATGGTGGCAACTTGGATCCCAGGTTTCAATCTGCGGGTTAACGTTTCTTCAGATTTTTAAAAAGGATTGGCTTGGCTTTTTTTCAAAGTTAAACAACGCCTGTAAAAAGCAAAATTAGCACTTTATCAAGTTTGGAGCCAATTGCCAAGGCCACCAGGGAGCAGGGAGAGTCACCAAAGATCATGGCTTGGAACTCGGCCAGAAGCCACCTTTGAAATGAGTGGAGAGGCCTGATGGCGGACTGCCGAGGGAAGGAATTCCTCTTTTCTGTCCCTCGCCCGTGTCTTTCGGATCGACACAGTCTTGGTGGGCCCCGGGCTCATCAGCTGGGCATTCCAGCCTCTTCTCTCTGGGTGCTGGGCCAACCGTAGCACATTGTCTTTCCCTGTGTAACAGTATAAACAGGGTCCACGGACCCCCTGTTTTTATATGGTCTGCGTGCTGGGATGGTTTTAACATATTTTAAAAAGAATCAAAAGAAGAATAATGTTTCATGACACATGAAAATATATAAAATTCAGATTAGCATGCCCATAAAGTTTCTTTGGACCACGCCACCCTTGTCTGTGGGATGGTGTCTGTGGCGGCTCTCGTGTTGCGACGGCAGAGTGCGGCAGAGAGCAGCAGACACACTGTGGCCCCCAGAGCTGAACGTGCTCATGCCCTGGTCCTTCATAGACGAAGCTCATCGCCCGACCTCCATGATGTCCCTGGTTTTCTGCCTCTTACCAGACTGAGAGTGCTGAGGACAGGAGGTACTTCTGTTGCAGTGCTTGGCGCATAGTAGAGGATTTGGATTGGATGAATGAATAAGTGAATGAGTGAATGAATGAGCGATCACACCAAAGCTACGAGTACAAAGATGTCTGTCATTTTCTTATTTTTGGTCCAACGACTGAGCACAGCTTATAAAATTTGAAAATCTGTTTCCAAACGTGTTTGAATTGATTTTTATGGTCTTTTAATTAACCCAATAAAATGGCAACAACAACACAGCAGTTTTAAAAAAATAACAGAGCCAAGTATTTTTGTTATAGCTAGGCATGCAATCCATATTACATCCACATGTAGTATTTGTATGGTTCAAATAAATTTTTGGACTTAGAATATTTAAAATTAGGATTTACTTTAAAAGATTATGTTCTATGTCATTCAAAAAAGGAAAGAAGTTCTTCCCAAATTTATTTATGTGATAGAGCAGTTCTGGCACTGCAGAATACAGCAGGAAATTCCATTGAGTTGGAATGTTCTGCGCCTGCCCTGCAGCATTTGAAGGGGTTCATAGGAGAGCTACACGAATGCAGGCAGGGCTCAGTCGTAGGGCTGCATGTGCCCTTCATCGAAATGCTCGGTACGGTTTTCAAGGTGGGCTGGAGAATGGTGAGGATTCCCATTCAGAATCTTCAGGCCAGTGATGTCGGCCAGAGGTTTTCTGCCAAAATGTTAGAAAATTCTAGAGTCTCATGAAGACCCCCTCCCCAGCACTATCACATAGGCACACCCTAGTAAAGTCACCATTTCTTGCTGGTCACCTGCTCCTGGCCGAGCCTCCAGCCACTGCATCCTCCAAGCATCCGAGCCTTTCATCTCTCTGACTGAGACCAGGTCCACGCTGGACTATGGAGTCAGACTTGTGTATAAACCTTGCTTCCCCCACTTACTAGCTGTGTGGCTCCAGGCAAGTGACCTCACCTATTTGTGCCACTAAATTCGTTAACTCCGCAGCAAAATGGGGATCTCACACCTACCTCTCTGTTTTGTGTGAAGATTAAAAGTGAGGACGTTGGACAGTCACCCAGGGAGCTGTCTAGTGTATGAGAAGCAGACCAGAAAGATTTGTTATTTTTGCTCTGTCTCCTGTCACTTTGTAACTGAGTTCAGGCTTCTTTAGAAATAGAAGTCTAGAGAAGTAGGTGGTCCCCTTGTGTATTTCGCATGACAGCTCAGCACCATCTTGCTGGGTTGTGTGTCCTCTTGTCCCTCCTTTGTCTCTTCCCTCTGTCTTGAGGTGGTTCTAGGATCTGGGAGCCGGTCATCTTCTCTAAGCAGGACTAGGGCAACTGACTGTTCTTTCCTCCTCCCAGGATGATGGGAAAATTACTACATACGTTGCAGAGCAGAATCCTTTAAGTCGGCACTCTACTGCAGCCACGTCTGGTCATTCTGGCAGGACATCCAAGCACAACAGAGCCTTGGTTTTCATTCAGACCCTCCTGAAAGGTGATTCATGACCTTCTTCAGGACCCTCACACATTTATCACTGGGCTCCCCACACCGTCCTGTCGTCCTGTCTGCTACTCAGCCATCCCTCTGCTGCCCATCCCAGGGCAAACCAGCTCTCCTTTCTCCTTGTCTGAATCACTCAGGTGGAGCCTCAGGAGTTGTCTGCCTCTGATGAGTTCCTTACCACTTGTCCGGTTTACTCTTCTCTGGATTTCACTCACCTCTCTGTGCCAAGCCAGGTGCTGGGGTTGGGGACACGAAGACACTGAGGCTGACTGCTTGCCTTAAAGGGCCCACAGTTGGAAGCCCATCCGCTCTTCAGTGTTGTTGTTCATGGTGCGTGACTGCCTGGAACCTTTTCGAATCTCGATGGCCTCTGCCCGTTCTGTAAGATGCATTTCTGGTGTGTGCATGACTGACTCCCTCCCACCAAAAAAACAGTCCCCCCGTCAGCCATTCTTTTTTTAAGGTTTTAGTGCTTTTTATTTTACATCTGCAAGTTAAAATTTTTAACATTCAACATATCTTTCCATTAATTTGCAAGAGCCTTTTTTAAAAATTGAATTTATTGGAGTGACATTGGCTTGCAAAACCATACAGGTTTAGTCATCCATTCTTTATGTTCATAATGTGGATTTCCTTTTCCTGCTTATCTCATTGTATTATAATTAATGATTTGCATATGTGTGTCTCCCAATACACTGTCAGAACTAACAAACTTGGGAAGGTCTAATAAAGCTTTGTGTCCCCAGCGTGAAGCAAAAACAGAAAGAATAAGAGCTTGATCAGTGTTTATTTTGTGACTGTGTGAATGACTCACTAATCAAGTACACAAACAAATACATGAATGAATGAGTCAAGAACAAGATCTGGCTCCAAGGAGACCGATAGGTCTGGCTCAGAAGAACGGACCATTCTGGGCCCAGGAGGCACAGATCCTGGCCTGTTTCATAGAGTTTTGGGGCCACTACAGGGTTGGTGGTTAGGACCTGGAGGAAACTCAAGTCTCATCTCATATTGCTTTGTCTATAATTGTATCTTCTACAACTTGACAGATGAGTTATGGTGGAATAGAAAGAATGGCCAGGATTAATTAGATAGAAATGTGCAAATCAGCCGGCTTGATTTAACTTTCAGATAGAGAGGAACAGGGTGTTGAGGAGTTTAAGAGCAGTAAGGAAGAACCACTGGAGATTCTGTGCAGGATCTTGGAGGAGATAAGCTCATTATCTCCAACACCGGCTCTTTCCCTCATCCGACTAAGCTAGTGGTTCTCAAACTTGAGCACGCACCAGGACCCCCAGAGGGCTTATCACAATGCACATCCTGGGTCTTCACCTCCAGAGTGTCTGCGTCTGAACCAGAATGTCTGGAAGGGGCCCCAGGATCTGCATTTCTACCAGTTTCCCAGGTGGTGTTAATAATGCTGGTTGGGGGGGTCACACTGGACTATGAGCTTTGGAAATTTCCTCTCAAGTGTATTCACTCCTAGGGTCAAACTCCTGCCATCCACAACTTTTTTCAGTCATTAATAGGGTAGAAACTTACTTTCTGAATAGGAAACACCAGTTATTTTAGTAGAATGCTTTTGATATCCTTACTTTTAAAGTAACCCCTTGAAGTGAGAAAGCCAAAGATAAGGTTCTTTTATTGAGATAATTTGTTGTAAATATGAGTACTGCATCCCATTTGGAAAGTATGAAAAACCTTATTTTGAATTTATTTTGTTCAATCTACCTGTATCATTCAGGGTTTCCTGTGTAAATTGGATGTACCTGCTGCAGATGTTGGTTTTGCGGTAATAATACTTTTCTACATTAAAAAAATCCTGAAATGAAAATGTAACTTAGTCTTATTATTGTAATCTCCTCTTGCCTTTTTTGCATGGATCATTTGTTTGTGAACTGGTTATTTCAGGAAGGGCTCAAAGGTAATTTCATGGTTTATAGCATTTATATTGGCGCCTTTAATGAGCAAATCATATTGTTTTCTAATACACGAAACAAGGAATTCACATATATATTATTTTCATTTCCTAATATTACATGTATATCAAGTTCAAGACATTGAGAACAACCACATAAAGAAATTATACTTCTGCACACAGGGGAAATATGCAAGTTTTGTAAGGCAAAAAAAAATAAAAAATAAAAATCTACATTTGCAGGCTTATGAGATGATTTTATTTTTAATGAATCCAAATGATAGCAGGGAGCTGCTGTTGTGTTTGTGCATTGTACAGCAATTCATATCTAAAAATATGGTAACATATGGCTTTGTTATTATTTCGCTTAGGAATTTATGCACCTAGAGGAGTTTGGAGAGCTCTGGGTCTCGTTCAGATGCCGCACGCAGCAACTAAACGAGATAAGCTAGGCAGGGAGTTTCTCATCCCCAGGTTATTAAGAGTTGACCGGTTCACTTTCTTGTTGGTGGTTTTTGTTAAACTCCAGAACTTTTTTGCATATTTGCTAATGCTTCTCTTTCCTCTTTCTTGTGATGTTTTAGAAGGCTGCATTGGTGAAATGTTTTGGCCCAATAAAAATAGGTCCTGGATTGGAAAAGAGTACAGGCTTCTTTTTCTAGCCCTGGCGTGAGGTGGCTCTCTGGCCTCCTGGTTCATCTGATGGCCTGGGGACTCGCTGACACCCACACACTCCCACTTACGAGGCCTTTCCCTCCCATCCAGACTGTGTTTGCTTTATGGCTCTCGCCCGGAGCGTGCAGCTGTGTAAACCCGAGAGTGGTTTCTGCACAGCTTTGATCTTTGCACGGATCAACAGTTGCCCTTGCTCCTTGAACTTTGTTCCATGGCCCCTGTATTTCTCAGAGTTTTCCATTTTCGGGTCATTATGGCATTGTGTAGGGGCATGTTCCCCCCTGCCTACTTTGGATGGAGAATTTGGGAGGAGCACCTGAAGTCTGTTGTTTGTAGAACCCATTAAGAAGTGATTTCTATTTGCTGCCAGAAAACGATGCCATTTAGTTTCCTCTCTAAGAGGCAATTGGATCGTTTCAAGTTGACTGCTGGAGCCCGAGGAACTTCAGCATGTTATGGACTGAATAAATGTTCATGGAACAAATGCAGAGTGTGCGTGCATGCGTGTGTGTTTGCCTCCTGAAAAGATCAGTGTTCCCACAAACTGTGGCTTGCTGCCTCTGTCGGAGATGGGCTATGGGACTGACTCAGCGTGGCACTATTTTTATTTCTTAATATTATTATCAATAAGCTGGGTGCCTGTGTGGGGGGAATATTAAAGTCGAGACACCTGTCCTTACAGTGTAGCAGGAGGATAGCTCCTTGCTTTAAAGGCCTCAAACAAGGTACAAGGAAACGGGGGTGGGGGGCGTCCCGGAGAAGGAGCCATCATTTACACGTGGGGAACTGTAAACGGCTCACAGAGCAGGGCTGCAATGCCAGGCAGGATGTTGAGCTAAGAGACAAGAAGAGGTCTTTCCAGGTTTTAAGAACGTTAGTGAAGGCCACATAGGGCAGAGCAGATAAGGCTTCTGGGTTCCAGATTTAGATTGACTTGGGTTTGAATCCTGGCTCTGCCCCTTAACGTCTGTGTAATATGGGGAAGATTGCTTATTCTTCATGAGCCTCAGTTATCTCACCTATAAAATGGAATTAATAATAGTCTCTGCCTTCTACATTGTGAGAATTAAACGAGACAATCATGCAAATTGTTTAACACTCTCTGTGACATAGCAGTCAATAAATGTTAGCTTTTGTTATTGCTACACCGCAACTGTTCTTTCCTATCACCTCCTCTTTCTCCTCTTCCTCCTTTTGATAGAGGTTTACACTGGAAAAAACCAAATGACCTGTGTTGGAGCCAGCATGCTGGTTTGACAGGACCCTGGGAGGTATGTGGGAGAATATTCTGAGATTAGGTTAAATAGTGAGTCTCTACAACCTGGGCTGGAGCCATATCCTTTCCAGCAACCTCAGAGTCCTGAAGAATGACTCTCAGAGAGAAAGGCTCCTGCCTGGAGGATTGTAAATGCCAGGGTGAAACTCAGTGAGTGACACAGAGTGGCCATGTTACGTGGCACAGTTGACTGGGAGCAAGCCACCTTCTTGTTCTATAGCCCAGGAGCAAGCTCTTCCTTCTCACCCTCAGAGTCTCAGGTGGACACATGTTCTTGATTGCTGGAGTGGAGTGAACCCTGACCGCCGGCATGTAGTCATAAGTACAACCAGGGAGAATGAGTAATTGGGTGTGAATGTACAGACCAACACGCAGACATCAGTTTACAGAGCTGCCCTAGTTTCTTCCACGTCTGTTGAGCTGTGGCTGGAAATCCAGTTCCTTATCAAGCAGGTCATCAATGTTGCGATCTAAGAACTTGGGCTATGATTTAGGTCATATTGTCTCCACTTCAGTGTGGTGAGATTCAGAAGGATCCACCTCACAGGGTCCAGGAAAGGGTGAAGTCTGAGAGGCCTGGCCACAGTGTTGCTTTATCTGGAGGGGAACTTTCTGAAGTGCATACAGTTACATTTCTTATAAGGGACAGTGCTCAAAACATAAGGAAGTGAGTAGAAGTTAGGAGACAGCTTTAATTTTTTCCAACAGTGATCATGAAATCTATTCAACTTTGTTTTCATTTGAAAAAGTAATTTAATCTTCTAGAAAGTATATACATTTAGGAATAATGTCCTAGGAGTCTTCAGAAGTTTCTTTTTTTTCACATCTCTAAATAATAGTTCTTTGTGCGATGGCATCACTAGCATCTTGACTTTCTAAGGAAGTGATTCATTGCTTTATAATTTCAACTCACTAACCATTTTCAGCTATGCAATAAATTTAAATCCTTTATTATCAAGATAACATTTTTTCTCCTGTCACTGAGATATAATGATTGGATACCATTTTTAGAAGTTGACCCTTTTTGGACAGCTTTTAGGGATTTGTCCTTCATACCAGTACATAACTCATAGGGGGTCTATTTCCAGGGCAGGGGCCCCGGGCTGAAGATCTATACCTTTTCCCAAGTGCCCAGAATAATGCCCTTTAAAAAAATGCAATAAAGAGTTTATTGGGTGAATGGGAAAGAGGAGAATGTTTATCTGAAGTATGTTACTCTGAGGAAAGTCATTTACAAAGGATACAGGGTAAAGGATAAAGTCGACAGCTAAGTCATCCTTTATAATCCTGATAATCGGCTATGAATGAGGCAAGGCCAATCAAATTTATTTTGAATTTATTAGAAAGTTGAAATAATATAATAGCATTTCAATGAATAATCAACCATATGCTCACTACTAAGATTCAAGAAATGCTTATATTTTGCTATGTTTTGTTAGTCCATCCATTTGTTCATCCATCCACCCACCCACATACTTTACCCTTAAGAACTTTGGCGGAAATCTCCTAAAACGTAAGACTTTGATCTACATGATTACATTTATCATCGGTATCATGTCTATGAACTTGATAATAATTTACTCTGTAAAATAATACATGGTCTCTACCCAAGTTTACCAAGTTATCCTCAAAACGTCTTTCATAGCCTTCTGTTTTAATCAGGCTGTGGTCATTCAAGGTTCACACATGACCATGAGTATCTTTCCTGTATGTTTTAAGTGGACTTTTTTTAAGGGGGATAATTCCTGTCTGTGGACTGTGGATACTACTGATTTCTTTTTTAGGAGCAATGCTTTTCTTTATTTTTCAGCACTTTTGTATTATCAAGGAAACTTAATTTGTTGCCCGTTTGGTTGTACCTAACCTGGTTCAACTTCAGGCCCAGCCAAAATGAACCATGAGAAGGATTTCCTTTAGTGAAACTTGGGAGGAGAGAAAAAAATATCTGTTAATTAGGATTGTGGGAGTGCACTGCGTTTATCTCAAGCAGAACAAGGCTGCCCTGGGCTCTGTGTCAGACAGTAAGACAAAAAAGTTGTGGAAGGGGCACTGGGTGGTGGCTCAGTTGGTTGGAGCATTGTCCCATACACCAAAAATGTTGTGGGTTTGATCCCTGGTCAGGGCACAGACCTAGGGTTCGATTCCCAGTCGGGGCACTTCTCTCACATTATTGTTTCTTTCTCTTGTTCTCTCCCTTTTTCTCTAAAATCAATAAACTTACCCTCAGGTGAAAAGTTTTTAAAAAGTTGTGAATAGGAAGACTCAAGTCGCAGGTTAAGAAGCCAATCCCTCTAAGACTATCTTAGCTGTCTGCCTATCATTAGAGTTCAAGAAAGACAGAGAAGTGTAGATCAGGACAGCCTCTGGTCACTGTCAGCTCATCTGGGGAACACAGGGCATTGGGGGACAAACACACCTCTCTGCCTCCAAACGCTGTGCAGTGTGGCATGCTAGAGCTGAGCCCTTCTTCTCCCCCCTTTAGAGGGGTGTTTGGCATAGCTTAGGTCACAGAGAGGGGACTGATATGCCCACATTTGGCTCACGCGTCAAACTAACTTACTCTAAAGTTAGATGAGGTTTTTGAGTGTGTTTATCATCCTCCCAGAGTCATGAAATTTGACAGGCAAATATATCATTACAAATGTCGTAGGACTAGCCTTCCACTCCCACACTTTCTTCCTGCCTCTCTGCTTCCCCTTTGACCCTTCCCTTGGTCTAGACCAAGGACACGCCACAGATTTGTGTCTGACTTCCAGAGGAGAAAACTCAGTGAGACATTCCTCTGCATTTATAGATACTGCCTACTGGCAGACATGTTCATCTTGCTCACTCAGTGACTTTAAAAATTGTTGAAATACCTTGGGGTGGTAAATACACACAATGCAATATACAGACGATGTATTATAGAATTGTACACTTGAAACCTATATAATTTTATTAACCAATATCACCCCAATAACTTAACTAAAAAAGTAAAAAAATATTGAAATACATATACAAATTGAGAAATTTTATATAAAAATCTGACTTTTCCATTAGATTTGAAAATTTTAAGTTGAGGCAACAATTGGCTGGAGATGAGTAAAGGCATCAGATATGCATGTGGTCTCTAGTTTTCATAGTCTCCACCACTCTCTATTGTTTCTTTCCTAATTTAGTCAGATTTACTCATTTGTTCTGTGTTCCTCCAGCTTTCTCTCATAATATACCAGGAGGAAAAAGCTATGTAACCTTTGGATGAATCCTTTGGGTCACTGAGAACTAAAATGAGCATTTGAGAAAAGGTGACTGACAATACTGAGGAAAAAGCTATGGAGTGTTCTGAGTGATTGTAGGGATGTTTAGAATTTTTTCTTTCCAAGTTCTCTCTAGAAGAAAGAGCTGAGATCCATGAATTGATTATAAGTCAGTAGTAGCCCATTCAAGTTCAGTCATTGTGAAACTGAATAATTCTATGGGTGTTCCATGGAGTTTGAACACAGGAGCACTTTCTTATTTCAAGGAGGGACAGCCCCTCTCTTGTTTTCAGTAATGAAATAATGGCAGGATGTCACTCACCCACCACTTGGGTGTCCAAGAAGGACTGTGGGTGCCATGCAGACCACATTAAACAATCAGCCCTTGAGGGTCGATGGTTCAAGTTAGTTTGAAATGAGAAATTGCCAGTGACCTGAAACCCATCATTATTAACCTCGTGGCACCACATCGCCATAACCAGTAGCCAACTCTCATTTTTTCTTTTTTGGTTGGAAGAAAGGCTCATTGATGAAAGTTGGCTCAGTTATTTTTGTTTAAGTTAAGTGGTCAGACCACCAAGAAGAATTACTCCCCTTTGATTGGGAACAGGTCCTAATACAGATGTCCTTCACATGGCCAATCTACTTTTGGTGGTACACCCACAATTGGTTCGAGCTGTGTTTATATATAGATACTTGCCCACAGAGACTGTAGAGAAGCATCTGTGTGTCACTGCCTAAGTCTTCCAAATGAATTACGTTTTAATAACTTGTGGTTTTGCAGCTTAAGCACATTTATAATGAGTGTGTGAATGAATGAATGAATGAATGAATGAATGGCTTCTTTCTTTTTCTTGCATCCAAAAATGGAAGAAATAACCAAAAGAAAACAAGGTAGGAAGGATTTTGGGAAATGCATTATAGAATAATAATATCTGTTATATCCTTGGACATTTTATGGTGGAAGATTCTGGAAGGGTAAGTTCAGCTCTTTCCAGATGTGGCTTCATTGGTTGTTATGCATTGGCAGGCCAGGCAGTAAAGGTCCTGCTGGAGATTTTCTCACCCAGGTGGCAATAGCTGCTTCAGAATCCTGCTTTGAGGCACCCACCGAAGTCCTCAAAGTCACACTAGAGTTTGTCTGGGCACTCTTCCCGAAGTCAGGCCCCCTGCAGCCTCAGCTATTCACTCTGTTTGTGATGTTATTTGAGTGTGTTGGGCATGCTTCCAAATTTGGCCAGAAGGTTGCATTTCTTACTCCAGATCAAAGAGTCAAGATAGTTGAACTTGACTTCTTCCCACAATTCCCAGTGAACCTTACTTCTTCCCACAATTCTCTGTGAACCTTGCTTCTTCCCACAATTGCCAGTGAACCTCACTTCTTCCCACAATTCTTGTTGAACCCCGTTTGTATGGTATGACTTTGAGTAGCCCACTCTCTTCTCCATTGTAGGCTTCCAGATATTATCTTTCTCATGACCCATTTCCAACCTCCTTGATTTTTTTTTCTTCAGAATTTCCTGTGGCAGTTTCATCATATTTTTTTCAGATAATGCTAAAGTCCATCAATGACTCTAACTTTTTTGAACCTGTACTATGATCTTTATTTCATTGGGATTTGTATGCTATAGCTGCTTTATAGGGCCTGATTCACCAAGTATTTTAGCTGAGTCTGTTAAAAAAGGTCCTTTTTACAATATAAGGGTCTAAATACTCTTTCACTTCTGCCCCTTCATTGCTAGCATAACTCCTGGTGCTCAATAAATACTTGCTGAGTGAGTGGATGGAGAAATGTGGTAGGCCGAATAATGGCTCCCAAAGATACCCAGGTCCTAATTGCCGATACCTGTGAGTGTTACCTTCTATGGCAAAGAGGGCTACCGATGTGATCACGTTAAGGGGCTTGCCATAGGGAGATTATCCTGGATTATCTGACGGGGGCCCAAGTGCAACCAAAGTGTTTTTACCAGCAGGAAGCAGAGGGCAGTTTGACTGAGGAAGACAGAGAAGGCCAGGTGAGGATGGGAGCAGAGCAGAAAAGGTGATCGGCGTGAGCCAAGCAATGCAGGTGCCTTTAGAAGCTGGAAGAGGCAAGGGGATGGATCCTCCCCTGGAGCCTCCAGAAGGAACCATTCTTGTTGACACCTTGATTTGAGCACAGTGAGACTGAGTTTTGACTTTTGACCTCCAGAACTGTAAGAGAATAAATTTGTGTTGTTTTAGGCCTACGTGTGTAGTTGTTAGAGCCACAGTAGGAAACTAATCAAGGACACATGCTCAGAACGTTTGGGGCTCTGAACGTTCTTCTCATGAGAAGCCTTGCTGATTGTTTTCTTTCTCTCTCTCCTTCCCCTTTCTGTCCTTACTGAACAGATACTTACTGGATGTCTATAATGTTACAGTTTGCACCTTGAAAAAATCTCCACTTGAGTTAGCAAAAATTTAGATTCTGGTTAAGCACCATGACCATAAGGCTTTGGAACCAAGACCAGATCCCACATAGGGTGTCTCAGGCTGTGACGGCAGATGGGAGGAAGGGAGCTTAAATGGAACCTGTACTGACTGGGGTTCACTGACTGACAGTCCCTGCAACAGCAAGGACTGACTCAGGCCCCAGCTTTCTCAATCAGGCCCTTATTGTTTTCTCATTACAAGAGACCAGGAAGTAGGCAGTCCTATTTGGGAGTCCAGGTTCATGATGCCATCAGAGGTGGCAACTGCCTCAGTCTTTCTACAGAGATGCTATTAGCATGCTCATCCTCCAGGTATCACATCTGTTTTCAAGGCAAGTAAACAGGGGCAGTGAAGAGCAAGAGATGCATGCATGCTATCTCACTCCACAAATTCCTCCAGCATTTCAGTGGCCAGAACCATGTCACATGGTCACCTACAGCTGCAAGGGAGTCTGGAGAGGTGATTGTTCTTCACTGGGTACGTCACTGTCCAGAATTAAACTGGAGTACTGTTCATAAAGAAGATGGAGAGAATGATAAAATGGGGGCACCCAGCAGTGTCTGCCTCGTTGGTCATGGATTCTGTCTTGGGAGGCAGGCAGATGCTCTGAGTTAAAATTCTGACTATTATTTGGGCTGTGATGTATTGCTTAAACCGTCTCAGTCCAAAGTATTACTCAGTCCCCTATGTAAAATGGGGATAATAATTGTACCTATGGTGGGATTGTTGGCATAAATTAGGTCATACAAGTTCAATGCCTAGAACAATGTCTGGCATTAGTAAACTTTCAGTAACTGTCACAGCTGTGAGCAACATGGTTATTGTCATTGTTTTCCCTCCCTCCCCCTCGCCTGTCTTCCTCCTCTTTGTACATCATCATCATCATCATCAAAAACTACCTCTTACCCCATCATGATAAGCCTGTTTATGGGTTTTATTTTTTGTGATCACATATCCTTAGTAATACAGCATTTTTTGTAACAGCTTTCATTTAATATCTTTCCTTTTACTCATAGCTTTCCTTAAGCTACACATAGAACCCACTAAAATTGTTTGTGGCTTCTCCAGAAAAGTGTCGTCCTGAGCTCTGTGCCATACCACACAGCACATATTTGGCATGCACACACACATGTGTGCATGCACACTAGCACACACCGTATCTATTGATCAAATAATTAATTTTTTACTGAATAACAAACACATACTGATTACACTCCTGGTGCAGCTAATGTGTTCTCATGTCTGAGAGCAAGGCCACATCCTAAGAATGTTCCATCACAGTTAAGACATGGACCCAAATCTGTAATAATACTATACTGGCCATCCTAATGCTGCAACCCACCCCATGTCCCTGACATGGCATCTGTGGGGTGGGTGCCGTGTGCCAGTCACAGTGGAAAAACCTGTTCATCGTCTGTCTCCGTGTGTTTAGTATGTCTGCATATGGTGGGGTGGGGAAGACAGGGCTGGTGAGAAGGGCGTTTTTCTCACCCTTGCATGCTCTAACATCCCTCTCAGCCCATCCCCACCCTTTCCAATGTTTTAGCCCCTGAGAGAACCCAGTCACGTTTCTGGAGCATAGTGGACCTCACCAGTGGAGACCAGAGCCAACTCTGAGGGCAGGGGAGCCCTTGCTGTCACTAAAGACAAGAGCCAGGTGTGGCGTCAGAGTGGACACTCAGGAAGCCCCAGAGGAATGGGCAGTGAGTGTGCGAAAGTGCCTGCTGCCTGCATGGGTTTTGGGGAAGGTTTCCCAGACCCAGCGCCTCCAAAAGTCTGGCTTAATTTGTGATTAGGAAGCAATCTCCCAGAAGACTTGGGGAGCAGATAAGAGACTTGTGAAAAATACCAGACTTCCCTTTGGGTTAAAAAAAGGGAGATGAGGGTGTGGCTTGAGCAATTTCTGGCAGCTCGGAAGGCATTCATTATCTCTTGGTAGCAAAACAAGGTTGGACTGGTCATTTTGCTATTGATCATGTTCCCTGTATGTCTTAGGGTAATTTTTTTTTTTTTGGTAACACAGGCCCAATGTATATAAAAACAAATTCCTTTCTTGATCTTCTAAGCTGTGAATGCTTAACAGATTCAGGCTTGGAGAACTCTGTTCCTACCACAGGCCCCAGAATGGAGGATTTATAACTGGGAGGGAGACAGAAGGTATGTGAAAGGTAGTCACTTCCTACACCCCCAGGAGCCCAGGCAGACTCTGTGAGCCTGCTGCTCTCCGTGGGCTGGTGAGCTGTTTTCCTTCCTGGGGAGATGGGTGTTAACTGTTTCATGACTGGAGTTGCTGAAATAATCGGTCTGTGGTGTGACCGGGGCACGTATCTCGTGTAAAGAAATGCAGCCCAGGAGGCCTACAGAGTGTGCACCCAGTTTAGTACAAGGGTTGCCTGTGTAGGAGGACGAGGGAGTGGGAGAAGGGCCAAGGCTGAGCACCAGCAGGGCCTTTAGCCTCGTTCAGAATACCTGCATGTTTTTAAAAGATATTACGTATGTATGTCTGTATGTATGCATGTATGTATGTGTTTTAGAGAGCAGGGAAGGGAGGGAGAAAAGGAGAGAGAGAAACAGCAATCAGTTGCCTCTCGTTTGTGCCCTGACCGGGTCCAAACCCGAACCCAGTCCTGTGCCCTGACCGGGAATTGAACTACCGATATTTCACATTGCGGGACAATGCCCAACCAACGCAGCCACATCCGTTAGGGTGTTACTTACACTTTTAAGAGCAGGAAATGTGTTAATGGATTGTTTATGTAATATTTTTTTCTTAAATTACTCTGGGAATATTAGTTTTCTGTGACTGCTGTATCAAATTACATCAAACTTAAGAGATATAAACCATCGCAAACTTATTGCCTTGTATTTCTGGAGATCAGAAGTCTGGCGCAGGTCTCCCTGGGATGACACGAGGGCATTGCTGGGCTCTGTTCTTTCTGGAGGCTCTAGGGGAGGGTCCGTTTCTTTGCCTTCTCTGACGACGGAGGCAGCTGTGTTCCATAGCACTTGGCCTTTTCTTTCAGCTGCAAGCCAGCAGCATTGGGCTGAGCCCATCTCCAATGGCCATCTCTCTGCTTCTTTCTCTTTTGCCTGCTTCTCCCTTTTTCAGGACCTTGTGATTACATTGGCCGAGCCAGCTATGAAGGACAATATCCCTATCTTAAAGTCAGCCAATTAGCAGCCCTAATTACATCTGCAACCTTAACATCTCTTTGCTAGATTAAAGAATAAATAGCACTTTGAAAAAGTTCTGGACATAGGTAGGTCTCCTTAAACACTTACACCTGCTGCTACCAGTACTGGCTACAACCACCACAGCTACGTCCACTGTTAATGCTATTATTCTTATTCAGTGAGTGATCTTCGTTTCTTCCGTCAACCTCTTCCCACTCTCAGTCAGCTGGAGGCCCTCTGAGAAGTCAGTCCATGCATGGAGTGGGAGTTCTTGTTTCCCTCCATCATAGAGACAGACCTGCTCCTGCATTTGGATGTCCTGGCCATTTCTGGTTATTTCATTCTGGTCCTTATCCACCCATCCACCCATCCTCCCTTCCACGCACCCTCCCTTCCACCCACCCATCCACCCATCTACCCACTCACACACTCATCCACCCACCCTCCCACGCATCCACCCATCTGCCCATCCACCCATCTGCCCATCCATCCACCCAACCATCCACCCATCCATCTACCCATCCACCCACCCACTCATTTATTCATCCATTTCTCCATTTCTCCATCCCTCTGCCTCTCTCTCATTCTCTATATTTTTGGTCTTAAACTTTGTTTCTTTTTCTTCTGTCTCCTATAGAAGAAGCAAGTTTCTTTTTTACTTAAGAGAGTATTAAACATTAGGTGAAAGTTGAATTGTGTCTAAAATAAGTACCTTTCTCACTTTGTAAATTATAGAATTGTCTAACCACTACGCTGTACACTTGAAACTAATACAAAATAATATTGAATTTCAAGTATACTGAAAAAATAAAATAACTACCTTTTTTTGAAATCGTTTAGTAGCTAAAATCACTGGGAAAGTAGTAATCAAATGTTGCCAAGAGAAGGGGAACCATTGTTTTTTTGAAGAAAAAACTTTCCCCTTATACTCTTAAGATACCTTTGCAAATTCTGTGTAATAATAACATAATTGTATAATGAAGAAGAAAAATTGCTTCTTAAGTATGTTTAAATTAGTGTGCGCTTACACTAGTAGGGCTTGCTAATCTCTGCAATTACTTAGTATTCCGTCATTATCCCTGCTTTCAGAGGAGCAATTCAGGCGCAGGTGATACATATTTCATTACTTAAAAAATAAAACTGTACAGAAGAAGAAAATAAAAGTCATCAAAACCACCTACGCACAACATTTTGGTGTATGTGGTTTCAGGTTTTTTATTGGGAGTATATTTTTAGTGTTTCTTCATTGATTCCCATGAGATTTTAAACTGCGTCTCTCTGTAGTGAGCTGGTGCAGCCTTGCCGATGACAGGGCACTCTCTTTGCTCTTGTGGGGCTTAGAATGACTGTCTTCTTTCTGACTGGTACCACTGCTCTTGGTAACACACACGTGCTCACACACAGATGCTCATGCACACACACTCACCTGTACTCACATGCGTCATACACACCACTCACATCCACACTGAAGTCTTCTCACCCTGTACAGGATGTAGTTCTGCCACGTGTTCTTAGTGCTGTGTACTCTCCCTCCCCCGTGAAAGTATCACTGACTCATTTGAAAAACACACAAAAGTGGAAAGGGGATGACACAGTTGCTGTGGTCGCCCCGTCTAAAGATGCCCACCACGAACGCTGCGGTTTCCTTCCCGAGTGCCCCCCCGTCCCACACTCTCAGAGCCAGCTTGGTTTTGTGGAATGGGGACTTTGGTTTTGAAGCTCTGTGGAAATATAATATGCATGCATGGAAGTGCACGTAATATATACTTGCTGCTGGGAGAATCTGAATAAATTGAACACACCCAGGCAATCAGTATGTGGGTCAAGGAGAAAACAGGATCCAGAAGACCCCTTCTGCCCTTGCTCAGTCATCCCCCAGTGTCCACCAAGAGCAACCACTACTCTGCCTTTGGACAACACGGATTGGTGTTGTCTGTCTTCTGCCTCCCATAACTGGAGTCACTTTCCATGAATGGAATCATATTGTAGGTACTCTTCTGTGTCCGGCTTCTTTCTTTCAACATTATGCTTCTGAAACATATGCTTCATGCTGTATAGAGTTGTAGGTCATTCATTCTCTGGGCTGTAGAGTATTTCATTGTGTGAATATGCTACCATTTAAGTTGTGACTGCACTGATACAAATGGGAATTCTGTGCTTGTCACATAACATTCTAACCATGTTAGAATACCCCCCTACTTTAACAGCCTACTTATAAACATCATTTTAAATAGTAGCATGGTATTTATGGAGTGGATTTGTATTTCTTTAACCAATCTGCGACAGTTGAATATTTGGGAGGTTTCTAGGTTTTTTCCCCCTGTTAAAAGTGGCACTGCAGTGCACAGAGTCCACATCTGTGCAGGGAGCAGTTTGGTATCTCAGGTTTGTTAGCGTCATGCCCCTGAAGTGGAGTAGCCGGCGCAAAGGTTCAGCCCTTACAAGGTCTTCCGATATGTACTGTCAGATTCCTTTCAAAGAGCTGCGCCCAGTGTTTCACTCACCAGCAGTGACCCTGAGTGCCTCTCTCATCACACGCTCATCAGCCCCTTGGGAAGAGATCTGCTTGGACCGTTTCCTTTGGCCACCTTATTAGTATGGACAGCTCTCACCTTGCACGCAGCTTTGTTTCCTGACTGGTAGTCCAGGAAGACAGCTTTGGACTTGAACCTAGAGGCTTACCTTCAAGTTCCACCTCCTTCACTTCTCCGTTATGTGTCCCTCCACAAGCTAGCTAGCCATTCTGAGCGTCAGTTTCCTTGTCTGGAAAATGGAGCTTTTTTATTCTTGTCCTGCCTTCTCTGCTGCTTTGCCTAGCTTTGCCACCTGTGCAACTCTGTGTCTATAAGATGATGGTGGTGGTGAGGGAACCCCTTGTCTGCTGTATTCCATCACGGGTAGCAGACTCCTAGCTGTAGTACTTTTCCACGTTGCTTTTAAAATTTTGCTGCTCAGAATCAGCCCTGTACGCTGGGATGTTCCTCCTGCTGAACCTTCACTCTCCGTCTTCGTTCACTCATTATTCCTTTTCCATGTAGGCCTTCACTGCACATCTGATATGACTCACCACTCTGCTGAGCTCTGGGCGTACAGCGATGAAATAAGCCTGCTTCCTGCTTGAGAGGAGGTTAGAATCTAGAGGTGAAGCCTAGCAAGGGAGGAGACCAGGGGTGAGATAAGCGTTCCAGTAGTCCAGGAAATTGGGGGCACCCAATTTCACCAAAGAATGAAGGAGTCCAGCAAGGCTTTGGGGAGAAAGTTTTATTGAGGCTGGATCTGGGAGGATGTATGGAATTTTGCCAAGTGAAGGGTGGGGTAAGCAACTTTGAGAGATGTGAGCACCCATGTGGTTTGGGGTAAACACACACACACACACACCCCGAGTTCGTGTTAAGCGGTGGTTCTTCCCTAGGGGCAATTTTGCTTCCCGGAAGACATTCGGCAATGCCTGGGAACATTTTTGTTTGTTTCGTTGTAACAGAGGGGGCTACCGGCTTCCAGCTGGTAGAGGCCAGCGGTACTGCTAACCATCCTGCCACGGGCAGAACCGTTCCCACGGGCAGGAGTCTTTGCCTTAAATGTCAGCAGTGCTCAGTTGGGAAGTCAGGGGCAGGATAATGGGAGAGATGCATGCATTGCCCCCCATCTCAGGACTAGAGGGTGTGTGAGTGTGCCCGTGCACTCACACTTCTGTGAAGTGGGAGGACTCCATGCCACCTCTGTTTGGGGGCTGCCATGTGTGAGTTCTGGAAGCCCGCTCTCGGCTTGCTGACTCCCTGTCCTGAGAGTGAGTGACTCAGCAGGTGTGCCTCACCATCAGCCCCCTTCCCAGTGCGACAGCTCAGAGCGTTTTGTTCCCCCTCCGGTGTTCACGACATCCAGGGACTTGGCTGAACCACTAGGAAATGAGAGTGGACAGTGAGACTATTATCATTCATTTTCACTCCCCATAAACCTTGTCTCTTTCTTTTCTGGAAGATATTGCTAATCCTCTTGTGCATTGGCCTTGTGCATTCTTTCTTCAGCCTTGGTATAAAACACAAAGTGGTAGTGACTTTTTCCTTACGGCTGCTGAAAAGGTTACGTGGTGTCTGGAACACTGCCTGCTTCTACCCTGGAGCACAAAGGACCCAGGAGTGGAAATTGGTTCTAACAATATCCCCTTTGAAAACATCAAGGGGCTGTGAGTCACTTTCCCTTTGTGTGAAAGGCATTGTGTCCCTCAAGCTCAGAGTTAGAGGATGACATGTACTTGACCCCTCCTCTCAAGGGGCTAGTACCTGGGTGGCTGCTGCAGCCCAGAAGCGGTCTACAGAAACCACAAGGAGCCCTGGGCCTGGGAGGATTTTTTTTTGTATGTATATGTTTAAATTTCTAGAAAGGTTTTGCTTTGGTGGGCATGGGGATGGAGGGATAGGGCAGAGTGCATAAAGCACAGGAGGGTTTCCAGCTTTCTCTCATCAGGGGAGGAGCTGTCGACCTTGGGGTCTGTTGGTTGCAGGCAGTAGAAAAAGCTGGAGAATTTAAGAAGGAAAACAGTGCTATATCTGAAACGACTTTGTTTGCATGCAACAGAAAGGCCACCACACTATGGCTTATTTTCCAGAAGGCGGCACTAGCACCCCACAGTCCCAGACTGTCACCCTTGGTATGTTGTTTCCATCCTTGTGCCGCGGTCCCTGTGGTCACCACTAGTAAGTCTCTTCAAGGTACTGCTCTTTGGGGTGACTTAGCTCCAAGCCCCTTCCTTGAATGACTCAGCTCCAGGGTCAGATTCGCAGGAGACGATCTGGGTTGCCCTTCTTTTGGACATGGTCATGGTCAACTGTCCATTTCCCTGAGCTGAAAACCATGGAAGGGCTAGGATGAGCAGGAGGTGCTTCATGCCACACTTTCATGAAGACGCTTTCCCAAAACCACAGTTTTTGTTAATTTGCTGTACTGCAGTGAAAAAGTAATTTAAGTTCCGTCATTCTAACACATGCTTGGGTTCGTGTAGCCCCCACTGCAGTTAAAGTACAGGGTGACTCCATCAGCACAGAGTTCGTCTCCTTTGCAGTCATGCCCCCCACCCTCCGCCCATAGCCTTTCTCCTGTCTACAAGGAGTCAAAGCTCTTTTCGTTTCTCAGGCACCTTCTCACGCTGTTCGCTCTGGCCAGGATGGCCTTGCCCCACTTTTCCTTGCTAATGCCTCATCTTTTAAGACTTCAGATAACCCGTCTTGGACCTGCTAGTCACAGTCAGACCTTGTCCCAACATAAGGTCTAATTATACTCTTTACCCCATAGCTCTCTTCGTGATGTATGGACAATGGTGTGTTTATTTGTGTGGAGTATTTGTTTCATCTGTCTCCCCAGTTAGTCTGGAAACTCCATGGGGGCAAGAACTTTATCTGTTTTACTCAATGTTGATTTCACAGCGTCATGTATGTGACTATGCAGACAGGAGGAGCCAAGTAAATCTTTGCTGAATGAATGAGTGAATGACAGTATTCAAGATGCGGAACTGAAATTGCATCTGAATCTTTAAATGGAAGGCCACACCAGCATTATATGAAATTCTACCTGCATTTGTATAGACTTTTACAAATCCTTCTCTGAGAGCTGTCATGCTAACCTCTCATTCTGGTTGGTCCTGGGGTAGTTACACCTCTGTGAACTTTAAGCAGCTAGTTTAACATGGATGAACCTGCATTGCACAGTGGGCCAGTTTTTCATTTGTTTTTTATTCCCTATCTTTTTCCAGGAATAGTTTGGTTAATTCATACTGATGAAATAAATCCTAACAACAGCATTATCCCCAAAGAATGTAGGTTTCTTTTGCCAAACATAATTGTCCTGAGAAGTAATTGATGAAGTAAACTTACCTCTTGGCCAAACACTTCTTCTAGTTATTCAACCAAAGATAGCAGGCTGCACCTAGGGGAAGCCAAACATCTGGATGAAGAATGAAAAAGCCAGATGTTTTCAAGTATCTGGATGTTTCTCACCATCTGTTTCTCTTGATTATTGACTAATGATCCAGCTGTTTTGCAGAAGATGGTATACCTAGTCTAAAAGAAGAGAGAAATAGTATTCGTAGAAAATTTTGATGGCATCCCATATGTACTAACGTAGGGTATATGTCTTTAATTGAAGTCGTGATTTGATTGCAGAAAGTGAAAATAGCTTCCTGTTTTCTGGGGCTGTTGTCTTGCTGCGAGTGCCAGACTGCAAAGATTTGAGGTTAATTGACTCATTTACCATCGGAGTCTAAATTGTTTGTAGCTTTATTCTATTTATAATGTATTCACACCTTAACCAATAACTTTACAAATGTAATACAAGAATGCTGATATTCAGCACTGCTAGAATCTGCATATTGCCTACACATTTCAGTGTTTCTTAAAGTAGACAGAAAGTTTGGCACCTAAACTTTCCAGTGTAAATAGGAAATCATATGCCTTGATTGAAACTGGATCTCATCTGGAGCAGGAATCTCAGAGACCAAGTAAATTCTACCCCTCCCACCCTGCCCCCAACTCTCCGTTGTTTGAGCCTAAGCAAAGGCTCACAGTTATGTTTTTTTTCTTTAATTAAATTAAGGCTGGAGTAAAGTAACATAATTGAAAGGCTTATTGAAACTTGAAATGAAACCTATTCGTAGTTGCCCCCAAAAGTCCTTCTCCGATGTGCATGGCTCTGTGGGCCTGGATATGTCATCCTTACTCAGAAGGATGCCCTAACAGTAAATAAAGACATGGGATCTGAATTTATGGTTTATTGTATTACTCTGTCATTTTCTTGAGTGGCACACCAGAACTTGTGGAAAAGTAAACTATGAGAAGCCAGTGGTAACACAGTTAAGACTGATGGACTGGAAGTTCTTCCGATGCATCCTCAGAGTCTTAGCTTTATGGTCTGAGTTTCCAGCTCTGAAGCTTCGTCCTAAATATTTGGAGGTGGGGGAGCAGCTGTAGGGGAGGCTTCTGATTTCAGTGACATCTAGTGACATTAGTTCTTCATACCAAATTGATGCAAATGGATTTCACTTTTGAGTGTCTGTGAAACGTATTGCAAGTGACAGACCCACAAAGACAGGTTGTGGAGAGAACGCAGATTCGAGTTAGTGCAGCTTGGATGGACAGACCCAAATGTCTTGCCTAAACACGTAGCTCTCAATTTTACAAAAAGCCAAATGGTTTCAATTTTGTCGTATAGAAATGGGATGATTGTGTATTTGCTTCTCACTTGCACTGCCAAGGGGCTAGGGTGTGTGGGGTAGACAAGGACAAGCAATGCCAAATGGCAAATGAGCCAAATCCATCTGGATTTGGTTATGTGCTGATTATAGAGTTTGCTGTTCTGTTGTTTTAAAAGTCTCCCGAACCTTCTGTATTTTAGGCAAATTTAGGGGGGAAATGACATTTTGACTTAGATTCCCCATGTCATGCAATGCATTGCTATGTACTTCTAAGTTTCTTCTGTGTAGCAATAGTATATAAAAACGGTGGCCAGCATTTGCTGTGTATTTACTGTGGCCGAGATCTCTGTCAGATGCTTTTGTAAACTTCATGGTAGTCCAGTGTCATAGACATTATTAGCCCTGCTTTCAGAGGGGAAAACGGGAATTTGGAGAGGCTGAGTGACTTTCCTAGGGCATTGCATGGTGACAGCAGGTGAAGGCAGGCCACAAACCCAGGTTGGTCTGAACGAACTTTCTGTCCCTGGATGATGGTGCCACTAATGATTTCTGCGTTTTTTAAGAATATTTATTTATTTTTTATTATGTTTTTTCCATCATGATTTAGAACACTGATAGCTTCCTTACCAGCCCCCGCACCCTGCAATCACCACACTGTTGTCTATGTCCGTAAGTCCTTTTTCCTTTTTGCTCAATCCTTCCACCCCCTAACATCCCCCCGACTTATTTTTATAAATGTAAATAAAATTAGTACATGGAGCAGACATCAGCTGTGTTTTCCTGTAACAGCACAGGCAGTGTTTTACCCTTTGAGCACAGTCTTCATTGCAACCATTCAATTCTGCCTTTGTGGTGCAAACGCATCCATAGGCAATGTGTAAATGAATGGCATAGTGGTGTTCCAATAAAAACTACTGTGGTTACTGAAATCTGCATTTTGTATAATGTTCAAATGTCACTAAGTATTATTCTTTTTAAAATTTTTTCCCATCATTCATAAATGTTAAAGCTATTCTTAGCTCATAGGCCATACAAAAGTTGGCCATGAGTTGGATTCGGGTGGTGGGCTGTGGTTTGAAGTCTGATATAAAGAAGTGGTAGAAGACAACAGCCTGAGTGAAAACATTAGGGGCTCCTTCAGAGAGTCTGCTCAGGAGAGTCTTGGGGTGGCCGTCTGATGGCCAGCAGAGGCTGTTGGGTTTGTCTGGAAGCTGAGAGCACGACCTGTTTTTCCTTGGATTTCTTTGTTTATTTTCAGTTGCTTTATGTGTTTGCATGAATGGAAATTATAGTGGTGGGGGAGGCCATCCAAATTGTTCCACGATATTGCTAGTGGTATGGATACATGCATCACCCAACAAAACATAGTTACTGAACATCTGCTTTGAGCCAGGTACGTTGCCATATGATATTTGTGCATTAGATAGTAAAACAGTCCTTGTCAACAGCTTCCCAGGACTTCCAGCATCTTCTGTTAATAACAGGGAGACAGTATGCACATGAGATGCAATTAATGGTATCCAGTATTATCAGAAGACCCAATGGGTTCTGCTTTTCCCACCTCCTTCTTGTAGCTCAGCTTAAACTACTAAGTCACCGAGTCAGAAAACATCAGGTAGTGAGAAGGGAGTCTAACTAAGAAGGGGCTGGCCTTGAGCATGGGTACTTCTCTTGTGCACAGCAATGAACGAGTTAGGGAGAATGAGTTCTCTATGTCCTCTTTGTGTTTGGAATCAGGAAAACATGTTTCTGTTCCAAATGTTCTGTGGTAAATAAGCTTGCATTGCCCTGGCCATTTCAGAGTGTATCTTCCTTTTCTTTGGCCCTATATGCTTCACTGATTATTGAGGTTGTGGGGCCCATGGCTGGATGGGCACCCAGGATGGGCATTCCTAGAGACCCAGAGGCCTGCCCAGAAGTATGATGTAGTGTGGTTTAAATACATGAGAAGTGTTGAGGTGCTGCTCAGAGCTGGCTGGTTTAGGGTGGTAGGGACAGGTGCTCAGGTTACAGTTGAGAATTTTAATAATCATGGCTACCCCTTGATGGAAATGTGACTGGTTGCTGGGCACGTTGCTAGGCAAGTTCTGATGCATTTTCCTCCTTCAACATTCTCCTTCACCCTCTATGGTTATTTCCTCTGTATTACAGACAAAAGGAGCCAAAGGTCAGCTAGTTTAGGTGAGTCACCCAAGGCTATAATAAGCTTGGAAGTGGCAAACCTGGGATTTGAACCTCTGCTGCCTGATTCCAAAACCCAGGCCTTTCCCACTAATGCCACACAGCCTGCGAGTAGTCAAGGAGCCAGGTTGTTTTTGTTTGTAAAGTGAGCTGGGGTGCTCCTGTGTGTCTCTGGTCCTAGACACTGCTCACCTCACTGTTGAAATGTGAAAGGGAAAAGTCAGACAATAACGACTGTTGGTGAAAGCGAGGAGCTCTTATACATTGTTGCTAGGAATGTGAAAAGGTGCAGCCACTTTGCAAGACAGTCTAGTAGTTCCTCAAATAGTTCCACATAGAGTTACCATATGATCCAGCAATTATACTCCTCGATCCATATGCAAGAGAAATAAAGAAAAACCCACAAAAACTTGTACATGAACATTTATAGCTGCATTATTCATAATAGACAAAAGGTGGGGAAAACCCCTAAATCCATCAATGGACAAATGGGTAAATAAGCATGGTATACCTATATGGTGGAATATTATACAGTCATGAAAAATAAGGTACTGGCAATTGCTACAAAGTGGATGAACCTTGAAAACATTACACTGAATGAAAAACGCTAGTCACAAAAATCCACATGTTGTATGATTCCATTTCTATGGAATATCTAGAACAGGGAAATCTATAGAGGCACAATTTAGAGTAGTGTTGTTTAGGGCTGGGAAGGGCTGTGGGTGGGAGAATAGCAGAGTAATAGCCACAGATGATGAAATGTTCTGAAATTGACTGTGGTGATGGTTGTCCAACTCTGTGGATGTACCCAAACCCATAGAATTGTACTACTTAAATGCGTGAAGTATATAGTATGTGACTTATGTCTCAATGAAGCTGTTGAAGATGTGAAAGTGGTGATCCTTTACTCTCAGAAAACCCACTCAGGGCAAGGCCTGCCGATGGGCTCATGAGCCTGTTTCTCAGACTTCTTGGCTGGCCTGGAAGGCTGGCTTGTGTCAGGCAGGGCCTTCAGATCTCCCTAACAGCCTGGGAGTGGTTTGCCAGTCACACAAAGGCAGTGGCCGTGAAAGGCAGCACCAGCCACTCAGGGCAACCAGCCCCTGTGAGTCGTCTCCTTCGCAATGCAAATGTTTACCAGCTCTAATCAGGCGAAATGAATAATCACATGTCTAATTTTAAATATGTTGCCTCTGATCACAGGTGTTGTTGAAACAGCTCTGTTACGACTTTATAAATATTCCAGGATTTATTTTGAAGCAATGTTTCATTATTCCTATACTATGATTAAATATTGAGAGTATTGCTTTTCCAATTGTTCTATTGCAGTATTTAATGAGTGCAATTAAATGGAAAAATTGCCTTTTTAACTGATGATAGTCCATTAGTGTCTCTGTCTCTTCAGAAAAGAAAAGAAGTGAATTATTAGAATGACAAATGAGGCAAAGTTACCACCGTGATGGAGAGGTGCGATTTCCCTCCACATAATCTTCAATTAGTGATCTCTGTAAGAGGATGTTTTTCAAAAGGGTAAGAGAGAAGTAATGAGATCAGAGGGAGGTCAACCCGGCCTTCTCCGTTTGGCAGCTTGATTAATTTATTTCTCCTTCTCGGAGATTGCGGCAAGGGGCTTTTGTCACCCTGTGTTTTCCATGGGACTGTAACCTGAGTGACTGCCGATACATTAGCCTTGCAGGCAAGGAAGCAGGTCCATTGCCCTGGAATGGAAGGTTCAGGAGTTAGAAGTTTGATTTTGTGCCTTCACTTGAACACTCATAAGTAGCTTTGGATGATCAGGAGGATAAAAAATTAGTTAATCAAATTAAACAGCCTGCATTGAATGCCCACATTGGGTTCTGAACCTGGAGCTTGCCACACACAGAATTGTTTCATTCTCTCAGTCCCCATGAGGAGGCGGGGCTCCTTTTATAGAAAGGGTGTGAGGACTCAGAGAGATGCTCAGAGTTGCACAGTTAAGAAGTGTTTGCTCCGTCTGCCTCTAAACTTTTGGGCTCCCCTCCCAAAGTCCATGGCCCCTACTCATCCTGTACTGCAATGTCGCATTCTTCTGTTCGTTACCCTAAGGAGCAAGGAAACCAAGGACCACACTGCCCTGTCGTGACGGGGGAACCTGAACTCAGAGGTCCCAACAGATAGCAAAATACTGCCAACACTCAGTGCACCTATGCTCAGTGGCGGAAACTTAAGTGGCATGGTTGCATACAGTGTGTCCGTTTAGCAAGTTCAGTCTTTTTATTTGCTGCTAGCCTCTCACATCCTTCTGTGAAAATGCCATGTTGTAATCATCTGCTTGGAGACATAGGCAGTTGAAGTTCTTATCACACACAGGAAGCTTGGCTTAGTGAAGGAGTATAAATATTAAAATCCCAGCTCCACTGCTACTTACTGTGTATGTTTGGACAAGTTACTTAACCTCTCTGAACTCGTTTGTTTTGTTTTCCTTGTAACCTGGAAGTCTCTGGCAGGGTTGTTGTGTTACCAAAAAAAACAGAAAGCATGGTATCTGGCATAAAGCACATGTTTAAATCATGACTTATGTTTTTGTTTTATTGTTTATACCAACAAATTTTTGTATTCTTGCTTGCTACTGGCATGGATTTAATTATCTTATTTAGACATTTAAAGGAATGATTTATTTAAAATATAGCATATTTACTTTATTTTAAAACATCTTTCCCCAGTAAAGACAATTTCAGAAGTCGTTTCAGTTGCATTCCACTTGAGTACTGAGTATAACCTTCCTACTACTGAGATGACAGATGTATCTAAAAATTCTACTTTTCCAACTAAATTCCTCATGCTGCTTTTTCTGGTGGCCTCTGGGCACTCATGACCATCAACACCATCAGTTATTAGTCATCCTTGGCTTCCTGGGTCCTCTGCACAGCACCAGGCACTGCCCCCAGGAGCTTCACTGTGGGTTCAAATCCTGATCTGGCATCCACGTCCCTAAGTGACCGCATGTTGAAGAATCTGTTAAAGCCCGCCCAAACGCAGAGCTCATTTAAGCAGTAGCGGTGGGACTAAATTTTAGTCTAGGTCTGTCTCATGAAAGATGATAAATGAATATGCCACATTGGGAAAGAAATCACTCTGTCATTACATGACAGGCTGGCTTGATTTGCTTGTGCCAGTGTCCCTAAGAGTCTGAATGGGGATGCGAAGTGCGCACGGTTTCCAGACCTGCTGACTTCCCATCTCGTTCTGCACTGCCTCAGTGTGGGTCAGGGGCATCTTCGCTGGACTTTCCTGTCCCCGACAACCCCAGCGTTGAAGGAGAGAGCTCCGCTCATGGGGCAGGGCATGAGGCTTCAGTGATAGTGAAGCTCAACATGCTTGTAGAGCCCGGAGTGCTTGGCCTATTTAAATCACAACCCATCTCTTTCCATCACATAGAGAATCACTACTCCCTCCACTCTAACTCCCTCTGGGAAACCTCGCTCTGACATGACATGGGGCTTCCACAAAATTCTATTTGTTACTTAAAAAGTGTTCTCTGGTCTGTCCAGTGGGATGCTTTTCCCTGAACAGCAAGCAAATAGCTAATGTCTTCTACAGATCCCTGACTGTGCCCACATTACTTAATCTCAAATGGTTCTTTGCAAATCTTGTCAGGCTTCAGCAAAGCTCTTAGCAGCACCCAGAGCCAACTTTAAAAGAGCAAGAGATTAGGAGTCAGCAAACCTGAATGAGCCCGATTTCTTTAGGTCCTCACTCCCTTATCTGCAATGCAAAAATTCAAAACCTTTAAAAACACACAAACGAAAAATGTTCCTTAAATTGGTGGCAAACTCAAGTGGCAGCAAAACTTGATTGGAACTATTGTGGCCCGGTTTCTAATCTTCATTTGTCCCAGTTCTCCATTTTATATGACCGTTGATATATTTTGCTGCAGAAATAGTACATAACATGTTTGATGTCTGGGTGTAGGTCCAGGCTCTGCTGGGGGTGTGAAATAGTACATGGTCAGTGAACTATTTTAGGCTTCTTAAAAACACAAATTCAACCCTGGCTGCTGTGGCTCAGTGGATGGAGTGCCAGCCTGTGAACCAAAGGGTTGCTGGTTTGATTCCTAGTCAGGGCATACACCTGGGTTGCAGGCCAGGTCCCCGGTAGGGGGCAATCGAGAGGCAACCACACATCGATGTTTCCCTGTCTTTCTCCCTCCTTCCCCCTCTCTCTAAAAATAAATAAATAAAATGTAAAAAAAAAACAAATTCAGAATCCTTCAACACATAGGTTTTGACTTAAGAATACAGATCTTCACCTTAGGCAAGTTGTTTATTTTCATTTTTCTACAAATTGGTGGAATGAGATGATGGTAATGACAAGAGGAATAATAACTTTATAAGAACGTTGTAGAGGTTTAGTCTTTCTCTCATACAACAAATGCTAACTGGCGGCCTGCTGCGCTCAGTGTTGAGAGTCAAGAGCACGGCACAGAATGTGATCACATGAGTGCGTTAGGTGAATTCAGGGCTATGGCCGTGAAGAGTGACTAGCAAGAACAAAAGTGCACTCTTGGTGATGCGGGTGACACTGGAGTATTGACGGCCAGTCCACCCCTTCTGCTGAGAAGCATTCTTAAAGGTGGATGGTCCACTTTCACATGCCAGCGCCACTGGTTCCTCCCTCTCATCTCAGGGCATTTAGCCCTTCTGCAACGTATTTTTAATCATCATGAGAAATAGTTAAAGTGGAATTGCACCCTCGGGGCTTCGGTGGACTGAGCGTTTGGTTCTGGTTTACTTGAGATGGTGGAATGTCTCTCTGAAAGAAATAGGAAATGACAGGATTTTTTTAAAGTGCTTCTAAGAACAGTCTTCTACCTTGAAGGTTCTGGAGAGAGCGACTTTTCAGCACTTGCTGACCCTGTCGCCAAAAGGCTGTAATAGTGGCAAAAATCATTCTTGGGGCTTTGTGGCAAGCATGACCTGTCTTTGCGGTTCTCATGGAAGCACGTGTGGCCTAGTAGCAAGGTCTTTGGGTGCAATTGGTGTGGCATTTGGCTGCGTCCCCAAATGCAGTGTCTGTAAAGTGTGAGCGGTTTCCTGAGCACACTCACAGGACGAAGAGACACTTGTGGGGAAGAGGCCTCGCCTGTTTCCTGTCCATGCATCCAAGGCAAAAAGAGCGGAGCGACTTGCTCTCCCCTAGTGACAGTCTCTGTAGATTTTCACCTGTGTGGCCTGCAGCCCACATTCTTTAAAGCTGAAGCTGTAGCTTAATTACAAATGTTTGTTTTTTATCATTGCTCTTTTAACTTAATAAGAAGCAATTATGATATGAACGTACTTAATTCCACTGAACCGTACACTTAAAATGGATAAAAAGGTAAAATTTGTGTTATGTATTTTTACTACAAATTAAAAAAACGATTCCATTATTTATTCCTAAATAAATGCATTTTGAAAGAAAATTTCACTACGGAGAAAATGCCCCACTTCGGTTATCAAGTGTGAAAACAGTAGAAGTGGAGTTTGTATTATAAATGGGTGTGTTTTTCTGAACATGTCAGAAAAGTAAAGATTCGTCTCCCTTCCACTCACCCTCAAAGAGGAATTTAATTTATGACTTTGTGTATACTCTGCAAACTTCCTCTTGGAAACAGAAGAAAACGAAATTAGTTTTTTTGTAACCTGGGATGATATGCATGTTATTCTTATTCTCAATATAGGTAAAGTAATTTCTCCATTTTACTTTTAAACACTGCCTCGTAATATAAATAATCTAGTCCTTTTTGGTGCAGCCTGTTTATTCAGACAGGTGCAAGCTGACGCTAAAGATTGGCGTTAAATTGAGGAAACCATTCATGTAGTAAATAAGATAATTTGTTTCTGCCCCAAAAAGATTAAAATATAGATTTTTTCATACTCTGTATTATTTTTAACACCTACAGTCCCTGAATATGTTTGATTCAGATTTGTCTCCATAATTTGGAAGGGTTTTTATTGCTACTAAAATAGCTTTCAATTGCAGAAATCATCACTGAGAATGTTTTCTTGTACTTGAGTTTCTTGCATTTGTTATTAAATAAAATATTTAGCTGGAAGCCTTATTATTTCCCAAAACAATAGTCAAGGGTAAAGGTAATATCAGTATATTTATTTGTTATTTGTGTACTTTTTGCAAATTTATAACCTCTCTCCTTCCAAAGAGAACCATTAAGCCAACGGGTAACGAAGCAGTTATATGTTAATGCACAAAGTCTCATGACAGTGACTTATTTTCTAGTTTATATGTAGGTGAAATTCCTTAGCAACCGTCTTCATGACATAACTGGTTACTGTTCACTCTTTTTGCCTCAACTTTCATGTACAAGAAAAGATGAGAGTGGGCCAGACCAATGCAGACACAGCCCGGTAACTGCCCTCGAGTAAAACGGGAGCAATAGATGCTGCCCCTCCCTGGCGATTTCACTGGCGTGGAAACCAATGGGCATACAGTGACTGCATGTGACATGGCCTATGGACATGGGTGGTGTTTTGTAATTCTGACCTACTCGTGTTTAAATGCCCCTCATTGCATGGACTTTGGTCTGTCCATACTGGCTGTATTTTATGAAGTGCCTACTGTGTGTAATTCTTGTATCAGATACTTTTGCATATATTGCTTTATTTACTCCTTCCAACAACCTTTGAGGTGTCTGCTGTAATTATCTCCTTTTTGCAGACACAGAAATTAAGACTTAGAGAGGTTACATAATTTGCCAACAGTGAGAGGGGGTGGGGCTGGAATTTGGAGCAGGTAGTGACTCCAAAGCTCTTTTCTCAAGCACTGCATCAGGCAGAGGAAGACAAAATTTGGGAAGCCCTTCAGCGGTGTGAGGGAGTCTGACTTTTACTTACCTGTCCAGGCTCAGCTCAAACTCTCCCCTTTGAGAGGCCTCACTTGAGCCCCTCCCCCACCCCCATGCCAACTGAGGTTTGCATGTCCTGGGTCCCTACCTTGTTTGTGTCTGCCTCCATCCACCCTGCTGCCTTCCATCTGTTTTCCACCCTGAGCCTTGTTCGACATCTCTTTTTCCAGAGAGCAGAGCCCTTCGTTGAAGAGACAGACTCCCAGGTCTTGGTATGTGTGTGGTGGGGTGGACCCTGTTTAAGAATCTCTGATTCTGCAGAACCAGAGCATTTGTAAAATGCTCCCTAGATAATTCTTTGGGGGAGTTAAAACTGAAGAGACATCCCAATGTGCCTTCAAGCCCAGGACAGGTGTTTTCCTCCCTGTCTCAGGCTCTCAAGCAGAGTAGCTGTGATACTTAGGGGCTGAATGAATTAGTGAGCTAACAAGCTGTAAGATGGATATTAGAGAAAAGCTGAGACTTCATCACAGCTTTCAAGTCTACTCTCTAAGCCAAAAGCTTATTCCTTACACTCAAATAAAAGCACATTCATTCCTCCCGCCCAAGTATTTACATAGTTCAATTAAATGGGCTGATTAACTAATTGTTATTTGTTTGCAACTGAACTGTTGCTTTTCCTCTACGTCGTTATGATTGGATGTAATGATTCCACAGTTGCCCAAATTATCCCCTTCATTATGATTTCAATAATAATGGCAATCATGGTGATTGATGAAGATCACTAACATTCATTGAGTGCTGCTTTTGCTCTGTGCATTCAGAACTTCATGTACATTGTTCTCCTGGGTCGCGTAGGAGATAGTGTTATCCCCTTTTTTACAGATGAAGAGACCGATGCTCAGAGAATTTAAATCTCCCGCAGTCACATGACTAAGTTAAGACCGAGGGCTGATGTGCATCGAGACCGGTCTCTGTTGCTTATGTCCCTAACTGGTTTGATCATCATAAACCATGTTTTGCTCAGAAGCTTTGTGCAAACAGTGCAATCTTTCCCACTGACATTCTTCACTGATACATTCTATCTGAGCAGCATGGAAGAACTACCGTGTTTTGTATAGGTGTTATATTTTTAAAAGTTCATTTTCATGCTTAAATAAAATAAGCACTTTATCATTAAGCATTATAATCATGGAATTTAGTGAGTATAATCTTTTCTGATCTGACACTTAACACTGTCAAAAAATACTTTGCTAGAAAAAATTTAAGATGATTCTTTCTACTTTTTCCTTCAAACTGAAATAATGAATTTATTGCATCTTATTTGTAGAATTTTTCTGATAGATATAGGAATATACACACAAACATATGTGTATCTTAAATGACATTAATGGAGATATGGGACACAGTCCATTTCAATTCTCCAGAATATTTCATGAGCAGGAGGCACCTGTGTTTACATACATGTGTATGTATGTATATATATATAGATATCAGATATACATGTGTGTGTGTGTGCATTGAAGTTTCTTATGGCAACTGTTCTGCAAGTGTAACCTAAAGTTTTGGCTTAAGGTACTTGGAGTTTGGTTTTATTTAAGGTGCATTTGAATTTTAAATGGCTAATCCATTTAAGAAATTACTCACTGTACTAGTGAAAGAAAAACACAGAAAAAAACAGCAATAGCAGACAGGTATTATCTCTTCCCCTCTTCTTTTTCTTTTAGAAGCCTGGCATGATCCATTGATGGTAAATATTTCATGTACTTTGCATATCAGCCCGGGTTCCCTTTGTGAAGTCAAGTAAATGGAATGTAAATCCCCACGTACTCCAGACAGTAAAACGGCATTATTTGATGTTACATCACATAAACATGCAGATTTGATTCTCCCTTTACTCACGCTGTAAAAACAAAGTTTTTAAAGTGGTTAGCCATACCTGGAAATGTAAATGCACTCGCCTAATGTAATGCCAAAGAAAAATTAAGACAAATGATACCACATCGCTGCCACAAACTGCGGCTCGCACAAAATTCACTTTAGTTATTATGCTGTGAATGCGGGCTCTCACCCTCCTCTGTGAATGCACAATTTATGTTGAATGCAACATGAATCATTTTAATAGACCAAGCAAAAAGTCCCCAAAGTCGATTTTCAAATTATGAACCTTGGAACAGAATATAACAACAGTGAACAACAAATAGTTCAGACTTTACTGTGAGCACGGGTGTGCCATTAAAAATGCAGCGAGCACTTTTGGTTAGGTGTTGCACAATTCACAGCCTAATGGCAAAGCGCACCAGAAAGACGGGTTTTTTTAAGGCTGTGTTTCCTGCCATCATTCTGTGCAATTATTTTCACATTTCTGTAATCAAGATATTCCCAAATAGAGCATAGAGTTGTATATTGTTTGGAACTAATTATATGTATTATAAATTCAAGAATTAATTTAGATGACCCAGTTTCCACAGAGAAAAAAAGCCACATTGTTTTTAAATAGCTAACTAAACAAAATGCTCACCCAGACGGGAGATATTTCCAAAGAACTAAAACCACCCACCAGAATAATGGAAAATCCTTCCAAAAAAACAAATAGCACCAGATCATATCAGAACAAGATCAAGAAAAAAACTAAATTAGTTGAGGAGATGCCAACTTTTTTTTTTAAGACGCAAAGTTGAGATGGGTATCTATGTGGTGATACCCAATGATGGAAACAGTTTATCCAAGTAGTCCCTAGACCTACAGCATCAACATCACTCAGTAGTTTTAGAAATAGACATTCTCAGGTCTCATCCCAGACCGACTAAATCAGAAACTGGAGTGAGAGGGAGGGAGAGTGTGGAGATGGGGTGAGACCCTGCAGTCTGAGTTGCAGCAAACCTTCCAGGGTATTCTGGTACATCCTCATGTTGAAAATCCTGCATTCTGATTCTGTAGAACTGAGCTGAGGCCAAGGTTTTACATTTCTAAAAGGAACCCAGGTGATGCTGATGTAACTTGTCCTGGTCAATGAAGTGCAAAGGCTGCAGTTGCCAGGCAGATAACACCGGATCAAAGTGAACTTGGGGAAGACAATAGGGAGTGGTGAGGACCTGTGTCCAATGAGAGGACACAATCCCCACCTGTTCTCTGAGAGGTCAAGGCCCCTCAGTTCCAGCTGCCTGCTGCCCGGGGCAAATGCAGAGCTGCCATGATTTCTCATTTGTTTTTACTACAGACTAAAAAAATGGCTATTTTAAGTTTTTTCTAATTTTAAATTATTGGCAACTATTTTTTTAAACTGCAGTTCAAAGAAAATATGTGGTAGGTGACCAATTTATAATCTGTAGGACATTGTTATCTTTTAGCAAGCTTACTAAATATTTTAAGAAGGTCAGACAGAGGTTTATAGAAATCCTGGAGAGAATACGTGGAAGGATTTTTTTGGTACAATTTCAGATTTACAAAATAATTGAGGAGATATTACACAGAGTTCCATGTACCCACCTGACCCCCACTCGCTACCTTAGACACTGTTTTCCCTCTTATTAACATCTTGCATTGCTGTGGCACATTTGTTACAATTAATAAACCAATACTGATACATTTTTCTTAACTTAGATTAAGGTTCACTCTTGGTGTTACATCTCCTGTGAGTTTTGACAAAGGCATAATGGCATGCATTTCACCACTACAGTCTCATACAGCATAGTTTCATGACCCTAAAAATCCCCTAGAAAGTGTCTTTAAAACTTTCCTCTATTTATGTTGCTATTTCTGCTAGCAAAGTCCTTCTGAGCAGGTTCTGCAGGCTGGAGGGTCTCAGTGGTCTGAATGAGCCATCTGCGGGCTCCGAGATGCCTCCAGCGGTTATAATTGAATCCTGAAACTTGACTTTCTTGGCTATCATCTTTTCCCTTCAGTCGTTTTACAGATGAGGAACGGGAGCCCACATGATGAGTTTGAGGGCCTCCTGCCTCTTGCTGAGTTCTTCCTTAGAGGGAGACCTCGCAAGGTGCTCCGTCAGGTCACCCGGCTTCCAAGTTGCAGTTTTTTTCTTTAAAAAAGTGTGTGTGTGTGTGTGTGTGTATACATACATACATACATACGTGCATATAAAATTATTTTGATAAAAAATGACAGTGCAAAAGCTTTCTAGAAAGGAGCGATGCCTAACGATTTAGGTCCTGTGCTTTGTATTCACAGACATTGTCACCACTACTGTTAAGTCATACACAAATGAAACATTACACACTTCGAGTTTGTGATTTAAAAATAAAAGCAGCACACACACTTGTGCTCTCACAGGACAACCAGATTTGTATCAGTCGCTTACTACCCAGTGAGCAGGCAGTGATGTGGGCCTCAGCAGCATCAGGGACCTGGACGCCTAGAGTTGAAATCATGTGTTTAACCCACCGAGACAAAGGGGTTGTTTTCTCAGTTAAAAAACAGTGAGCAATCTTATCACTGCAAGACTGTCTCTTATGTTTTTGCCCTTTTGGGGGATAAAATGTCTTTATGTAAAATTACTTTATTATTGTTACTTTAAAGGAGTTAAGGACACAATATATTCTTACAGGGATCATCGGTGGTTTCTACAAGGAACCAGAGAGAATCTTTTGTTGAAGAGAACTATTTTTTTAAATGCCCATTTACTTAGGACAATAATGCCACAATCTATCATAAATTTATTTTAGATAACATAAGTGGTTAGATTACATTTCTAAAAGGAACCCAGGTGATGTTGATGTAACTTGTCCTGGTCAATGAAGTACAAAGGCTGCAGTTGCCAGGCAGATAACACTGGATCAAAGTGAACTTGGGGAAGACAATAGGGAGTGGTGAGGACCTGTGTCCTCAACAAAATTCAGATTTTGTTCTGTCATAATCTCAGCCTAATATGTGATTGTGTGCAGATTTAAATTTTCTCACTTGTTTTTTCTTCCTTTCTTCCTTCCTTTCCCGTATTTTGTTCTTTCTCTCTCTGTTTACTCTGATATTTGTTTTCTGGTTTATTTTGTTTTCTTCATTATTTATGTTTTCACTTTCTTGTTCTTTTTGTTAAAATTATTTATGCACATAATTTACAATCATCGCCAGGTTTTTCTATTACATTTTTATGAGAAAAATTAAAGCACTCCCCAATACCAACTCTGTTTCTTCATCTGTTATCTGTTATGAATCCACTCTCTTAGTGGATTCATTTGGGCTTTAGGTATATAATTTTAAATAATCTCACTTAAATTGCTTCTTTTGAATTTTCAAATTTTTGATGATATATGTAAGCTTTCCAATAAGAAAAAATAAAATTTAGCTTTTCTTCATTGTGACACCTATAATCTTGAGCAAAATTATTTTGTTTCTTTCTATCCTTTCATTGGAGCTCTATCATAATTTTTAAGACAACAATTTAGTTTTTATGGTGTTTTGCATATGCAAATATGTTTGTAACTAAGCCATACAGTGCAATAAGATTACTTTTTCTTTCCTGCACCATCTTTATTATTCCTGGATTTAATACTTGCCTTATATTCTTGTTTGCTTAGTTTTTTATTTGTCAGTCTCTAATTCAACCTCAGGCTCTGATCTGATTGTATAAATCTCTTTTCAAAATGTTGAGAACAGACCAAGTGATCTATTATTTTCATGTTTGAAAAAAATCTTTCCTAGGGTCTTTGGTCCTTCCACAATCTGCGATGGCTGCCTCTGTGCCTGGTGCGCAAGCACAGTCTACCGGTGTTCTGCTTCGAGCTGTCTTCACATCATGTAACCTGCCAAGGTCACTAACTCTGTCCTGAGCTTGAGCTCCTGCTTCATATCTTTCTCCTGCTTTGGTGTGCTTATTGCTTTTTAGGAGCATATCCTCCAGTAGCTTTTGGAAAAAGGAGGGTGGATTGCACATATATGTCTTTGGAACCTAGCATATTTTAAGATATTTTTGTTCCCACTTTCATTTTATTGATTATTTTGCTAGGTATAGAATTACAGACTTGAAATCAATTTTTCTTCAGGGTTTTGAGTCATTACTCTGGGGCTTTATAGCTTTTAGTGCTGGTCTTGGAAGGACAAAGCCATTTCATCTCTAATACTTTCATTTCTCTATGTTTCTCTTGGAAGAACCACAGGAGGCATATTTTCCACTACTTGCTACCATTAAATAAGAAAGAAAAGCCCTGTAAAGGCTGCTTTCTTTGTCCTCATTGTTTTAAAATTTTACATGACATACTGTGGTATGAGTCTAATTTTATCCCTTGTACCTGGCAATTAATAGGACCTTTTATTCTCAAAACACATGGCCTTCAGTTCTATAAAATTTTCTTTGTATGGTCATTGATTATTTTGTCCCATTTCTTTTTCCTGTTTTCTCTTTAGGGAACTTTATTCAGATCTTGAACCTCCAAGACGGTTTCATAATTATTCTTCTCTTTCATACTTTATCATTTTCTTTGGTAATACTTTCTGGGAGATTTCTTCTAACTTTGCCATTGCATTTTTCCTTTCTGCAGGTACATTTAAAATTTCTAGACATTTTTTGTTTGTTTGGTTTTCCCGATAGTCGATTTTTGTTTAATAACATTTTGTTGTGTCATGGATAAAACTTACTTACTTTTATTTCTTTGTTACTAGTGGTAATTGCTTTAACTGTTCGTGTCTCTGTATAGCTGCTGTGTCTTCCAAACCACATGTATTGGTCACTCTCTTTCTCAATATTCTGATCTATGGAAGACTTTTACTGAAGAGGAGGACTCACAAAAGATATAGGTGACTCTTAGCACACAGGCAGGACTAATTTAACCAGGGACTGCACTGAAGAGGCGTCTGGCTGGCTTGTCTTTGGAGGGAAATCCCTGGGTTTGAAGCACTGGATCCTCCCTGTGAAGCTGGTCAAGTTTTCTAGAGGAGGGTCCTCTAATACTCTGCTGGGCTGAGGACGGGGGCGAGGCTCTGGCTGCCAGAGTTCTGGGAGCCGAGTGAGGGAAGAGGGCCGAGTCTGGCCTTTCAGCACGCAAGCATTTTCTTAAACTCTTTTTTGAGTGCAGTACTACTTTTCCCAGGTGCTTATATTCTTGCTCTTCAGAGAATAAACCTATCCTTTTTCTGAGGTTGGAAATGACAAAGCCCTGGCTGGGCCGAAGGTGGTGGTGGGGGTAGTAATGAGGGTGCACACGCTTTGTAAACAGGTTTTCAAAAGGTCCACCTTCGCCCCACTCCCAGAAGTATCAGGTTCCACTCTCAGCTTCTGAGCTTCCCAGCCACTGCTGGTTCTGCGATGTGAGCTGGGTTGCCTGACTGTCCCTGTTGTTCGTTTGGGACTCGGCTCTGATGAATCTGTTATGTCACTCCCTAGTTGTCTATCTGCTTTCCAGCATCTGAGTTTTTTGCTTGTTGTTTGAATGTTATTAATATTGGTTGCATTTGCACCCAAGGGGCAGCACCATCACATCCTGAACTTGGGGGTTTTAATTGATATCTAAAAACAAGTCACCAGGTTGTCCTCGATCCAGCACCATTCTGCCACTGACACGGAGGTGTCAGAGCTGCACTGGAGCCACAGATTCCTTCTAGCGTTTCTAGCATTGAGCCAGGTGAGCCCTTTTGTGCTCCAGAATCTCAGCTCACTTCATGAAACTGAAGCTTCTTCTTGGAGTTGTAAGTTCACCTTGGAGCAGGGGCTTGCAGATGGTAAGAAAGGTGTCTTGGCACTTGTGAAAAACTCAGCACGCCCAGTGTTTGTGTTTTCTTTGACATAAATGATAGCCGTCAGTAGGCCAAGCTGTACTCCTACTGCCCTGTGGTCTTGTGTGGCTGTTTCCTATTCGACTTGGGCCTCACGTGACAACAGAGGGAGGCCAGGACTGTGGGATGGCTCTGAGACTCTGGGTGCCATCTGGTGTCCTCTGTGTGCCCTCAGGAGCACGCTCAGTGTGGAAGCTCTCCTCAATGCCTGTGTGTGTCCTCAGCTGTCACCAAGTTGCCCATCACCACTGATGCTGTGCTGATGGAGTAAACTAATTCATAATCCGCAGCCACTTTCCTTGGGTACTTGCTTCTAGGCACATTAAACAGCCTGCACACGGGCCCTCATTTTTCTCATCCTTCCATTTCCATATTAATTCTTAATCAATCACTGACGGCCAGCTGTCAACAGGCACCATTTTTGGTGGGACCTGATGCTGTATATCCCTTGTTTTCAGATTCCTTGCATCTCATTGTGTAAAGCAGCCCTCTGAGCAGGGTCTTAATGCTTTTGGGTGCAGCCCCCTTGAGCTTTCATAATGGCAAGTCTAATGCGGGTGCTGAACGATGAATCTTCAAAGGGACAGCACGTGGAACCAGGGCTTCCTGGACAGGGTGCTAGCATGTCTGTGTGTGGATGTGCACTCAGCTGAGGGCCTACTTAATGGTCCTTTAGTTGGGATATGAGCTTTGTGTCCTAAAGTTTGGTAGCAAAAGATAGACATAGCAAAATGTAGGTTAAAGGAGTGATTTGTTGTAAATTATTTGTCAATAAGCTGCTTTAGTATAGGTATGACACTAATTTTGGCTTTGACACGTTTGCCTTTTGCAACAAATGATGATGATGATGATGATGATGATGATGATGATAATGATGATGAGGATGACAAGGAATGGCCATGTTGACAATGACATTGCTGGTCTGAGCAGACAAGTCTAAATCTAGTTCCATCATTTTCTTTCTTCACCTTCCTCACTTCCTCTTTTTCTCCCTCTCATGTCTACCTCTTTCTCCCAAGTCACCCCACCTTTTTTTATCCCCCACTATCAAGAAGTTTTCCAGAACTCCATCACTACTCTTCTTTGCCACGGTCAAGTCTACCTTCCTAAGGGCCGAAGGGAAACATAATTGGTGAGTTTTGCCAGATGGCGCAGAATCCTCGGCCAGGTGTGAGGGAGATGGGCTGGCACTTATGAATGAATGGCAGCGTTTTGACAGCGTGATGGCTACATATGCTGGGCTCAGAGCATCTCTCTGCAGTCTAGTAAGTGATAGAGCTCACTGCTTAATTTCTCTCAATTCTGCTTTTCTTAATTTTGCAATTATTTTTTATTGAAAGGCACTTGCTTAAGGAAATGTGTCCTATAAACCTAGCTCATAACACCGGTTTTTCAAGTAACTTCCAATGAGGAAGATTGGGTTACCAAACTGGGCCTGATCTTCGTTTTGGCTTGGACGACTGAATCTTTAGCAGGCTGTGTTCAGACGAACCCAGAATATGCCACCCACTGAGCCATCCATCAGTGTTGCCATTAGTAGGAATCACAGGATGGACACTGTGTGAAACCACTATGGACACTAGCACGCTGCGTCCATAGGTGCGAGCAGTGAGGGAGTCACGTTTAATGAGTGACTCTGTGCTGGGCGTTTACCTGCTCCGCACACACTGATCTCCTTTAGGAAGCAGCCATCGAGTGAGGGGGATTTCATCCTAGCTTCCCGACTCATTTGGTCTTCAGTCTTGATAAAGCTTTACTTTCTCTTACTTTTTTTCTTATTTAAAATGGATGAAAGCACATCCAATTCTAGCTAACATCAGGTCCCCAAAGAAAACTTACGCGGCATCTGAAGAAGCTGATTTGATGAGCATGAGGTGCGGGACAGACCGCCTGTGTTCCAGGCTCGGCCTGTTGCTTCTTAGCTGTGGGAACTCTGGGAAGTCACCTGCCTTCTCTGGGCTCTGGCTTCCCCTGGGGAAAGGGATCAGTAAGGGTTCTGCCTCCTGAGGTGTTGTGGGAAGAGTTCGGTATAGTGCACCTAATCTGTCTAGGAGATTGTCTGCCATGCAGTTAACCCCACAAAAGTTTGTTATGATCATTGTTACTATTGGTATGGCTGTCACATCTGTCAACCAGGTGAAAATCAGTGACTAGGAGTGTAAAGAATGCCGACCTCGGGCCAGAGCCTCTGGGCCATCTCACCAGGCCACCTGGCTTCATAGTGGAGTCCTCAGCTGTCTACGGGGGGTTTTTACCTGTGTTTTATAGGATTGTTCAAATTAAATGAGATAATGCATGGAAAGTGCCTTATATGGTTTACAACATGGGTAGATAGTCAAGGTAGCCATGAATAATGTTTTCATTAATTCTGAAAGCAGGATGGGCTATTTGGAGGTCACTTTGGTAATTTTTAAAGGAAAAAGACGAGACATTTGAATCATACCTTTTGCTGGCTTGCTTGCTTGGTGTAGTTGAATCGGCTTTGTTCAGGCGTAATTTATGTAGACTAAACTTCATCCATTTAAAAAATACCATTCAGGGAGTTTGGACAGATGCGCATGCCCATAAACTAGCCACTGCAATCAAGAAGTAGAACATTTCTTTCCCTACAGAGATCTCTGGTGCTTCCTTTGCAGTCCCTGACAGGCTGCAGTTCCGATAGCCCTGGCCCCGGGAAACCACTGCTCCATTTTCTGTCACTATTGATTAATTTGTGTTTTCCAGAATTCTATGTGAATGAAATCATATAGTGTGTATTCTGCATATCTCTGTCCTTTTTTCACTCAACACAGTGATTTGGTGAGTCTCCCATGTTGTTGCATTTATCAGTTGCGCACTCCTTTTCCTTGCTGAGTAGTATTCCATTGTGCCAACACACGGCATTTGTCTAATTGCCCGTTGTTGCCAGCGTTCTGTTATTGTTAGTGGATGTGGATATGAATATTCACACGTGTCTTTGTGTGGACACATGCTGTCAGTTCTTTTGGAGTAATGCCTCAGAATAGAATGAGTTGGCCCATGGTAGCACTAGGTTTAACATTTTAGCGGCTCGCAAGTGTTTCTCCAAAGTTTTTGAACCATTGTACATTGTTGACAGAGTCCAATTCCTATATATTCTTAACAATAATTTACATTGTCAGTCTTTTAAATTTTATTTGGGTATGCAGTGGTGTCTCATTGTGGTTTTATTTTATTTTGCAAAATAAATGACTAATGATGTCTAATGAGGTTGAACATCAAAAATATGCTTATTAACCATATAATCTTTTTTTCCTTTTTTAGTGGGGCAATAACTTTACTTGAGATATAGTTCACATACTATATAGCTCACTCATTTAATGGTTTCTGGTATGTTCATAGATTTGCATAATCATAATTACAATCAAGCTGTGTCTTCTATCCCTTGCTTTTTAAATCATTCCTACCCACTGCATACCACTGGCTTCATTTTTCTCCACCTCTTAAATTAATGTCCCCCACAACTCTGTTTTTACCCTTTCTCTCTGCCAATACTCTTTCCCTGGAGATTATACCCATTGCCAAAATGTCAACCATCATTCTGACTCCTCTATCTGAGTATCTGAGTATCTGTCCCTCAGATACTCAGATACTCAGATACTCCATTTTGGGTATCTGTCCCTAGTGTGCTAGTCCCAGATTATTCACACCTGCATATATCTTTTGCAGGGCACACTCAACAGGTCATAAAGCCATCTTGTCACACTCCTCCCACAACCCCCCACACACATCATCACATCATCCTTGCCCATACCCCCTCCCACCCCCTACAGTTTTATAAGGTGCCTGAGTTTATGTACCATTGTATCTTCCCAGTACCAAGCCCAAGCAGACACTCAGTAAATATTCATCTAATGAATAAATGAATTTGTATTCTCCAGATTGCCTGAAAATGTGTTTCATGTTTATCTTTCTTTGAAATTAATTGCATTATTACCTTATTAAAGGTCAAGGAAAATATTTCATGCTGTAATTTGTGAGGCTACTAAATAGTTGCTCTGGTGATTTCTGATTATAATTTGGAAATATTTTTAACCTACAGAGCCTTTTTTTTTCTTATTTCCAGTTAAGTTTTTATGGAAGGAATTCAATTTCCACTTTTCCTTAATGTTCCTTAACTGTTGTACACATCTTAAAAGTGGATTCCCCATAAAACAATATGGATTATGGGCTCATTTTGATTAACAGTTGTAAAGCTTACCAGAAAGGACAGGAATAAGACTCTCTTAAAATCATATTCAGGTTTTAAAGGAATATAAAACTTTCTCTTAAAAAAACTTTCTGCTTTTATTCCTAACCCACAAAGCTCAAGTCTAGCCTTACTCAGACTCTGAAATACTACATTTCTTATTGCTCTGCAGTGGGACAGAGCTGAACCCCTGAGGTCCAGAGACCCCATGAAAGTACCTTTGCTTTGGTGCCATAGCTGTGTTTCATCTTAGCAGGGCACAAGCCTCAAAGAGGTCTTGTGTAGGATGACCATACTCATGATGATAGTGAGGAGAGAAGCCGGAATCTAAAAGGTCAATAACTACCAGAGAAGCAGCCTCTGTAACGTCACTTATATCCGGGAAAGGAGGATGGCAAGCAGCTATCCTAAGGGAGAGCTCTGGTGTCGGGTAGGACGGGCTGTTGGCAATAGGAAGGGGACAGGAGAAGGGCCACTGAGGTAAAGGGTAAATTAACCCAGAGAAGCACTCATGTCTTGATTCAGAGAATCAGGAAAGAGAGTTAGGTGTCTATAACCCAACTAGGAGAGCAAAAGAAGGGGTTGTGTCTGGGATGTGTATGTGTGAGCAGGAGGGGTGGGGATGATGGGTTTATAGTGCAATAGAAAGTCAGAAATCAAAGAAGCCATGAGTGTGAAACACCCCAGCAGAAGGGAAAATAGAAAAGTTGGGCCTGGCACGTGCAGGTTGAGGTTGGTGTATTAGTTTGCTAGAGCTGCCATAACAAAAATACCACAGACTGGGCATCTGAAACAACAGAAATGTATTTTCTCTCCATTCTGGAGGCTGAAGTCCAAGATCTAGGCATCAACATGTTTGCTTTCGTCTGAGGACTCTGCTTGGCTTGCACACGGGCACCTCCCTACTCTGTCCTCACACGGTACCTTCCTCTGCATGTGCGCATCCCTGGTGTCTCTGAGTGTCTAAATTTCCTCTTCTCAGAAGGACACCAGGCCGTTTGGATTAGGGCCCACCGTATGACCTCCTTTTAACTTAATCATTCTCTAAGGACCCTACGTGAAAATGCAGTCACATTCTGAGGTCCTGGGTGTTGGGACATCAGTACATTTTGGGGGGATACCATTCAGCCCATAACAGGCGGGGAGGAGGACATAACGGACGCCATGCTCTCATGCTTACACGGCAATACTATGGCTTTCAGAAGGCCTCTGAATTCCTATCACACTTACTCTCCGCCCTGACTGGGTCATGGTCAGCTGATCATGTGACCACACTAATGTCCTGACATAGCAGCTGCTGCTCTGGAGGCCACTTTCACAGTCCTGCCCCCCACTTAGCCCAAGGGTGGCATGAGCCCCAGCGGTGTGCACTTCTGACATTTCTTCATTCTTCCCAGATGTTCTGTCAGCCAACCCAAATTTGCACTTGTTTCCAGTGATTGCAGATATGCTTGGAGTGCAGGTGTCAGGGACGGCTTAGTAATGCCGTGGGGTGATGAGTGGGTATAGGAGTAATTCCAGTGAGCCCAGTGATCGGAAAGCAATGAATCCCAAGTTTGAGCTACACTGATGTGTTTTTCAGGGCTCTGTCTCATATCCCAGAAATAATCCCTGTTAATGTTTTTGCCTATATTATGGAAGTAGATTTTTTACTCTTGTATACATTATGTAATTACCCATACAATAAATATGCCTTCTTATGCACACTTTTGAGCCAAATGAGATTGTACTCTATTCTTTCTTATAGCCTGATTTTCATTGAACTTAATGATAAATTGCAAACATTTTCTCATGTCAATAGATTTTCTTTCTTATAGCAATCTTTGCTGACTAGTCAATATCCTCTCATGTGGGTATACCATAATTTTCCCATTCAACAATTTCACCAGAGTCCCAACAGTCACCTGATATGTTTCCATCAGTTGTGAGGTTTGTCCCAAAATCAGTTGTTTCCACATATTGTCAAAGTGCAGGTGTTTCTGTATTTCAGAATGCTTTGTTGAGATATAATTTATACACCATGCACGTCACCCATTGAAAGTGTGCAGCTCAGCGGCTTTTCGTATATCCAGAGCTGGGCAACCGCCACCACAGGCGGTTTTACATTTCCAAGCCCCATGTTCCCTTAGCCAGCGCCTCTCCCATGTGCCTGGTTTCCCCCCACCTTAGCCCCGCACCACCCCTAATCTGCTTTCTCTATATATAGATCTGCCTATTTTGGACTTTTCACATAAATGAAATCACACAGTGTGTGTCCTTTTCTTACTGGCTTCTTTCACTTAGTACAAAGTTTTCAAGGTTTTTTGAGGTTATAGCATTTTGATTGATTGCCAAATAAGAGGCTACTGTAGGGATATACCATTGCATTTACCCATTCAGTCCATGAACGTTTAGATTTTGCCACTTTTTGGCTAGTATAAATAACGGTGCTAGGAACACCTGTGCCCAGAGTTTTCTGTGCACATATGTGTTTCTTTCCTTTGGGTAAATACCTAAGAGTGCGGTTGCTGGCTGGTTTGTAGCTCTGTGTTTGGCCTTTTGAGAAACTGTCCGACTGTTTTCCATGGCAGTCACTCCATTGTACATCCCCACCCACAGTGCATGGGGTTCCAGTTTCTCCACAGCCTCACCAGCACTTGATATTGTCTGTTTTTTTGATGGTTGCCATTTTATTGGCTGTAAAGTGGTGCCTCATTGAGGTTTTGATTTGGATTTTCCCGATGGCTAATCAAAATTTGCACCTTTTCATGTGGTTATTGGATGAATGATTCTTAAAGTTCCTTTGAGTGATTACAGGTCAGCCCTTTAGTGGTGCCCGCCTCCTTCCCATACAGTGCAGCGGGCTCTTTTAGGCAAATGCCAGGGGCTTTCAGAGACCCTCCTGCTTCAGAATTATTACCTGCGGCATAGTCAACGAAAGAAGCTCACAGGTTCTCCCCTCCCCTTAGTTTCTGAGTTGGAATCTTTGTGGTTGGAGGCCAGAGATCTGCTGTGATGCACAGACCCGTCAGGGAAGCATAGTTCTGGAGCGTGGATGTTTCCCGAGAGCTGGACCTGGTGTGCTTTAACGGACAGCGTCACGTGCTGGTTAGAAGCTGGGCTGGGCAGAGGTACCGCCTCGGGTCTGGCTCCAGCTTGGCTCCTTCTTCGTGGGGTGGTCTTGCTGTAATGTTCCTGTGCTTCTGTTTTCTCATCTAGAAATGATTATAAAATTACTAATTCTAATAATAAAGCTGTAGCAGTAGTGGTAATGGTATTACCACCAGCAGAACTATCACCATGATCCTTGTTAATACATATGCTGCTCCTGTAGGGAAATTGTTGAGAATGTTCATGAGAGAAAAAATCGTAAAACGATGGGTGGAGAGGATTCGCACACGTTCACACATTTAACAAAAATGTTCAAAATGTAACAATCTAAAAATGTTTACCTTTAAAAATGTTTAATTTCACACTTTTAAACAAAGATTACTACTTTAAACCTTTAAAATAGGAAGTGGGGGTTTGGATTTTATAGAATGGTACTATTTCCAAACAGTTCTGAGATTTGGTATGTTTGGGCAAAAACTCATCCAAATAATGTTAAAGAGATTGTTTTACTGCACGACTTCCTGGAACTTCTGATTTGTCAAAATACACACCTCCTTAAAATTGGGGTGTTAGTCCCAGTTTCTTAGGGCACATTTTATTTTATTTTGCAGGGAGGAACCTGCCAACCTCTTTCAGCCAGAGTTGGTGTATGGGTTAGAAGGGGCTGGGATGGAAGGTTTGGTCTGAAAAGGAGCTCATTTCTATAGTTGAAAGGATAGCACGCACTTGTTAAATGGATTAGGAGTGAGAACTTGCTGATATTTGGAATTGCCTCTGGCCTCTCATCATGGATGTTCTTCCCTCATTCTTAATAACTTGCACAGTGGGTGCAAGCTCTGAGCTGGTCCCATTTTATTTTAGAAACTGAAGTATGAACTGAGGCCAGTGAGTATCCTAAGTTTTTTTATTTTCTTCTTTATTCTATTTTTCCCCAATTTTTAGGACTATTAGGGCATCTGGAGGGATTTCTACTGAATTATTTGGTCCCATGTGGAGATATTTTTCCCACAAAGCCCTGGAGACCAGGTAGTAGTTGATCTGAGTGTCACTACTCACAAATGTTTATTTCGTGTTTTTAAATGGTCTGAAGTGGGTCTTCAGGCCTTTGCACCATCTAACTATTAGAGATGAGCTTTTAATCACCCTAAGGTTACCATTAATAGGGTCTCTGCATCAAGGGAAGGGAGGAGGAATGATTTACGTTCCCAACAAAGACTGTTCCCGGATTACAATACGGAGAGGCCAAATTATAGAAACCTTTCCTTTAAAACCGGTACATTTTTGTACCACCAGAGTTTGGCAAGAGCAAGAATAATTTGTGGAGACAAGTACATGTTGTCAAGCTGCTGGGGACATGCATGAAGCTGCAGGATGCCTGACTGCATCAATTTAGCCCAAACTGTAGCCCTACAAGTGTGCCTGGCTCACAGGGCGTATCATATGAGCTATTAGTTAGGTGAGGCTAAGAGATGTGTCTGTTGTAAACATGTTTGAAGAAGCAGGACTGTTTCCAGATGCATCCTGCTTTTGCCTCTAACTCAAAATATTGAACAGCCCCTTTGGCATGGGCCCTGACCAGTCAGAGCCGACGCTGGCTCTAACTAGCATGCTGGTGGATGTGAGCCCTGCTCATCTGGGCACGCCTCATTTCTTCATTTGTTTTTAATCTCTTAAAACTTAGACCAAGGGTTCAAGACTCAAATGTCCAATACCATTAGGTCATCATCAGTCCCGACATTGGATTCAGGGAGGCAGTGGAGAGCAGTGAGGAGTGTGGCACACGGGAGGGCCCATCTTAAGGCCAGCTGCAGCTCAGTGCACCTGACTGTCAAAGTATGAGCACCTGGGCTGGGTGTCACCTTTTCTCTGTCTCTCTTTCTCCAGAGAAGCTAGAAATATGGATTTGCAATGTGAAATCTCCCATTAAAATGTTATATGACTATTCCTTTTCTATTTCTGCTATGCCAAATTTTTACAAACTTAGTGGCTTAAAACAGCACAAAGTTGTTTCCCAGTTCTGGAGGTCAGAAGTCAGTACTGGGTCTTGGGCTGAAACCAACGTGCGGGCGGGCTGCACTCCTTTCTGTCGCCTCAAGGGGGAGCATCCAGTTTCTTGGCCTTTTTCTGCTTGTAGAGGTCACCCACATTCTTCCCGTGAGGGCCCCTCCTCTGTCTTCAAAGTCAGCAATTGATGATCAAGTCCTTCTCAAAGCGTTGCCTGTGTTGTTATCTCTGTTCTGCCTTCTGCTTTTAAGGATCCTCTGATGACATTGGGCCCACCCTGATAAATTTCCTACTGTGAGTTTGGCTAATTAGCAACCTTAATTTCATCTGCAACTTTAATTAGCCTTTGCCATGTAACCAAATGTATTCACAGTTTCCAGGGATTAGGATGTGGGCATCTTTGGGCTCGGATTACTCTGCCTACCCCAGGACCCATAATGTATATTCCCCTTAGAAAATGCTTCAGTCTTAAATTTCCTCTGCATCCTGCCCGTGCTACATAGAGTACATAGTTCTTTCTGGATTGGGTGGGGGTTGAGGGTGCCCCTCACAAAGGAATTGGAGAGCAGCATAGAAAAGATACCAATCATAACAGTGGCTTTTACATTATCCTTTAAAAATTTTAAACAATTTTTTTTACTTCTGTCACTTAATTGAAAAGTAGTCTTAGAAAATGGATTGGATAATTTACTGAATTATCCATTTCTTCTTTTGTAAAGTAGTATGACTAAGATTTTTTGTGTAAGGGATAAATAAAATAATGCTGTCCTCACTCCATCTTCCTATCTGTGGCAGCCTATTCAGTTGGCTAGCCTTTCAGCCTGTGAGCCACCCATTCCTTTGTCCTTCCTTTTGTCTTGTCATCTCTCGAAGCAAACTCCCAAGGCCTCTTGGCAAAGAGGATTTTAGGTTGCTTTGGTAGGATCCATGCATAATATCACAAGACAGAAACACCCAGATGCGAATATTAGGGATAAGGGAAAGTCAGGTAAGTCAAGGGCGAGGGCCAGTGCACCGACCAAATATCTCGGCCACCAGTTCGTGAGCAGACGCCACAGCCGGGCTGAAGAGGTGCCGGGAGCCTCCCAGGGGCCCAGGGGAAGCGGGAGACACAGTTCACTGAATCCGTCAATGAGGATTTGTCACCTAGTGGTGGGGACACTACAAGATTTTCAATAAATAGTCACCTTTCTGTCCTTCCTCCTCCCGCTGGAGCCAGCCGGGGCGCGAATAGCAGCAACCCAGTGTCTTTCTGAAAGCAACTGTGCTTTCTTCATTGAAGATCTAAAAAGAGACAGCACATTTACCAATACGCCAGGACTTTGGGTGTAAATTATTTATTTATTTTTGCTTTTATTGGGAGGGGGGCACATTTTTAACAATAAGAAACATAGCTCTCTGTCTTCATGAAGTACAGTCTGCAGCTTGTGTTTGAGAAGAACTTGGGAACGTATTAAAAGGAGTGGCATCATTTGCCTTTGCTCAGAACCACATTCCCTGCAGGCCTGGTTCCGCAAGGTCAGCAGTTCGCATGGAGTCGCACGCCCGTCTGCCCTGGCCTTCACGTTCCCCGTGCCCTTGACGTGGGGCCGACTTGTCAGGATTCTCGTAAAACTCCTCGCTGATGGCTTCTTCTGTTCCCTTTATTTCCTGAAGCGAACATCTGTCTAATTGTTCACCTCCATTGCTTTAGTGCTTTCTTCATGCTTTCTCTCTTTCCAGACAATAAACTTTATTTTCTTCATAAGAATTCAGTCTACGCAAGGGTATTAGGCAGCTTGTTTGCACCTTTTAATTTCTGGATGTTTTCCAGGAAGGCTTTTTGCAGTAGTTCCAATGGGTTCATCTGTGAATCACAGAAGACAATGCAGCATTGTGTTTGGGTGTTTATCAGTTACCTTCTGTTTGTAAACATCTGTTTGGGAACGTTTGCTGGTGCCCGCCCTGGCTGGCACTTCCCCGCCCCCAGCAGAAATAACGGGCTTCATCTCTTTTTGCTCGGCATCCGGATAAGACAGAGTGTTGGCTGATTCTTTTTGTGGGGGCAGTGGGGTCAGGTGTGTAGGTGCATGACTGTTGAACTGAAACCCTTACACTTCCGCGGCCGAATGATGGCGAGAGGGAGTCGGGCGCCTGGCTTCACTGATGGCTGTGAAGCCCGGTCCTCTTCTCATTACCGCAGTTTCATGTTGATGCTGATTGTGATGATGTATTTAAAAAACTGTATAAACCAGCAATCACAGCAGGAAAACATTTCCAGTTTTGAAGAAACCATTATTTTTCATATCCTTAAAAATACTCAGCAAGCCACTGCATTTTTTTTTACATTTTATTTGTTATCTTTCTGAGGTATGTATTGTTATATCTTTAACAATAAATATTTGGATTTTGTTTTTTCAGCCAGTATAAGCACGTTCTTATTTAAATTATGTATACTACTGGAATGTTTTTGTAGTTATCGATATATTTTTCTAATTCAGTTAAATTAATTTTTCATTTTTTAATTTTTCATGTTTTTATTTTCTATATGGCCTGTCTTTAATAAACAACTTTAATTATGGATATTTGAAATACATTCAAACGTAAATAGGATAATATAATAACAAGGGCCCCCGATGCCAAATATCCTGCTTTAACAATCAGGAGACTGTTTTTCCCTGTTAAGCCATTGTTTCTTTGTGTGTGTATACATGTGTGTATATTTACTCACATTAACACATATGCACACACTCATACATATATGTGTGCACATATAGGCACACATGTATACACATGTACATATATACAGATATGTGTGTGTGTTGTGTGAGTATATATAATACATGCATATATATATTTTCTAGTGTATGTTGTAAGTTGGTTTATGTTTCTTGTGTCCGAATCACATTTTGTTTAAACTAAGAGTAAAACCCATCTAAGTAATGAGGATTCAAAGCCCCATTACGAAGTGCTTGATTTTCCTATTGATTTGTGGACAGGCGAGAGAATCTTAGCCCCTGGGCAGGGAGGGAGGAAGCATTGTGCATCTCCAGTTCATCGTACATCTTGCTGTGCTAAACCTAATGTCCAGGGCTCTGAATGGAGCAGAAACAGGGCCCGGGGAGTGTGGCTAAAAAGCGCTTTTTGAAAGACCAACACACAGAAAAGAGCGTTCCCGTGCACAGCGTGTGACAGGAGTGAGGCACTTTGCCCGATCAGAGGTGAGATGGCTGATTTCCAAAGGATATCTGCCTCCGTCTGGCTATGAGTACCTTTTCTGAAGCCTGACAGTGGGGACATAGGCACAGGATTGTAGAAGGGTGAGGGGGGTATGGGTCAGAGGATGCCGGGCATAGGCTGTTTTCCTTCTGTTGATGCCGATGGCCTGGACCATCCGTGTTTGAGTCAGCACAGAAGTGCTGGTGTCTGACAATACGACTGGTGACAGGAAGCACATGGGTTGCCATTTGGGTCCTCTGGATGGTGATGCAATGACATTCTGGGATCTACTGGTACAGAGAGTGCTAGGATCCGTTGAGACCTTACTTAGGGAAGATCACAGATATCCCTCTTTCCCAACACACACACACACACACACACACACACACACACACACAGACTCACTCACTCACTCACTCACGACTCTGCAAAGCAAGGAAACCTGCACTGAGCCATCTGGCCCCTCCCTGCGTGGCTCCCTCTCTTCCCATTAGTGATTGTATTTTGGCTGATTAAATCAATGTGTATAAGAGGATGGCTTGGTCCCCTCCACCTGTATCTTCCCCGAAACATTTGTGATGTTCTCATAACCTCAATTTGGGGATAGGATTGGGTATAATCAGAAAAAGCAAACATGTGGGCTGGGACAAGTTTACGGATTATGTATTTATATTGAACATTTCCATGTATGCTATTCCTAATATTCAACACAGCTTTGTGGGGTTGAAGATATACTTATTGGTGATGTTATGATTATTATTATTAATATTAACTATGATCACTGATCACCTCCCCATCCAGGCACAGTACCATAGATGCTTTATCCTCATTATCTGACTTGGTGGTCACAGTGCTCTTGCTGGGCATATGTAGTCCGTTTCACTGGGTCTCGGGAGTTCCGTTAGTTACCTAGCATCACACAGCTAGCCAGCAACAGAAATGGGATTTGAACTTGATCAGGCCTGACTTCTCTGTCTGTGGGTTTTCACTTAGTGGAGGGGTGGGATGTGGGCATTGATCCCCAGAAGGTCAATGCTATTTCTCTCTTTGTCACTCATATACCTGGGGTTTGTTTCCTCGAGGGGTTGAGTTGTGCATTTGGTCTGGGCAGAGTACAAATGCGTACACCACCCACAAGGTAACTTTCTCATCTTACATTTCTATACATTCTTAGAAGTAGTTTTTATTCAAAAATTATGTACATGGTAATTTTTACATAGTACAGAGAAATCTAAATGACAAATCTCTTCCCAACATTCATTGAACATCAGTCCTTCTATCAAAAGATAACCCCTCTGTGTCCTTCCAGAAAACACAATGCCTGCACCAGCAGTGAATTTATTCATGTATGTTATATGCTCACATTTAATACATATCCATCTAAATAAAAGCCCGCTAATTCTTTCCTGGTTGAAAAAAATAATGCACTTATTTTTAAACATTTTGCAGGTATAGTCTCACATACCCAAATATGGAGCAAGATATAATTCTGCATTTCAGAAGCCATCGCTCGAACCTTGCCTGTACCTTTTTGTCTTTTATTCAGATAGGTTTGTCTATAGTTCTTACGATTGTAATCACACTGTAGTCTGATTAACCCAACATATTTTGGCCACCTTTCCATATCAGTAAATATTCCGTGGCAGTGTAGCTCCAGCGCCTCGACAGCCTACCTTCGTGACTCAGGAAACGAACCCCTCACTGCTGGGCACGGATGCTGCTTTCCGTTGTCACGGTCACAGGCAGCGCTGCTGTCTCCTTGGGCTGCTTGAGGCTTTCAAACGCAGACCGGTCCTTCTTCTTCAGAAAGGTTGTTCCAGTTCACATTCTTCTTTTCAGATGTGTCTGCGGGTCTGTTTTTTTCACACCTTTGTCATCACTGTGTATTTATCATTTCATGGCGATCTGTATTATTTTCTGAAAGAGCGTGTATCCCTGTTTCACTGAAAACAGAGAGGAAAGCGGCTGGGGGTGCCTGGCAGTTGGTCCCTGTACTCTTCTCAACTTTAAAGATGTGTTGAGCAAAAAGTTTTAACATTTCACATAAACACCCTTAAAGCTCTCAGACTAATCTCTAATGTAGGGTGTGCAAATTAAGTTTTTTGCTGTGCTTAATCCTTATTAAAGCACTGATCATTAGGAACCCAAAATTGCTATAAGGAGAGTGCTTAGAAAACAGAAGGGATCAATAGTTGGTACTTAGGAAATAAATGGAACAACTTTTGTTTGTTTTAAATCCACCTTGGAGCTGAAAGGTAGAAAGGCTTAAAATGAGTTAGATTGTGAGTTTCTAAGCATTTCATAGCTTATATGGTGAACCAGGATTTCAAAAATATATTTAACTTGTCTTAACTTTCTCAAAAGCTACAGAGATGCATATGATTTTTTTAAATGACTTGAATTTTCACTGTGGGTGGGGGGAATAAACCTGTTAGGAGATACAGAGAAATGCACAGAAGCCCTGATTTTAAGAAGCTCATGATGTGGTGTAAGAAAACTCCATGAAGCGAGGACTCCACTGGACTCTCTAATCCCTGCTTCCCAGGGGAGCCGCGGCCACCCGCCTGCGGCAGGACGCCACTCCTGGCCTGGCGCGGTCAGGGAAGCCTCCCTCGGAGAGGAGACTGTGAGTTTAAGTCTGGTTTGGCACTGCAACGACAGACACCTAATTTTGTGACTGGAGTGTCGCTAGTGTCCCGTGAAGGGCATGGTGCTCACGTGGCAAACTTTGTGCTCCAGTATTCAGTCACCAGTAAATAATATAAAATGAGCTTCATCAGTGTTTCTCAGAATTATGAATTTCAGGATTCAAAAATCTTTTCAAAAGGAAACAAAAATATGAGGACACCAAGTTAGGCTAGCCGAAGAGTTGTTTTAGTTATTTACTCTAAGAAAAGATGATAACGACAACAACACAATCCCAACAAAATGTAACAACTTGCTTTTGTGGAGAGTCAGCCTTACAAAAGGAAGGGCATTTTCACACCGAACGTTGTAAGGATGCACACTACTCTGAAGGACGGCCACTTCTTATCTCACTGGCATTGTATTTGGAACTACGTAAGTGCCTCCTTATCCGCAGTTTGGCTTTCCCAGGTTTAGGTTTACGTGGTAGTTATCAGTGGTCAGAAAATATTAAATGGAACACTCGAGCAATAAACAGTCTCTAAGTTTTGAATTGTGCACTGTGCTGAGTGGCAGGATGAGACCTCATGGGGTCAGGGCCCCCGCCCCTGGTCCCTGTTGTGCGGGAAGCAAATCACCCCTTGGAGCGTCTCTGTGCTGTGCAGGCTTCCCGCCCCTAGTCAGGCAGTAGCTTTATTGGCAGTCAGGTCAACGGTGTGGTATCGTGGTGATGGTGTTCACGTAACTTTTATTTTACTTAATAATGGCCCCAAAGCGCAAGAGTAGTGACGCTGGCACCTCCGACATGCCAAAGAAAAGCTGTAAGATGCTTCCTTTTGGTGAACAGGTGAGTGCAGTTCAGTAAGATGTTTTGAGAAACGGAGTGGGGAGCGGGGCGGGCGGACAGGATGGTGGGAGAGACAACCACGTTCACATAACTTGTACTGCAGTACATCAACATTGTTCCATTTTATTATTAGTTGTTGTTAACCTCTTAATGTGCCCAATTTATAAATTGAACTGTATCCTAGATGTGTATGTGTGGGGAAAACCTCGCATGCCTAGGATTTGATGCTACCCACACGTCAGGTGTCCGCAGGGGGGTTTGCAACTTTGTCCCCTTAGGATTAGACAAGACCTTGATTTTAGCCTTCCTGCGAAGTTGCAGAAATAGCCCAAAGGATTCACTTACCTGCCCCTGATTTAAACAGTTTTCCTGCCCATACATACTGATAAGAACAGGGAGTTACCACTGGCACACAGTGTTACCAGTACTACCTGACTCAGAGCCAGTTTTCCGCAGCGTATCCCTTTCGCTCAGCATCCGGGGCCCGGGCCCACCTTACCTTCGGTCCCTGTGTCTTCCTGGTCACCTTCAGTCTCCGACAGTTCCTCATCCCCTCCCTGTCCTTGCTGATCTTGGGACTTTGGTGTGTTTGACATTTTCTCGTGATTAGATTGAATTTAAGCATATTTTGGCGAGAACATCATAGAAATGATGTGTCCTTCTTCGTGCATGATATCAGGTCGTACATTATGCTGATATGTCTTATCACTGGTGATGTTAGTAGTGGAGTAACCTTGATCATTTGTTTAAGATGATGTTCTGCTGAGTTTCTCTACAGTAATGTTATTAACTTTTTCTTCATAATTTATAAATATTTGGGAAGAGGTGCTTTGAGATTATGCTGATCTCATCTCTCTTCTTAAACATTCACACGTGGACTTTTAACATCCATGAGTCCACCTCGCCTGCAGCATTTATCACTGTGGTGTTTGCCTAATAATGATTTTATATTTCCCGCATGCCTTCTACCTTTATTAATTAGAATTCTTGGAAAGGAAAAGCTGTCTCTTCTCCCCTATTCATTTATTTATTCAGTGATTTTATTTATATTAGTATGGGTTCATGGGTGTATTTTTATTCTATGGCTTCTAGTCCAATACTATCATTATTTACTTTGCTACTCAAATTGTTCCAGCTTTGGCCATTAGGAGATTCTTCTGGCTGGCTCCTGTGATGGACTGTCATTCACTGCATGCCCAGTGTTGAATTTGTGTCTTGCCCCCTCGCCCATAGAAATAATGGAGAAGACATGGGGGAAGTGGTGATGGGGATGGGGATTAGGACAAAGAAAGAACAGACAGTCGTGGTGCTTGCAGGAAAGGCAGTTATTCCTTTTACAACCGGAAGGGGCATGGATGTTTCCAGGGAGTACCCTCTGCTTAAAAATAAGACACAGTTCAGCTAGAATGCACAATGTGCCAAGCAGGTGCTGGGCCACCGAGGCCATAGACATTTTACCCAATCCTCCCACCATCTTCTTGTGAAGGGGATTTTAATACTGTGGTTTGGCAGATGGGAAAAGTGAGGTTCTAGGGTTCCAAGAGGTCAACACACAAAGGAAGTGGTGGAATCAGGATCACATCTTGTTCCCGGATCCCCAGGGAATGTCGCTGTGCACTTTTCACAGAGGACCCCTTCCCCAGGAGTGGGCGGGGTCGGAGAGAAAAGTTCCTGCCTGCTCCGTCCACAGTGCCACCCTGCCCCTCCCCACCACAAAATCTTTTCTAACCATTGTCAGGAGAAGGAAATACCTTTCCATGCAGTATTCGCTGAGATGCTTGTGTGTGTGTGTGTGTGTGTGTGTGTGTGTGTAATTCCTCACCCTTCTGTAATCTGTAGATACACATATATTTATGCCTTCTTGTCAATTTCTTGACTTTCTAAAATCTTGCTTTTAGAGTGTGCAAGTGTGAGAAGTTTTAACTTGCAATAATTTCACAAGAGATCTGCATCAGAGTACCCCAGAAGAGAGCATTCCTCTTCCTCCTGATGTACTTGAGCACCACTATTCATTGTCCTCTGCTAGCCCGGTTTTATTGGTGGGTCCGTGACCTATTAGGGAGGACGCTTGGATTCTGGAAGGGAGCTTGGCAACACCAGGAGCTCCATTCCTTGTAGCGTGCAGCTGAGACAATGGAGGTTCTGGGGGAGGCAGGAACGTGCCAAGGTCACATACAGAGTTCAGGGTAAACCTGACTGAGGAGCCAGGGGTGTGGACTCCAGGCTGCCTTTCTGCCATCTTGCCATGGTGCTTACTCAAGAATGCCTGTCACCACCACCAACGTCCTACTGACCAAGTGGATAAAAGGAGCTCTTCAGAAAGCTTTCTTAATAATAAATGCTTACATTTTCTCTCGGCCCCAGGCCAAATCCCTCCTCTCAATCTTAGTGACCTTGCCCTTATTGGCCTGTTGATGTCGCTATCCATCCATAAGCCTCCTTTCCAGGGACTGTGTTTGCAGCAAAGACTATAATTTTATTTTGGGTTTGGATATACTGATTACATTTTAGCTTCTGGTATATTTCCTTACCTGTCACAGCCATTAAATTTATTTTAATAGTTACTCTACCCTCCTGATAGCCACTAAAGGGGGAATTGGATATTGTCTATCAATTGGCTTAGTCTGTGAACTGAGGCCGTATCTAATTACAAGGCATTGTATCGGTTCTGATTTATTAACCATTTACTGGGCTTTGGAGAAGGTAGCGTTTTTAGTAGCAGTATTTTGCCTGGTTGTAGCTTTCCAGGAGGGCAGGGTGCCCGGAATATCACTGATCTTACAGTTATTACTTTGTGTCATATATAATCTTGTTTTTTCCCTGCAACAAATAAATCTTTGGGTCTCCCTGAAAAAAAAAAGGAAAAAAACATTTGTGGTTACAGTATAATAAAAATAAACCGTTTGTCGTGACTGCAGCTGACATTTATCAGCCCGTTTGTGGGTGCTCTTTCTCTCTCTCTATAATACAGAACATAATTTGTCACTTTGTAAATACATCCCAGTCTAAATCCCTGCCAGCATCTGTTAGTGTTTGAAGGATTAATGTGCTGCCCTGCGCACGTCTGCACTTGCAGGGAACAGCGTAGCCCATGATTATGGATCTTGGGAGAGCAGGGGAATGGCGTTTTCTGTGCTTTTTCCTGCACGCGGTCTTATTGGCCTTGTCCTGATTTTTGTTGTCCTTACCCTGTTCTGCTTGGATACCTGAAATTTCATCATTTACAAGGATTCTGGTGGTCCTTGACCTCCTTTTCTCCTTTTCATGGCAATGGTCACAGGAATAGCGGTTTAAATGCACTATGGGTGAGAGTGGGGACCCTTTGGGTTTGGGTTCCACATTCTACTTTCATCTGATTTATGACCTCAAGCTGCTTCATTTCTACTTTCTCACTCATGAAATGAAGGTGCTAGTGCTAATACCTGTAACTTAAAGGCACTGAGGCTGTAGGAGTAAACCCACACTGATGCAAAGTGCCCAGCAGAGAGCCCGGCCGGGAGTAACTGTGGGGCTGTACCGCCTTTCACCATTGTTGGCGGGATTGCTTTCCTGACTCAGTCCATGGAGCTCCACCTGTCAGCTGGGGGGTGCCTAGCGCCGTGAGGCCGCTGGTGGTTCTGATTCTGTTTGTTTTTCTTTCCTTATTAGTGGGTTGTGTATTTGTTTGGAAATATTCATATCCCTGTAGATCAGGTGGGTGATGGGTCACTGGCCCAGAAAGCATTCTGCCAGTGAGGGACTGTGGTCCTCACCAAAGCTTAGCACTAAATCCTGGCAAGACTGAGGGACCGAAACCCATCACCAATGGTCGATGGTTCAGGGGCCCGCTGGAAGGGCCATCCCTGCTCTTTTCAGCAGAAGGCGTGAATTCGCCTGAGTGATAATGTGTCCTGTAGTTCTTACTACTTTATGGAATGACACTAGTATATAAACCATGCATAAGCATGGTTCAGAGAAATTACAGGAAGTGGAAGAAACGGCCTCATTAGTAATTCTTTTGTGAGCAATCTCTATTTCATTTTTCATTCTTTTCATTTTTTGTGTGTACTTCTGCCTGTCCTGCTCCAGTGGTCTCCTCTCCCAACCTCTGTTTCTGTATTGACAGTTCTCTTCTTTCCAACAAAAAGAAGGTGTATAGTTGTCTTTTCATCAGAAACTGTCTTTTACTGTTGTTTTGTTTTTGTTTGACATATAAATGCATATGAGCAGGACAGAAATATCATGCCCACATACCCAAGTGGCCAAGATGGCGGCTTGTGATATGATGCTTGTTGTTAGGATTCTAAAAAGAATCATTAGCAGATCTAGAAATATATCTTTGATTCTCAGTGAAAAAAATATCTATTCTTCTCTCCCTAAATGCCCAAGGATTGGCATATCTGGAAAATATCTAGAAACCCCTATTTCAATTTTTTGACAGGTTTTAATAAAATTCTCAAGGTGACAAAATATATTTCGGTATCCAAGCAGATGTGTGGAATCGCAGGAACCATTTAGTGCTGATACTTACAAAGTGTAATACTCCCCAAATTTGGGCTTTTAGTAGGAGAGACATTTTGCGAGGAGCAGTGTTAGCAGATGCTCACTGCTAAATCCGTTGCACGTCCCTAGTTCTACACACCGTTTGGGCGTCTTTGCACTGTGTGTTGCCTGGGTCTTTACCAAATGGCCTGTGTGATAAAATAAGACGTGCTGTAAGGCATGGTATGATGTTCTCCCGTTTTCCCTGACATTCATTGGAGTCCGTGAATAATATTAATTATCAGACTGTCAGACATCAGGAAACACATCCAACTTTCTTGACTCTTGTTCTAAAACAGGAGTCAGCAAATGATGCGCTGCTGGGAGGAAACCAAGCTCAACACCTGTTTTTGTAAATAAAGTTTTATTGGAACATAGCCATACCCATTCCTTTACATTATCTGTGGTGGCTTTTGCTTTTGTGCTACAAAAGTAAAATAGTTGTTAATGGCCTGCAAAACCTAAAATACTACCTGGCTCATTTGAGAAAAAAGTTTTCTGGCTCCTGTGCTAGAAGACTCAAGACCATTTGAAAAAAAAGTCTGGTCCACTAAGTCAGAGTGAGCAGGTAGTTAGCTTCGCATCTTATTTCTTCACATATGGAAGCAATTCCAATTACACATTACTTATCAAATTTGGTTAATCCAAAGGGGGGAGAATGGGGATAAAGGAGAGGTTGAAGTTAGCTGTTTTTGTTATAATAAAGCTAAAAATTTAATGGTGAGAGTAAAACAAATGTAAAAGGCTTTGGGTTCATGGAAAGAACAACATTCTCGGGAGTGTACATTTGGCCCACCGTGATCTCTGCACTTGCATAGTTTCAGTGTTGGGAAGAAAGTTCTGGCACAGAGACAGTAGTGTTATCTTATAAGGAGAATTGGCTTATCAAAGTGGAGGGAGAACTGAATCCCACTTCTGCCAGCTGCTAATTATATGGGTTTTGAACAGACTTTTTTTTTCCATGCCTTCTTGGCCTTTGTTTTGTTTATAAAAATACAGGTCATTAGGTCTGTCTTGAAGGGCTCAGCAGAATAAAATGTGACAAAGTTCATAGTCATCTCTTCCCTCATGGAATGGATTTTGTAAATCTATACAGGGGAAGAAAGCCTTAAGTCCTGGATGTGTGATGAAAGTGACACCTGGATTCACTGGAAAATGTGACCGTCAGCCCAGACATCTCCAAGTCCTTCTGGGGGATGCCCTGCAGACGCAGAAAGGGGTGCAGCCTCCTTCAGGGAAGTCAGTGTTCTTCTTAAGGGAAAGTACCAAGTGGACTGGGGTCTCCCTTTACAGAGGTGGGAGCTCTGGGCCAGCCTGTCACACTGCATGCAGAAGCTCTGCCTCTCTACCAGCCGAAGGGAGAAGGGAAGATGTCTTCATAAATATTGAAGAGGCAGGAGAGCGTGTACTGAGGCCAAACTGCTCTAACATGCATGCCACTCCGAAGTTGCTTCTAATGGACATTTATTTATAAGTTGGTGTCCCCCATGCCCCTCCCCACTCTAATGCAGCCTGAGATGCGGTTCTAAAAACATGCAGTCTGTGTCTCAGCTGGCTTCGAACAGAATTATCCGATGTGATTCACTTGTCCCGTTTGGCTGTAAGAGAGGAGACCACTGAGCAGGCCCGACGTGGATAAGGCTACGTGCTGATGCATTTGCACCAAGAGGACAGGGCACCCAGTCACTGCACTGAACCCATGTGCAAGCGTTGGCCTCACTTTCTCATTCTATGTGGCCTCACAGCCTTGCCTTTCCACAGCTCCTGTTTGGGCTTCATTTCCTGAAGGAGCCCTGGTTGAGTGTCAGACAAGCCCTGGAAACCTCACTGGCCCACCCGACTCTTTCTTTCTTTCTCTGCCTTTCTCTCTCTCTCTCACCCCCGGCCACCCCGGTTACTACTACTATGAGGCTCTCTGGAAAAACAAACAGGCTTGTGTGAAAAGTAGCCTCACTGGCCTGATAAGGCTACTGAGCTGAATTATTTGAATTAATTCATAAGTCATCATGCACTTTTGTCTCTGAAAGACTTTCACAGGCTTATTTTATGCCATTTGTCCATTTCTGCTTGCAAACTGGACTGTTCCTCCCCGAGCACACCTCTTTCTTCTGTTGTCTTGGTAAAAGCAGCACGGAGCAGCCAGCACCCCTGACATTCGGGCTCTTCTGCCCGGCATCAGGCTCTGCAGGTGCCAGGTCTGCCTTTCACAGTATGACGGGCAACAGGCTCACCACATGTGTTCCGGTGCATGACACAGGTCCTCTGGGGTGTCCCTGGGCGACAGGTGGCTGTTCATTTGGTGAGAAAAAGTATCTAAACTCCTTTTGTCTAGTGGCTCCACTGTTCCCTAGGATCTTATTATAATCTACATTCATCTTATGGGAGGAGAAAGAGAATATGGAGAACCCAATTCAGGTTCATATGAATAATAGAAAAGGAGTTACATAGTGTTCCACTCAAAGGTCATTGGTGGAAACCCAGATGCCCCCCTCAATGCAGTCTGGGAAATGTAGTTCCTGGCCGGCCAGTCTCTTCTCAGGACAATCCCAAACTGTGGAAAGGGAAGAACTAGTTTGAGAAAAGCTAGTTCTCTCTATCTACAGTGTATATTTTTATATAACATAGAGGTAATTTTTAAATTCTAGTCTGTTGGTTTCTGCCTTTTAATGTATGGATTTAAATCTATTTCTATTTCTTGTGATTATGGATATATTTATACTAATTTCTATATTTCATTTTGTGTTTCTTCTCTATGAAGTGTTTTTATTATTATTTTTAAATTTTTGGGACATTTTTGGATTGATTCATTTTCTTTATATCCTGTGTACTCCATATGTCGTTCCGGTTTTCCTGCTGTTACTTTGGAAGCTGAAGATTTCCTTCCTTCCTTCCTTCCTTCCTTCCTTCCTTCCTTCCTTCCTTCCTTCCTTCCTCCCTTCCTTCCTTCCTTCCTTCCTCCTTCCTTCCTGCCTCCCTGCCTCCCTGCTTCCCTCTCTCCTTCCTTCTCTCCCTCCCTTTTGTAGCTACTCTTGAAATTTTTATATACATATTTACATTTCTCTTACAAAGTAAAAAGTTATTTGTCTCCATTTAACCAACAACACCAGACCCTACATGATTTACTGGGTCAATGAAATCCCCCCAGTAAATCTGATAAAAAAATTTCTTGCTGTTGTTTCAAATTTTCTTCTAATTCTTCTTTAAGTGTAATTGATTCAGCCCTGTGCAAATGTAAAAGATGCACAGAATTTGGGGATAACTTCAATGTGACTCCTTTTGTGTGTGTGTATGGTGTTGAATTCTCATCTTTTTCCACCTTTATGAGTGTTTCGGTTGGAACCTATAAGACGCTGCTTAGGCAGATGCTACATTAACCAGGAAACCTGATTTCTCTCTGGAGCATATTTTAAAATTTTTTCTAGTTTATCTGTTGAATATCCTGCCTTGCTTTTGAACCTCGGAGAGACTTCTGTCTTTGGATTCATCCATAAATTAAAAACAACCTTTGTGGTCACTCTTTAAGCATGATGGTGCTGTCACCTGGTTTGTATACGGAGCTCATATCCATCCTCACACAGTGTGGCCAGTTTCTGAGAGGCAGGTGCTCAGCCCGCCAGCCTAAAGCACCAGGAGTAGTGCCTGGCTTTCCAAATGGCTCATGGAAAATCTTTGCCAAAATCACTACCTTACTTTTATTTCTACTTATGAAAATTGACCAGGTTTGTTGGTATGTTATATATTTATTCACTTATTTTCTGAATTAAAGTTTGTCCTGAAAACCTACTCTGTGTACCAGGTATTAGAGATAGAGATATAAAGCTGTGTTTTCTAATTTACTATAAATGTCACTGTGAATTATTGGTGCTTTGGTTTTCTTTCATAGTCTCCTGCAGTGTTCTTGGGAATGGAAATTGCTATAACCTTTTTGGAGGACACCCAGCAAAAATCTATCAAATTTAAAATGTAGATATTTCTTGACCTAGCAATTCTACTTCTAGGAATTTGTTCTTTAGAAAAAATATCATATACTCCAAAGTATAAGTATTATAGCATTGCATTCAGTAACAAAAATCTGGAAACTATATAAAATAATAATAATTACAATAAGAACAGTAGTTAACACTTATAGGATATCTGTTTAAGATACTTTCTGTTGATATTATTTCACTGAGTTCTCACAGAAATCCCAAGGAGGGGTTTTTACATTATTTCTACTTTTATAGATAAGGAAATTCAGGCATCAAGAATTTAAGTAAAAGTTCATAAATCTAGTGAAGGATGTAGAGGGCTGAGCCCTCCAAAGGGATAAGGTTTTAGTAAATGATCAAAAATCCCTACAATGGACTAACCATACAGGTTGAAACTAATGGGAGTAGAACTCTACATAGATTTATTTAATTATGTGTTAATTGGGAAAAAACAGGCTGTAAAACAGCACATGAGCTATGAAACGATGTTTGTGGGGAAACACTGTTGCACGATGTTTTTGTATGTGTAGAAATGTACTCTGGAAGGATGTGCACCAGGCTGTCACTCTGCTTCTCTTGGGGGCACTGGGGCTTGGGAGATGCTTTCACTTGATACATTCTACACTTCGGCATTATTCGTACTTTCTTCAACAAGCCCGTTTTATTTTTACAACTAAAGATAAATTTAAATAACTGAAAACTTCTCAGGGTAAACAAGAGTTCCTCTCACTGGCTCACACAGGCGTTCTGGGCACGGCTGACAGCTGGTGCCAGTGGTAGCAGGCTCTCTGAACATCGTGGGAGGTTCAGCAGCATCCCCAGCCTCCCCAGCCTCCCTCCATTAGAGGTCAGCACAGCCCTCCCACAAGCCGTGCAGACCAGGCACTGCAGGGTGACCCTGCTGGGTAGAATGCCCCTGGGAACCTCCGGGGGAGTCTGCACGCACTGTCCTCTCTGTGTGTGGTATTCTACGTTCCGACGGCTGTAAGGAAAGTATCTCCCTCCCTAGGAGGTTCTTTCAGACTTCACAAGCCCTCCATGTGGGATTCAGAATCCTCTAAACCAGAGCAGACAAATCTGGTTTTTTACCTGTTACCAGATAATCAACGGGCCGTGGATCTCTGTGTTTTGAGCTGCACACCTCTTTTTGAATCTTCCGGGGGCGGGCACTGATTTTTCTTTTATCGGCGACTACCCTAGAGTAGGGGGTTCCAGCACTTAACGAGTTTCATTAAGAACACAGCTATTACGTGTTCAAAATATACAGACTGTTCCTGTTGAGAATATAATTATACAGTAAATTAGCGACGTCCAATATGTTGCCTTTTAAGCAGATTTTTGATGTTTCCAGTACTTACATGAGATATTGGGCCTGTTTATTAAGAGTCTTCAACTGTGTATGAAACTAGAGCAGTCAAAGTAATGGTGTCTGCTGAAGGATTCTTTATCATGTGAATTTACCTTCAGTCATCTATTATTTATTTCAGCTATTTTATATGCCATTATAATAAATATTATGACAGAGAAAGCTTTTACGCTTCAACTTATTGTACTACTCTTTACTTGCCTGCAATCCTTCAGGAGAATGTAACCATGCTTTACCTATAGTTAACGTAAATCATCACTTACATTAGAATGAAAAATTCACTATGAAAAAAAAGGCTCTTTCAATAGCAAGGCATAAATGCACCATCATGTTGACTGCCAAACCCCTGTGCCTTTCGCCGTCCTTCCTTAAACTGTTTTTAAGCTGCAAAGTGAATACATTGCATAGAGGGAAATAGGAAGATTTTAGAATATTTTCACTCTCTTGTTAGTTTCTGGCAAGATAAGCATTTTTTATCCAGAGTGCAAAATATTGCCAATTACTGTCTAAGCATTTTTAATAGTTCTGCTTTACGTGGCACCTAACTCATATACCAAATTAAACAAGCTGTTATCCAGTGCAATTTCTCCTTGAATCAGCCTTACAATTACCTATAGGTATTGATATAGTTTATTTTATAAATTGAGTTCCAGCAACACAAGGCAAAATTTTTGACCTGTACATAATGAAGAAAAAGTTGTCATGGTTTTCTTATACAGGGTATTTTTATATTTCGGTGAGGACAGAGTTGGGGGGCACTTCATATAGGAGTGAAGGTTGGTGCCTGATGGTCCACCTGAAGGTCAGGAAGGGCAGACTCAGCCCCTGTCCTTCATGGCTCCGAGAAAAGTCCAGGCCTTTGCCCAGGACCATGTTTGGTGTGGTTTCCTATTTTGAAATGTGGAATCTTCTCTAAGAGCATTTTTCTTATTAAATACGCTGTGGCATCCAGACTGGTACAGATGTGTAGAGCCAGAAGAGACCCCCAAACTTTCCTTCATCTTTGGGTGCTCTGTTGGAGAGAGCATTGATCAGCACACCCTTTCATCTTTAGGCTTGGCCCGCACTGGGCCAACTTCGCGCCAGACTTGCGCACAATGCTGGTTGGGTTGTTCCACCCAGAGGTACAGGCGCTGACAGTAAATGCAGTGTTTATTTTCCCCTGCGTTTCCAGGCGAAGATGCAGCCCTCCACCATTAACATCACGTAAATAATGCTGGAGAGATGAGCGTTATGAAGTCCCATGTAGGATATTGATGAATTATTAAACCAGTTTAGTTAGGTCTGTGTCGTAGATCAGTGAGTAATGTCATGTCAATAATATGCTCAGCGCCAGTGTCTCTTACTGTTGTAAATGTGACAACTTCTATTTAAGGTTTCCGCACATAAAGTCAGGACCGCAAGTATGAGCAGCAGGCGGGCGAGGGACATCAGCATAATGCAATTAAGGCCCATTGGGCTGGAATTTGCAGGATGCCATGAGCAGTAAGCTCTGAGTGTAGATCATTGCCTTCGTTACGTTTTCTCTTCCCGCAATGGGCTTCTCTTGTAAATTCCAAGTGCACAAAGTAAATACGATGTGAAATGGACACAAATAAGAATATACAGGTGATGCTCATTGCTTTATAGCCCCCGGTGTTACGTGTTGAAGGGCATGACGACGAGGGTGCAGCGCAGTGGGCGTTTCCCCAAGGACACGAGCTTCAGGGCCGGCCACGCCCCATGAGGAGCCTGGATCTCTGCCCACGAGCTGTGCCACTTTACACTCTCTCGACCTCTGTGTTCCCATCTGTAAAGTGGGCGACATAATGTGCTTTAAGAGTACACATTATTATTTTCACATTACTATTAACTAAAAACTTAATGCCACGTGTATCATAGGTGTTCATTGTTTTTTGACCTCCAAATAATAATAAATTTGTGTAAATGAGAGCTTTTTTGAGGGAAGCCCAGAAATAAACTTTTCTGTAAACATGAGAGAAGGTTAGGTGGGCGCCCATCCAGTCTGCATGGACTGGCACTTCCGCGTGAGAATCCACACTAGCCAATTCCCCGTGAACACCCCATCTCGTGCCTGCAGTTTCGTGTGGTATGTCCCACATGGCTGAAACAGAATCTCTTCTGGGAGTGTTGGGGGCTGGTCTCCCCGTGCCCCTTCATCAAATTTGGGTTCCTCTGTCCATTCACCTCCCATAGGTGTACGGGGCGCTCCTCTTTTTGACCAACTCAGAAATGGTGCTTTCAACACAACCCAACGAAGACCTGTTCTCACCTGCTGCTAGACTAGGATTGTATAGAAAGTGGCCAAGCTGAGTGTAGGGAAAAAACCCTATGATTGGATGAGAATATTGTGAAGCCCATCCCCACTGGCTCTCATCAACCATGCCCCCTAACACCCACCACCCAGACCAAATACTTTGGGTGCATTATGGGGAGAGTTCAAATAGTGGGGAAAAGTCACCTATATTTTCTCAGCTAATAATTCACAGACAGTTTATAATTAATGATGGTTTTTAAAAACATTTCATTTATTTATTTTTAGAGAGAGGGGAAGGGAGGGAGAAAGAGAGAGAGAGAAACATCATTATATGGTTGCCTCTCACGTGGCCCCTACTGGGAACCTGGCCCATAACTCAGGCATGTGCCCTGACTGGGAATCAAACTGGTGACCCTTTGGTTAACAGCCTGTGCTCGATCCACTGAGCCACACCAGCCAGGGCTAATTAATGATGGTTTTAAGTAACAATTAGTTTTTTCAGTATGTTTGGTCACTCAAATTTTATATATGTATATGGTTTCCTATAAGCCCGGCACCATAAGATATTACCTTTTTTTGTTCTTTCATTGTTGGTAAGTACAGTATGGATGTGAGACATTCTCTCTTACATGCAGAAAAGAAAAGAAGTAAAGGAGTTAGAATTCATAGAATATGCATTTACCTTTAGAGGCAGTGTTACTGAATGAATGAATGAATGAATGAATTCACTCTTAGAAATGTTGTCTCTCTTGTTGCCGACCATAGGCAGGACAGCATGCTGCCTCTGTATGAGGCAGTTCCAGATTTGGAGGTTTTCCCAGGGACTGGTCTTGCTGTGAGGGTCTCTGAGTGCCAAGAAGGGTGATGGGTGGGAGGATGGACGGGTCACATGGACATTGAGGAATATGGAATCATGATTAAAACACGGTTTGGTGCGAATTGTGGCTCTTCCAGTTATCGTCTGGGTGAAGCTGTGCAGTAGCTTTCTGAACTTCAGCTTCTTCAGCCGTGAGATGGGTGGCTGGCAATGAATGCCCCCAGAGGGCTGCTGCGGGGATGCAGGGTGCTGTGGGGCACGCACGCACACGGCCAGTGTTCGGAGATTGCTCCCGTCAGCCAGTTATGCTTCACTCAGCCCTTTCCGTGAATAGTGAAGCAGTTCCGTGCATATGGTGACAATGACAACTGCGATGATGATAATGGTAAAACCACAACAAAGACAGTCACAATATCAGGTGCCAGGCACTGTTCCAAGTGCCTTACATATATATTACCTCATTTCCTGATACGGCAGGTGCTATTATTATTTCCATTTCACAGAAGAGAAAACTGCATGTGCAGGAAGGGAAAGTCCTTGCCCAGCTGGTAAGTGCTGGGACTGGACTCAGACCCAGGCAGCCCACTTGAGCCCACAGCTGAATGAACACCTCTTACATTCAAAACACTTACTGAGACTGGGGACTGGGCCCCTCTGGCCTCACGGAGGTTCTGTGAGCCTTCTTCCTGCTGCTCTGGGGCGATGTGTCCTCCTCATCACAGAGTGCTGGTCAGAAATTCTCTGAGCTACCAATGTTACTATTATGAGATGAAGAAGAGAGACCACCATTCCTAATGTGCTTTATTGTGGGAAAACAGTGCTCATCATGTTTTAGCAGTGGCCTTCCAAATAACAGTGATACTAGTTACAATTTATGTGCCCCATACCTCATGTACGTCCTATCTAAGCTGTTCTCTGACCTGCAAGGCGGGTGCCCACTTTCCAATGAGGCAGCCAAGGCCCTGAGCGTCGGAGTGCCTTCCCTGCCCACACGCTGCCGGGGCCGCGGCCGTGCTGGGCGGGGGCTCCAGCTCAGCCTGGCGCCGCTGTCTCTGCCGGGGGTGGCAACAGCTTTCTATTTCTTCGTTTAAATACCACGCAGCCCCCATATGGTTCCTTTGGTTTCAGGCGGTATCACATGTGAGTCACACTTGGCTAATTCATAGTCATGAAATTGTATGAGAGATCACTCTTGCATGACAACGGCAAGCAATCAAAGGATTCTGCGTTTACAGACTCTTAAATCACTGAGACAGGGTTTGGAACTCGACAAAGAATAGACTGAGCGGGCTTGGTCTATTGAGGGCGTCAGTGACTGTGCCACCAGTGAGGATCCCTGGGTCCTGAGGAAAAGCATGAGGAGGACGTGGGCTGCTTACTTAGCCTGTCGTTCTGGCTGAGCCCGGGGTGTCGGGAGCAGGTGGGCTTCGCTCAGCTACTTAGAAGCTGCCTGATGTTTCGTGTGTGAGATGCCACCTGTGCAGTTCTGTTTTAAAATGATGGGTACTAGCATCTGTACACATAATTTAAAATAAATTTACATTCCTGTTTTGCCTGTGATGCTAAGCTTGTGTGCCGTTGTGACTAGAAAAAAGAGTAAGGGTTTAGGGAAGGGTTTGAGAGAGGCATTTTATAGATTTTTGGCGTGAAGTTCTTCCTGTTAAAGCTAAGTAGACAGCTGCGTAGAGAGCCAGGCAGATGGACAGGAAAAGAGGTAGAGACAGACGCAGGGAAGGATGACAGTGTGTGTTGGGGCAGTGGGGCTGTGCATGCATTTGTGTTCATGCCCATCAGTCTTTTAAAAAGTCTTCTGTACTAATGAAAGCACGGTGTAGGAAGTGGCCTGAAATAAGCCCGGAGAGGGAGACAGGGACAAGTCATGGACTTGGTGTTAGTCATTACTATTCTTCATCCCATATTCCCATTTCTCCTGGTTTCTGTGTCCTGACGCGCTGAAGGTCATATAAATTTATCCATGTGATAAAATGCCCTCGAATTACAGGCAAAGATGTTACAAATAAAGAAAATGAGTGCATCCAAAACCTGGTGAAATCTTCTCACTGTCTGAGGTGTAGTAACTTACACCGTGCGGTGCCAGTGTCATGGCTTGGACGGCGTGCTCTGTAGGCACGGGGACGATGTCACCCCAGGGGGACGCTGGGGGGCGGGGGAGTAGGCACTCTAAGTACCACTTCTTGAGAGTCTGCAATTAGTTCCAAATCAAAGTTAAAAGCAACAACAGAAATTTTGTGAATTAAACCGAAAAAGTGAATGGTGGTGAGTCCCAGAGGCGAGGCAGACTTGACAGAAGAGCTCACAATAACAGATTTAGTCTCCTGCCTTCACCTAGCAATCGGCAGTTTGCACCTCAGCAATGGGGTCCGTCAGACGCTGCGTTTTCATGCAGAGCGTGTCTCATGATAAACACTTCATGAAGTTGCTAAGTTTCTTACGGAATCAGAAGTTAACCGCCCCCCTGCCCAACACACACACACGTAAGCACACATCCCTTCATTCTAAAAGCTGTGTTTTTCTTTCACTGGATTTACTGTATTGCACACAGTTTCACTACATTTCTCAGGGTCAGCGGTGGAAACAGAAACCTGATACCAAGGACAGGAGAATTACCTGAGTAATAGTGTGCGGACTTGAATCACTGTCCCCAGGAGCCTAGTAACCCGCGGCCTGTGGATTAGTCTGTTGAACTACTCAATGGCTGGCGACCCCGGGTTCCCCCTGGATGTGTATGTTCTGATTTTGTTCTTATTGGTAGTGGCAGCTCTGTGCTTTATTTTGAAGTGAAAGGGGAGGACCAAAAGACAACTTACCAACTGCAAGTTACACGTGGAGAAGAATGTGAAGGCCCACTTGGCCCTGCCATCATTTTCGTTGGAAAATTGCTTTGGGGTCACCATCTGTGAGTGTCCTCCCTGTTTTATGGTGGTCATTTGTACAAGCATTTTTACAGTACCTCATGGAGTTTTTATAGGGGGCTTGGCTGAGAGAAACAATGCCTACCACTCTTCCCAACAGGATGAATGTCTGCCTTTCGTCCTGGAATGCATTCCGAATTCTGTGAGATTTTGTGTGTGGCAGAGGGGGTCAGGGTCCGAGTGAAGTGAGTGCGGATGGGCCAGAGGACATAAGGTGATGGAGAAAGGCCCCTTTTCGTGCTAGTTCTGAATCAGGTAGTGGAGCATTTATGAGGCATAAGAATCTTCCAGGGGAATAAGTTAGCTTTTGACAGACTTTACACTCTGATTTTAGCCATCAGATGAATATTGGTTATTCAGACAGAAAGCGTGTGGGGTTTTGCTCCTCATCTGGAAGCCCAAGCTGTCTACACAGGGTATATTACTCAACCTCGCTAAGTTCATTTACTTCTCCTGGTGGTAATTTCCTGCTCTGTAGGATGAGGGGCGTGGCCTTGCCTCACTGTCGGTCCTCCAGCTCGAACATTCCCTGATCTTAGGAAACTCGAACAAAACCTGGGTTTCCACTTTCCCCATTTCCTGGGTCAAGTTAAATGCTTCTCATCCTCCTTCCTGAATCTGCCAGTTTGTGCATCTGCCACCATCCTCTGAAGTTCTCTGGATGTGAATCTACATTGGCCAACACCTTTGCCACTGACAGCTGCTGGGTTTGGGGAAGTCATATAACCACTCTCTGGCCCCTTTCCCTGTACCTGGGCTCTTTATTAGTCGTGCCCCGGATCCTCTAGTATGCACCAGAGATTGAGTCTGCTGTGGTCTCCAGGGAAGAGCCTGGCATGTCATCAACGCCAGGTCAGCCACCATGCTGCATGGTGGTCTGCCCAAGCCACCCTTTACTGCGGGTGGCATCAGGGAAGGAACCTGGCACGGTAGACATTTTATCTCTTTCTAGTTAACTTTACGAAATACTTTCTCTCTTCTATACAGGATGTTAGGTGCTTTATACTTAGTCTCACAATTCTGTGAGGAGATCATCAATATTCACCTTTTACAAATAAGGAAACTGAGTCTCAGAAATGTTAAATGGCCCAAAGTCAGAATGTTCCCAGCTGCCTCTGCTTGGTGTTTGTTATTCAAAGCTTGGGAGCCGGGCTAGAGCCCAGGACCTAGGCAGCTAAGACAAACTGCCACAGACCCACTGAGCATCTCCACAGTTTGTGTCCATCCCTGAGTAAGACAGTTCAAGTGCAGGGTGTTCTCAGCAGTGCTGCTTGCATCCCCCCTTTATAGCGTAAGAGGTATCATGCTATTCTCCTTAGTCTGACTTTAGCATCACTGTCTAGACAAGAATTCCCAAGTTAACCATTTGTTTTGTGGGGCTCTTCTTACCTGAACAGGCAGGTGGCCTGGCATCCTGTCTTTGGAGGAGATAGGTCATAGTATTTGATCTTGTACCTCTGAAATCCAGCGAAACTTGAAACTTGAGTGCCCCATAAACACGAGGCAGTGCTTTCAGAATTGCATGAGGAGGCCGTCCAGTGGAATACGATTGCTTCAGAACCCGACTGCTCCAGTCCTAGTTTCTTTCCAGGAGGGAACTTGGGCTTTTGTCCGATACTGACTTGGTGTCAGTGCTTGCTACCCCCACTTCTAGCCTTTGTGATCTCTTGTAAGATGCCACATTAAGAATGGGGAAACGTGGCCCATCTCTCAGTTGTAAGAGTGGAAGGAGGTGGTGCACGTCAATGCCCAGCCCACAGCAGACTCTGCACAGACTGCAGCCGTTAGTAACTTTACGATTACCCACGTGCCCCTCTGTCTATCGAGTCTTCTGGGTTACTGAACGAGGGGGATCTAGGCCAATCATGATCCATCAGCATAATTGACTTTTGCCTGCTTTTGTGCTTTTTATAAATGAATTGTCCTTAATTTTTGATGCAGTTTCAGTGGAATCATTTCAGAACCCCAGTGGCAGCTTTTGAGATGAAAATGTTTCTGCTGAATTCTTGCACCAGCCAGGCTTTGTCCTGGAGTCCCCATAACGTCCTAGTTTTTTGGGATGCAGATTGAGAGGGGACACGTGAGCCTGAAGACCCTTAGGCGCCTCTTCCTCGCACTGCGTGAAATAGCACAACCCCCAGCCTGTCGTTTTAGCAGAATCCCAGCCTCACATCCTCCCTAAACTTGGCAGTAAAAGCCCTGCTCCTCCATTCACTCCAATGATTTATATTCTCTCTGGGCGTCTAATATTAAACAGGGGAATTCCAACATGTTCCATAACACATTTACTGTAACTTGATACCATGAACTAAACTTGCTGTTATTTATCATTTCTTTTTATTTTCTCTCATTGCAGCATAAAGCCAAGGTGGAAGCAATGACCCTGGACCTTGCTGTGCTCCGTAGCGTGCAGCATTTTGCTCAAGCGTTCAAGGCCAAGAATGTGTGAGTGTTCCAGTGGAGGGTTATAGATCATAATATCTTACTATTGTAATGTCTTTATCAGATGACCATAATTGGGAGAACGCAGGGCTGTTGTGTTGTCTTGGCATCCAAGCAGGAGGCTCATTTATATTGGGCCTGTTAAGGTACGCCCTATTTCCCTGACTCTCATTAGGAGACGTGTCATCCATCCAGTAACAGCTTCCCAGATAAAAAGAAAAGACACTATTGAAGCACTAGTGGAAGTGGCTAATGTAAGCCAGATGGGTGTAAGATGCATCCTGATCGTAGACATTTTTGTAGCCCCAGGATCGAGGGAAAGTCTGTTTTAATTGCATTCAGGAAGAAGAAAGCTTAGCTCTCCAGGACTGCAAGGGGGCTGAGGATCAGGGCCTGAGAAGAAGGGTCTGCTGCCCTGCACGCCTGCGATGGTTTTATGTGATGCGTGTGCATGGGTCCAGAACCATGGACTCCCATCTTGAGAAACTTACCCTTATTTCATTCTTTTTCAGCGTTTCAGTATGCCTGGAGGAAGAGGCCTTAGCTAGGGGCTGGCAAATTTTTATACTGGCACACATTATCCCCCCTTTCTAACAGAGAGAGCAGGCCTCAAACCCAAAGCTGAGGCAAGCAGCGGTGGTTAGCTCCATTTTAATTACAATATTTTGTTTCCAAGTGTTTATTTTTACGGTTCTCTCGTATTTTTTTAGGGCAGGCAATACTGGCTTCTTATTTAACATAGTGGTTTAAATTTCATTAAAAAGTAACTTCACTTAATTTTTTTTCTCAGCGGGTTGAATTAACCATGAGGATTAGGTTAATAACAGTACAGTAGGTGCCGAGGACAAGATAGCTCCGGAGGTGGCACCAGCATGCCTGGATTTGGAGAACACTGGTAAAATGATAAGCTGCCTTTCAGCAAGGCTCTGTTAGGATCTTCAGGCAGATGACGGATGTGAAAGGAGGTTCTTAAACCAAACATTCATATGGTGCAGTGTGGCTGTGACCCCTCAGTGCTGTCCAATATCCAGTTCTTCTTGTGTCTCCCTTGGTTTCTCCTTCAGCAGTTTTAGATGGTTACAAGGTCCCTAACGCCCTTTCTGAAGCACGCAAGTGGCCTGAGTCCCTGAAGTTGAAGAACTGAGTGAGAGTCCTTAGTGAGAGAGCGGCATGTCCAGTCAGGGGTGGACTGTGCGCACGCAGGACTAGTGGGACGACACCCTCCGCTTGCCAGCAGCCCCGGGCCAGCCCTCCCGTGTGTGCTCTCGGTGGCATTTGGCAGTGTTGGCTGCCAGCCCTGTCTAGAGCTCTCGGAGAGCCCCAAGCCTGGGGGCAGCAGTAGCTTTTAAGACACTTGCTCATTTATACCTTCACCATTCATTTATCCATGTGTTCGTTTACTTAACACATTTAATGAGGGTCTCCAAAGCCCCAGGCACTTTTCCAGGCTTTGGGAAGAGAGGGGTGACCCTTGGAAGCCGTGTTATCCTGAAGCAAGCCATGGTCTCAGTTGTCAGGAGGCAGTGTTCCACTGCAAATGGCTGACTCCTCAGACTAATGCTTTTGTGGTTGTTTGAGAGAGAATAATAATAACAGTAACCACAACAGCAGCTGCGGCAGCTCATTTATTGAATGCTTCTTATGGGCCATGCACTTAAGAACACTTTGCATGCATTTTCTGATTTAATTCTCAAAGCCGCCCTTTGTGGTAAGTGTTATTTACTACCTCTGTTGTACAGATGCAGGATGTGAGACCAGAAGGGTAGGTTAGTTATCTGAAGGCAGCTGGCTGGGAAACAGAGGGGCTCAGATCCTATGTGGTTCCTCCCTCCAGGGCCCCGCTTCACCACCATGCTGAACTCTCCTTCCTTTTAAATGTGGTGGAAACAGAGATCAGAGGAAGTGAGTGACTTTCACAGGATCACTGGGCAGCCTGGCAGCAGACGCAGGGTTTTTATCTAGCTGTGACTTTTTCGCTCTCTCCCTGACACCATGCTGCTCTAGCCAGAGCTTAGAAGTACTGCCTCTTCCCACTTCCCGTTCTGCGTCAGGCCGCAGTGGAAGAGAGCAGTTCTGCCGGGGAGTGCCAACTGTTACATAACATACCGTCTTCCCAGTCTTAACGGGACCATTAGTTTCTCACCATTAAGTAGTTCAAAAATCATCAAATTCCACTGCCTCTTGTAATCACTGAGGCCAAACTCTTGGAGAAAGCTATCACCCATTTTGCCCTAATCTTAGATTTTAGCAAATGACTCTGAATTTGTGTGCTTCTAGGTGCAGAAACAAGGGCAATTTTCCTTTAGCAAACGCTGTACCACACACCACTTTTTAGATGTCTCTCGAGAGAACAGTGTGCTATATGTTTTAGGGAAATATTGTGGTGGTGAAAATATGCATAAAAAGGGAGTGATTTCAACTTCTGAAATGCTGCCAAAGTGAAATCTCTCCTGGATAGGCAGATGACAGTTCAGTACTTACGGGTCTTTAGATTCTGAGAACTGTCAGAAGTGAATTTAAGTGCTGGTGACCGGGCTGCCAAAAAAACATGTGTAGCTCTATTCGTATAATCACCTCCCATCTTTAGACATTAAAACCTCCTTGTCTGTAAAACATAATGACACATGAAAGAAAGGCTGCCAGTTCAGAGCCAGTGTCTTCATGCGCTGGTGGACTGAGGAGAGGAAAAACCCTTACATTTAAATCCCGAGCGGATGCCCCCATTTAATATTCCATTTTAAAGCTGGTCTGTGAGCACCCCGGAAGTGTTTCCAGCCCCTTTCGCCTGTGTGTGTTCCCTGGGCTCACACTCCAGCTCAGAGTGTTTCTTCGCACCAGGATTAGCAGCACATGACCTATCCTGAGTCTAAAAAAGTAGAGAGAAGTGTGAAATGCAAACCTGGTGGAAGACCAGCTCACTGTGCTCTGGAGCCCCCCTCTACCTGCGTCTGCTGGGAGGAGCTGTGATTAGCCCGTTTGGGGACATCCGCTTCTTCTTCCTTTGGTGGGTGGGGAGCAGGGGGGAGGGAGAGTATTTCAGAATGAGCACTGCTGGTATGACTATGCAAAATCACAGCTTCTCATCAACTTTTTGTTTATTTTGTGCAAGGCAGTGCGCTAAGTACTTATGCATGGGGTCTGTCTTTAATTTCTTGCAATAACCCTGGGCATTAGGCATTTTTATCTCTATTTTACAAATCGAAAGGCTCTAGCTTTTCAGAGAGTAAGAGTCTAATGACTTCCCCAAGTTTAGCAAGTGGTGCATTCCAAAATTTGAATCTAAGTCTGTCTGAACCAAAGAGACTCTTCTTCTCATTGGGTCTCACACTCCGGTCTTATTTTTCAGTGTGGATTACTTTATTAGAATGTGTTGCCAAGTTACTTTGAAATTTAGTGGCTTAAAACCACTTGAAACAATAAATATTTCTGTTCACTCTCCCTCTTTCAGTTTGTTTAAATCAGGATTCGAATGAGGTCAGTGCATTGTGATCAATAGGTTTTTCCTCAATTCTTCTTCTTTAAAATAATTGACACAGCATCGTATTTGTTGAAGCGGCCAGGTTGTCCTGTACAGTTTTCTGTAATCTCTAATGGCCACATACCTGGGGTGTCGTTTAATGTATTCTGTTGTCGTCTGTGTTTCCTGTGAAATGGTAGGTAACTCTAGAGGCTTGAACGGATTCCTGTTTAGTGTTTTTGGCAAGCACAGTTCATAGACGGTGGTGAAGTCTTCCATCAAGTGGACACTGGTTGCCAGAGTGCGCTTTCCAAAGGCTCAGCTCACCCTGACCAGCCCGTTCCTCTGCCCGCTCTCCCTTCGTGTGCCCACCCCCTTTTCACTCATTTGTTGTGTTATTCTCCACTCACTCTTCTGGGTGGTCAGCCCAGGAAGCCTCAGTCTGCTTCCAGACAGTTCTCCTCACAGTTAGTGATGGTGGTGGTCAGCCAGTGTGTCTCAGGCCGAATTATTTTGGGCGTTACTAAAAGTTCCAAACCGAAGCCTGTGGTGAGTCCCAACCCAACTGAATTTTGAAGGATATTTATGTTTGAACTGCAGCCCTGGAGAGCAGCCAGACTCCACACTGCCGGCAGGCGGGGGCACGCACCAGAGAGTGCGGTGCTGGGACCCTTCCTGATTGCTCAGACGGACACTGGGAGTTTCTGTGATGGGCTCCAAAATAATAACATGTTGTTTGTGATGAGCTGGCACATTTTCATCCCCGGTGCTAGCTGCTTCGGTTACACAGAAGCGCCCATTTTTGCATAGGGCCTGGAATAGTTCAGTAGCTCCTAGAACTAGGAACTCTGTAAATACTTTCTGTTCGGATATTTTATAGTTTGAGTTCCGTATATTCCTGAACTAATAGATACCTGGATTCCAATCCTGGAATTTTAAATGTCGGTGATGGCACATGATACAGAGCAAATGCGTTGTTTGGAAACCAGTTACCAATCAGCTCCTATAATACTGACCGAGGGCTTTTGTTCATTGTGGGAGTTAATTGCAATTGGTAGTAAGTTCATATTGATACAACACATGCAGTTCTAAAGGTTTCTAGAACTTTATTTTTTGATGATGGATTTCTACTTTTTCTTCTCAACTTTCTGCCTCCAATATAATTTAAAGAAATTAGGTGTTCTTTCACTTAAAAAATAATATAGGGTAGTGATGTTTATAAAATAAAAGATTAACAGTTTTCTATCCCATCTTTACTTTTTAAACATTTGAGGGAGAAAAATCTTTAGCAAAGTTATTTATTTTCACTTTTTACTAAATTACTTTCAGAACTTGAATGTACTAATCCCACATATAATATTCTTGGATTCCTATTCTAAATTTTGCTGTCTCAAATCCTTCTATGGAAGTGGGTGGGCTATAAATTATAAATAAATTCCAAATTTTGAGGGATAAATTACCCTAAAGACCAATGTGTAAATTATAGCTTAATCTTTCTTTTTCTCCTCAGCTCAATTTTAAGAATAATGTTTTAGCCAACATATCTGCAATTACTCTTTGCTCAACATGAGAAATCCATTTCTGGTTTGCCTAACAGAGGATCGTGTTGCTTTGCTTTTCTTCACAGTATGAAAACTAAAAGAAAAGAAAAACAAAGAGGTAGATTTTAGCTATAACGAACTCTCTAAATCTAGATCTTAATTATGGCTTTTTAAGGAAAAATGTTAAAAGTCTACAAGTTAAGTTTTTGCCATCCCATACATTTTCCATCCTAAGTTATTTTTAAAAATCATATTGTGAGACATTCAATGAACTTAGAAACATCAGGGAAGAGTGCATCCCTCACAAGTACATTTTTTATGTTCTGAAAATTAACTCAGCATCGATTTGTTTTATATAATTATTTTAAAATAGTTTTAAAACACAATGTACGAGTCATTTCTTATTAAACAAAAGTACCAACTTGACGTAATGCAGTGTAGTACAGGGCCAGCAAACTTGTAGAGTGTAAAGAACAAGTGTTTTCAATGTTTCAGGCCATCTGACCTCTGTTGCAGTCAGTCATCTCTCCTTTGTATCATGAAAGCTCCATGGACAATATTTAACTGGAGGAGTATGACTGGGTTTCAGTAAAGCGTTATTTATGAAAACAGGCAGTGAGCTGCATTTGCCCGAGGGTCATAGCATGCCACCTCTTAGGGTAGTGGGAAGAATATAGGGTTTGGGGATTAACAGAACTGAGATTTAAATCCCAGCTCTACTATCTACTAGCTGTGTGGCCTTGGGCAAACTCTTCACATCTCTGGGCCTCACTTTCCAGATCTGTATAAAGTAGATTATCACATACACCTTTTAGGGTCATTGAGGAAAATACCTGGAGTGTATGAAATAACCAGACACAGCTTAGTGCACTGTGCCTATGACTGTTATTAATATGTGTTTGTTTATTGTCACATTTCTAGAATGATTTGAGAAATTATAAAGAATACATTCTAGTGTCATAAAATAGAAATAGGAATTTACTTAAAAACGCGAAAGGGGGTAAAAGTCAACTAGTAAGATGTGATCGTAGAGGAAGAGTGGATTTCATAAGGTCTTTCACATTCATTAAAAATCAGGCCTAAGAATGAGCTTGGGATTCCTGGCCATTAAGAAAAGAGGAGAAATCAGCTTCACATTGCCCACAAATGATAAGCAAGACAAGAATCAAGCAGAAAAGTTGTTACTATAGTGATGCTCCACTGAGGATCACAGAGTACTTATTACTCTACTGAGTATTTTCCCCGCTGTTCATTGTTATTAAAGCCATGGACTTGAGGGATACTTCACCATTCTCTTTCAGAGTAAATGGATAGACTCTATTTTCTTTCCATTGTTACATCTGTTTCCCCTGGCTTTAAGAGCTTTTTCAGGTGATCTGAGCAGCTTTAAGAGCAACCTGCTTTGAATAAGTGAGGTACCATGGGACCTACTAGGAATAATGAACTTGGGTATTCTGGGATACCAAAGTGCTCCACATGCCTATTTCTCCCCTCTTTTTCTGTTTATTTTTAAATTTTTCTTTTTCCCTCATTATTTATTCAGTGTTTACAACAGACTTAGAGATTGGTCTAGACATGGGGTTAAACCATTTGCTGTCTCACTTCTCCTGTGCCTTAGCTCCCTCTTACAATTGCCGTGAAGCTTAAGGACAGTTCCATAACTTTGCATGACAGAAACCTTAAAAAAACATATCTCTGGTAGAGAAGAAAAATTATTAAATTAATTTAGTTAGGGGCCACTTTGCAATTAAATTTGTCAGGAAAAAAACATTTCTGTGAGCCTTGTGCTTGGGCTCACTGAAATCATTGGAAGTCACCACTGCTAAGGACCACACGAAAATGTGTTTAAAGTAGCCACAACGATGCTTGCCACGTAAACGGCTTTGATTTCCCAAAAGAATTCCAGGCTCAGTTGTCACTATCATGTTTCTTAAAATCGAAGTGATGTATGTTAATTGAAGACACAAAAAACTTCCCTTCCAGGAAGAATAAAAACCCATCTTTGGCGGGTAAAGACAATTGCTCTGTGGTTGCCCCCTCCCACGCTCATCATCCCCCAGTGCGTATGTACAGAAGCTGATTTTATGTCTTTAGCTTTAGCAAAGAATATTAATCTTGTTGCTAGTATTCAACAATGATTTCTCTTTTTTTAGTTCTCTCTTTTTTGCTCTATCCATCCACCCCCAGCCACCTGCCCTACCCTGCCCCAAGCTGTCGACAATGATCTCTTAGAGCACAAGCCAGCAAAATATTTTGAAAAAAAATCAGATAAATAAATATTTATATATGTACCTATATAAATATTTTACCTTTGTGAGCCAGATGGTCTCTAGCAGCCACTCAGTCAGCACTGAGTATATTTGGAGTGTTGTATGAGATCATCGTAGTACAAAAGTAGCCTCTGATAAAGTGCAAATTCCTAGACATGACTTTGTTCCAATAAAACTTTATTTATAAAAATAGGAAGTGGGTTGGATTTGGGATTTGCTGTCATGGTTGTGATTTGCTGATCTTAGGACTAGACCCCACTGTTCCTGGAAATATAACTCATTTTTAATAGCATCCTGTTTCATTATGAGAAATACATGCCATGTTTCTTAGAAAATGGTTTATGTTAGACCTGTCAAGATAAATAAGTAAATATAACCACTGTTGCATGCACGGTTAATTTTAATTCTCTGTGGAAAGTGCTGTGATGCATAGAGGCTGATAACAGAGATGGGTTTGAGTAGAACAGTGTGCTGTGGAGAGTTTTGGGAAAGTAGGTCAACTACCCCCACTAAGTATTGTTTATATATAATGAAGACACTGAATTCCTAATTGGGACTTGGACCCATATAAAGATGATGATGAAAACAATTATTAAAACTTATCACCTATGTATTATGTGTCATGCACAGCTAAGCACTTATATGCCACCCCATTCTATCCTCATGAGGACTCAGAGGATAGGTCAAACATGATAGAAGAATGGTAGTGTCCTATGTTTCAGACTAATACAATGATGAGCCACATTTCATAGATCAAGAGATTGACACTTAAAGAGATTAAGGAGCATGACCAAGGTTATTCTAACTAGTTTATAGTGAGGCTAGAACTTTGTCCAAAATCTGCTCTCGCACTGAGCTCAGCTTAGACAGTAGTTTGGAGAATCAGAAAGATCTGTCTCACTTGGGAACTGCATCATGTAGGATGTGTTGCCTCTGAAGGAAATTTGTCCCATTAATGGGACAACTCCTGCTACTAGGACAATTATTATGGTGACTTCAGTGCTGAAGGAGATGCTTCTTCCAGCCAATATTCTGTCACCAAGAAATTGTTTTTCTCATATTTGTGTAAAAGGGGTTAAAGCAAGCCATTAGGAGAAAGGTCCCTCCCCTCAATTAAGGTACTCGCTGTTCTCCACCAGGTATCTAGAAGGTGTCTCTCCACAGGGTCGGTTTAAGCAGAAATGGCAGCTGTTTACTCTTGTTTGCAGTCGTGTTTATAAACTTACTCCAAATGTCTGTGTTCATTTCCGCTTAGCTCCTACTTGTCTTTATAACCATGCTGATCAGGTAGACTGGGGAAGACCAGAGGGTCATTTTGCTATTTACACATCTGAACTGCCAGTGGAATTGTTCTCAAATGTAAACTCATCCTTGACATTGTCCTGTGGAAAAACCCTTTGGTGATGCCTTGCTGACTGAGCTGCAAAGGCTATACCTGCTGGTGTGGCCCATCAAGGCCTGTGGGGTACAGCCCCTTATTCACCTTCATTTATAGCCATGTCCTCTCACCCCTGTGTGTCCATGCTCTGCCCCACACAGAGTCTGCCTCCCGACTCTGGGCCTGCCATCCTGACGAGTACCACACTCCTTCAACTTGTCCATCACCTGCTCACTGGGGGACTGTCACATCCTCTACGGAACCTGCCTTGTCCCCTGCTGTTGCCTATACACAGTGGTTCAATTGGCAAGTTACTTCATGGAGCATTGGCCACATCATGCTGCTTGGGATGCTTTGGGGAGGCTTTTTCTCTATATTGATTTTTCTTTGTTAGACTGAGCCCCAGAGAAGCAGAAATCTTGGCTAATTCATCTTTGTCTTAGCTCTGAGTCTCTGCTGCACAGCTTAGTAAAATGGTGACCTTGGCAGATTCCTTAATCTCTCAGAGCCTCTGTTTCTTCATCAGTAAAAGTGGGAGATGATGGTTGAGGGGATTAAATAACATAATCTTTTCTAAAACATAGTGCCTGATGTGTAATAAACAGTTAATAAATTTTAGCTTGAATCATTGTTATTTTCATTAGCACCATCTTTGCAATTAATTATTAAATACATTTACTGCCTTATAGTATGCTCAAGGAAGGGCATGGATGGATGGATGGATGGGTGGATGGTTGGGAGGGAGGGAAGAGAGAAGGAAAGGAGGGAAGGCAAAAATAGAAACACATAGCTACTTTTGGTGACCAAACTTTTCTTCTAAGGTGTCAATTCTCAGCCATTTCAAGTTCTTGGTACCTCCCTGGGTATGTGATCTTGGGAAACAAATTTTAGAGTACTCAAATGTACAATAGTTATTTTAGGCAAATGGCATAAATGTTCCCTTCTAGGAATCTAGGAACACGTCAATCTGTCAGGAGCCAGGGCTTCCCTGCTGTGGCGAGGACCATGTAAGTAAACTCGCCTGGCATTGCTTGGCTTGGATAGGGACTGACACCTCCCAGCCCTGCCAGGTCTGCTCTTCGACCTTCACTGGGACCACCTACGCAGCCACTGGCACAGCAAATCTATGATATTAAGGTTAATATTTGGTTTCTCTCAGAGAAAGCTTGGTTTATGTAAGGCTTGGGAAAAGCATTTCAATGTCTGTGGTTCAGAATTATATTTCCCAACTTGGCCCATGAATGCAGCTCGGTTTCTCTCTTTGTGCCATCTAACTACCCCCATTGTCACATCTGAGTTCTACTTTTACATAATTGACGTGGTGGGGGGGTTGTGCTGGAACCACACTGAAATCACACTTTAATAACATGGGAACAATCTTTGTCCTGCAGTAAATTGTGGAGAAGCTAATTCTCATCAGCCTAAAAAACTTGAATATACATTTGAAATAAATCACTGGTGCTATGCTGTGGCAGACTGCTGAAAATCCCCAAGGAAGATTATATTTGTAGTTGAACTACTTGTCACTGTACTGTGTTTTAATATTATGAGTTCTTTCTTTTCTTCATTTTGTAAGAATCTACTCAGTACCTTGTCATTCAGAAAAATGTGAAGACATCCTTTCAATTAGTGGCAAAGTTCTTCAGTTTGCCTTTTAAACTTATACTGCTGTTACAGCTCAGTCACCAGCTCGTAATCAAAAAGATGTTTGAGCTGACATTATGCAGTAATTGATAACCAAAAGCAGAAAGAAGAAAGACGTTTCTGTTTGTCTCAGAAGTACAAGTGGTGGGCAAGTTCACAAGCGATAGAGCTTTGGGAAACTGACCTTGGCTCAATGTTTTCCATCTAAAAGGGAGGCAGTGCCTCAATTTCCCCCATCAGGTCTCCAGACTCCCAAGAGACTGGCTTTGGGGACAGTGGTTCTCAACTTCTCCGTACTATAGAATAAGCTGGGGGTTATTACACATTGCTGATGCCTGGCTCCTATGCCCAGACTTAATTGTTCTGAAGTATGCACGGGGCATTTGGACTTCTAAAAGCTTTCCAGGTGATGTCCATGTGCTGCAGTGTGGGGCGCTGAGCACAGCCCACCCAGCAGATCTCAAGTCCTGGTTATTCTCTGTCCATTCATTAGTTGGTGAACACCTGGGCTGTTCATATATATTGGCTATCAAGAATAATGCTGCCATGAACATTTGTGTACAGGTTTCTGTGTAGGTATATGTTGTGATTTCTCTGGAGTCCGTGCCTAGGAGTCAATTGCTGGGTCATAGAGTAACTTCGTGTTTAACTTTTTGAGGAGCTGCCACATTCTTCTCCACAGCTGTCGCACCACTTTGCATTCCCACTCACAATACA
>CM052550.1:20596408-20756408 GCA_028533065.1 Trachops cirrhosus
CACAAGAAAAATAAGTATAACGAACAGTCCCACACTCTAAGCCCCACTTCCATAATTATCAGCACAAAGTCAGTCTGAATCAAATTATTCAAATTAAATTATTCAATTCAAATTATTTTAAAACACATGCAAGATATTATAAATGTTTATCCATGTATACACTATTACTACCTCTCAATTAAAACCACTGTTCATATTTTAGAATATCACCTTCAGTTTTATTATTTTCAATAGAATGATCGGCATTCTATAGGAAAGACATTAAGCATTATATATATAAATATATATTTCAGCTCTGGCTGGTGTGGCTCAGTTGGTTGGGGCGTCATCCCATAAACAGAAAGATTACGCATTTAATTCCTGGTCAGGGCACATGCCTAGGTTACAGTTTCAGTACTTGGTCAGGATGCATATGAAAGACAACCTATCCATGTTTCTCTCTCCCTCTTTCTCTCCCTCCCTCACCCCCCTCTAAAAAATCAATAAGCATGTCCTCAGGTGAAGCTAAAAATATGCATATTTCAAATGTTTTAGAAAAAGTTTTCTAATTATATATTTTCCTCTGGTTTTCATAATCATTTAATGGAGATGGTAATTTAGCAAAACAATATCAGAAGGTTGCAGAAATCATAGAGAATAGTACATCCAAGAAAGAAATGCATTTAAAAACATTCAACCTAATCTTTTTTTTTACCCTAATCTTTTAAACAATGTCTAAAATTTAGATGTTTAGAAATAAATTCAACTTGGCAAGGCAAAATTCTAATAATAGGCTGAAATGATGTCTCAGACTAAAACCATGTACCTTTGTATAGCCTATCAATTGTCTAAAAAAATACCACCTTATTTTTCCTGAATTTCCTGTATCTTACTTGAGTCTAGGTTTCTGATCACGGTGGAAATCTAGGAGAAGGTGGACAGGGCCTGGGGGCCGCCAGCCACAGCTGCTCTGGTGAGGGTGGGGGGACCCGGCTGGGGGCCACGGAACTCATGCTGACAGTTTCAGGGTAGGCTTCTCAGAGCCCAGGGATTTTTTTAATTGAGCCACAATTTATATACTGTAAGTGCTTCACTTTACAGTGCATAATTCAGTGGCATTTAGTATAGTCACAGAGTTGTAGGCCCATCACCACTGATTCCAGAACATTTGTGTCACTCCAAGAAGAAACCCCATCCCTAAACCCACGAGCAGTTATTCCCCGTCTTCCTCCCTGCCCACTGCAGCCCTAGGAAGCTACTCACCTACTTCCTATCTTTACTGATTGGCTTATCTAGACATCCGTGTGCGTGGAGTCATACACTGTGTCTTTTGTGGCATGCTTCTGTCACGTAACGATGTTTTCAAGGCTTATCCATGTTACAGCATGTGTCAGTGCTTCCCTGCTTTGTAGGGCTGAGTGATAGCCCACTGTATAGATAGATTAGATAGATCACGTCTTTTTATCCATTCATCAGTTGATGGCCGTGTAGGTTAGTTTCCCTTTTTGGCTACCATAAAGTATTCTGCTATGAACACTACTTTTATTGTTTTACCCACTTGGAAGACATCATGATACTTAGGGGTGAAAGGTGTTGGAAGGTGGGTTGGTGGGGACCATGAAATGCATTTTTGGGGCTCGGCATTCCTTTTGGTCTCAACAGCCAGACCCTTTCTGAGCTACTCTTGAAGGAGTGTCCATGGGGACATGCCCAGTGGTCCTCCAGTCACTGAGGAAGCACGTGTCCTGGAGAGAAGTTTTCAAGCCCATGATCACAGCCAACAAGAGACCAAGATATTGTGTGACCCCTTGTTAGGTTTAAGAAGAGAGCATTAGCACAGCGCGACAGACGGAATCCAACTTGGGCTCAATTATTTTTGTAAAGCTTTTTGTTGACTTGACCTCCCTTGACCCAGGGAATAATTCTAACCAATCAGCACTGGCTCCCTATGACACTGGGGTCTGGTTGCTTTACGGCTGATGACAGAGGGGCCACCCCGCTACCACATCTGAATTAATCGTCAACTCCAGAGCTGCGTGCTGTTGTTCTCTGGCAAGGTTGTATTTCTTCATTAGCTATTCCCAGGGCCCTGGGCGTCCCAGAGGATGTCAGAGCACATTAATTTTTATCACAACATGGAATCTTTCAGGTCTGAATGGCAGCACCGCTGTCAGGGGCTTTCTGAGCTCTGTTACCGCTCCTTATGTCTCTAGGCAAGGGAATTTACAAAATGTATGAGATGTTTTATTGTTTGAGTGACTTGACCATGCACTTAGCACATTCCTCAATTCATTTTCTCCCTATTGTCCACGGAAGTTCACCTCTGCCACTCCCTCCCTTCATTGTAACTGTGTGAGCTATGTTTTACATAAACTTTCTGTGCATGATAGTCATGAAATCATTGTCTTGTACTTAGAGCTATTCTCCAAATATATATAAGAAATGAAGGTCCCATGATTCTTTCAGCAGATTTATGCATCCATGGTATAGCAGAAGTTTGTACATAAGGTCTTGTAATGCTTGATATTGCTGTGTGTCCAAAAAATATACTTTAATTTGAAGGAATGCTAATGCATCTCTGGAAAGGCTAGATATTTCTGCATTGCCTTTATTTTCCCCATTTACCAACTGAGTCAAATGCTTTCTGGGACGCATTTTACTTAGAGGGGATGGCCAGGTGTTATTTTAATAGAAGTGATGTCAACAGATGCCAGGAACCCCCTGTGCTCAAGACTCCGTGCCGGACACGGTGTGGTGTGGACATCAGAGCCTTCCTGCAGGGAATCCTCATCAGAGAGAGCGGTGAATGTGTTCTTACCAGGCACAGCCAAGGAACAGACTGCCAGCGCTAGTCCTTCCCTCCAGTTTCCTGGACGATTTCCGTCTCGTAACAAGGGATGTGTTTGGTAAGAGCCCACGGACTGCTCATTCCGCTATCCCCACTGCTGGGCCGCCTCCCTGTACAGGCTGTGAGCGCCGCAGAGCTCCGTGCCCCAGGTCTGCACGCCGCCATCCACCCTTAGCATGTACGCAGGGAGCAGATACCCTCTTCATCGTCACACATGCTAATTTCGAAAACCCCAGACCAGAGCAGCTACCCCACTGTGGAGGTTTGTGCAGAGGATTAGGCTGAGAAAAACAGATGAGTTGGTTCTCAGTTTATTTTTAAAAATTAAATACAGGTTGTCCTTCCACATGACAAAAATTATGCAGGTGGCCCATAAAACTGTATTGTGGACAGTGGTGACATAAAGACTATGCGGGTTTTTAAAAAGTACTGACTGTATGCATGCGATGCTTTAAAAAACAAACGGCAGTGAACTTCATAGGTGTGAACAAAAACACAGCTTTCACGCGAGATATTTAATTTTCAGAGATTCAGTAATTCAACAACTTGCATGTCAGGCGCGCTGCTAGGTGTGGGAGCTCAGGGTGACTGTCCTTCAGAGGTTTCTACTCCATGTTATGACCTACTGTATCTTGTGTATGAGAAAACTGAGGGTCAGGGCAAAACACAGATTCCCTCTGCTATCCATCATGCCAGCCCAACCCTCCCCATCCGCCAGTTTCTTCCCTTCTTTCATTTATGTGAATCATACTCACATCTCCAAGTTCCCTTGTGAAGCTTACTAAACTCCAATGTGGCCTCCTTCCTCGACTTCTTCCATATTACAAGAGAATGTTCTTAGGGCGTGACCATGATTTATTTGTCAGGTGGACAAATGGGAATTTGCCAAGAGAGACTTTGGTTAATTTGCATTTTCTCAATCTATGGGAGCTCTGTTCAAGTGAGGTAACTAGGTTATGAGCATCGTTGAAGTTATTTATTCTCACTCTCCCCACCCTCCCATCTTTATGGTACTTATCGTTGATGGTCCACTTTATTAAATGTTCCGAGAACACAGGGCTACAAAGTCCCAAATGCAAAGGGCAGGAGAAAAAAATGGGAACAACTGGAATTGTAACAACAAAGCATCAGACCTGTGTTTGAGATATCATGCCAGTTGGATTAAGTGCTGTTGGTGGCATAATTATCAAATTGATGCATTTTCCCCTCGAAAGCCCTTTTGGGAGAATATGACATGGGTGTATTCCTGTTACACATTCGCCCCCATTCAGAACCAGTGAGGTTGAGATTTCGCTGCTGGGACTGCGTATGATGGGATGGGAAAGAATAATCAAGACAATGGACGTGAGGCAAAAATTTAAGGAAATAACAAAAACAAGAGTGCTTCCATTTTCTGTTAAGCATATGTCCTGATGTTCTGGAATTCACTATAAGTTGTAAATGGTGCATGAAATGAAAAATTCTTGGTGGTCTCCAGGGGATACAGCCAGTGCTCTGCTCCCTTCCTGCTGATTGGTTTGGATTATTTTCTCTATTCCAACTTAAAAAAAATAAAGTGTGGCTAGGTTATCTTGACAGCAGAATACACTCTGGGTTAATTACTATTTTAATACTTCATGGTGTGCCTCACATTCTCAAAACATGTGGATCCTTTAAAATTGAGAAACACAGCTGGATGGTCACCGACCACCTAAGGTGATGTGGGCTTTATGTGTTCATATTTCTCTTGTGTTATCTGCTTTGTTTCCTTGCATATTTATTCAGGATCTTATCTGCCAGAGATATTGAGTAATGGCATGGGAAACAACATATAGGTGTTTTATAAATGTGGGAGAAAATTATATACATATTTTGTATCTCTGAATTATTGAAGGATATCATATTCCAAAGTGTAGCTCAAGCCCTAGGAAATAGGCAGCCGAGAAGAAGAAGATGCTGTGTTTTAGGTCCCATCTCCGTCATGGCCAGGGCTGGGCACTTACCATTTCTCTCTGATTCTCACAACTGTCCAACAAGGTGGGTGTTATCCCTCCCTTTGTCATCATTGTCATTGTGAGCTTGAGAGGCTAATTACATATTTTTTCTAGTACATTACAGTATATAAGCACTTTTTAAAAAGCTTGCCTGTATACCACTTAAAGCCAGTCAGCCTTTGAGTTTTACTAGTGGCACGTGTCCTGCGTTTGGGCCGCTGTGGTCTTGGCGCTGGTGGACTGCTAGAGGACAGAGAGCCTCGCCGGGCTGGAGGCCCCTGCAGAAGAAGGGAATTGGCACGTTACGTTTTACCCTGCTATCGATGCATTCAACATAAACCTGCCCGAGCTGTTTAACCAGAGTCCACTGTGGAATTCTGTTTTTTCCCCCTTCCTTTTCTGGGAGCAAAAGACAGCTGAACACCAGGTAAAACTGAGAAACAGTTGCTTTGGGGATTTGGGGTCCTTAGGCCCATTCTATTGAATTTCAGAGTGTTTCCAAATAGTATGAATTCTTGCTGCTCGCTTGAGAGGTGCCCCAGATGGTGTGACATTCTGTTTCAGGGAGGAATTGAAAAGTATTTCCCTTTATATAACATTCCACTTAGCTCATTCTTTTGCTGTGTCTGAAATGGAATTCCCAAGAGCCGCAATTGTGTTAATGTTCCCTGGGGTGTTTATTTAACCTGTGAAAGTCTGCCTTATTTTTGGGGGGAGCATGTTACAGTTTGATTTACAAATCTTCACTGTAACTCAGTGCCATCATGGTTGCTACTGCTCCTCACAGACTCTTTTAAAGTACATGTCTATGTCCTCAGGTCTGAAATTATTTATTTGATGCTTAGGTTCCTGGAATCATAATGAGCTGATCTTATCTCCAAAGCATAAATAACTCTGTCTTTATTGATAAGCTGGAACCAAATCAACTTTTTCCCTCCTCCTTATGTCATTTCATTTTTTAGGGAATAATATATAGTAAAACATGGCTATATAGAGGCCCACAGACCATCTGTCATTGGGAAAGGAGCATGGATTCAGATGTGACCCTTCAGATATATACGAAAGGTTCTTAACTACATGCAAGACCTTGGGCAAACAAAGACTTCTCTCCTCACAGACATTGATTGTTGTGTAGTGGCAGAGGTATAGCACATGATAGAAAGTGTTAAATAATGTAGGGGTGGACGCACCCCAGGCAGAATTGAAGGCTGAACCTCTGGGAGATGTTACATCTCAGAAGTTGATGTTGAATAAACACTCGGGCATGCTGGAGTTGGGTTGTTGCCAGTACTGATGAGTACAGACTAGTCGACAGGGTTGAGAATGGCAGTGGGCGTGTGCAGAGGAAGCTAATGGGATCCTGTCATCCCCCGCCCCTGCCCATTGGGTTGGTATCACTAGTAGCTTGTTGCGTTGGTGGGGACTAGAAGGTCAGGGAACTTGGGAAGCAGCTGAGTCTCCTGCCCATGCTGCTGACTATTGGTAGTAAGTCAGAGGGTCTTTGGTCATGTCTGTCTTTCTGTCAATCACGTTATCATCAACCGTGCAAAAGGTTGAGGAAAAGTGTTCAGGAACTTCAGAAGAGGGAGATGTTGCTTATTTTCCAGATGAGGTGCGAGGATTCTTTGAGGAAGGAAGTGTCTTCTGAGTGACCCTAGAGAGATGGAAAGCTTGTGACATGAAGAGTGGGTAGTTGGGACAGAGTGAGGAAACCTGTTAGGCCCATCTAAGTGGGAAACTGAAAGAAGACAGGGATGCATTGTGTCAGTGTTTGAGCGGGCATCAGAAAGAAGTGTGATGAAAGTGTTGTGAATGTTTCTACTGTCCAGAAACCTCCATTCCTGCCATCACTGTGGATAAGAGTCAGTTTAGAGATAGGCTGAAGTTCAAGCATCTTATCCCGTTCTGATTTCTTAGTCACATTGTAGCACTGCTGCTCACAGCTATGCAGGGAGTACACTGAGCACCTCTGGGGGGCGTCATTCAGATAGCTCATTGTCTGGGTTCAACGCCTTGGCAGGCAGTAGTATGCATTCCTATTGTCTTGTTTTAAAGTCTGTGTATTTTCATGGCTATAAAAGATATCAGGGGCAAATATTCCTGGATTTGAATTCTGGATCCTTCAGTTATGGCAAGAAAGCTTGTTGAAGCTTAATTTTCTCATCTGTGAAATGGTGATGATATTTTCTACCTTATGGGTTTCTGTGATGATTAAAATAGGCTATTGACATACCAAGGCCTATCAACAGTATATTCTCCAACTAAAATTATATGAATGCACTAAGCAAGAAAAAATTATAGACCTTTTTCTGTTTATTTTTCTAGGCCAGTGTGATCAATTAAAGAGTCACACACTGAACATTCTCTATGACCAAAGTCTCATGGTCAATTTTATATGATGAAAAAACTGGGAGACTGTAACCTCTTTTGTTACAACACTTATCAGTAGGTCATAAAATTACATAAGAAAGGATTTTGTGCCCTGACTGGTATGGCTCAGTGGATTGAGTGCTGGCCTATGAACTAAAGGGTTGCTGGTTTGATTCCCAATTAGGGCACATGCCTGGGTTGTAGACCAGGTCCCCAGTAGGGGGTGCACAAGAGGCAACCACACATTGTTGTTTCTCTCCCTCTCCACCTCCCTCCCTTCCCCTCTCTCTAAAAATAAATAAATAAAACCTGTTTTTTAAAAAAGATAGGATTTTGTGATCAATCAGAACATTCAGGGAATCTTCTTCAAGCCTAGTTTCAGCAGTTGCCTAAGGAATTATGTAGATACTAGATGTTTTGCGAACTCAGGTAAGGAGCCATTCTTTTGGTTGGGGTGGCCCAGAGGGATTCCACAGAAGATGTGGGATTTGAGTTAGCTTTTGAAAGGATAGGAGGGCGGTCAGCATGAGTCCTATAGACATGGCCAAATGTTTCCTAATCTCTACAATGTTAGGTTTACCTGTTCTCTCTGTCAATAGATTTTGAAAATTTTCTTCTCTTCTCACTTGTTCTCCTGAACCTCAGAGCAAGGCACATGGTAAATGGTCCATGCATATTTTACTCGAGTTCAGTTAAATTCACCAGTTGTGCATTACACATGTGTCAGGTGCAAGGTGCCTGCTCTGCAAGTCGCTCCAGAGGTGTAGAGATGAATGAGGCCCAGCTGCTAGTCCCACGGGGTGCAGTGGACACACAGATGCACAAATGATTCATCCTGGAGATGTGACCATTTGAGACACACAAAGCACTATTGTTTCCCTCCATTTTTTAAATTAAGGTGTGTTTCAAATATAGAAGAATGTACTGCTTTTATTGTACAGTTGTGTGAGTTGTGACACAGGCATGAAGTCCCCGCAATCAAGATAGAGAACACTTCCATCACCCCGCAAATCTCCCCTGTGCGCCTGCGCAGTAGTTCCTGCCTTTTACCGCCAGCCCCTGGCAACCGTCGATTTTTTTTCTGTCCCGAGAGTTTTGCCTTTTCCAGAATGTTATATAAACGGAAGTATTCTGTATGTAGGTTTTTGAATTTGGCTTCTTTCACGTAGCATGATGCATGTACAACTATCTGTTGCTGTTCAATCATCCCCCAAACTTAGTGACTTAAAACAGCAAACATTTATTACCACACTCTTGTAGTTGTCTCTTGCTGTTGTTATAAATTACCACAAATGTTTTGGCTTAAAACAATACATATTCAAGGTATAGGAATGTATATCCCAATCAGCATTATGTAACATAATAAAATATAATAATATTATAAATAAATCTGCTAATGTGATAGGTCATAATTATCTATTTTAATTTTTAATAGTAGTGGAGTTTAACATAAATCTTATACTGGTTATTTGTAATTTGGTTTTATAAATTTTAAAAGTGTCTTTGTCTGTATTTCTGTCATACTCTTAGAATGTTTTTAACTTGGCCCCTGTACTCATGATGAGTCAGGTCCGGCAGGAAGCAGAGGTGGCAAGGCCAGGTGTGGGCTGTTGCAGTGAGCAGATCTGAAGACCTCAGAGCGAGAACCATGGGGTCACCGTGGTTGCCTTAGCTCGGGTTCTCTAGCGATCAAGCCTGGGGTGGGGGTGTTTGCTCATGTGGTTTACTGGGGGAGTGCTTTTAAAAGAAGGAGGAAAACAGGTTGTGTTCAACTGGAAACTAGTGTTAGCCTGCTCCTACAGGGAGCTCTGGAGAAGGAATTACTTCATAGAATTGATTCCCTTTTTTTGGAGAGCGCATGGATATGGGGCATGACTTGCCAGATGCCGCTGCCCATCAGTCAAGGAGGATTTTCTGGAGAAGTCAGTGCTCACAGCAGTTGAGAATGGGTACACTGGACCATAAGTCAGAACTAGACAGAACAGCATAACACCCACTTCACTGGAAATGTAAGGGACTGGACAAAATGTTACAGAGGTTCTGAAAGGTGGAGAGATATTGGCATTGATCAGTCATAGAGCATATGGGAGAAGATGTGATAGCAAACATTTCTTAGGTTCCTCGGATGACTCTTAGAGAGTATCCCTCCTTGCAGAAATAAGAACATCTGGAAGGGGGTAAGACTTGAGGAGAGAAGGTGAAGAGTTTGGATTTGGGGCGGGTAGGAATGCGATTCCATAAGTTAGGAGGGACACAGGGGCTGGAGCTGTGGGTGAGAATTTCACTGTTGTAAGGGCATTGTTGGGAGTCTCTGGCTGGATGTAATTGCCATAGGGAAGAGTTTTGAGACTGAATCAGAGGAGATCCAGGAATCAGGGAAGAGCAGGGTCCTTTACAACAGAGAAATCTAGTCTCAACAGGAGGGAGGTTTTTGGATTTAGTGATTGGGAAGCCATTGCTCTCCAAGCAGCTTTGATGGATCCTGCATGGTAATGGGACAGAATTCTGTTGGGTTGGTGAGAAGAAGTGAGTTTGGACAAGAAAAGAGATTGTGAATGGAGATAAATATTTTGAAATGATCGACCATGCATGCCAAAGGAGAGGCTAGTGCAACTTGAAAGAGCCCCGATGTCAAGTAGACCTCTTTCTTTTTTTCCTAGCCCTCTCTCTCCTATCTTCCTTCTCTCTCTCTTCCTCCACTTTCTTTCCTGATTTTCTCTCAAAGGATGGTCAGAAAAATCTGATTAGCCTGATAGGCAGCAAGAATGAACCAGTGGAGTGGGAGGGGTAGACAAGGCCAGAAAGAAAGGGGATGTCAACGGATGGGACTCTCAAGGGGTTGTACATCAGAAACTAATAGTATATTGCATGTCAATTATGCCTGAATTAAAGGAAGAAAAGGAAGGGGAATGGAGGAAAACTTAGAGATCAACTGTCTGAAAGTCAGTGGGTGACAGACAACCAATGGTCTAGGACCCTCTGTATTTATTATCACCATTCAGTGGTTTTTCCAGTGTGAAGTATCAATTAAAGTTGCTCGGGTTAGAAAGCTTGGCCAATTGTCACTCCCACTGATGAGAAGCAGCGCCTCCCAGTGGTAAACCATTGGAATCCCACCCTCCTTTCTCTGAGAAGTTGTTCTCTGGCCCCATGGAAAGTTTCGGCTCTAGAGGATGGGATTGCTGCGTTCCAAAAGTCACCCCCAGGGGCTCAGAGAAGGTGCTGTGTCCACTTAACAGAGAGTAGGAGCTGTAGGAATCTCCAGTTCTTTACACAGAAAACAGGTTTTCCTGTCCTCACTCACCCCTCACAGACCAGAATCCAACAAAGAAGAAAAAATTCATCCCTGAAAGTGCTGACTAATAGCATTAACTTTGGAATCCAAATGATACTATTTTTGTTTCTATTCTGTCTTTCCAGTTTGAACTTTCCTTTTGATATTTTGTAGATATTCATCATCTCAGGGCCTTTTGAATTGGGCTTTTAGTCAAAACTGAGCAAAATGTGCCATTTGAATAATAAATACCTCATTAAAGTGAGGCTAAAGGAATTCTTTTTCTTTTGTACAAGCCAATTAAGTGTCTTTACAATTGGAAAAAAACTCTAGTACTTTATAGTTTCATATTCCATAAGCCTGTTTTTATTTAATGGGGGTGACAAGTTTAGGTACAGGATACAGATTTTGCCTCTGGTGTTGTGCAATGAACATTAATGAAAGGTGTTAAAATTTGGTGAAAAGGAAAGGGTTATCCAGGTCCTCTGGGTTCATGCCCCAGGCTGAGGTCTTTGATAAGCAAGTTTTTTCGGTACAGCTTGCATTTTCCCCACAAAATGTGCAGGCAGGGATGAAGGGATTATTATCTAGGGGTTATGATGCCAAAATTCCAAATGCCCAGGCCTGTCTTAAAGGCATGGAAATGCACACACACACACACACACACACACACACAAAACCTTTGAAGAGTTTTGTTTATTCTCTTGTGGATAGAAGGGAAGGGTGTAGAGACAGAGGAAGTGATAATGATCTAACCTGGCAGGTACCTTGCAGGGTACTGGGGCTTTGCTCATCATTCTTCTGCTGTTGGACTTTAAGTTGCTTCTAGTTCATACACAGATTTGTAGTTCTAGCTCACTTACAATTATTATTCATCCTTATGAGTAAACTTCTATATACATTTTTGAGTATTTATTTAGGAAAGAATCTTGGAAACTTGTTTTAGTTTCCTAGAGCTGCTATAGCAAATTACCACAAATTTCATTAATTAAATAACAGACATTCCGCCTAACACAGTTCTGGGGGCCGAAAGTCTAAAATCAGGGTGTCAGCAGCATTGGTTCCTACTAGAAACTCCGAGGGAGAATCCAGTCAGAGCCTCTCTGCTGGCTTCTGGTGCGGGTGGGCAACCCTTGGCGTTCCTGGGCATTTGCACGCAACACTCCGTCCTCTGTCTTGGCCTTCACATCTCCCCCTCTGGGTGTCTTCTGCCCTTCTCTTCTTTTGTGAGGGCACTTGTCATTGGTTAGTTCCACCTTAATCCCAGATGATCTCATCTCAAGATCTGAATTTAATTACCTCTGCCAAGACCCTTTTTCCAAAGCTCACATTCACAGGTTCCTAGTGGACCTATCTTTTAGCGTCCATACTTACACCCCTACAGAAGAAGTGGCATATCAATGGGGTTAGAAGGTGCTATGGGAGTGGTCTGCCCCTGTGTAGGCAAAGTAGGGGAATTGTTGGTAGGGGATTCAAAGTCCATAATAAAACTGACTACAGGTTGATGTGCACTTTGTTATTATCATGCAATGACAATTCTAAACATTATCAGTGATAAAATATTTTTCCTCAAGATGTGAGCTGCTGCCTTGGCACTGTCCCCCTATGCGCCCCATTGCTTAGAAGCAGGGTTACTAGGTGAAATAGCATGAGTTTTTCTAATTCTCATCATATATATTTTCAACTTAATGTAAAGGGTGTAGGAATATACTCACCAGCTTTATACAAAAATATAATAATATAAATAAATCTGCTAATTAGGTAGAAAATATTTAAAATTTTGCTACATATAGAGTTCAACATGTTAACTCTTATACTAGTTATTTTGTAATCTAGTTTTATAAATTTTTTAAGTGTCATCCATATTTCTGTAGGACTCAGAAGTTTTTCTTATTGATTTGCAAACACTCTTTATATAGGAAAAATGTAGGTCCTTTATAACATGCATATGTTTGTCATTGTTCCTTTTTACTTTCTTTAGAGAACAGATTATTTCAGATTTTGGAAAGACTTTCCTGTGAGCTTCTCTTTATTGCATACCAATCTTTGTTTTCTAGTAACTCATGACTTCGGCTATAGTCTTTTATGAGGATGGAACAAAATCAGATTGTTACAAAAAGTAATAGTTCTATGAAATGTTTCTAGGCAAAGTGCACTGAATTTTTTAACACAAAGTTACAGGAAATGATTTTATTTTCTGTATCACGTAGGAAATGTTACCTACAAGCCGGTGGCGTGGCGTCTGAGCTGTGTGAGGAAGCGGCACCACCAGTCCCGGCCCCTGCTTTGCAGGCAGGCGTTGGAAACTCCAGGCCTCTGTGGTTTGTCCGAAACCGGGACAGAAGGCCCATCTTTGAACTTTTAATCCACTACTCCTGTGGAAAACTGCCCTGTCTCTTTTCTCTTGTTCTTTCACTGGCCAACTTCCTAAATGCTTGTGTTTCTATAAAGCATTCATTTGATCCCATTTTTCCTTATTTTAAAGACCCCATATGCTAACTATAGAAAAAATGAAGGACATACAAACGAACTCAGAAAGCGAACTGTGTAAGACGTATTGGGTCCCACCCCTCCCCAGACACAGCTGCTGTTACCATGTTCGCACAGCCGTGCTTGCTGTGTGTAGGTGTGACCACGCAACAGCACCTATTTTGTTTTTTAACACGAATGTTTTACAGGGTCTATAGATTTGTTTACTTGTTACCATTTTAATGGCTGTATAGTATTCTATATTTAAATTCATTTCATGGTTTTCCAATTGTATATTTAGTTTAACTCTAATTTGTTGTTTTTATGTTGCAACTACAAACACTTGGTATATATTTCTTTAGAAAATTCTTTTTGGTACCTTTATCAGAATTTAGGATTTTGATTCACAGGAAAGTCTTACTTAATATTTAAAACATCTTTATTATGAAATAAATTAAATATGTACAAAAGAAGATATTATAAAAGGCCCCCACTTTCCTATCCTCAAAGCTCATTTCTAAAATGTGGATTTAATCTAACTTCTAGAAAGACTGTATTCAAACACTGTTTGCCTGTCACTTTAGACAGCATTTCTGCCTTGATATGTTTATTTAGCACTGACTGAATGCTGGTTCCTATGTGCAGCTTCTTACAGCATATTTTTCCTTTATTTCATTGTTTACATTGAGGGCTATTTTGAAGAAGCTGAGAATTGGATGAATGAAGAAGCGTACATTCAACTAGGTGGTAGGACCTAGGCTTCGGCCAAGGCGACCCATTTGCCCAGCGTGGGCCTGGTTTAACACTGAGAGCCCTGCAGACCAGGAGCCCCCTTTCCCCGGCAACCCTGTGCAGCCGCCAGGTCAAAGTCCCGCCGGAATGGTTCAAGATGCAACATGCGGGTGTATCCCAATCCAAGGAACTGGCGCCTCGAACACAGTGAAGTCTTGTCTCTTCCCAAGGGAGCACAAGCCATCCTTGATTTCAGAGTGTTTACGTCTGCACAACGTTGGCCGTTTTATTTTTCAGGTCCCTGCATGTGCTCGTGTGCAACGCGGCGGCTTTTGCTCTGCCCTGGAGCCTCACAAAAGATGGCCTGGAGACCACCTTCCAGGTGAATCACCTGGGGCACTTCTACCTTGTCCAGCTCCTTCAGGATGTCCTGTGCCACTCAGCCCCAGCCCGGGTCGTGGTGGTGTCCTCGGAGTCCCATAGGTGGGTTACAATTCCAGGTCCTGTTCCCTTGTCCCCTCCTTGCCTTCCTTGTACCAGCTGGTTTTCTCCCAAGACTCTTTCTGAAAACAGTTACCATCAGTCCTACTCTGAAAAGTGTGGGTGCACTTGACCCGGCTTACTTAATTTTTGAGGTTTCTTTGTGATTGCGGGAGATTATTTGGGGATTTTGTCTACGGCAGTGCAGACGGTTTTTACAGCCCTGCTTCAAGCCCCTCATTGATTTTACTTTGAGATGGAATAATAATTGATTAAATCTGAATGCCTGACCTTTATTGATTTGTCATTCAACAACTTCAACATCTCACCAAGAAGAATGTGCAGTTATTCTAGCAGGAGAAACAATGCAATTAAAGACTGCGAGATGAAATCCAATCGTTTTATAATGAGAAATTAGGGAATTCAATGCAGACATTAGCTGTGTAATTGTAGGAAGGGAAGTACTGTAGTTAGAACATATTAGAAATCTGGCCATGCCTCTTTTGGTTAAAATTTCAATTAAAACATCAGATGGCACTTCTTTTCTATTACCATTAGGAGAATATCCAATTGACTAAAAAGGCATTTGAAAATTTCATCGTATTTTCAGCATATTTGTTTCTAGAGTTGGATAAACAACTGTCTGTCTAAAGAGAAGTACTCGGTAGAGACAAAGGACTTGCTGGGGGAGGTGAGATTTAATGCGTGTGAGGGAGATTTTCCCAGTGTGCTTGGAAGCTTTCACTCTTAGCAAAGTAGCTAGAAAAAATAACGTGCAAGTGCCTCTTTTCCCCCCTTCTTCTCTGCCTTAAGTCCTGAAATGTTTTAGTGACCCAGAATGGAGCTTATTTTTTAAATCATGCTTCCATAAAATGTAACCCGTGGGACTTGGAAGAGAGAGACCAGCCAAGGGTTAGTTTGAAGCCTTTATCACTCCCAAACACAGGGGCTTAGGGTATAAGTGACATACTGCAGATAGATTTACTTTTACCATTTTAAATTTATGGTGGCTGAAATGAAAGAAAAATGCCAGTAATACTCCTCCCCCATGTTAAAAGACACGAAGCATCTAGTAATTAGGTGGTAACAAAATCTGGACATCCTTATCTTTGCAAATCACACCAGGTTTGCAAAACAAAGTGGAGTGGCCCTGTTAAGGAGTGAGGGAGGCTACCGTGGGGGCAGGCGCAGGGGAGCGAGCTCCAGAAATAAATCTGCCAGCCCCAATCGCTTGCCAGATGTGGAGGGCACCACGGGATATGTTTAAATGAGCTGGTATTTAATGGGAGATTATGTTGAATTGTCAGCTGCTCTCTTCCCTTTGTAAATCTGTGTCTCAAATGGTATTTCATGTGACGTCTTTGTCCTCTCCGTAACTGCAGTGTAATTCGTTCCTACCTTGGAGATCCGAATCTTAATTTCATTTAAAAGATGAATTGGAAGGAAGGGCCTTGGTCTCCTGAATTAGATCCGTTTCAGTTTACAGACAAGGCCTTCTTGAAATGCGTTGCCAGGCTCACTTCGGTCTTCTGTGTTCTGATTATCCTTTGCACGTATTAAAGTGTATTCTTACAAAACGTTAACTCCCCAGGCTGGTTTGTTTATTACACTTTAACTGTGCACCCCCTCCCCCCAGAACCCAAGAAGCAGTGTGAAGACCGGGTGCACAGCCCTGGGAAAGCACTCGCTTTCTGCACAAGCACCCAGAGCCCTGAGCCGTGGTGTAAAATGGAAGTGTTGATATCTAATTACCTCCATAAACCCTGGCGGAATCTCTTCCTTGGAGTCAAGACCCCCTGTTAGGGGAAAAATAAAGTCCTATGTTTGCAGAAAATATTATACCAGACTGCCCCAAGGCAAAATATTTATTAGCCCCCCTGTGTCTTCACTGCATTTTAGTTACTTATCTGGAGTCTGAGCAAGTGAATTGAGTTTCTGTATACCTAAAACACATCATATTAAAATGAGAACTTGACTTCCCTTGCTGTGAAAAATTTTCAGATAACAATTAAAATAGAAGGGAAAGAGCGGAGTGCTGGCTGAACAACTCTACATGGCCACAGCTGTGTTGAGCGCCAAGCTGCTATACACACACACGGCTTCTGATGCAAATTCAGTCCTATTCTTTGAACATACTAGCTTTTGTCTACATAGAATCCAGCCTAATTACTTTAGCTTGGTAATTTAAAAATCCTCAGTTAAAAAAAAAAGGAGCAGCGTAGATAGAAATACAAGCTAGAGGTCCCCTCAAACAACTGATGTTAATGTCCAGAGAGCAAATGTTAACATGTTAGTGTACTGGTAGGAGGATCACTCTATTAAGACACGATTGTTTGGCTTTGTCAGTTTTTCAGCTTGAAAATAGAGTAGGCAGCCTTTGAAGAGTTGTTTTATTGCCTCTTGAGCTGAGAGGAGAATACAGTCGTTTTTGTCATTTTTTCAGGAAGCCTGCCGTGGCTCAGAGGAATCAGAAGGCTTGCCCACCCTTCCCGCTTCCAGCAGGACTGTCAATACAAGCTAATCAGACCTTAAAAATAGGTTTGCTGCCCAGGAGATCAGCAGGGCAGGAAGTCAGGGGGCCACTTATGGGGGAGAGCTTTGTGCAGGGGGTGGGCCTGATATTCAGCAGCTGTGCTTCCTTGAAACCTCCCTTCAACTTGGTTTCTTGTCACTTCTCCCCATGCTGTGTGTGTGTCTGTGTGCATCTGTCTTGTGTCTAGATTTCTAGGCTGGTGGCTACAAATGAATGACTTCTCTCTTTTTAGGAATTTAGTCAAACCATTGTGTTCCCCAATCATGAGATACTTCTGCATTGTCCTGAAAAACCAAGTCAGGGGACTCATTCTACACCTTAGAAAGTGCCACATGCAATGTGCCACATTCTTCGTTCTCCCTAGTGAAGAACACAGAGGATCTGACCCTAACAGTACATATTGCCTTCCGAGCAAGGCTCAGAACAAGATTTCTGGAATGAAGGGAGGAGACTTAGCCCTTAGTTTGTTCTCTAACTTTGTATTTAGTTCATACTATGTTTTAAGCATTGTACTAGGCAACATGCAAGGGGCTCACTGTATACCTTCTAAAAATTCACAGTCATGCGTTCTGAACCAGGTGAAGAAAAGCCTTGCAGGCTTCCAGTGAGGTAAAGGCAGAGGCACGGCGTGCAGACAAAATACAAAGACGGCATGGTTACCTTTGCTGCTCATCTCGGAGGGTCAGCAGGGTTATTGCACAGGAATAATATCATAGACTGGGTCCTGGACACTGGATGCTTCATTTTCATGGGAACATGCATTTCAATCTGCTTTATGTTTTTCCGGTCCATCTTCCCACTGCCACCTAAGAAATCAGTGTGGCACCCAGCAGTGGAAGAGTTAGTTAGGGAGAGCTTCCTGAAAGAAGTGGTACCTGAGCTGGGTTGAGCTGAAGAAATATGCCCAGAAGGTTTCCAGCAACAGGAGACAGAGAGTGAGGAGTGAGAGTGAAGGGTGTTGTGTCTGTTTCATACCTTTTCGATACTGGCCAAACCCTTGATGCTCTCCCTACATAAGTTGGCAGCATGTCTGAGACAAGGCCTATGTCTTGGATCACTGGGTTCTCGGCAGTCCCTTTTTGTAATGACTCTTCTGTAATGCCTTATTACAGCGATTTTCAACTTTTTTATCTCATGGCACACATAAACTAATTACTAAAATTCTGCAGCACACCCAAAAAGATTTTTTTTGGCCAATCTGACCAAAAAAAAGTACATTTAATTTTGGTCTGTTCACACCAGACGGCTGTCGTGTTGGCTGTTGTCATATTTTTATTTGACAGTCTAAGGGAAAGGAGGTCGGTGCCCCTGATTAAACAGTCAGGTCGTGCATGTGTGAACAATTCTTGTGGCACACCAATGTGCCTCTGGCAGCAGCACACTGTTTGAAAATCGCTGTCTTACTACAATGTTGAAATATAGTTGAAGTAATATATCTTCTCTGCATAAATATACTTTAATTCAATATGCTAGCTTACTGTAATCTAAGGAAAAAGTAAATGTGAAGCAAAGCAGCATATGTTTCAACATATGAACACTTGGGCAGGACTGCAGGAAAGGTAAGTAATCAGACGCGCATGTGCACGCATAAGTCACCCGGAGAGGGGTATCCACAAATGCAGACTGCTAACGGGGCATGTGGCATTCCAGCCCCATACCACCAGCACTGAGTTGGGCCCCGCCCCCCACCCCCAGTCACAGAATACGGAAGTGCACTCATTCCTCATTTATACGACTGTTGCACTGCGCTCCCGGAAATCCAGTGGGTGTTAAAGCTGTGCACATATGTAAAACACAGTTAGGCTCTCGGCTCGGGTCATTATGCCCAGGCTTTTCAGCTGCACGAATGGCCAGGGCAGCAGTCCTCACTGAGCGAGACTCCGCCTGCATCGCGGGACACCAGCCTCCCCGGCCCCGCTGGCAATCGTTATGGCAGCCAGAACAAGGCGCCCATAAATTTTTAAATTTCCCGCTAAGTTCCACTGCCTTGAACGACTAAGCTCAGAAGTCTGGGCTCTCCCTGTGGTTTGGGGACTTGGAAACAGGCAGCCAGCAATCCGTTTCAACGTTGTGTTGCCGTATCATTGATGGCGTTTCTGGCCATCAGCTTTGTTGATGATGCTAGAGCAGCAATGTCATTTAATATAAGAAATTGGGTGTCACTGACTGATTCCCAGACAAGGTATATTTAATTTCCATTAAAACATGCATTTTGTCTGCCCCTGTGATGCTTTCTTTGGTCATAGCTCAACTGAACTGCTCATATTAAGGAATAACCAGATGATTCTGTAATTTTGATTTTATCTTTTGTTCTCCACAGCAGTTATCTAGGTTACTCTTGCTACGCTTCCTTATTATTCAGTGCAAATGCCGAGAGTTAATTTAATGAAGTGAACTAGGTCCTTACCAAAGATGACACCATCCTCTAGAAAATTCCTTTGTTATTACCCATTTTTTAACAATCAGGCACTACTTTGTTGTTATTCTTTAAAAGAAAGGAAGGAAGGGAGGAAAGAAAAAAGGAAGGAAGAAAGGAAGGGAGAGAGAAAAGAAAGGAAAGAAACAAACAGCTGGTGTTTAACGGCTCCGTCAGACCCAATTATGAAACATCAACTGCTTACTCTGATTTGTGTGTATCCATGCCACGGGTGTGCTTAAAAACATTACACTCTGCCAGATCTCATTTTGGCTTTGTTTATATTTGTCTTTCCAACGTATAAGACTATTGATGGCACCTCACCAAGGTTGTAACCCCTTTATAACCATTAATTTTTAATCTGAAAAAGAGTCTTGGAGGCAGCAAGACTCATCCATATATTTACTTGGATGTTCAAATGAAATTATACAGGACTCAAGCATTGGCTAAAATAACCCAGGAAAACCCCGTCAAAGGTTAGGAATGTGATATCTTTCTGCTTCCAAAAGCAGCAGCCCTTTAAGATGCTTTTTCATTTAATTTAATTATCTTTGAACTTCCTGTTGAAGGTTTTGAAAAATATATGTTAGAGGTGGGGCGGGGGGTGTTCAGCATATTAAGAAAGTTTGGGCCTTTATTAAGTCTATCCTTGGATCCAGTTGGTTTATATTGTTAAATCACCATTGTCTATTTTTAAGGGCAACTTTGTTTCAGTATTTGCAAAATTGAGTTTTCAGTAGTCTGCGTAGTTTTGCAGATCCCCAGTAAAAATACAAAAGCTGTATTAGACATCAGAGATTGGCTGCTTCATGTCATGTTTTCTATTTTCTTTCTTTTTTTTTAGATTTACAGATATTAATGATTCCTCGGGAAAACTAGACTTCAACCGCCTCTCTCCATCTAAAAATGATTACTGGGCCATGCTGGCTTATAACCGCTCCAAACTCTGCAACATTCTCTTCTCCAACGAGCTCCATCGCCGCCTGTCCCCGCGAGGGGTCACGTCGAATGCTGTGCATCCTGGAAACATGATGTACTCCTCCCTCCACCGCAACTGGTGGGTGTACACGCTGCTGTTTACCTTGGCCAGGCCTTTCACCAAGTCCATGGTAAGCGGACGGCTTTAATCTCCGCGGACGCTTTCAGTGTGCCTTTGTGGGAAGGGTCCCAGGGAAACCTGGAGGTCTGTTTTCTTCAGCCTCTCACCTCTTGTGATGATGAGTCTGGTCTTGATAATCACATCATAAAGCCTATTAAAGTCATTGGAAAGGGCCCTTGAACACATTTCAATCAATTTTAGATTATATCTGTTTCTCTAAAAGTGTCTCGGAGGGCTGGATAGAAGATGCAGTTTTCCAATATTGTGTTAGTATGGCTGAAAGTCTTGATGGTGATGATTGGTTTTCTTTTGATGTGATTTTTTTCCATTATTATTCAGAAGGTGCAGTACTTGGAGACTGTTTTGTGTTAGTAGGTGAAAAACATGGATTTGTGACTATTGAATTATCAGCCGTGATTCCACTGAATCTGTACCCGATGTTCTAAGTTCTTCTTTTAATGGGTGTGAACTTCTCCCGCAGTACACTTCCTTGGCTGGAAGTGCATCTTATTCTTTACTTCCCCAAAGGTGAATCCTTTTGGATGAATCACATTATTGCTGTTAGATTTGGAAATGTTCACAAAGGTAACTATGATGTTTTTACATTTTTGATGGTTATATGACAGCCATATCTAGAAACTTCCTCCATGAAAGCATTTCAGTAAGAAGTAACTTGAATGAAGAATGCACATTTCATATGATATATTTGGTGTAGTATTTTTCTAAACCACTGGCTTTCATTTGGCTATTTAGTATGGTAGCCACTGGCCACGCCGGGCTATCAGCCTGGGCTGCTGAACCCTTGGAAAATGGCTAATATACAGGGTCCAGCAGAAGTAACACCTGCTTGAGTTTGGAGGGTAGTGTAATAATATGGGTGTCATAGTTTATAGTTTTTGTTTGAACATTTCACCTAAAACATCATATGGTGTGCTTGTGTGTGATAGTGTTATGTATAGGATTACACGCTTATGATTTTGTAATAAAAGACATTTTAATAAAAAAAAGGGATGTCACTTGTGCTGGACCCTGTACATAAGGAATTAAAATTTTAATTTAATTTTCTTTCAATTAACTTAAATTTAAATAGCCACACGTGCCCAGTGGCCTCCCCGTTGGAAAGCACGGCTCAGGGACATGCCTGGCCCAGTGCCTGTTGTACGGTAGGTGTGCGGCACTTCTTGTTCCGATGGTTGTTATTCTTGTTACCGCGAATATTACCTTGGTCCTGAGCAGTACTTTCTAAAATGTAGTTGCTGCTAATGGTTACATGGGTCATAGAACTCAAGAACTCTGTAAACTTAGATTCTGGTATTGGTGATTTGGGGACTTTAATTGGCAAGGCAGGATGGGTACCCAGGTAGAGAGAACTTGGTTCTCCCATCTGTACATCTGGTCCCTGCAGAGGCCGTTGAGGAGTGAACTTTTCCTGTTCCTGATCCAAGTGATTGGAAAACAGCGTCTTTTAAGTGTCACACACAAATGTACTGTTCGGAAATGTACTGTTTATGGATTAGGAAGACTATGAAATATGTAGCTAAATTTAGATACTCCAGAAAATTCTAATATCTTTACATATTTGGTGGTATTTCTTAGCCGCTAGAGTTCCATATAAATAGATTTATAAAGAAGTGGAGTGGAAACTCTGGACTCGTTTCTCGAACCCACAGGCAATTGCTTCTCCTTCCTAAACACCGAGGACTCTGTAGGGCGCAGCATGGGCACAGCCCTGGGATCGCTGCACGTCACTGGGAGGACAGACCGGGCTTACTGGGAGTCGCCGCATGTTCTGTCCTTCTGTGTGCTGCTTATCAGCGACATCCTCAGGATAAGACTTTTGTTCCATGGATGAGGCTGCACTTCTGCCATTGTAAAGCAAACATATTGTTGGAAATCAGCCATGCGGTTGCATTCCCATTCCCACCCCATGTAAAAGGCGGATTCCTAACGCTCAGGAAGAAGCTTAGGAAGATGTAATGTCCCCGTCACCAGGTGTGTTCTGTGTGTGCGCTTTGTCACCTCTCTGCGTTTCACTTCAGAGGAAGTGCTTTCCTCTTGACATGAGTGTTGCTGGAGCGTATATTCCATTGTACAAGGTCAAGGACACAAGGAGCACAACCCGGCCTTGTGTTTGGAAGCCGTGCCTTAGCTTCTCCACTATAGCCTGCTCCCTTAAGTATTAAACAGCAGTATTGTAATATCAATGTTCCTTTTTTATTTGCTGTGACTTGCTGTGACTATGGCGATTTTAGTTACAGTAATTAGGTCACCCTTCATGGAGTCAGGCTATTTTAAGTGCCTCTTTAAGGAATATTGTTGCAGATCAGTAATTTTACAATTGGATGTTCTTGTGTAACTTTATTAAATGTAATCTGTCTTTTAAATGTTGCCCTTTTACAGTTATACATTTCTAATTGTTGCTGTAAATGCATTATCACTTTGAAATTAATTAATTTTTCCATTTTGGCTGCCTGCAGTATAATAATCACTAATGAGAAACTCATAGGGATTAATTCTCAGCACAGCGACCCCCACTGGTAAAGCCAGGTCTCTGCCAACACTCCCTCCTGAGGTCTGGGGACAAGACAAGAGTACTGGGAATACTGGGGGTCCTAGGAAAGAAGTTGTGTACCCCCTCCCTCCAATTTGTGATCAAATAGAAACAGTAGATAAAATGGGAATAGACTATTTTTAATGTTTAAAGATGGAGGATTCTTCAGCTAGCTGCTTTTGAAACATCTTCAAAGAAACTGAAGTTTTCTGGGAGCTTTTAAATGATGAAGTCACGTCCACTGTGTATGCATTGTGTGTTTACTTTCCTGTCTCTGCCACATTCTCCCTTTTTATGCAATTAAATTCTTCTAAAATTATATTTTGCAGCTGTGTGCATGAATATATATTATATGTTAGTACATATGACATATGCATACATACACATGGCTTTACAAGGCTTGACTCACAAAACTCAGGTATTGTATTTTCAAGGATAATTTCGGCTACTTTGATGCCTTTAGATTCCTGGCATACTTTCAAGGGAGATGCACCCTGGCAGCGCAGGCCAGACGCCATGATGATCCATGTATCAGCGTACAGATCTTCGTGTACCTCACAATCCTTCTACAAGGGTAGAATTACTATCCTTACTTTGCATTTAAAAGCACAGACAACTTACCCAACTTGTTCAAGCAAATGGTATTTCAGCGTTAGACCCTTCACCATCTATTTCCAAGTCCGCTTTCTTCGTCCAGTGCTCCCCAGTGACCCTGCCGTATATATCTAGTTGTGTAACTATGTTTTCTTCTTAACCTGTTTGAGAGCCTTCCTGACATTAACCCCCGCCCCTCCATTTTTCCCCACATAAACTTTCCGTTCTGGTAAACAACATCTTAGCTGGAGTTCCTAGGTCTCAGCCAGCCCTTTGTGGATCGGTATGTAAATTTGAAGCTGAGCACCATCACGTGCCTCTTAGGGTGTTTTGTGCAACCAGATATTTGTGTTGGCAGGTAACAGTAGAAAGAATATCATGTGTTAGGGTAGCAAGAGCTTAGCAGATGTTTTAGGGAACTGCATTTTCAAATCATTTTACATTAAAAAATAGCTCGAGTTAGTAGAACTTTTGAAATGATTGGGTTACGTTTCCTGTGGCCATGTAAAGCCAGGCATTGTACTGAGTTTTAACAGATGTGTAGCTACCCTGCTAATGGATGGGCCTGCGATGCTGGTCCTGTTGCAAAGATATAAATTAAACTAGAAAAAGCACAAGATGTCATTCTCCTAACCTTCGGGAAAGCCAAGCTGGGTAATTCTACCCTTGAATGACCTGCTGCAGGGTGATTTATAGTTGGACAATTTAAAACATAATGAAGGAGATAATAGATGTTGATTTGTTCTTTAAATTAGTATTTTAGAAAAATACTTCTTCCCCCTTCTCCTTTAATACCTGCAGCTGACTACACTCCCAATACTATCAAGGGCAGCCCCTCCTTGAATCTCTTGGCACAGTGGAGTAGAAAGCAGGGGCCTTTTTCTGCTGGGAGGAGGAAATACGATTTTCAATGTAGAAATATCAGCATATTCTTTGTTAATCTAAGTATTTTGAAACTTCCCAGTGAGGGCTGATTCTCTGGCTTCTACACTCTTGACAGTCCAGACATGTTGGAAAACCAGGCTCCTAGGACCCCTCTGTGGTTGAGCCACACTTGAGCTTTCCTACAGATCCCCACAGAAGGACCTGGTGGCTGGGTTCCTGTCCTCGCCAAGGCCACATCCCCACAGCCTCAAACATTCTTCTTCCTTTCCAGTATTATCATTAGCACTGGTTTTATTAGTCATGTCTCAATCTGTCTGGGGTTTTACAGTGTACAGTGTTTGTTCAATTCAGAGTCCAAGGGATATGGTACAGTGAAAAAGAGTGAATGATTTAGAATCATTAGGCCTGTATCAAAAAATCAGGTTTCCCCTCTTTTTTTGTTGTATAATTTTGAAATTATTAAGCATCTTGGAGGATCATCTTCTATGTCAGTTTACATGGTTTGGACTTCAGATTCTGCGTTATGAAGATGCAGTTAAAAGTAGTTGGGATGATAGAGAATTGTTCTTCTTATAGATCCAGGAGCCCCAAGGCATCCAGGGGTGTGTTTGGCTACTACAAAGACAGCTCCTTTGTGACGGTCTTGCCTTTTTCCTCATGCTTATAACATGGCCGCAGCAGTGCCAACCATTGCATCCCACAGGAAAAGGTCTGCAGACAGGATGGGAGTGATGGGTCCCCTCCTTGCATGCCTCCATCCTTTATCAAGGAGAACATTCTGTCTTAGAATTACCCTCCCTAGAAGACATCCTCTCAGCTCCCACTGGCCAGGATTGAATCACTTGTCCATTCTAGGTGCGGGGGAAGTGGGGAAAGTGCATTCTGGCATTTTGTGTGTCTAGCGTGGGAGGTGAGGTCTAATGGCAGGAAAAAGGGTGGAATAATGGCTTTGGAACAGGCACTGTGGAATAGGTGTGCAAATAGTTTTGTCACTGTCAAGTGGGGATGCTCTGTTTTATAGGGTCATTGTGAAAAGAAGTGAGGATTGGATGGAAGGCCCCTGGCCGTATCTGCCCCTTTCCTCTCAACCAGTTTTACCTCTAGCCACTTCCAGCCCCATTTTCCTTCCTTCTTCAGGGTGTTGAAGCATACTGTTCTTTGATCCAGAACCCTCCTTTCCTCCACTCTTAGTTACTTTCTACTCATCCTTCAAACTCGGTCCGAAACATTGAGGCATTAGATCAAGATTTGCTCAAGACTCCCCATGATGTGCTTTCACAGGAGCCAGCACCTGTAATACTGTCTGGCACCTAAAGCCGTCCATAAACATGTGCTGAATGAATGAATGACAGGCCCACGGAATTTCCCCTTCCTAGCGTTTAACACAAATGTAATTTAGAAAAGTAATTTCTGTAGTTTTGTATTTATGTCTGTCTCCCACTCTCCTGAAAATGTGATTTTTGCCTTCACATGACTATATCCTGGTCCATAAAGTAAATGCTCAGTAAATATTTGTAAATGAATAAATGAAAGATGATCAGGTGCTTAATGAGTGACAATTAATATATTCCTTATCATTAGTCACTCTGGCACACAGAGGTTTATAGTTCAGAATGTGTAGGTGGAGAAATGGATGATGCCAGGGGACCTGCCCAGAGTCACATGGCTAGTTCATGGGAGGCCTGGGACCAGAACCAAGGGTCCCCCAGGACTCCTGGCCAAGTGACGCATGAGGGATCTACCCAGAGGTGTGTGCAGGGAAGGACAGTGTGTAAGGAGAGAACAACATGGCGCAGGGAAGATGGGATAAGCTTTAGAACTGGGCAGCTCTCGGGTCAAACCCCAGCTCTATTCCTTGCTCACTCTTAGTCACATTTCATGGCCTGATCATGATTCTTGTGTAAAATTGGGGTGTTATACGTACCTCATGGGCTTGTGTTGACGCTTGAGGGAGATCATGAATGTATCACCTAGAATGTACTAGGTGCTCAATAGACATTATCTGGTATTGTTGTTATGGGCTCCTGTTGAGATTAAAGGTCATGAATATATAGTAATCAGGACATGCTAGACGCTCCACAAACAGTTCTTGTTATTGTTGTTGTCCCTGCTTTTTCAGATAAGGCTTGCTTCTCTTCCCATTGCTTACAGATGTCCGCTCTCCTAATGATGGGTCTGTGCTGTCACAGAAGGCCTCTTTCTCCCTGTGAACATTAAGCATAAAAACACCATATCCAACTCTGGCTAAGCACTGGCTGAGGCAACAATCAGAGTGGAAATTAGAATTCGACGGGCTTCCATAGTACATAATGTGAGTCCACCTGGCTGGTTGTTTAAAGCCCCCACCAGTACACCTGAGCTTGGAGGAGAGCTTACCTTTCCTTGTTAAAAACAAAGGGAAGGAAAATGCCTGGCTTTGTGAGGCCGTAGCATCTCTTCGCTGTACTTTCTCTGCCTTGCTTTTTAGTGTTTTAAGTCAGGTTACGCTTTTGTTCCCATATGAGCACTCACGAGGGGGGAAAAAGTGACTATCTGGCCTTAATATGTGTGACAAATTATTTAATGAACATTTAACCAAGACTTGAAATTCCCCTCGTTTTATCTTCCTCGTTTCCTTTTCTTCTGTGTCCCCACTGGCATTTCGGTAATGCATTGCCTCTTTTCAACTCTCTTTCTGGCTCTTTTCTTACTTTTAAGTTAGTGGTGCCTTCTTTGATCCTCCCCCTTCAGTTTCCCTTTCTCCAATTTCATACTTGTTTCCAGTGATTTTTGGCCGCAGCGCAGCTGGGACACTGGAGGCCGGCATGATCAAACAGATGCCAGGGGTTTGCGTTGCCCCGTGATGATGTTTCTGAAATGTTTCTCCTGTGAGCCTCGATTCTTGTACAACTCACCGGGCACGCTGATCTTTCCTCGTGAGGTGGAATGCAGTGTTTTTCTAGCAGCAGTGAAGAGAACTCAAATCTGGTATTCTGAATTATTCAGAAACCAAAACCCACACCCTCCTTCCCCTTCTTACTACACTGAGGTTTAAGGAATACTTTGAAAATCTGCTGAGGGCATGGTCTCACATTACGTGAGGACCTACTAAGTGCCAGGCTCCACACCCATGCATGGGTTTATGTCTTTATGTCTTGACTCATGTAATGAAATTGTAGAGTTTGCTGTCAATACAGGATGGTGTATCACTGAGCCAGTCACTTACTGTCACCGGGACTCAGTTTTCTTATCTGTAAAATGAGTCAGTTAACCAACATTAGTTGTCGAATAGCTTCGGATTTTACAGAGCAATATAATTTGAAAGGAAATTAAAAAGGGAGATGAGCACAGGTTCACACTTTGTATTCTGAAAACTCTGAAGGGATAAAGGACACAGCAGCCAACATCAATCATCTCCACCACTTTATAAAAGAATAGGTATTTAAATGCCCAAAACTCTGCAGGACGTAATTTTGGGACAAAAAGCAGCCCTTTCCATGGAACGCATTCAACTTCAGTGATAAGTCATCACAGTGTCACTGTTGCTGATGGTTGAGCTTGTGTAAAATGCTGGCTTTACACTTGGGAATACCTGGCTGGCCTAGAAGATTCCAAAGGTACTGTTTCAACTCCAGGATTCTTCTGAGAATCTTTTGGATGCAGGTTCCAAACCTTCAGTAAAGCCAATTACATCTCAGTTAGTTCAGCAGTGAGTCTGCAGTGAGACTGGCCATGCACTGCAGACCCCTCTGGACCCTCCGTAGTGAAGGGAAACCCAGTGATGCAGCTTTGAATCAGGGTGTGGCTGTCCTCATGTGTAAGATTTTTGCCCCTCACAAGCACCTATTTCAGCCTGTGCATTTCTGTAAATATGACAACCCCATCTACTTCTCTTAAGGTTTCTATGGTTCTAGAACCCACCAGGCATGGCTTAACTGGGCCCTATGCTTTGGGGTCAACTCACAGGTTGCCACCCAGGCTGCAGCCATCGCAGGCTCAGCTGGGGAAGGGTCCCTTCCAAGGTCACGCTGGTGGGTGGGGCTCAGTGCCTGGTGGCCTAGTAGAGTGGACTCTGGGTCCTCCCTGGCTATTAGCTGGAGGCCCCTCTCCTGGTTTCTTGCCACAGATGCCTCCTGAGCATGGCAGCTTGCTTTTATCAAGGTGTGAAAGCCAAGAAGGAAATAGAATATACCAGCAGGACAGCCACAGCCCTGTGTGCTCTCACCCCAGAGGTGACATCTCACTACCTCTGCCCATTCTGTTTGTCAGAAGCAAGTCACTGCATCTGACCCATTCGTGGGGAGAGGATTTCACAGTGGCGTGAATCCTGGAGCCGGGAAGCTCTGGGGGCCCATCTTAGGGGATGCCTGTCATTCTTTACAAGTTCAGTTGGGGGTTTCTGGGTTTTTTTGTTTTGTTTTTGGTTTTTTTTGTGTGCCTTTTGGTAAGCTATATGGTGGCAGATTTACTTATAGGCTTTGATATTTCCTGGCCTTAAGCCATAGTGTTCATTATTGACACATTTATCTTTGCCTTGCTATTCTCCTATTTACATCCTTTCTGTATTCTTGTTCGTCCCCTTTCTGGGAAAAGAGAGATACCGGATGCACCCGTTTTGTTTTTTATGTATGTGTGCCTTTCTGCCTCATGATGGGAGATAAGATTTAGTCCTTTAATAAGAAAGTTTATGAAAAGAATAAAGAAACGTGTGGGTTATATTTCCTAAAGTCCAGTATTTGTTTTCATGCTGCTTTGGTAGCGGAGGCCGTGTTAATCAATGGCCTAAATTTTCTTTAAAGGAACATGTGCAGCCAAGTTTTGATTTGAGTCTCAAAAATTGGCCAGGGACTGCCCTTGGACTTGTTTCAAGCCATGAAGGTAGATAAGGCTCGTGGAGCATTTTAAACCCCACGCAGACTATTATTCCAGACTATGTATGGTCTTTAGGATTTGGCTGTTGTTGTTAGTTTGGGGTTTGTTTTATTAAGTAGGCATCGAAGGGGGAAATACCCTTTATTTCACAGTTTTTAGGAAATATTGTAGAGATTGATTTGGAACGCTGAAGTTTAGTTTTCATGTTATAAAGCTACTCCTGTTAAAGTATATATTAAGTGCAGTGCCTTACTTAATAACATTCTAATTTCTCCTATGAAATATCAAGCTCTTTTACTGAGCTGGGGCTTCCTGCTTCTGCACATTCTGCCTTGTATAGAATCTGGATCACCTGAAACATTTCATCCTTGAATTTCATATGATGGGGTCTCTTTAATCATTTACATTCTGCAAAAAGAAAGTGAAATATTCTTTAAGAAGCCAAAGTAATCCACGGGAACGTATGGTGTTTGTTCAGCTGGATATCTTATTTATTTGAAGTACTGAGAGAAATCTCTTCTGACTGCTCAAAAAAGGGCAGAATAAACAGTGAGACTGTCCAAGTAATCTGAGCTGGCAAGTCCCTCCTTTCACAGAAACGTTATAAAAAGTATATTCACTAGATCCAAAAAAAATACTGTATATCTACTACTGAGACCTGCATAATGTTTTCTTAGTATTCTCACTCTTTAAAAGAAAAAAAAAACAAAAAAAAATCCGGGAACTTTACATTTTTTTAATACTTTAATATGCCTAGGCAGGTGAATTCAATAAGTCTGTTTTTCCTTCTCGGAACATAACATTTCTTGTTGGCTTTTGTGCGTGCCCTGTGCCGTTTGTCTCCTGGTCGACTCTCCATAACCGTGAAAGACCAAGTAATGAAATTAGCGTGGGTGAAATCTCAGCATTAACCCTGAACACATTTCCTATAAAGGAGGCATTAAGACATTTAAAAGAAAAAAAAATTTATTTCAAAAGAATTAGATTCTGGAGTATACCCAGTCTGGAAAATAATATAGATTTCTTTTCTGTTTCTTCTCTCTGTTCCCCCCATTGGGAATGTGCTGGCATATTGCTTTGGATGGAAAGGTCTTTTCTTTGCTGTGGCTTGCTTTCCCCTTAAACTTAAGCCTGTTCATCACATCTCCCAGTGCCACTTTCTCTCATTGCCAGGTTCAAGGCTCTTTTGGACTCATGTTTTTAAAAGTTAAAAATTAAAAATTAAGCTTGTGTTTGCTGAAGTCCACCCAGTCCGTGACACAGCCACACGTTTCTCTGCAATGGGAAGAGTTGGCGTGTGTTCAGTGCGGTGTGGGAGAGTCACTGTGAGTGTGCCCCGAGTGAGTGTGCCCGGAGTGAGTGTGCTCTGCAGGTCCGGAGGGCAAAGCCAACCGATAATAACAAAAAAACAACAGCTAGGAGGTCTCACCTGTGCCCAGTACGCCCCGTTGTCAGTACCTTTCGTGTGCTGACGCACTTCTTCCCCATGGTCCACTGCCGACAGTGGAAGGTGGGCAGGAGCTGCAGAGAGCACGGAGACCTGCTCTGTCGAAGACGGATGCAGTCGGATGTAGCAGAGAGCCGTGTGTGGGCTTCGAAGTTGAAGAAACCAGGCTCTACGTCCCAGCCTTTCCTTCTAGTGACCACCTCCCCATAATCATGGGCACTTCACACCATTGCACCTCAAGTTTTCTTTTCCTTTATGAAACAGAGAAAATAGTTTCCCAAACACCTTTTGGTTGTTGGAGGATTGAGGCCCAGATCAACCCTAGGGCGACAGCAGACATTCAAGAAATACTAGTTTTCTCTGTATCCTCCTACCAGTCGATGTAAACTTTCCTGAAAGTGTACTTATTTCTAAGGACATAGAGCAAGCTGTTGTCAAGGATGCCGTCTCTTCCATGACCCCAAAACATATGAAGTTATGCTACTGCGTGTGAGAAATACCCTTTAACTCTCAACTCCGAGTGAAAGCCCTAAGGAATTACTGTAATACCTTCTGCTGATAATGAAATTGTAACCTACTGTTGGACTGCCTTGTCCAGTTTTATGCTTTTTCAAATCATCGATGCTAGTGGTTAGCATATAAATTTCCTCCAGTTTTGAGCAACTGTGATGCATTTAGCTCACCTTGTTCTACACGTAGTCTTTCTGTAAGTCACCTTAGATCCCTTTTGTGGAAGCAGGTTAACTGTGGATTAATAAAGTAGCTTAGGTCAAACTATAGGCATTTCCCACAGAATCCCTTAGTCACATCCCACCCAAAGCAACTTCACCTTACTCTGTGCTTTGGACATATTTCTATGTTGTCCAGGCTCACCTAAAGAGATTATTTCATGTAAAACTTTCTGGAAAAAAGTGGATATATTATTAAAACCACTTTGTCTTCAGAAATTTGGAAAGCCTGCACCCTTTTTTACCTTTTTTCATGTGATTTACATAGTGCCAGTACAGCCTGCTGCCACGCAGTACGCACGCCGCCCGGTGGTCCATCTTTTCGTAAGATGCGTGTGTGTTTCTGTCCATGAACATGGAACCTCCGCTCTCCACGGTCTCATTAATGTCTTTATTCCTTTTCTGGTCTCCTTCTCTCTGTTTCTGGGCTATTCTCTTTCTCCTACTCCCACTGTTGTTTTCCAGTGAGCTATTTATATCTTAAATACATCTTTGTGAAAAGTTTATTTAGTATTCACTTCGTTTAAATTGGTTAATACAGACAACAGAAGCTAGAATAGGAATGCACATGGACACTTACAGACCGTGTGCTTAATGAATGGGTTTTTTCTTTGTTTGATTGTTACATCATGTAGATAGGCATGTGCATTTAGAAAATCTGTTTGGGGGAAAGGAGAGAAAAAACCAGTTATTCAGCCTGCTATTTTGATCCTGAGGCTTTAAAAAAAACTTCGTGTTTATGAATAAAACATTTTAATCAGAACTGTATCAACACTGATCAATTTTTTTTCGTGGAAGTCTAATACAGGGTGAATTCCATTAAATCAATTAAATACCTTGATTAACATATATGGTCAATTAATTTATGACAAAGGAGCCAAGAATACGCAATGGGGAAAGGGCAGTTTCTTCAATACATGGTGTTGCAAAAACTGGACAGCCATATGCAGAAGAATGAAACTCGACCACTATCTTATAATTTACAAAAATATTAACTCAAAATGGACTAAAGAGTTGAACACAAGACCTGAAACCATAAACTCCTAGAAGAAAACTTAAGCAGCAAGCTCCTTGAGATAGGCCTAGCAATGATTTCCTTTAAATTTGACACAGAAAGCAACAAGAGGAAAAAAAAAGTGACACTACATCATACTAAAAAGCTTCTGCACAGCAAAGGAAACCCATGAACAGAATGAAAAGGTAGCCTGTTGAGTGGGAGAAAATATTTGCAAATCACGTATCTAATAAGGGCTAATGTCCAAAATATTTAAAGAACTCATACAACTCATAAGCAAAAAACAGGATCTGATTAAAAATGCTTAGAACACATATGGGATCTATGCATGTGTGGATGGATTTGTTGGTATTCCCATGTAGGCATGCATGTTTAAATAAACAAAGGAAACGATCTGATATTTGTTTTATTTGGTGTTTAATGAAATTGTTCCTCTGGATGGGTGCATTGTTTATTTCCATAAAAAATCACTAGAACTGTGAATCTGCAGTGTCTTGGAAACATCTTGATATATCTTTCCGTTGATCACATTTAGCAAATGATGTAAGACAGATTCTAAGAAGACAATGTTCAGACTATCCACACGTATGCTTCCACAATATGTACAAGAATTATCACGTCTATTCATTGTTTAAATAGCTGTGGCCTTTTAGTGAACACCAATATTAACAAACCATGTTAACACGATTTAAAATAGGTAATGACATTTGCGATGCCATCTGATGACGGACCTATCAAATTAGCGCTCACGGTGTTGACTGATGACCCTTAGAAGGAGCTGCTTGTGTTGTGAACAGGGAAGATGCTCATCCCCTTGGGGGCTGGCAGCTCTGCTGCAGGCAGTCTCAGCCGATGCCGCTGGAAGGATGGCCTCCGCGATGCTGGGGTGTCGTCCGACGTGTGCGCATCCTGCGATTTTAATCTGCTGTGCACATAGGGGATTGGCGTACATTCAGACTGGCTGGTAGCATTCTCCCTGATTGTGGTGTCTACCCCCGTTTTTGTTGGTTGAGTTACTGTTGCTCTTATTAAAGGCCTTTCCAGGGCCTTCCTCTGTTCTCAGATAATGACCTTTCCAAAGCAGGATTATCCAGGGGTAGCAAAAACTGCCAGGGGTAGCAGTGTCCTGCAGGCCTGATTCCCCACCAGAGAACGTATCCGTGGGCATGGGTCCTGTGCATTTCCCAGTGGGAGCTGGGCCCACGCCATGCAGAACGGTCTACACTCCCCTGCAAGTGTGTCACGTCAGCCCTGTGAATGGAACGGCGGAAAGCATTCTTCTTCAGGCCAGATTTGCTACTTGTCTTGGTTCTTTCAGAGTAATGACTACCTGCAGGTCTTGGGTCCCAGAGCTTCAGGTAAAGCACATGTCACTTTGTGACTGAGACATTTGTCCTGAGCGAGTGAAAGTGAATTCCACTCACATTAGTGAATTGAAATACAAAAACTCTTTTTCTTATTGTTGTTTTTAATTCGCAATTCCCCCTGCTCCTGCCCAAGTGCTAAGTTTTTGGGAGGAAATCTTAATAGCCCTTCTTATAGGACTTTTGGGTTGTACAACATTCGTGGGGATCACGGGGGCACATATACATAGCACATGAAATACGCAGCTTTTACAGACTCAGGAACTTTCTTGACTGTCCCTGCAGGAGGTCACATTCCCTGGTTGCTAGACGAGAACATGGAGGAACCCCCCGAGACAAAGGGCACACACTTGAGCTGGTTGAATGTGGCCTGCAGCCTGCGTTTCATCATTTGTTCCACCGTCCCCCTGCCAGTGAATTGTTAACTTATTTTCTGAATAGCACATGCGATCCTTTTAAGTTATGTTCTTATGCAGCATTTGAAAAATAAACATGGAAAATAACCAAAATTTTTAGCATTAATAATAAAAAAGACCATCTGATATTTAAAAATGTGCAATATGTGTCTGTTTATACTTACAAATGTAAGTATAAACTATATATGTTCACATACACACATACATAAACTGTGAGTACTGGTGGTTGCCAATAGGTGGAGCAGTGTTTCATCTGTGTGCGGGTTGGGGGTGGAATTAGCCTGGAACATATCTGGGGGGGAAAAAGCAATGGAATGATTAGTACATCCTTATTGGGCCTGGGGAGAAAAAGAAATCTTCATTTCCAACAGTTTCCATTCCCCGTGTCACCTCGGTATTTAATTTACTTCACTTACACAACTACTTGAAGTTTTCCCAAGTTAGTTGCTTCTATTAATTATAACCTTGAGGGATAATATTAGTAAACTAATGGATTACAGCATCTGAGTGGAGGACAGCAGATCACTTCGGAAGAACTGATCCCCGAGTGCCTCGTGCGGCAGAGTGATCTGAGGCTTCCTTCAGCAGTCTCCAACGGCTACAGCTTGTCCTAACCTCAGGGGTTACCTAGACCGAGCCTGTTAGTTTAGAGATTTAGAAACTAAACACTGAAATGTTAAGAGACTTTCAGGTTTACATCAAAAGGGAGTGTTTACACTACATTCTGAGACTTCCACCTGTTTCACGTTTTAAATGAACTGGGCTCACGTTTTAAATGAACTGGGCATCTCCAGTGTTTTGAGTGAATGCTATTTCTTGCACAACTGGTATCTCAGAGTAGCCTACAAGTTAAGCACTCTGTTGCAAATTCAATTCATCCATGTCTTTTCAGTGACAAGAGCTATGAAGTTCCAGGATTTTATTTTTATCATAGGAAGCAGCTTCATTCTCTTCTTCCTCCTTTTCTTCCTTCTCTCTTTTCTCCAGGTCATGTGTGATAGCTCTCATTTCACCCAGTTTTGCTTTTATTCATATTTTCTTTACTCTGTGCATGTGAGTGTTTGTGGTGCATGGTTTCATTGTAAGCTATCAGGCATAAATGCCTCTTCATGGAGCAAAATTTACTTTCTGCACTTATCTGTGCCATTATTAATGGTACTTGGGGGTACCTAAGTACGATGATACTACCCATGAATATTCTTGGAAATCAACTTCTAGTTTAAATATGCTTAACTATTTAAAATGATATCAGTGACTTATTTGCATTCTCATTCAACTTGATGTTCCAAGTGAAAAATTGCAAGACTCGATTTTAAAATTCCAACAAGTTGTATATAATAGAATATTGAATGACTCTCTTCTTAACCCATTGGTCCGTGACAAGGCTCCTTTAAACTGATTTTGGGACAAATCAGAATCTTTTTGATCAGTTTGCTTGTATTTAGCCTTTTTTTGTCAATTAACCTAACTTCAGCTGCAGAGTAACTTGGGTGTTGCTTTGCTGCCTGTACGGATCTTTATTGTTCAGTTCTAGAAGCCCTTTCCTTCGAAAGTTTTTACCTCTCAGTTTCGGTAGTTTCTGCCCATCCATCCAGGATGAAAGACAACTCCGGTACCTCTCTCTAATTGGGCTTGGCGCTAAAGCTCTACGGCGTGTGTGTTGGGGTGGAGGTGGCGGAGCCTGGGATTCTGTAGGTAGATTTTTCATCAGATGAGACATCCGTCTGCCCTGCACATGTATTTTCTTGGGCATAACAGCTGGGGGAAATTCAAGAAAGCAAACATTTTAAAAAATTATCTTGAGAGATAGAGAAATACCTAATTGTTTTTCTGTGTAAATCCAAAGTCATTTTCTCACAGAAAAGGACTAACTATGTACTTTGGCTCCCTCTTCTCTCTCTGAATTAATCCGTGTGGCTGCTGTCTTAACTTGCTCAGCTGGAAACCGCGGGCCTGTGGGACTCCAGACTCATGCGACGTGCTGAGAGTGAAACACAGGGACCCGGGTATGGAGATGACACGGACTATTCATAAAGCCAGGCAGCACGCTGCCCAGGAAGGTGACCCCGCTGCAGGCTGCGTTCTCGAGCGCCCATAAAACCCAGTCCACGCGGCAGCTCGATCGGGGGTGGTGGGGATTTTGCTGATGGTTTTAAGATCAGGGGTAGTTTATTATTATTACTATTATTATTTTAGGATGTTTCAGCATAGACTTTTACACCTGGCATTAAACTACGGCGTTTTCAGCAGGAATTAAACTGAGTGCCATCATTTCCCGGGATGTCATTTCGCCCCCTTGACTTTAGCCTTCCTGCCGTCACTTACCACATTCATTAGCACTTTTTCTGTATGAATTCCTTCTCACTTTTCATGGGTAGCCAGAGTGGGGACTGGAGTAGACTTTGAGCAAATAGAAATGGAAAGGTGGATCATGTAGGTGTGGTGTCAGTACTAACCTGAGGAGGTAAAAGCCAGCCATGAATTCTCAAGACAGCCTTTGAAGACTTCTGTTTATCTTGAAGAAGCCTGCTTAGGATGGCAGCAATGAGTCACCAATACCCTTTGCACATTTTTCACTAGGTTCTAGCTAACCAGCACATTAAGTATTGGCTTATAATAAGTCTCATTTGCTCCCATATGTAAAATGAGTCTTCAGTGTGGGTCACAGTATCAGATAGATTGCGTCACTCATGGAATGCCCTGATTCCCAGGGAGTCCACATGGCTTTCCATTGAACTTGTATTGAAAGCTGCAGCCGTGTTCACAGTAGTCCTGTCTGCGTGCGGTATTCTCATTTGTGCATCCTATGAATTGTGTTCATAGCTATGCGGGTGGTACAAGAGGGCAGCAAAGAAGCATTTGTTGGGTGCCTAGCAGTGGGCTAGGTATTTTTTGTACATGATTCCACTTACCTTTACTTTCCAGAGGAACCTATTGAGTTTTGAATTATTACATCCATTTTACAGATGAGGAAACCAACCGAGACATTGAGTGACTCCCCTCAGACACACAAGGTAGTAAGGGGCAGCGCTGAGCATCTGATTCAAACCTGGATACCCTTCCTTTTGCATCTTAGTCCTCCTCTGAGCACGTGCTCACCAAGGCTTCTGGTGTAATGGTGAAGCATGATGCTACTGCCGAGGGAGCTACCCCGATCCTCTGTTGTTCAGGACCCTGGTGGTTGGGAGTAGGACCAGAGTGGGTGGGGCATCGAGGTGGGCACATTGTAAGGAGGGATCCAGTCCTGCCCTTTGAGATGTGTGACCTGCGGCAGGGAACGGATCTAGGAATGGGGAGGATTAGTGGGCAGCCGTCTGACATTCCTGATTGCAGTGGAAGCAGTTTATGCCTTATGTTTTCCTTAGTTGTTTTCAGCTTAATAACCCATCTTCCAGTGTACTCTCTGTGTGTCCCTTTCTTTTCTTTCCCTCTCAAAGCCTAGCACTTCGAGTGCACAGGTTCTCCAGCCCTCCCAGAGAACAGAACAGAATGAGGCCGCACTGGCCGTTTAGCAGCCTCCTGTTCCTTGTGTGGAACGTGGCCCAAGTCACTCCGATTTGCAATTAGTAAGAGAGAAAACTGGCGTGGGGCATGTGACCTACTGTGTCTTAGCTTTCAAAGAGCTAAAGGGTAGATTTGTCTCCTTTGCAAACATGACAAGTGTATGATCCACACCAGTCCAGGTGGTACAGCAAGGATCAGACCTGCTGGGTAGCGCGATTCCTTGAGCAAATCAGTGTTAATGTTAAATGGCTGCTTTATTTGAGTCATTTTCCATTTGCTCTGTTAGGAAGCATCATGTGCACCCCACTGAAGTTTACCTTGGAGAATTATGCTTATCCCGGATGTCAGTATGGATGTGGATGTAGCTGATTTCATTTACCGGATCTTTGCCACAGATATAACCTATGCTTTGGCCTAAATGCATACTTCACAATGTTGGTGGTTGTCAAACTTTCTGGTCATTCCTATGCCGCCTTCATGTGAGTTTGGTACTACAATGAATGTGCAGAATTTTATATTCAATATGTTTAAAAACCTGATTAAGACGACACATGGTACTTCGTGATCCTTGAAAACTTCAACAAATACCTCTTTTAAATCAGAGAGCCCACCTGCAGTTCTAGTCTTTGGGTGTCCTGCATTTAACCCAGGCCCTCCACACATTCTGAGTCTCTGTCTACTGCTGTTGCATTGCCCGTCACCCAAACGAGGATAGAATTACTGAGGCCACAAGGCAGAAACAAACTGGGGGTGTATTTGGGGAAGGTAGAGAGGCCTGGGCATGAGAGGCCTATTTAAACCAGCCAAATATGTGTGTTTGGTTGGAACGGAAGATCTCATTTTATGAAAGAAGAAATAAAGACGAGTCAGACGGGGCCCTTTGCAAGGATCCGCACATGGGCACCTCCAACCCAGCGATGGGCAAGGCAGCCAGGGGCTGCTGCTATTTCAGTGCAGAGCTGTTTCCAAAATCAAAGCCACTCAGCGTCCAAAACCCCGCACAGGTCATGCCTGAGTACCTCCGATGTGCCCCACGTAAAAACACACCGCGCGTAGATCGGACATGCCCTATGAATTACACCTTATTTATTATCATTGAGCCCTCCCTTTTTCCGTCATGCTTTAGAATTATGGGCTGGAGCGGTTCTTAATACTCTATTTATTTTAGGGGAGGAAAATGTTTTTCTTTAACCACAACATTCATGCAATACCAACTGCTGGCAGTTTCCCCAGCATTTAAGGAAATATTGTTGTAAGGCTTTTATGTTCTGTTCTTCAGTCAGCCAGAGCCAGCAGTATCCCAACAGAAGGACCCTCAACAGACCATTTTCAGCATTTTGCTACAATTAAACTCCTCTGGTTTTAGCCCTCAGGCAATTTAGTACCTTTTTACATATGCACATTATGAACTTTTGACCAGGGCCTAGCAGTCATATATTAGAGTGTTGCTCTTGAAAGCAGGCTTAACAAGTTCCTCTGAGTATTGCAGTTGGAGTCAGTTGTGGAAAAGGTAATTTAAGCAACTTGCAGCGAGGCCATTCAGAATCTCAGCGATGATCCTAAATATCTCTCTCTCTCTTGCTCCTTCTCCACAACCCCCTCCTTGTTTCCTCTGGAAGCTGGTAGCAAGAGCTTTCAAAGTCTGTGATTGATCTTTTATTCAGTAGCTAACGAGGGCTGTGATTCTATTAGCGTGCTACAAGGCAAGAGAACAGTGATTTAATGAAGTGTCTAGTGAGCCGGCCATAGATTTATCCTGTTGTCGCTAATTTGCAGTGCCGTTGTGAGCATAAAGGAAACTGCACTCACACTGCTATTAAGCAGGTATTTCCTTAGTAAATTGTTGTAAGGTCAGGTACAGTTATCTCAGCAAAAGCAATGCCTTACCTCTTCAGTGTCTGCAGATGACAGCCGCCGTGCTGAGCGCTCACTGAAGTGGAACCGGGAGATCAGAGGTCCGTCTCCAAGTCGCCCTTTGTGGAGGCAGGAGCAGATGAACTGCCAAGTAGGAGTAATAGAGTCATAATTGGTGATTAGAACTGGAAAGGTGCAATAACATCTTAATACAAACTGGCGTATGTTATAGTTACTGTCAGTTGTTGTAAACTCGCCCTGCCGCCCGGACTAGTTACGTTTCCCTTGATTAGCTCTGAGAAACGAGGCCGCGGGCGCCGGGGCAGCCACACCGGAGAACACCCAGACCGTGGCGGCTTCCCGGGGTCTTGCCCTGTCCCTGCTGTTTGTCTTGGGCACCAGCACTTGCTCCCCTGGAATGGGCCATGGTAACCTTTTCCCACTGCCCTGGGAGAACTGTGATTTCATAAATGTCCTCTGATCTCCCCTCTTCACAGACACGGTGACATTTATGCACACTGGCTTTGAGGCTCGTTGAACTTTTGTTTTATTTGCCTTTGCTAAGGGGAGGTATTTGCCTCATGTCAAATCCATATCCCACTGCAATTCTGTGTTCACGGTCTTGCCGTGCCAGAAAGAAAACATGAATGAAAATAAACACGGGGCACGAAGGATGTGTGCGTTTGAGATCGGCGTTCTTCAGAACACATGGGGCTATGTTAAGTGTAAGGCACACGTGTGAAGTGCCCTCACAGGCATGTGCAGGTGATGTCCATTCGTGGGAAAGGCTAATTGCAGAAATTCTTTTACGATGCTCAACGAAATGCCAGGTTGGCTTAAAGGACAACCCTTGAAAAACAAGGTGTCCAACTGCACATTGATTCATGGCTGGAGACTTTCTTGTGCTGTGAGGCATATCTTTAAATTCGTAAAAGAAGCAGCTATTCAGCGTTGTCCAGACATGCTGAGTGGCTGTCATTATTGGTAAATGCAACAGACTGGTCGTTGGTATTGTTCGGGGTGGGGTAAGGCTTGGCGGGGTGTCGAGGAGCAACAATGAGCTGAGAGAATGAGGCAATGTCCACAGACTCATTTCATGGATCTAGTACATGGTAGGTTCTCAATAAATCTTTTTGGATTCTTCAGTTAGTTGTCAAATGTGTTGGATGAAGTCTTGTCATCGGTTTCTCACCCTGATCCATAAAGCTCAGGCAATTCTAACGCTTACTTCACCCCAGGGCCTCTCTGTGTCAAGTTTGTTAAGGTGTATGGTCAAGTAAAGAGTTTAAAGGAGTGTTTTATAATGGGGACCTGTTTGCAAATGATCACCTGGATGATTAATAAGAGTGAGTCTAACTTCCCAATTTCCTAGTGTGGACCTTTGGGCCTCAGAACAGTCTTGTTCAATTTTATCAAAGGGGTCTCCCTCCCTTACACCCAAATCTGAGCTCATTGGTCTGGAGGTGAGAATGTAGAGCACACAGGCAGTGAGCACACCTGCATCAGTGAACACCTGGTCGGCTCTGACTGGCCTGTCTCAGAGAGGTGTGGCATAAGGAAGCTGAGGTGCCAGGCTCATCGCTTAGCGTTGTGGCCCAGGGGCACAGTGGCACATCTAATAGAAAACAGAATTGGGCAGGGGAGGGGAGAGGAGTTAATTGACAGTATAACCAAAAGTCATGCTCAGTATTTCCTATAGTCCATACAAAGTAACTTGACAGAATAGAAATAATAGTGCCAAAGGACTAGAATTTATTGAGTGCTTACCATTTGCCTATATAGCATTTAATCTGAACAGCAATCCCCATTTTCTGCAGGACAAATATGCTGTTTAGAGGCCATGGCAGAACAAAAGCAGGGTTTGAATCCAGATCTATCTGTACTTTCCCGTCTATGTGCAAATGTGGAAACACAGCCCCATCCTATGATGCCCCTGCCCACTCTTCCTGGGAAGGCTTCATTTCTCCAAAGGTCTGAAGAGGGCAACTCTCTCCCTTTCATTTCTGGGAAGGAAGGAAAGGAGGGGAAGGGAGAAATAGGTCAGGGAAAGAAACAGAATTATAAAGATTCCCACTCCTAACGTGGGTGAATAATCTGGTGTGGAAATCATACTGATGTACGCCTACAGTCACTCAGCCCATGTTGTCATTTCCCCAAGGGGCCCTGAGGGAAGTTTGTTAAAAAGCATTTCATCCCTCGCCCCTAAGCTCAAAGGTTGGGGCAATATCTCTGAATAATGTGCCTTTGCACTAATAACCCCATAGACCCATAGTCTCTTTATTTAATATGCTTTCCAGGAAGGTGCTAATACTTTCCACTTAACACAATTTTGGGAGTACGTGCCCCGTATAAATGCACCATGGTAAATAATACCCATCATCAGAGGGCACCAGTGCTAGAATTGATTTATATTTTTGAAATAGTTGTATGTCATGGATTTTTTTTTCTTTTTGAAGAACTGATCTTTACAATCAGAGTTATATTCAGATAGGCTTAATTTATTTTTAAATTAAAAGAGGCTGGCACATCAGCCACAAAAGATCACACAGTATACGATTCTGTCTCTGTAGAACACCCAGAAGAGGCAAACCCAGAGAGACAGAATGCCGGTTGGCAGTTGAAGGGGCAGCAGGGACAAGGGATGGGGAGTGGGGCTGCCGACGGGGATGGGGTTTCCTACTGAGGTGATGGTGTTGTTTCAGAGCTCAACAGTGGTGGTAGTTGCCCAACAGTCTGAATACACTAAACCCCACTGGACTGTACATTCTAAAATCATTAATTTTACGACACGCAATTTCACCTGAATAGAGAAAAAAAGAGGTTAATACGTAGGAAGGACTTTTGGCACACGGGGCATATTAAGGTGTTTTTTCCTTTTCTTCCATCTTCATTAGACAACCCTACTACGACAGCATGGCAGGAAATGGCTAGGCTGTGGGTAATGCCCAAGTAAACAGATCCCAGAGCCAGAACACAATGCCTGCCCTTCGTGGTGTTAGGCAGGGAGCCTCCAAAACACATGCTTACCTTATCATTTCTTGACCATGTTATTGATTAGTTATGTGTTTGCCTGTGTTATTAATAATGGATACCTTGAAAAATCTATGTGCATTATAGTCTTTGATCTTGTCATGAATTTCAAAGCTAAAGATTCCATTTTCTCTCTCTTTTTTTTTTTTAAATTTCAAAGAGGTAGAATGGAAATAATTTTTAAAATGTCCTCTTCCATTTCTAGTGGAGCACTTCCTGCTGACCTCCTTCGAGTTAATGAGATATGTGTGTATATAGTTGTGTGGTGTGTGTATATACATACACACATACATCCACATTTATGTTTACATATATACACATCTTCATATACATACATACATACATAAATACACATTCACACGTATTTTAAGGAGAGAATTATAAAACAAACATTTGATTCAAGCTTACTGGATTCTAGAGGTGAAGAATATTTGAATACAAGACTTACACATCTCATGGATTAAAACAGAAATTAAAGACTTTAGACTAAGGCACGATCAAAGGCTCTCATTTCATTGTTCTTTTATTGTTTATTGACTTCAAAAAGACTTTTTAGTTTAAACTGACTTTAATGTCTCTTGAATGCTCTTTGGTAAAGTTACTTTGAAAACTCAGGGATGATGTCTTCATTAAGTGGAGAAAAATCTTGGGGAAAAATATAACTGTAACTTGGCTTTCATTAGAGTAGAAAGAGATAAAGCTTTGCTTAATTAATGTCTGTTTTCCCTCTGTTCAGAATTATAAGGCAGAAGGGGCCTTAAATTAGTGCTGATAAAAGCTTGAATAGACATAGCACTGAAACTTAGGGGTTTTTTTTATGTTTCCTCAGAATTAAGAAGAACATAATCCTTATAGCTCTATGGAACATTCTAGGTGCTCTGTCTTTCTCCCTATGAACTAACTCCTGGCCCAGTAACACCTTTGGTTTAATTTTCTTTTTGTTTGTTCCTAACATCTATGTAGAAATTGAAATTGATGATTTGGGGTGGGGTGGTTGGGGTGATGTCTGTTGATGTTTTCCTTTCTATTAAAAAAATTCAAACTCCCCCTGCTTGTTTCTAAGCCATCAGTCAGAGTTCATCTCTTTCCTAAAGTCACTCCTGATTGGCCCCTGGGCACACCCCAGCCTCTGGGTACCAAAGGATGCTCTATGTACTTTTCATCATTCTTCTGTGGCTTTCTGCCTGTTTCCTGTTCAGCTGCTCTTTCCTACTGAGAAGATCTGGTCCTTAAGATTGGGAATGCTCTTCCAGGCTGCCTTTTATTTTTATTTGTTTTTTAAACTCCATGGGGACCATAACCCTCTACTCGCCAAACGTGAGACTTCACCAATGCTGGCCAATCTGACTGGCTGCTCGGTTCTTTGTTTCCATATTGTTAATAGCAAACAGGTTGCTGAACCTCTCTGAGCCTCAGTTTTCTCATCTCTTAGGTGGAGACAATAGTATTTACTTCAGAGAGTTGTGGGCGAATCAAGTATGACAGAGCAGACTGTAGTTATAAAGTTGTAATCCATATTCTGATTTTAGCAATAGCCCACAGCTGCCTAATTCTTCATTACAACAGCTCTTCTCCCACTCTTTCTTTTTAAGTAGCTAACACTTGAAAATACTCCCCTTTTTATCTGCTTTTTCTATCCAAAAGTATATTCAAGAGGGCAACTTTCAGTATCATGGTGTCTCACAGCTAATAGTTCTGATGACTTAGCTATCTCTATTGTGTGTCTCAATAGAGATATGGGTGGATACATTGGTTCCTGCTGGCCTTACTCATTTCCAGTGCTCAAACACCACTGAGTCATAGGTTTCAGAGGCAGATGTAAATACTGAGATTTAAGTGGCATGGAGGAGTCTTCTCGGGTTTGTTATGTAAACCCTCAGGGATATTTATACCCTCTACTGAGAGGGGTAATTGAGCCTCCAAACCACCCACCAAGATTTCTGCCTGTAAAATATTTAAGGACTGGTACTATAAAGCCATTTCCTTTATGCAATTTGTTTTCCATCTAGGAGCAGGAGAACAAGGAAAATATGGCTCAGAGTAACTTATAAAAGCCAAACTCATAAGCTACAAAATGCGTCTCCTCACAATAGCACTTGGAGAAGGGCTGAAGGCAGACAAAAAGTAAACAGAAAAGGGACGAGAGTTCTGAAATTGAGATGACAGGGCTCCACAATGCAGCGTGATGATGGTGTTATAAATCACCCATTCAGTATGAAGCTAGACCTTCCCTGGAAGCATATCATGGGGTGTGCAGAAGGGCTTTCGGATAAAAGGAGCCTAGTTAAGAGATGTGAAAAACCGAACTTTAAAAGCATAGCAAGCTGCCAAGTGATTCACACACAGTGGGGAAGAGTCTGTGGATTCAGCTTACATGTGGACAAACAGGAGGGGCTCACGGGCTCATGCTTATCTCTCCGGGTTGGGTCAGCAGAAGTGTCTATTACCAGGCATGCTTCCCCTGAAAAGGTCATCCTCGAAGAGCGTGAGTGCAGAAACCAGGGTGAGGTCATACTAGATGTCACCTGGAGAGTTTCTAAAACAAGTCAACATGGGTAACCTGGGATTAGAGCCAAAAAGATGTGAATGAAATTCTCAGAGACTCCAGCAAACATGTAAATTTTAGATTGATGTATTATTAAAGGTAACACTAGCTTCTGTAAAAGAAATAAGCCCAAGTGTGTACAGTGGCTCAAACATGGTAGAAGTTTAATTTACTTCTGGCCCATGTAAGGCCCGGAGTGTCTGTTCTGGATTAGCCGGCACCCCTCTTCCAGGTGCTGGCTCAGGGCCTCAGCTGTCCCCATCGTGTGGTTCGGCCATCTTCCACATCTGGCTTCCAAGGCTGGCTTAGTTGTCTGCTTTAAGCGGGTAGAAGGGTTAAGAACATGGGGTATCCCGTGTAGGACATGTTAAGTACCAGGGCTAGGAGTGGCGCACATCTATGAAACATAAGAGGCTGGGAAATGTAGTCTAACTGTGTGCCCAGGAAGAAGAGGAAGCAGGTTGGGTAAATAGATAGTAAGTGTTTGCCCAGCTGAGGTTCTGCGTTTGTTTAATTGTCTGTTTCAAGTCACTTTGCATTTTCAGTTTCTTTTTTGCCCACATTCTTCATGGAATTGAGTCTGGAGACAGCCAGAGATATATAAACCATACTCTCTGCCCCCCACTATCTCAGCCTCTTGGGGAAAGAGGTCCCCATTCGTATTGCCCATTGGACCAGATGCCTTTGTCTACCTTTCACTATAAATACTGGAGAGAATGATACCGTACTCACCTTCTTGGTCTCCCTAGCCACTGACAGTGGCCACATGACAATTCTGGCCAGCAGCTAAGATCAGAATTCTGCAGCAGGCCTTATGGGAGATCCTTTGCTTTTGGATGAAAAGGGAGATGTTTCAGGTATGTCCCCTCCCCTTTCTTCCTGCCCTGAATGCACATTCGATGCGGACCGCCACAACGGTCTTTTCGCTAACATGAATCAACAAGCAGGAGGGGAAAATAAAAAGACTGGCAGAGAGATTGGCCAGAGTCAGCAGCTGTGTAACAGTCAGGGATGTGTCTTCATTCCCCTCCTGCCAATTAATGAACAGCTAATAAACACGCCAATGCAAATATGGAGTACACGTTTAAGAGGGATTCTGGGTAATTCTCAGGGGTGAGAATTCTTTGAAAATGCAACAGCCATTCCTCACCCCACTGGTCTATTTGAATGTTCACAGATAATAGTTAAGTTTTCCTTCAAACAGGGAATGCTCCAGTATGATGTTTCTAGAAAGTTATCAGTTTTTCCATAGGAAGACTTTTTTCACCACTCGGATTTTTCTCCCCAGCCCATTTGGGTTGTGGTAATGTGGGACCATATAAGATGGTCTCGGAACTTTGCCTCCTGAGCAAAATCCCTGAAGGGATGTTTGAACCTCTTGCCTTTCCTATTATTATTGCCTCTTTTCCTCTGTGACTTTGTTCTGAGACCCATTTATATTACGGTAATTGCTGTGTGTTATTTAAAAATCTTCATTGGGGCCACATTAGTTAGGAGATAAGGCTATATAAACACTAGACCCTCAACGTTATTGGACCTGAACGAGACGACAGTTTCTATCACCCTTATCAAAATAATAATAATATTAATAATAAGGACTTTCCATGCCAAGAAGTAGTGTAAATATCACCATGAAGTACATGTATGACTTATTAAAGAAACCTTTAAAGCTCTTTAATACATCAATTTGCAATGGTTTTTATTTCCCCATTCATCAAAACTACTCCAGATAACAGTGACCAGTTTTTGATTCTACACATATTTGAAATGCTGCATGTATGCTTCTTTAGAAATGGAACCTAATTTATACTTTCTTCTCTGTTCTGTTAAAGCCATTCCTTTGGTCATTCCAATTATTTATTATGCCGCCATGCTGGGCACTCACTTTCCTTGGGTGTCGATGCTTGCTGTGGTCAAAGGGTTGATGAACTATCAGAGTTGAACGATGGACAAGAAACGCTATATATACATAGCAGCCCTCGTATAGATTTCACATTAAAGCCTGAGCCACGTGGAAGTGCCAACACAAAGGCTTGGCTGCCTGTTGGGCTCCTGTAACCTGCCCTGTTCACAGTGGGAATGGCTAAGCGGGGCCGGAGGGAACACAGTCAGCCTCACATCTCATAAACCAGGGCTGTGGTATGTCCAGTGCTGTTTCAAAGCTGTCTGTTCCAGAAGTCTCTGATCATTCTCAAATAAGGGAAAACTTTGGGGCCTTGATAATTGTCCCTGAAGACAGAAATTCAGAAAGTTTAGATTATGAATTTCTGTCAGTAGAAACTAAGTTAGCTTGCTGTTCTGTAAGGTGCACGCAATTTGGAATGTGTGCAATGCCATCACATTGCGCCCCACTGAAGAAAATCCCACCGTTTGTCATCAGAGCGTTGGGCGAGTAGATCCAAGTCGAGATGGAATTGCCGGTCTACCTGCTTGCTGGCTAGTCTGTGGTCTAGCACAGGAGGTGGCAAACTGACTCATGGGTCACATCTGACCTACTGCTTGTTTCAGTGCGGCTTGAGAGCTGAGAATTCTTTTTACATTTTAAATGAAAAACATTAAAGAAAAAGGATATTCTGTGACACATGCAAATATATGAAACTTTAACTTGTCTGTAAGTGAGTGTTATTGGAAGACAGGTCCTCCCCTCCATGCAGGTATGGTCTGTGGCTGCTGTAGCATTATGAAAGCAGAGTTGCGGCAGGTAGGGGACAGTCTGCAAAGCTGGAAGTATTTCCCACCTGTCCCCTTACAGACAGGTCTGCCAGCACCTCGTTTAGTACGTGTACTGCCCTGGGAGCAGAGGCAGTTAGGGGAGATTCTGCCCCTCCTCTCAGAAGGAAACAAGGAAAGGGCAGAATGTGTCCTTGCCCTCGATGCCAATGTGGACGTGATGGCTACTTCTCGGAATTCTTTCTCTTCAACAAGTTCCAGCCCAGACTTTCCCTGTCTACTCTACTCTTATTCTCAGGTCTTTCCAAGGTCAACAGCAAGGTGTTAGCTAAGGACCACTGCAACCAACCAGTGGGTCTCTGCAGACCAAAAGGAGTCACCTCCAAGACTGTTGAGCCATCGTGTGGCATAGCCGTCCACGTCCTCCACGTGCACGCTGCAGCCCCACCACTCTCTCGTCACAGCATGATTTAGGGGCAGTGAGGGGAATGCCGTCTCTCTCTATCTGTTAATTCCTTGGAGGAAGTTCTGTTCAGAATGAATAGTCTTGAAATGTGTAATAAAGTTACCTATCAAGACCACTTTTACGAAGAGATTTAAATGTGATAATAAGAATAAAAGAAGATGAAGTGACATTGAGGGCGTCTCTACTTTTATAACAGCTCTTGCTCTTCACTGTTAAGCACACTGTAAAATGACTTTTATACATTTATGGATTGAAATGGTTCTGCTGAAATTTTAAGTGTTAACATTGTTCAAACTTCCATTACTAACACCTCTCACATTGTTACAAATGGTTTCATATTTGACATTTTGATCATACTAACCTGGGACATTTTATGCTGAAGCTCTCATTTCATAGGATTGGAAGGTTCTGCTTATTTTGATTTCAGCACCTTTCAACAGGAAGCCAATACGTTACATTTGCGCACCTTACCCTGATGCATTCTATAAACTGATCATTGTATGAGGTGTTTTGCAGAGATGGAGAAAGCGTAAATGTTTTGTGAGATTAATGTGGTTTGTGGAAAACAAAGATTTTTTTTTCTACCTGGTTCCTTCCTATTCAGATTTTCTTGTTTGCTTTTCCTTAAAGCCACTACTATTTGGACTACAGTCTATAAATGCCCCTTATTTTTTATACCAGGCTTTATTGAGATATAGTCCACATACCATACAATTCACTCATTTAAAAAGTAGGACCTGATGGCTTTTAGTGTATGCGCAGGGTGGTACGACCATCACCATAGTTGATTTTAGATCATTTTTAATACCCCCAAAAGAAAGCCTGTTCCCCCCAGCCATCACCTCCCCAAACCCCCACTTTTTTCTCCAGCCTTAGGCAACCACTGATCCACTTTCTGTCTCTAGATTTGCCTGTCCTGGACATTTCATATAAGCGTGGTCCTTGGTGACTGCCTTCATTCAACCTCACATAATGTTTTCAAGGTACTCCCCCTTATTTTTTCAGTTTCTTTTTATCTTTTTCTTTTACATGTGAAATTTAAAAGAAAGAATAAAGGTGTGTTTAGAAATATTTAACCTCTTTAAGCACACGAGATCTAGTGGATTCACCCTCGTGGCCATCACAGCAGCCGACGGGGCCGGCACCTCCAGGCATTCTGCAAGGGCTTGCTGAGCACGCAGAGCTGTGACTGAAGAAGCTACTGTCAGTCACGTGGGCCTGAAAATCTCCCTCGGCACAGGGGCGGGCACATCCAGAGGCTGGCTCATGTTACCGTACCTTCAGAATTGTGCTTTCGGGAATGTAGCGTGCACACCACCAGCATCGCAGACATCGGAAGCGGCTTCTTTTTCTCGTCCTTTCCCCTTGCCCTCATCTTCTTCGCCCTGTGTATTGAGAGCAGGGCCCTCCCTGTGCTGTTTGGGGCCCTCCTTGGTTACCCAGGTTGGCTGCATCAGCACCTTCCTAAAGAATTCCCACTCCCGAGGGAGGAGCTTTTGGTAGACGGATACATTTGGGTTTTATATATTTTGCTTATTTTTTTCTCAGAGCTTTACAGAAGACAGTAAGGACTTTGTTGTACATTAGTCCTTTATAGTGTTGAGGCCTGTTTTTACGCAGTGCACTCTGGTCGAAGATAACTCCAGTCATGATTTCCATTTCGACGGCCACAGAGTGCTCACTGCACCTTTTAGAAATAAGAACCTGTTAAATGAAAGTAAGGAAAAGACGTATTAAAGAATGCTTCTTTTGTTAATTTATTGTGCAAACGGCAGGAGTTCAGATTTGGACCTACCGGGTTCTCTTTCCCTTTGCCTCTCCAGCGTACCCCTCTGTGTGATGATCATTTCCCAGTTTACCAGGAAGGACCCGTGGAAACCTGTCTGGAGTTGTCATTGGTACCAAATCCGGGCAAATCTTGGCTGTGAGATGCGTGGTGGACTTACTGGACAGAATTGGAACATCAGCTTTCATTTGAAGACCTGTGTCCCAGTCTCTCGGAGGATGGAAAGTCTGCCTGTTATAAGCCAGCTAATTGTTTCCTTAGCTGAAGACCTAAATGAGTTTTAAAGTGAAATGCACATCTCCAAGTGCTAAGTAGCCAGCTCACAAAAGGCAATTGAGAGAACAAATACTACTGTAGGAGAGGTTTTTCTGTTCTTTTCTCTTTTTCTTCCCCTCCCCCCTCCCTCTTTTTCTTCCTTCCTTGCCTCTCTTGGTTTCTTTGTCTCTCCTTCCTTCTTTCTTTCCCTTCCTTCCTCCTTTCCTCTCTTCCTCCTTCAGGTCTTTCTCCTTTTTTCTTCTTTCATTTAACCGTAATATATACGATGGATTTGTATCTGTAGGCTTTTGCTGGTAATTAAATAAATTATTTATACATTTAACACAATCTTGAATTACTAGGTGATCATCTCGGGCACTCAAAAGTATAAGAGCCCTTGAAAGCAATATCCAAGCGTAGATATTCCATAGCACGTCTTACAATCTAAATATTGCTTTTAGTGTAATCGAAGCAGCAAGAGTAGTCACAGCAGTTGATGGACTATTTTTCAAATTGATTTCAAAAATGTATTTAAGGGGATGATCTTCTAGTCTAGATTACCTATTGATTTTTAATATGAAAAGCTCATTATGTAAGCAGTAACTGCATATAAAAACCTAGCAAACCTTTGCATAAATCCTTTAATTGAATTTCCAGAGCCTGTGGTTCTCCTTTTTTTTTAATTAAATCTATTTCTTTTTTTAAGTGTTACTGTGTAATTTGCATGCTGTGAAGAGGCCCTGTCCCAGATAAAGTGCCATTGATCCTTATTAAACCTCACCTCTGGGCTTGCTTAAAACTAACTGGAAAAATTAAAGTGTTCATGCCGCAGTGCACTTATAGCTTGTGTGATAGGATTATGGAAAAAATAATAAAACTAATTTCCAGGAGAGAATTTATAATGTGAGATTTTATTTTTTCAATTTGATAATTAATAGTGAAATCATATCATATATATAAATCATATTTTAGCCTATAAACTGAAATGGCAATTAGGAAAGATAATATACACTCGATGTAAAACCATCGTGTTATGTGCAGATAATCTTTCAGCACTTTAATATTTTAATTGTAGAAGGAAAGGATTATGGATTCAAATCAAACACATTAAATGGTGGGTTTCCTTTGAAAAATATGATCTTTTTACTATACACTATATTAGTAGATTTTTAATTTTAGTGTGAGGAAGTATAAAAGATACAGGGAAAGACATTCCGGCTATGGTTGTGTTAAAATGTATGTATTAGAATTACCAGGGGAGAGAAAAATATAAAAGCTGAAATAGTTTTTTTATTTTTTAATACCTAACATTTGTTATTTTAAAAGCAATAAAATTCCCTAAAGAAATATTCATAATCAATAAGAACACAAAATATGGAATATATTAACTGAGTTATAAAAATGTTTGTAGTATAGCACAAAATGAAAAACACAGCAAGTTATGTGCAGTTTAAAGTGTAATCAATTTTGAGGTTGTATACAAGGATATAAATGATAAACACAAGTAGTAGCATTTTTAGTAAAGGCTGTTACAAAATACTGTATTTATGGCCTATTCCATTCTTTTTATAGCTCATTAATGTAGAAAACAAACACAGCGTATCCATCTTCCCAGACAGCTTAAAATTCCCTTAAATGATATTTTTAAATGGAAATACTGAGCTCATTTGATCTGTTTCTTCTTTAAGTACGCATCAGTTTGAACAGGCATGTACACTAGGGTTCCTTTCAGACTCTGGGAAGATAAAATGTTGATCCTGATGGCGCATTGCCCCCCCTCCACAAACCAGGGCAAAATCTGACACTTTTACAAGTAGTTGAGCATATCCCCCTCCTCTCACAGGACCCCTGCCCACTCCCCAGGACCCACTCCACACCAAGGAGAACCTTCATACCTTTGGAAGCTGCATTAATTCTTCCGGGCCACAAGGGGGCTGTTGAGTTATTGGTTCACTTCCCTCACTGGCAGGAGAGTTTAATGCTGGTTCCAAAGGTGCTTAATTTCCTGTAGTACCTATGAATATGCATATGGTGTGTGCTCAGCAATCTAGCAGTTCAAACTAGACAGCTGGTTCTGGTAGAAAGCTTTTTCCCCACCCTCTCCTTCCCTTGGACAAGTCCTTTCTGAGTAAGCTGAATCCGTAATGTAATATCATTAATTTATTTTCAGTATTTCATTTGCTTTTGATGTTCCCATCGTGGCCTCTTTTTCCCTTTCATTTTGTCATTTCCGTAGTCGTCACTGGCCTGTTGTGATTGACGGAGCACAGTTCCATGCTGTCATGGACTTGAGTGGCCCACCTCCCTAAAATAGAAGTAGGATTTAGCAGTGCTCTGTTTTGTTCTTATAAGTTAAGAGTAATTGTAAAAGAAAAGAAAAAAAACTTGGGAAGAAGGGCAGAGTATTTGAATTGTTTCCTATTCCTCTATTTAGATTAACATACGGTTCAGCACCACCTAGCTCCGCCTACCCATCCATCCATCCATCTACTCATCCATCCATCCAACCTGTGCTGAGTACATACTGTGTGTCAGGCTCCACTTCAGACAGTAAGGATTTGAATTTGGATCACTTATTGCCTTCAAGAATCTCATTATGGAATGCAGAAGACAAAGACATATATACACGAATAATTTTAATAAGTAGACACAGAGGCCTAACTCAGCCTTGGGTTAGAAAAGGCTTTCATTATAATGTGGGAAGCTGTTTTACCTTTGACTATAGTTTATTTGGACTTTATAATTTATAAAGCAAATCCTATTGGAGGTAGATGAGTATACCATGGTACTGAATGGCATGAAGATTATGGTTTTAGAATGAAGTCTTTTGCGGGAAGATCATATACAAGAGGATACCTTACCTAGGAACATGGAGTCCAGATGATTCCCACTCCCTGTAACTGATTGGCACTGATCTGGTTGCCCTCAGAGAATCACGTGGCCACTGTCATAGGGAGAGTCCACGCAGAGGTCCATTTGTAGAGTGTGGGCAGTTATTTGCAAGTGGAGAACAGGGGCTGGGGCACAAAATGAAGTGGTGTATGCATGTGGCCTGGGAGCCTGGGCAGTGGTCAGAGCAGGATTCAGAGTTCCCTGAGCCAAGATGCAAGACCCGAATGAGAAATAAAAGCCAAGCTGAGCTAGGAAAAGCCCAGCCAGCCCAAATTAGAGGTCTCCGATAATGCCGACATGGAGCTCTCCAGTCACTGGCCCTTCTGAGGGAAGGCAGTGCAGCCAGTAACAGGGAAGTGGAGCATCTTAGAGGCAAAAGAACTGAGAAGCTAAAGGTGATGATTCTCTTGGGTTCAGAGCCCAGGAACAGGCTTGCTTGGTCTCATCAAAGCAACCATACCTTCTTTGAGGCAAATCGATGGATTACAAAATTGAGTTTCATTTTACAGGGTATCAGACATAGTTAATTTTCTGGAGGTTCATTTTCCGATATGTGGCTATTTAACGTTAAAATAATTAAAGTGAAAATTAACTTTTTCAGTAGTACTAGCCACATTAAAGTGCTCAGTGGCCACCTGTGGTTAGTGGCTGCCGTATTGGGTGGCACTGGTAAAGACATATGTCTGTAATAGCAGAGCACTGAATTGGATTGTGCTGCTCTAAAGCAGCAGTCTCCAAAGTGTGGGAAGGACCTGTTGGGGTTCCAAAAGAAAACATCACTGCTCGTATTTATCCATCACACGCTTCCGTTGGTTATTAAGCATCTCAACACATTTATCAGGTGGCAGGTGCTAGTGTTTTAAGTGCTTCCTATATTTATACAGATCATCCTCTCAAGTATCTTTCCAAATATTCTCTGAGGTAGTGCTGTTTTATCCACGCGTTGCAGATGAGGACATAGGCACACCGTGGAAAGGAGGTGGTGGAGTTGCAGTTCTGGCCCCGGTGGTCTGGCTCTGGGGCCCTCACTGGTAACTGCTGTATGATATTGACTCTTGAGGAAGAAGCGTTGATCTTTACAAATATGACACAGACAGGTTGACACGGGGCCCTTTCTAGTCCTCAGATGGTTGGGGGGCCATGTATGACAGGCAAGGTGCTGTGGAGTGAGGTTGCTCTTTCCCCAAGTGGAGAGTCCGTGATGGAGCCCCTGTTTCCTGGGGACTTGCATCCAGCCTTGGAAAATGCATTGACGTTTCTCATATGTTCTCAGGTAAGTGGGTTGAGACACTAGATGATCTGGTTTGAACTAAAGCATCTCTCACAAAATGAACAAAAAGTTTAAAAAGATTGCTGCAAAAGAAAACAGTGTTTGAGGATAATACTTACAATACAAACACAAGCAAGCAGAATGGAAATAGCAATGTTGCCACTTCATCTCCTCCTAATATGAGCCTATCATCTGTTCCAAGGCAAAAGCAATGAAAATTTGATCAGATCCTAGAAGTCAATCAAAAAGTAAAAACCTAATTAGCAAAATGATGTAAACTTGTATGTACTAATTTTAGTGATGAACATTTTTCTAACCCTATCCCATGCCTTGAGATATTAACTGAGTCATACAAGTTTATAACTTATAAATAAACAGGCATGTATTGAGGTATGTGCCCTGAACTTTTCTCACTGATGAATGTTCACAATTAAAACAGTCTGGAGCCTCAAGGAGTTTTAAAAGAATCTGTGACCTTTGCCTGTCCTGGCTTTCCCTGTTCATTTGGTCCTGCTCTGTTTATCTCCTGTCTACTGAAGAACATCTTTTCAACAGTTTTCAGCTGAAAATGCTAAAATGAAATTTTATTTCGTAAGGGAAAAAAAACCCATTGATTGAAACAAAGAGTCATGGCAGAGGCTGAACTTTTGAAGAAAACTTGGCTGGATGTGCCTTTATCATTACACGGTGGGAGAGCTGTCCACACCTTCTACCCCTTCGTTTAAAGGTATTTAATTTTTTTAAGTATATCTTGATATCAGCACATCATTGCACTGAGCCTGGTTGATAGAAGTGTGAAAAATTGCAAGGATAGAGGTTTTTCCTAGCATTCTGGCATATTCTGTAGAAATTTTTAAAAGCATACTAACTCTTTAACTCTTTACCCAGGGCATGGTGGGGGAGAGATGGGGGGGAGGGGGGAGAGAGAGAGAGAGAGAGAGAGAGAGAGAGAGAGAGAGAGAGAGAGAGTTGTGCAGGTGATAGGAGAGCTGGTTTGTGGAAACTATGCAGGAAGAATACATATCTATGAACGTTTTCTATTCATCTTTCTGGTGCTGGTGCTTTAAAATAAAAAGCACCAGCTTTTATTTAATTTTATTTAAAATAAAAGCACCAGCTGTATCTAATTTCAGTACAGAAAGGGAACTCTCCTTTGCCCAAAAATTTCTTAAAGGATTTCTTAACTCTATTTCTCATTAATGCTGAGCTACCCAACGTCTACATGTCTAATGTTTTCCTTTCATACCCTTTTTGAGGGCTTAAGAAAATCTATTTCTAAAGAATAACTCAGAACGCACATGTTATTGTCGTGCCTGCTCTGAGAGGTAGGTGACGTGGCACCTGTGTCTGGACGGAACCGCAGATCACGTGGCTCCCCATCTTGTTACATCTTCACTCTTGGATCCCTGTTCGTGAAACAGGTTGAAAGAGGCCACTGTTTTTCCCAATGTCACAATTTTTTTTAATTGACTAACATTTATTAAATGCTTGCTGGGCCCTATACTAAGTGCTTCACATGTGATTTCTAATCTCCTGACCACCCTGTGAAATGGCTACTATTATTATCCTTTTTCATAATGGTGAAGAAATGGAGACTCAGAGATGTTAAGTAATTGTCTGAGTGTCACACAGCTAGTCCGTAGCAGAACACTTACTAGCACCAAGACTGTTCGCCAGGACCCTGTTGAAGGAGAGTTAATGGTCCAAAACAGGCCTTCCCTTCTAGGGAAGGACCCTGTCTCACTCATTTGTTTTGCCATGCCTAGCAGTTGTGCCGGATGCACGGGAGATACATGGCACAGTCTGTTAAAAGAAAGAAAGGCATGAAAAAGAAACAGTCATTCGTAGATGTTCCTGGAAGTAGGCTGGAGGTGGGTATCCAGGCATGTGAAGGCTGAAGCTTCTGTGAGTTGGGGACCCACTTTAGGAAAAAGAGTAAAACATTCAGTGCAGACTCTTGGAAGAAACCCATGGACTCGATGGCTCCTGAAGCTTACTCTTCATTACCTTCAAGGTTTTCTCAAGGATGAAATTTTACAAAACCAAGTCGGAAATGACTCTATCAGTGTCCATAAGAATATTTGACTTTGTCATTTTCTTCTTTTTTTCCATCCACTCAAATGTGAAAGCTACTTCCACCATTTCCATGTGACATTAAAGTCGTGAAAATTACTCTGTGTTCATGCGTGTCACCTTCTGTAAAGGAGACCAGCTCCCAGAACGTGCCCCTGCTCTCGGGAAGTCCTCCTTCTCCAAAAGCATCCTGCAACATGGAGACTTTTTAAAATGCTTTCCTTTCTGCCTGCCTCTGGGCAGATTTCTTTTTTCAGTAGTTTCTTAATGGTCTTTAGCGGAGGAAGTAAGTGACACTGATCAGTGAAGGTGGACAGTAAGATTTATAATGTATTTGTGCTAGCTGAGTGCCAACAGAACCGGCTTTCCCAGCGGTGCTGTACGCAGACTCAGAAAATCAATAGGGATTAACCTCTGACCCCCTTCACATACTTATACTGTGGGCTGCATCGCTTACCAATATTTCATCTGTTTCACTTAGCTGCTGTTCCTTACTCAATAATGTGTGGCAAATCTCACAAGATACTAATTAATTTTTGTAAATGCAGCATCACTTGAAGCCATGATAAAATATCACACATATGGAAATCAAGGCCCTTTTAGCTTATTTAGTAAACTCACATTAATTATCCTCAATTAAAAAAAAACTGGGAAGGGAGTAAGCTTTGCCCACAAAAACCCCCCTGTGGGTAACAGTTGGGGGGACCTCTCTGGCTGTCACAGAACACGTGTCCCCTGATGTCTCAGTTGGGACTTGGGCCCTGTCAGGATAACTGCTAATCTTACCTTTCAGATGCACTTCTTTTTTCTGTTAAAAGGAAATTTATAGATGAATAGGTAAATATGGTATGTTGCAATGAAATGAACCCAGGTGTAATATTTTAAGGAATCAAAACTCATTTTAATACATTGTCCACTTGCAAACATATACAAAGGTTCATGTGAACACGAGTTTGCGTGAGCTGCCCTTAATCATTATTGAATAGCATGAAAAAGGAGCAAAATTTGCAGTAATACATTTTTAACTTTCCCTTTAAACCTTGGCATATATTAAAGTGCCCCACATTTGTCTTAAAAATTGAAATAGTTTTACATTTCCTTCATCCAAGACCCTTTTGGTCGTAGATTTTTTTCTTCTTTTTGCAAGTATACCTATTCCCCAGAGTTTACTTACGGTTTACTATTGATCCTGCAGCTGGTATTTGAATTGGTCGATGTGCTCTGTAACTTGTTTAAGATACCCTACCTGAGCTATTAGTTTAAATAATGTATTCATAAATTGATTAATCATTACAGTAAGACTTATTAGCTGCATTTATATCTGGGTGTTATCCACAATTGACTTGTAGTCTAATAATCACGCATACTTAAGCCGAAGTTGCATTTTACATTACAATTTAATAATTATTGAAGTGGAAAACAATAGTATTTGTGTGCGGAAGTTGAGTGGCTGTAGGGCTTTAAAGGTGGGACTCATTAAGCAGATTGCTGCTTTTACTTTTCCTGGGTAAAACAGATAGTTCCTGCCCCCGAAGTGAAATATGGGAAGTGGACCGAATTCTGTCAGCCTTGAAAAAGTGATTGAGTTTGCTGAAGTTGTCCCGGCCTCACGGCTCCGGAAGATGGATGGGGGCAGAGGGAGAGGAACTTAAAGGGATACTGCCTTTGTCTCCATTTCTGTAACAGCCGCATTGTGGGACGGGGTTCCGTCCACCCATGGGGTTGTCTGGGGGCGCAGTCACACCGCGAGGCTGGCATACCTGCCCTCCAATGGGGTGGACTGCCCGGCATGGACGTGTGAAGTTGGTAGCCTTACTGGGAATCACAGTGAACTTGAATACATTGTCCACTTGCAGACACAGGCAAAGGTGTGTGTGCACATTTGCGTCTGTACGAGCTGCTCTTAACTGCTGTCGAATAGGATGGAAGAGGGGCAGAACTTGCAGCGATGTGCCAGAACCAAGAGCACGCCACATGGCACAACGACCGGGGTGACTGCTGGCAGGCCTTCCCTGGGGCCTCCCCAGCAGAAAGCAATTCTGGGCTTAGGGCCACTCGCACTAAAAAAAATGAATAAACTGTATTTTCTAGAGCAAAATTGAATATACAGTGCAGAGAGTTCCCATAGATCCCTTCCGCCTCACACACACACCCTCCCCCACCCACAAGCACTTAGAATCAAACTACACTTCAGCGAAACACTCTGTTGGGGGGTGGATGTTCAATTCTGGCTCTGCAGTGGGCCCGCCCCACTGGGCTGTTTCTGGCTGACTGCGCGGGTAACCCCTGTTCGGTTGCTTTTTGGGAGTGGGGATCTGTCAGACTCCACTTCATCTTCCCTGGGAGCTGAACCCCTTTTCTTCACCCCATTTGGTTAGACAGGCATTTTGACTCGCCGCAGGATTTTTCTACTTCATAAATCCCCCTTTCAAACATTATTCAACAACCTGCTAAATTAATATCTACTGTGTCCCCTCGGTCACGGGGAGGGGAGCCTGCCTTGCAGCGCGTTTGTTCAGCTGTGCTGCAAGAGCACTGCCCGCCGCGTGAAGGACATCTGCTCACAAGTGAGCAATTGTGCTTCTGATTCGGGGCAGCACCTTCGCCTCCACAAGGCTGCAGATGAAAGAGCAGATTGCCTAGGAGCCGCTTTGCCGAGGGTCCCTCTCCCCAGCATGGCGCTTCATACATTATTGAGAGCAAACCCACTTTCCACTAGCACTCCTCCCTGCACTTGTTTTGCCAACCTTATTCAGAAAGTCAGCACGGATCACTTTTCTACAAAGGCCTATCAGACCAACCAGGAAGCTTCAGCGGATAAATTATTTACAGTGTTTAATTACCATCGTACAGATTTATTAAACTTCTTGGTTACCTAGGAGCCCATGTGGCTGCAGTAAAGAGTTTGCTAAACTTTGAATAATAGATGTTTTGTTCTCAAACAAAAACCCTCTGTGCATGCTGCTACCATGGAGTGATGTCTGTGTAGGGGGTGCAGGGGTGTACTGGTAAATGGTTAACAACAAACTCTTAAGGAGGGCAACAAACTCTGACTTGCAGTGTTTGCCGATGCTGGTAGTGTAAATACACCAGGGCCGACGGGAAGTTAGGAAAAATGGAGGTGGTCTTGCATATCGTGTGTGTGTGGAGGGCATATCTCCGGTATGCAGACACGGTATACATACATGGCCTCAAAAGCACAGATAATAGTCAAACATACTAACATTATTCAGAAACATTGAGTTTTGATTACTTCTTACCTTTGTTTTTTATGGTTTATTTAATCGTGACTTCATATAATTTAATGTTTAACGATGGGTGTGTCCGGCAGCTGGCTCAAAGTTCCGGGAAACTTAGCCATAGGCTGTCAAGTCGGTCACCCCGACGGCAGCACACCACTGTGTGTGTCTGACTGACTGCGGTTTTAAGTTACGTCCTGTGTTCGGAGGAAGTGCACGATGTATTCCTGATTCTGGCTCATTCCTAACAGGGTGCCCCTGCACAATTTTCCTCTGGGGTGTGACGAGCTGGCTGGCGTGCTGCTAAGTGTCCTCGACAGCCAGCAGACACATGTACCCTGGCTGGTACATCGCAGCCCATTCTGTTGTAGTGATATTAAGGACAACAGCATTTTGCCAGAAGCTATAACGAGATGATTCTGTAACAACAGCGTGGTGACACCAGACTATGTTTTGCAATTTTCTTTAATATTTATGCTGGATAAATAATTTATCTTTTTTTTCAGGGTTTTTTTTTTCATCTTGAACACGTTGATATAGACAGGTGCTAGGTTTCCCCAAATGACTAAAGCAAGGATTGGGTTATTCCCTCCCCACCTCCTTCCTGCCCCCCTCCCCAGGAAAAATCAGATGCATCAGCAGAGTTGAGCCTCGGGGGATTGCTTCCACAAGTCCGCATCCCATCTACTAATATGAACTAATGAGATCTATTAAGTACCAGCCCACATGTTTGAAGGGAGTCACTTATTAATGTGACATCTTTGCATGACATTATAGCATCAGGACCATCATGTTCCAAGGTTTCGGAAAACTCAAAGTCATGGCTCACCTGTTATTATGTATTTGGGACTTAGTGCCAAAGCTCCTTCTAATCCAGGATCTCTAAGTGCTGGCACTGTGATATTGGCTCTGGGTCATTCCTTGTTGTGGGGCTCTGCCCTGTGCATTGTAGGATGTTGAGCGGCATCCCTGGCCTCCCTCTACCTGCTAGATGCTATTAGCAAGCACTCTTCTGAAGTAGGAATAATCAAAACTATCTCTGGATATTACCAAATGCCTCTGGAGGGCAAACATGCCATAGGTGGAGGACAAGTGTTCTAGAGCCACATTTCTTAACCACTGAGATAGAGCAGGGGTGTCAAACTCATTTTCGCCAGGGGCCACATCAGCCTTGTGGTTGCCTTCAAAGGGCCAAATGTAATTTTAGGACTGTCTAAATGTAACTACCTCTTAACAGTTAAGCAAGAACTCGGCGCTGCCGCCAGGTAGAAGCAAGGTGCCAGTCCAGATAAAAACAAGGTGGAGGGTTGAATTTGGTCTGTGGGCCTTGTGTTTGCCACTTGTGACTTAGAGTGTATAGGAGATGTAGCAATTGTCTTTTTGTAGTTAGCCGTCTCTCCATCTGGCTTCCAGGAACCTTCAAGCCCCCAAACCTGAGATTAGAAATAAGGCAGCTTTATGTCACTAAATCAACTTCTGCCCAAGGACCTGGACTGGAGGGAGAAAAGCAGTCTTTCTACCCAAGGACCACTATTTCACATTTCCTAGGCTCCCAAAGAACTGCAGACAGCATCGGGAATGTGGTCTCCAGAGTGGGTGGGGCTGGGGCCTTCTTTTTCTCAGACTGTTGCTTGCTGTGGTCACAGACTAGTTTCTGGACTGTGGAATAGGTAGGTTTGTTACTGCACACTGGGGAGCATGCCCAATGGGAGACTTGAAAGACCCCCACTGCCCTTGGCTGGGAATGGAGGGAACACAGGAGATGGGCCTTTATTGCTGCACCCTTTAATGTGGCAAAGCCTCAGCAGTTACTGCAGAATGAATTTTAGGGTCACTCTGTGGATGCTATAGGCCCCTCCCAACAGCAGAGTGAGCTTTGCTGAGCTCAGCACTAGGCGAAGGGCACATCCTGGAATCATATCATGCTAACTACACAGTGGTAGGCCTGAGCCCTTTCCTCAGGCCCAAGAGGGCTGAGGTTGAGCTTTTCCTGTTTCCTTCTGCAAACAGGACTGCCTGACTTCTCGGCTTGGTCTGCCAGTGTGACATCCGGGCACGACGGGTTTGATTCCTTGCTGGCCCGGTCTTGCTCCTGGGTCCTTAGGCATCTGATCTGAGCGCCTTTGGAGCTGCTGTGGCGGGTGGTGCCAGGGTGCTCTGCTCATCCAGTATTCTCTGAGACAGCGATTGTAGTGGAAGGAGGCAGCTCTGAGTCACGCAGGCCTGGGATGACCTTGTGGGCCACTTAGCACCTATGTGACCCAGGGGCAATTTACTTCACCCCTCTGAGTCTCAGTTTTTTTAATCTGTTAAATGGACATGATTTTTTCATGACAAAGTAGTGCAGTGATTCAATTGAATACTAAACATTAAGCAGCTTTCTTAGCTCTGTGGCCACATCTATTGTTGCTCTTCTTTCGGTTTCATTGCCATTTACGTCGTTCCCACAGATAATGGCACTGGGCTGCCTTGTCCCTCCGGTCTGCAGGACATGAAACTGCCCAGTCTGTTCAGAGTGCCTGACTCCTACCTTGAGCAGCCCCTTCAGAAACAGTTAAGGAGATCAATAGTTATCTGCTTACCTTTCTGGCTCAGATGAGATTTTATGCTTGTTACTAGCAGATCGATAGTGAACGCACATTCTGTTAAGTTTTCCGTAGGAGTCATTAATCTCCCTCAGCCTCAGTTTCCCTACCTGTGAAGTGAGTCTAACCAGGATGATAATGAAGTGAGGGTCAAGTGAGTCTGGCAGTCAGACACCCACGGCTGGCTGTGACATGGGAGCACGTGTTCGCCCACAGCCCCAGGTCAGCAGCCGTCATTCAGCCTGGAGTAATGAACTGCCACACTGAGGGTTTTCTCTGTCCTTCCTCGGCCACACAGCTAAGCTGAAGCTCTCCGAACCTGGTAACAGACACTTCAGTATGACAAAATGCCATTTGAGAGCAAATAGTAGAGAAATGTACGCTCTTGTTTTTCTTCTAATGACTTCTACAAATTTTCATTCCTCCCTTGGAAGTTTTCAAATACATATGCATGCCTTTCCCAAGCATTTCACACACTGAATTTTTAATCTGAATCTGGACAGGTGTGGCTCTTTGTGATCTCATAACCTTGTTGTCCAGGGTAACAGAATAGGCTGGAAAGGGCCACTACTGAGCACCCAAGCCAGGGCTTGTACTGATGGGCAGGTGCCGTTCTGGGGTCTTTGCAATGGTCGGAGGGGAGTTTGGAAATCATCAGAACATTCATCACTAAAGCGGCTGATAACCAAAGCGTGCATTGGTGTGGGTAACAGTTGTCGGAGGAGTGGGAGGGGGCGGTGACAGATAGTCGGGCGACTTTAATGTTTATATTCCACTGGGGTGAGCTCTAACAAAGGCCTGTCATTTCCCAGATAACCAATCCTTTTAAAAGAACATCTGTTGAAAGTGGCAATTTACATTCTTCTTAAAATACGCAGTGACATAATTAACCCTCTGGGGAGACTAATATTAGTTTATTAAAGACAATTTCTAGTTCTGTTTATTTTTACACTAAATGATTTGTTCATATTGGAAAAATTTTTTTTTAGTTGTGGTGTGGGTTCAGTTTTATTTGGGGTTGGTTCTTCCTCGGCGAGGACACGGTAAGTAGCTGGGTGATGGGTAATGGATGGGCGCGATGGTCGTCACACATGCACTGATGGACACGTGCTGAAAATGCTCGTGTTGTTGGATGTTTGAATAGCTTGGCGTTGTGCTAGCTTTTAGGTATAATCGGTCTGTTTTAAAGCGACCTGGCCTGCCGTTAGTGTGTGTGTGTGTGTGTGTGTGTGTGTGTGTGTGTGAGTGTGAGCCAAGCGGCTCCTTTTGTCTCCAGCCGCGGCGGTGGGCTCCTTTGGCACTTGTGATTGGTGGGGTTTTCTCATGCTCATTGCTGTGGCTCCTGTAAACTGATTCATACTCTCCACAAGGAGGTCTCGGACCCTCGGTTCTTTCTGACATTGGACTAATTTCAATCAGAGAAGAGGGGAGACAGGGCCTTTTGACATTGTGCAGAGGCCAAATGAAGCTATAGTCCTGCTAATTGTTCAGATGGCCTTCTCTGAATTGCAGCATCATTTGAATATCCAGTCATTTTGCCCTCAGTCCTATATCCCACAGCAAACAAAGACAACTCCTGTTTTCTTCACAAGGACTCTTCAAATGTGGGCATTCCCTTTCCAAGTAACTCTTCACTTCTCATCTCCAACCTAAGCTTTCAGTTACTGAGCAAATGAAATGTCTCAAAGAACCCTCCCCCATTACCACTTGCCCTACTGCAAAACAGGACTCACTAGCAGCAGCTCACAGAATAAAACTAACAACGAGCTCAAGTGAAAGTCACCGTGAGCTCTTCCGCTGGGCTCACAAGCCCCTGACCTGGCCCCAGGTCACTGCTCCGGCCTCCTTTGCTTCCACTTCTGCAGCCAAACTGAACTGAGCGCCCCCGGGCTGACTCATCTGTGCCAGCCGCCCTATCCCTCTCCCCAGGTTCCCCCTCCAGCCCTCTGTTCACATGTCTATTAACAAACTGCTCTTCGTCCCTCAAAACCCAGCGCTTGGCATATTGTCTCCCGGGAAGCCTCCCCAGACCTTTCTTTACTCACCTAGACACCTGGTCGTCTCCTCCCTCCAGCTGCCCGACACACAGGCACTTCTGTATCACAGTTGTCCAGTTGCACAGTCATCTTTCCCATTGGATGAACTGTCCCCTGGGGAAAAGGACCTTATTTTATCCCAGTTCTAACCGTGGCCTGCACCGAATAGCTGCTCAGTGAACAGTTGTTGAATTGAGGTCCTCCCTTCCCCCAGCTGATCTGTATTTAAGGTCTAATTGCACTTGGTGTCTTGTTTTCAATGAAATATGAGTTGTATCACATGTGTGTGGGAGTGATTAGAAAATCCGATCAACCTGGGAATCGCTGACTCACACCTGGAGTTTCTTTATTTGCAACCTGGAAGAGGAGAGCTGAATTTGAAACCCCTGGAGAAAATTCCAGCACATGAAACTATTTTGAATAACAGTCATTTGAAGATTGGGGTGGGGGCGGGCGCAGGTGCCCCTGGAGACCTGAGAGTCACCACCGCTCACTGCACTTCCTTCCACCCCTCCCTTGGCTACGTTCATCAAGACTGGGCAGCCCACAGTGCTGCCGAGTGGCATCACTTGGCATTGTCCCTGCACATGAAACGTATTCAGCGTAGTGAGTGATTGTCTAAGGCACGGAGTGGAGGGTGTGGGCGTGTACTCTCTAGATTTCTGAAATTTGGCATTCTCCCTTGAAAATTCCTGGCTTGCACATCACAATTAAATGAACACCAGAAAATAAGTGGCACTGTAGCTCAAGGGGCACTTTCGTAGCAAGGAAAACAGATGGTCCCACGGACACTGTGTGTACCGCTTATCAGAGGTGAGGGGAAGGCTTGCACCAAAGGCCAGTGGAGACTTCATGGGGCATGGGTTACCAGCCACACAATCATCGAGGAGACGTGTCCTCTGAAAATGTGGATACACAAGTATATCTTCAAACTGAGTAATTTTTTCTTTTCTATCACTAGCCACTGGGCAAGCTGACCCAGGATAGTTGTCCACCGAATGGGCCACCTCAATGATTCTTCAGCAATTCAGTCCTTCCTTTAACTTCCTAGCCTCTCTTTTATCGTTATATGTAAAACCCTCCACCCCACAGTGTGATGGAATCAAATATATTCAACATCTAATCTACACTGGATTGACTGTGGATAATGTAAGATCGCTTTGCTGCATCTAGAACCATGGCAGTGAGCAGGAGGTGCTCTGTGACCTCGGGCACAGAGCCCGGGGCCTGCCACTGGGAGGTGTTCACCCAGTCTGTGTTTCCCTGCTGTCCCCAGTGAGACTGGGCTCATGTTGGGATTTTCTGTATGTACTGGCTTAGGGAAGTTTTACTGCGGTGCTCATGTGCATGAACCTTCAGAGTTGTAGCCAAGGGAGTTAGTGAGCTCTTAGAGAACATGCATCACCATATCCAGATAGGATTTTCCCTTAATTTGTAGCCTTTTGGCAAATTACTGGGAGCTCCATTCCTGATATACTGAATGGTGAACACTCAGTGTGCATGCAACCACTTCCCAAGTCCTTTACCCCTGTCAGACATTACTAATCAATCATGATCCTGCTCAGCACACTACTCCAAGTAACCACTACTAATCATCTGGAGTCTGTGCGGGAGCTACTTTTTATCTATCATCCTGGCAAAGTGGTATTTTGGTAAAAAGCATCGTAGTTCATCCTGCAGGATACGGACTGGCCCCAGGTATATCACTCATACCTTCGGGGATCTTGTTCCCAGTGACGCTGTGCAGTCATGGGTTGGCCTTCCCCCTGGGAGAAGGCTGGAAAAACTTCAGGCCAGTTACCTAATGGAATAATATGTGTTTTCCGCTTCCATTTTCTGCTGGGACCTGGCACTAACTCTCCAACGGCAAGCTGGAGCTGTTGTAAGAAAAAGTCCTACATCAAGAATTTGTCTATTAAAGATGGTCAATGGACATATGAAAAGATGCTCATCATCATTAATCATCAGAGAGATGCAAATGAAAGCCACAATGAGGTATGACTTCACACCTGTCGGAATGGCTATCATCAATACATCAGCAAACAAGTGTGGCGAGGCTATGGAGAAAGGGAACCCTAGTGCACTGTTGGTGGGAACGCAGACAGGTGCAGCCACCATGGAAAGCAGTATGGTGGTTCCTCAAAAAATTCAAAATGGAACTGTCTTATGACATAGCAATTCCTCTTCTGGGAATATATCTGAAGAAAAACAAAACACTAATTTGAAAAAATATATGCACCCCTGTGTTATTGCAGCATTATTTACAATACCCAAAATATGGAAGCATTCCAAGTGCCCACCAGTAGACAAATGGATAAAAAAGCTGGGGTACATATATATAATGGAATACTACTCAGCCATAAAAAGAACAGAATCTTACTATTTGCAACGGCATGGATGGACCTAGAGGGTATTATGCTAAGTGAAATAAGTCTGACAGAAAAAGATAAATACCATATGATTTCAGCTATATGTGGAATCTAAAGAATAATATATATGAACAAACAGAATAGAAACAGCTTTATAGATACAGAGAACAGACCAATGGTTACTGTAGGGGAGGTGGTTGGAGGATTAAGGGATTGAGAAGTACAGACTGGAAGTTACAAAACAGTCACAGAAATATAAAGTACAGTATAGGGAATATAGTAATATTGTAGTAACTATGCATCGTAACAAGTGGGTACCAGAAATATGGGGGGCACTTTGTGAAGTATATGATTGTCTCACCACTATGTTGTACACCTGAAACTGATACAAAATAGTATTGAATGCAAACTATAATTGGAAAACTTTAAAAAGAAAATAAACATTTTTGCATATTAAGACAGCTGGCTAGCATTGTTCTGATCCAGAAGCTTCCCTGGAACATTAAGGATCCATTGCAGGACCCACTGCAGTGGCAACCTCACCCAGTCCGTTGGAAGTATGATTTAGTTTATGCATACAAAGTTTCAGGGACTTAGCTGTTGCGTCAAGCTATGTCTGCTTGTGTGGGTAATTAATGTGCATCTGGTATTCCCTTATATAGCACAGAATTGCAATCGTATTCAGTCATTCTGGGTGCCTACAGTGTCAGTTGAGTAATTTGTAAAATATCTTAGGGCTGTTTAAAGATCATTTTTTATAAGTTCTGATTAATAACATAGCAATGAAAGCAACATAAATATAGCTAATACCTACATAGCACTTACCATGTGCTTATATATCAATATATAAGTGTACAATACATAGCACGCTTTCTGCATACTTTCCATGAATGAATTCTTCACCACAGTCCTGTCCCCACTTTGGATGTCATACAACTGAGGCACAAGGAAGGTCAGTGACCAGGCGGGGAGCGTGCAGCTGAAATACGTGTCTGATCCTCCTAAGTCTGTGTTCTTATCCCCTGAACAATATGTGATCATCCCAAATTTTCTCTCCATTTGGATAGAGTAGTGGTAGCCCTGCCTTACTAAGCCAGGCAGGGAGTCCAGACTTTTATGATGATTGGGAGGTACCCAAGTTGAGAACCAGAGGCTTAGCGGAGGTCTGAATCTCAAGATGATGGTATTTCTTTTGCATTTTGGATCGTCAATAAATAAACATGAAACAAACACAAAACAATAAGCAAACAAAAAGAAAAGAAAACCAGTAGTGAACCACTTTTGTGCCCCTTAAAAACTCTTTCGTCGGCCGCCCTCCGCAGCCGTGTCTGACACAAAGGCCAGGAGTCTGCCGCGCAAGGCTCACTGGTGCTCTGATTGGAAATCCTCCCCTCCCGGGTCCGCGTGGCCGTGGCTTAATGGACTGCATGTCAGTGGCTTTTTGAGGAAAAGAAATGTAAGGCTTGGCCCTAGGTCTTTGAGTCAGCACATTGAACTTTTTGTCGATTAGCTCCTCCCCCATCTTATGGTACGGCCTTTCCTGTAATTACAGTCAAGATCCTGTAGCCGGAGGAAGGCCTGTCAGTGGAGTTAAGAGGCTGATGTCCATTGCACGGTGACAGCCGGTTCCGAGGGTTTTAGGCCTGTCCTGAGAGAGCCTTGTCACTTCCTCAGCCCAGCTCACCACCATCAGATGGGCGGAGGTGTCTTTTTCCGCGGCTGAGCCCAGGAGGTCAGGCCCCTAGGATATGATATGCTTGCAAAGTGGAGATGGGACATTGATTTGTATTGTTTTTAATTACACATCATTTAAAAAATATTCCTCTGCGTGCACATAGGAAGAGATCTAGAGAGATGTGTAGCTTACTTGTTCATCAGGTTTGACCGCTGGGGACTGGGCTGGGGTAAGAAGCCATAGGAAAACCATCCTGTTTGACTTTAGAACAATCCATACTAGATTTTTTTTTAAAGTGAGCATGAATTACTTTCATAATTTCAAGTTACTATATGGCTAAAGAATCAAGATCAATAAATGCATTTCCTATGGTCAGAAATTCCCCAAGAGAGGACAATTTTAAATGGGGACCACAGAGTCTCCTGAACACCTTGAAGGGGTGCCTTCAGCTGGATTATGGGTTTTCATTATTGCTTTCAGAATTTCTAGACAGTTAGAGCTCATACTTCTTTTTGACTATTTTTCCACATGGGTTTTTAGCTTCCCTGGCTGCCCTCACCCACACTTCCCATCATTTTCCTGTCTCAAAAAATGAGGTGCATGTCTGTAGTCATCATTGGTGTCCTGCCTTTTTGAAGTTATAAAACAGTAAGTGCCAGTTGGCAGGGCATACGCAGAGACTGCTGAAGACATTGTTGCCGTGTGTAGCCCTACTGGACGATTTCATATCTATGAGGAGCTAACAATGGAAGTGGAGGGGGACTCCTATCTATCAGTAGGTGACGGGCACTCTGTGGGTCTGTTCAGCGAACTTGGCCACGATCACAGCGTGAGAGGTGTCCGTGCCACTTGGTGACCGTTGCCTTTCCACGGGTGTGCTGTGGTGAATGGGTTCATCCATCCCACTTGCTCTGGCGCTTGTGGACTCGAAGGCAAGAATGTGCTCTACACACCCAAGTTTCTGGTTTTCTGCTAACAGAGGCCCCTTTGGACCGTACTGCCAAAATATTAGCTTTTTCCTTATGAGGTAGTGATTGCTCTTCCCCAGGGGTTGATGGGAAGCCGTCTGAGGTCCAGAGCCCAAGACTCGGATGGTTCACTCCAGCCTCCCTGTGACAGCGTTTCTGCCCCATCTGCGTGGAAAGAGGGAAGGTGCCCTCACTCATCCATTCTTTCCCTTCCAGCTCTGTCAAACCAGCAAGAAGGAAAATCAAGTACTCAAAAATCAAGAGTAAAATTTTTCCAAGAACATCAGTAGCAGACTTCGGGGGAAGGAGGCACATTCGGGAAGGATTCTGAAGGGAGCCCGGGGTACTGGGTGCTCAGCCCTCTGTGCAGGCTTGTTGCCTTGGCACAGAATGCCCGGCCACCCTCTGCTGGGTGCGTTTCCACACGGGTTTGGTGGTGTGTAGGGAGATGCGTGGGTACGTAGGATTTTATAAAAATATAGGTCCATAAAAAAGACTAATCTTTTGTTCCGAAAGGTGGTTTCTTTTCATCTGATTCAAAATTTTTCCTTTCAAAAATTTTTTTCATTTCTTAAATAGACTATTTTTTAGAGCAGCTTTAGGGGCACAACTAGAGTGAGTAGAAAGTCATAGATTTCCCGGACACGTCAGCCCCCACATCTACACAGCCTTCACCACTACCAACACCCCACCAGAGGGGTGCGTTCGCTATGGTCAGTGAGTGGCTGGCTCTTCAGCAAATCCAAAGCTGGAGCCTTCCACTGGCAACACCTTACCGTAACTACTGACCATCAGGAGGCACTGGAGACAAGGGCAGCGGGGTCTCAGGCCCAGTTTATGAGCTCTATGTATATCCACAAGGCCAAAGCCTTGTAGGCTTTCAGTCTGTTTGGGGGTTATGTCAATGACAGTAATCATTGAAATTATAAATGGGCATTAGGATAATTGGTTTGTGAGCAGAAGTAGTATGTTTCTTTCCTCCCCCCGACACCTCATTGTATGTTTAATAAGTGCTGGTTTGATTGGATCTAAGCGCCTCCCTGATGAGAATCACACAGTTTGAACGCTGGGCACTGTACACATTACAGGGTCAGTGGCCAGGTCCAGAGATGTCGCCGTTTGCTGTTTTTCCCAAGAAGTTGTTCCATCTTACCTCAAAAAAGAAAAAAAAATTAAAAGGCAGACTAATGATAGAACAGAGGAACTAGGACTTAGGAAAAAAATGTGTTTTTAAGGAAATTGGATATTTTTAAGAAATCATCAAGATTGTCAGTGTGAAGGGGAAAGGAAAGAACTTGGTTGGAGTTCCTGTGTGCTTTGTGGTTTAGTCTTATTTGTAAATTTAACACTGTCATTAAGGAGGCTCACCTCCTGCTGTCAGAGCTTACAGAGGGGGCGGAGGAGGGGTACGTCTCGGCCCCACCTGCTCCCCAGCTCAGGGCAAGGGGTGTCGGAGGGGTCACACGGAGGGGTCACATGTTCCAATCACACATGCCCTGCCCAAACCTGTAAGACTAGAAACCCCCACCACTGAGAAGCACCACGTGTGATGCTACTGCTGGGGGCTTGAGTGACGTAGAGACAGAAAAGGGGCTGCACACCGTTGACTGAAAGGAAATTAGTGACGTGCATGGGGGGAGAAGTTCAGGAGGAACATTATGGTGGTTTATTGATTCAGCAAAAGAGCGTGGAGGTATTTGTTTATGGCTAGTCCACATTCCTTTTTCTAAAATCTAAATGCAGCTTCCTCAGTTGTCTCTCCTTCATTGGCACTGAGAGAGAAGCACACTCGTTGAGTTAAGATTGAATACTACAAAAGCTAAAGGAATAATTCTGAGGACTTTTAGTCTATTAGCTACGTGAGGCTTCTTAATAGTTTGGCTTAAGGCAAAAATGATTTTACTCTAGTTTCATCCTTGTTGAGTCAATAATTAACCGAGTTTGATTAAAACTGAATTTTACTAAGTATCAAAACCATCTGGGTCTTTCTCCATTCATATGAAAAACTGCCGGAGTCCTTGTCTCCGAAGAGTTCAAGGTGTGCCATCTGGGGTGGGAACTCCAGGCAGCCACCTCATCATGACCGCTTTGCTTGGGGGAGGCGGCGAGCGTGCTTCCCTCTCCCGCCGGGCCTCGCTCCTGCCGGAGGGTGGCACTGGCCTAGGGGAGAAACCCCGGCTGTAAACCAGCTCCTTCATAATAGTCTCTATTTTTTTTCCCTTTGGCTGTAGTTTTTATACCTTTGTTAAGCGTTATAAATGGCCAGGTGGGACTGGTGGGGAGTCCCTGTCCTTTGGTGACTGGCAGAGACTGCAGGTCCCTCAGCAGCTGTCTTTGGGCCCATGAGGCTGGGTTACACAAGGGCTCCCTGCCTCGCGTCTCAGAGCCCCTGCCCAGCTCCTGTAACGCCCTCCCCGTACCCTGTTTGTGCATTTGACTTGCTTCCCCACCAGGCTTAGTCTTTGCAGGAGTTAGGATAGTACTTCATTATTTTTATCTGTAGGTCCAGTGTCCAGCACAGGATTTGACAGTGACACCTGCAAACTACATCCATGGAATGAACTCGTGAAAAGAAAAAAAAAGGTCAAGGCAACGTAGGTCCCACTGGCTCTGGATGTTAAGCACTTGGATTTCATGTCATGGGCCCCTCCCTTACATTCCATCTTTCTATGCTATAAAGAGGCCCAAAACATACCTGCTTTGGGCTAACTAGCATTGAGTAGTACCAATTTTTTTTCCCATTTTGAGGCCTGTTTTGAGTCTTTCAAAAAGGAAGTAAGAAGTATAGATGGAGAGGAAGTGAGTTGAAACCTGGTTCTTGCACATGGAGAAAGAAAAACCAAACAAAACAATGAAAGAGAAAAGCCAGCGAGAATGGTCATTAGCACGTGCTGAGGGTTTTGGGGTGTGATGCCAGGGAGTGGAACTGAGGGTAGCTTTTCAGTGTCAAGTTTTACGAGCTTAGGTGTGCCACTACTTATAGTCCGTGCACTACTCATAGTTTATGTGCGTGTGTGTGCGGTGGGGAGAAAGATGGGCCTTTGAAAACATGTACGGACTACCAGGCATTTACTGTGGGCGATAAGGCTCCGTTCCAGTTGCCAAGACTAAATTGAATTGTCCCCCTTGCCTTTCGCTTATACTCTGCACAAAATGTAGCCAACGTTTTTGCACTTCTGTCTCTCTCCCTTCCCTGCTTCTCTCATTCCTTCCTTTCTCCCTTCATCTATCTTTTTCTTTTTTTTTTTTTTTTAACACACTGCATGCTGCCCCACCGAGTCAACCATGGAAGCATTTTACCACGTGGAGCAAACCGCGGCAAGAGTTGCCAGCCGCATGCTGTTGGAACACCTGGCTGAGACACCTGAGCGTGCCTGCATGACCAGGGTGGGTGGGCGACTCGTTTCAGTTTACAAAATGGGGGGCTCAGCTTGGGCGTCGTCTCCATTATTTCCGAGCAGCCTTCCAGCTGGACCAGCTTTTCGGGAACACATGTATGTTTGTGCTGGAAGCCCCAGTAATATCATTTAATCCAAAAGCTTTTTTCTGTGATGAATTATTCAGGCAATGTTTTCCAAAATTGTCATTGATCGGTACAGACCCAGAGAGAGCACAACGTGCGGCAGCGCCCGGCCCGGGCCTGCGAGGAGCCCGTGTTTTCTGGCTCCGGGAAGTTCCAAAAGATGGAACTCCAGGCCAGCGTGCTTCTTTCTCTGGGCAGCAAGCAAGGCAGGTGCCACACTCAGGTTCACTGATGTTTAGCTTGGACTAGAACCCAGCCAGGGCAATACACACGGCCTCGCTAGGGTGGAGGAGGCGGGGGCTTTTGTCCCTAAGCGTTCGGCAGTGAGGAATGTCGGGTGGGCCCGTGACTCAGCTGGGGGCTGCTGGCTGAAGTCCTCGGTTAATGCCCACACGATTCTGATCTCTGAGCCTGAATGCACTCCCCTCGACATGCATGTTTTGGGGGAGTATATTGAAACAATTCTTGGAACAGTGCCCACCCATTGTAAGAGAGCAGACAAGCTGGTCCAGATGTCTTTCTTCAGGCAAACGTTTTGGCACTATTTGTGAAAATTGTCTGATGGAGAGTTCAAGATGACCACGCCCTGCCTGCTGCAGCCACACATAGATAGTTGCGGAGTTTTAGATATGCACTTGGGAGAACGGGAAGAAATACAAAGTAGGGATTTTCTAGGAAATGGAGTGGTAGCAACCATTTCAGTCAGCTTTTCCCTTAATTCTACTCTGTTTTTTTTTGTTGTTGTTGGCTTGCTCCAAACAGTGGTCCTCAGCTTTGCCTGTACTTTAGAATCACTTGAGAAGTTCTTTAAAACTAGTGCTACCTCAGGCTAATTGAATCCGGATCTCTGGTCGGGGATGATGTTGGGTTTTTAGCAGGGACTATGGCAGTGAGGGCTGAAAACCCCTGTAATTCAAAGTCTCTCATTGTCATATTTCAGGATCTGGGGGGACACCCCGTCCCAGAGCTTACATAGACGGTTTCTGAGGGTGTGGAGCTGGGTCAAATCTCCTCTGCAAAGGTGAGACAGGGGTCCAGCTTGACCCAGGATGTCACTGTGCTTCTCTTAGGCTAGTCCAGTCCTTTCTCCTCCCTGCCTGCCCTTCCTTCCCCCGGGGCAGACACTTCTGCATCCCTCGGCATTCTGCAGGGTCCGCCTGCCGTGAGCCCTCCGATATCCTTTTCAAAACAAAACAAAACAGCTTTATTGACATATTATGCTCCAGCCACACAACTCAACCACTTAAAGTATGTAATTCAATTGTTTTTAGTATATTTACAGAGTGTGCTTCCATCACCACAATCAATTTTAGAGCGTTTTCTATTAGCCTAAGGAGCTACTCTGTCCTCCGCCACCACGGGCGGCCCCTCCCGCAGCCCCAGCAGCGCTGGTCTGCATCCTGTCTCTGTGGATTTACCTGTTCTGGGCATGTCCCATGGATGGAATGATGCAGCACGTGGTTTTTCTCTTTCTTCTGTCACTCAGCACATCGTTTGCACTGTCCGTCCCCGTTGTGGCATGTATCAGTGCTTTGTTTCTTTTTGTGACCGAATAATATTCCATCGCATGGATGTACCACATGTTAACTTACACTTTAATCAGCTGATGGGCACGTGTGCTGTTCCCGCTTTATGGCTGTTAGGGACAACACTGCTATGAACCCTCGTGTACAAGTTGTGGTGTGGACTGATCCTGGCATCCAGTGTCCTTCTGCAACGTCTCGGGGCTGTCGTCTGTGACACTGTGGGACGTGTCCTGAAATGTTTTGCCTCGGAAGCAAATCGCTGTTAGCAAAGCAGGCAGCCCTGGAACCAGACAGGGAACTTTGGGGACTTCTTCACCTGCGACCTACTGTATGGCCTTGAACTGTTATTCTCAGGTGAGGAGGGAATGCGGTGACAACTCCTGTTCTGGGCCGCCCTGCTTCCAGAGATAGCAAGTGGTAAAATGAGCTGCTTTCTGAGAAAGGAAGGTGCTGCATTCCTCGATTGCTACGAGGCATCAGTATTGTTTGTATGATTAATGAGTCCACATTTCCAACGTTCCCATTTAATGTATTTGAGCCTTCTAACAACATCGCCTCTCGTGTGTTGCTGACTGTTTTTGAGATTTATGAGGCCTAACTCACAAGCGATGTGCGTCTGGATTAAGGAAACCTGAGAGTCACTATTCCTGTCCGACCGGAGGAAATTCCTTTTAAGCTGCTTATCAGAGGTGCTCGCTGAGAGCATGATGGGAAGATGGAGTCCTCTGTCCCCTGGCCAAACCTGGAATCTGCTCTCATTCCATTTTAACTGAAGTGGCAATACACCAGCAGATCTGTGGGTCTACCTTTAAGTATCTGCTGACGGTTCCACTTTTAAATTTAGTTTAAAAAATACATGTACTGCAATTCTTTTTCTCCCCATACTCCTACTCTCTAGTGTGGATTAAAATATAATCCATTATTATAAAAAGAAAGAAAGAGGGGAAGGAAGGAAGGAAGGAAGGAAGGAAGGAAGGAAGGAAGGAAGGAAGGAAGGAAAGAAACTTTGATCAAGGTGGTTTAGATAAACTAAATGTGCCTCTAATTTTACTAACACAGCAACTCTTTATTTTTCACTTAAAGCCCCATCAGTACTGGATTTGTAAAACAAAAAGAAACTGTCTACATCATTTAAAATTGGATTTCTCTTAAAAATATTCACCAAGTGCAAAAAGAACATACATATGTTTATGTATGATTTGACCACCAGGGGGCATTGTGGTTTGACTGTCCATCTAGACAGCCTGCATTCTATCAGTTTACCCAGAAAATAGAAGGCCTGGGCGTATTTCTGATTTCTTCCAAGAAGGAATCCTATCTGGAAGAAAACAGATGTCGATTCTTTCTCCTCACTAGCAAACAGTAGTGTTGTCAAATTTGCTAAACTTAGCCAGTTGAAGATTAACATGCAATATATAATGTGCATGTGCCTAACTGTACAATAAATGCTAAATCACATTTTTATGCTTTCTCTGAAGTTGGAAACTGCAAGTTATTTTTTTTTTATTTCCTGGATGTGATGAAATAAATAACATTCAGATATATTTTGAAAATGTCAGGGAAAAAAAAGTACCTGGCAACTCTGTTTGATAGATTTCTTTTATGATTAATTCTCCTATTAAGTTTTAATGACTTTAAAGATATAAAGCTAGAAACCACAAAACTAGGCATGGTTAATAAATAACTGAAATACCAGGTGTATAGAAATGCATCTGTGGAAAAATGAAATCATATATTCTCTAGGATGTATTAGGAAACAGCTCCTTGGCAAGCCTAAGGTATCCCTGAAGAGGGGGAAAAGTTTAAAAACAGTGAACTAAAGGAGACTTATAAAAAAGAAAATCCTAAGAGAAAGGTACTCTCTACAATTCATATATTGAATTAAACTATTTTATGAACCAGTATTATCAACAAGGTTGGTGTTCTCTTGGAATGCATTCCTCCATTACAGATTTTTAAAAATCTTTGTACAGATTTTCCAGTCTTTCTCAGCGTCTCCTTGAAGTTTTCTCCCTGGGCTCCTGTGACATGGCCAGCAGCGCCCTGCTGCTCTGTTGTTTTGTAAATGCTCCCAGAAGCGGGAATAGCGGTGACAGTGTTTCAGTAACACTGTCTTTTCTCCCCTTCTGCACCCAGAATTTATTAAGTATGACTCTGCTCAACCTCAAAACCTCTCTGTGAGCAGTGGGTGGATAGAAGAATTCATTCCAGTTTCAAAGTAGCAAATGAGAGTTTCCTCGGGGTCTTGCAGGCCAGCCCTGGACACGGGACCCTGCCCCGAGGGACGGCCCTCCGCTGTAGGCACCGCTGGGTTAATCGGTTTCTGGAACAGCTTGACCAGACTTCTCCAGCGGAGCAGCTTAGAAGGGAAACACACGTTAATTAATATGAATAATGACTGGGAAGTGTTGCAGAGCCCCCAGAAGAAGAATGTATAAATGTTTATGTTTTGTACATGCTTATGTACAGGTTTGTGTGCCCGAAAGGAGATAAACAGTGCATTTCATACAAGTCCTTCTCTCCACCAAGGACTGTTGTTACTCTTGAACTCCTCTGGGCCCCCAAAGCACAGTCAGTGCTGTTTGGATCCTTCACCCCCTGCAGCCACCCACCCCCACCCTCTGTTCTTTGGAACTTTGAATCTAAAGATCTTTCTAAATACACTGAACTTATTTTTGAAAGTGTTTGGCCCATCCCAAATGAATACTGATTCCCAGCCTGTAAAATACTTGGAGGGAGAAGACAGGGAATATTGTTCTTTTCTGTTTATATTATTTCGTACTGAGTTAACACACTTGCCAGGAGTCCAAGGCAGCCTCTGGCTCGACAATGCCTCATTTAACCAGCCTGGTTTCTAGAGCAGAGTCGGAGTCCCCAGGCCCGCTCAGCAGCACGCTGGTCACTCCGGACCTGGAAGAGACCAAAGCAAATAAAGTGAATCCGTTTCCCCATGAAAATCATCTTACTTTTTCGAGGGCGAGGACACAGATTTGGCCTGGGCAGCCCGAGAACCTGGTCCACTGCCAGATACCCAGGTCCTCCCAGGTTTCAGAGAATTGGAATGCCGGGCTGCAGAGCTCAGCGGCCTGCCTCTTGGGGCCAAGCAGCCTCACCAGAAATGAGGCTCTCGGCTTGCTCCAAACTTGGGAAGTTGCTGGGAAGTCTGGTTAGCAAATCCCTCATCCCCAGTCCTGGCTATATCTCCACACTTTCACTAGCACATGGAGCACGTAGGCTTGAGGCTGGAAGAAACCCCAAGCATTTGGCCAGGAACAGGTTCCAGCTGGCCCAGGCGCTGCACTTTAAAAATTGCCCAGATGAACTGATTTTGTGTAGGGAGTGGGTGGAGAGGACTCCAGGGCCGAGGAGGAAGATTCGGCCTTTCTCTCCCTAATCATGAGCAATGCGATTTGGAGAGAGCAGCGGGAGGTTGGCTTGGCAACCCACATTTCCTTGGCCGAGTTCCAGAGGAGAGGGATGATGCAGAGGGAAGGCACACCATGTCCGGTCAGCCTCACTCAGACCGCCTGCACCTACGAGGCCTTCAGCCGGGCGTCCCTTTGGTCGGTGCCCAAACGCGACAGTCACTTGGCTAAGCAGGGGCTGCCTAGAGAGGGAGGCGGCGGCTGGCTTCCATTTGGGGGTAGTGGCTGATGTGGATGTGAAAAGACTACATCAGAGATAGGAGGCATCCCTCCACCCATGACCTGGCCTCTGGTCCGTCCCTGCAGCTGGGCAGGCCACATTCCCTTGGCCCAGGGCCGGAACCCATTCTTGGCACATTCAGGCACCCTATATCACTTCTGGCCAGTGATTTAGCCACTCTATAAACTGAACAGCAGCGCTTGGGTGTGCGTCACATTTCTATTTTAACCTAAGAAAGAGGAGAAAAAAACAAAAAGGAACAAGAGTCTGAACATTCTCATTCTTGATTCCCTCCACCCCTAGAAGTGTAGCTAGAATGTCCAAAAATATGTCCACCCACCCAAATGTTTGTGGGCAAGTGAGGGATTCTGTGTCCTTTTCCCGCACCTGCTTCATTCCTGGGTGCAGTGACTCTGCGCTGGCCAGGTGGGAAGAGCCTTGCATTGCAAGCCCTGGTGGAGCTTTGGTGTTGAGCAATCTTACTTCCCCAGGCCGTTTCTGCTGAGCCCAGATCCTGCAGGCCCAGGTGCCGTCTAATCTATGCTGTTGTGAACACTGGAGGAGCGAGATTTTTCTTCCGAGGGCAACATTATCTCGGATAAAGTGATAGGCATTGGCAGTGCTCTCACGCGCAGCCAGCAGAGCAGAGGAGGTAAAGCCTCAGAACCAGCAGTGTCTGGAGGGGAGAGAAGATGAGTGATTTCTGTGTTGACTCTTTTCTAAAGACAAGATTAACAGTGATGTATAAATATAAATATTTTTTTCTGGCCAAGCACCCTGGATTAGATTGCACATTTGAAATGTAAATTGTGGTTAGGAAACATGCACGTTTATTTTAAGCCGCTGACCCTCAGGGATAAAAGTAAAAATGAAAAGGAAACAAGCAAACCGTGTCACTGAAAAGTGACAGGATGTGCTATTTTATACCTCGCTGATATCTTACAGTTCTGGTGCTTCTAGGGACCACTTTGGAATACGTCTAGTCTGGTTTGTCCATAAAAAGCCGTCTGTGTTTTTATGTTTTGAAAATACATGCAGCGAAGCCCACAGCATGTCATATTAGGTATCTCATCCTTGAGGAAACAGCGCGAACCATCCATGTCTCCCGTAGCAGCCCCACCCTGGCGCCCTTTGAGAAATATCTTCAGCCAGATCAGCACTGCACTTCTTGATATATGCCCTCGACTGTTCGGGGCATGTGTGAATTACAACACTGTAGGGGGAGCACAGCCAGGCTGGGCGCCTCGTGTTGAAGCTGCTCCCCACCGCCTCCACCATGGTCGGTTCCCGGAGTCCCACCTCGCTTAATAAGGCGTGCCAGAGCCTCTGCACTCTCACCTGTTTAGACTCAACCACATGACAGGGCCTCTGACTGCAGGACACAGCTCACTGTCCTGCAGCCTTGCCTCTCGACATCAGTGCGCCTGTGTGTTTTCTAGACCCAAACCCACCCTCTTCTAGTCTTACTTTCTCCGATCGGTTTTTGCCTCAGAAACAAGAACAAGCTTCAGAGGGTAATAATGCTGCTCATCTCTCAGAAGTAAGTGAATGGCAACCGTGCCCTCCCTGTCACATGAACAGAGGAAAAGCTGGTGGTCCCGGCGAGAGAGGTGGAGAGCAGAGCGTGAGCACTGGAAGGGAGCTGGCGTGCGTGACTCTGGGGGAACTGTCCACCAGGTCTCCCTCCGCAGGGCTGGTCTCCTCGCTGAGGTTCCCCGACCCAAGCCCGAATGCCGTTCCCTGTCTCCTTTGTCTTTGTCAAGCCTACCAGCTCTTTTCAGGAACACAGATATTTAATTACCTGCTGCTGCTACACCTCAGTCATGGGTCTCCCGGCTGTGTTCGAAAGTATCTCCCTCTCTAGGAAAATGAGGGGATTTTGCCAGCAGGATCTCCTGTTAAAGGGTGTACGTGCTGTGCACGCGCATGCGCATATGCGTCTGTGCGCAGGAGCATCCAGGCCTGCCTGCTCGCTGGCCCTGTTTCCAATGTGTGGGCAGCACAGCCCTCCGCTCATGTCGGCTGGGGCTTGGCGGGGCTGGAGCCGGCAGGAGTCCATGACCCAGTTGTCAGACACGGGCACCGTTAAAACACAAATCATGCAAACTTACAATTAAACAATTGCATTCAAAACAAAGTCATTAAACGCCGAAAGCTCAGTGCTTCCTAGTCATTTTACTGCCTTTCACTACTATAATCTGTGTTCTTGAGGTTTATCTAGACCTACCGCATCTAGAATGGCAGGCAGCCGCACGTCTCTCTCCGAACCTGCATTCCATTCCGTGACAGCTCCTCCGTAGTGCGACAGCGGCTGTGCGGGGAGGAACCACACCATGGAAATAGGCAACATTTCATTGACTGTTTTCTTTATATTGCCTTGGCTTAAGAAAGTAATTACAATGTTAATGATGCTGATTAAATTTAAGAATATGTCTGTAGTCATGACATTATGAATATTATTTAAGAATGAGGAAATATTCCTTCAGCATATGAGAAAAACTATTATCCACTTCAAAAAGAAACTGATTATATCACTGAGGAATGAGTGAAGTTCCAAATCATGTCTACCTTGACTGTTTCACTTTCATCTTACTGGTTGACTTATAATCAACCAACATTTATCCCAGAAATCACTCACTTATCAATTGAATCTTGGCTATGGATACAAGAGTTTGGCAGAAATCAATGAAAGAACTGGGTGAGAATCAATGGGCTCTATGGAATTTATAATAAAGAGTATTTTTGCTTGTACATTATGTGCTAATGTCTTTTCTGTCCATAAGTATTGTGATATCATATGCGTGTGCATGCATAGGCATGCGCTCATTTTGGAGAGCTGCGTTAACCCTTTGCCAGAGCACTGGATTCCCCTCCATCAGCCGCTGCCCTGTGGGAATGCTGGAGGACTCTCTGAGATGGTGTGCCCAGGGTGCCTGCCCCCGTGCTGGCACACGGCCACCGTAATGGCAGGGTGGTAGGCACGTTTCCACCTCTCGTTGCCGTCGGAGGGAGTGGGATGGCATGTGCCTGCACAGCGTGCCATAGCAGACTCTCTGAGCAAATGGGCTTCTCGGTGTGCCTGGTTCAAACTGCACATCTGTAGTCCGAGGATGTTAATTTTCCAAGAGCAAAGGTCTTTTGTGGCTAGCAAATTGTAGGTCTTCCCCATCTCTTGATACTTACAGTCCTTTCAGCAGCCTGTGCAAAAATCGGGAAGAGGCCAGGAAAGGCTGCTGTTCATGTAAAGATGGCTGGTTACCTCCCTCAGCTTCCCCCACACACGTCTCCCAATCCAACCAGGGACCACTTCTGTCCCCTTAAGTCAGCCTTTTAGTTTGGTTTACAAGGGTGCCTTCTGCCCAGGCACTCTGACCTTTCAAGAAGAATCCGAATTCTTTTCAAAGCTGTGAAATAATGTACATCAGAAATATCCACCTGAACAAAAAGGGAACAAGATGACACCTTGCTGTCCTGTGGAAGAGGATCCGGGGACCTTGCAGAGCTCCAGGACATTGCAGACACTTCTAATGTGAAGGTTGTTTGTTCTTCTGAGAGCCAGGCATTCCATCTCCCAAGCCTGTTGCCTAAGAAATGCCCAGAACAAAATGATTTCAGAGTGATTACAGTACCTCCCCACTTACATATCCTCCTATATTTCTTGTTATTCCAGTTGAGTACTGCATTCAGGCAGAGGTTGCCAATAAAGTTTATTGTAGGAGCACTGTCAATATCTGTAGTACCCCCGGCCTTGGGTGCTTGTAATTAAAATGCCACAGATAGTCTAGGAGAGGCATGAAAATTTGATGGCAAATTGATTTCAGGTTCATCTTGAAATTTGTCCTCAGCTGGACTCGATACTCCTGGCAGACGTAGGATGGCTTTTGTCAGGAGGTCTGCCAGGATGAGACACAGATGCCTTGATCTGAATATTAAATACAGCATGCTATTTATGACAGATTATTCCTTTGGTGCTAAAACACACAGCTACTGCTCTTTGCAAATTCCTCGCCATTGAATGTGCAAGATAGGATCCCATAGATGCACTTTACATATGAAAAGAAGTTGTATAAAACTTGCTGGGCATAAGAAATACAGAGTTTTAGAAACGCTGGCTTCAAACACAGGGTATTCTATTCAATATTCTAAACTTAGAAATGCTACTTGCATCTAATTTAAGAAAGCTAGAAAAATAATGGTAATCAAGATAGTGTAATCAAGTATCACAGCCTTATAGTGTTTCCTCAGAATAGTGAGTAGCAAAAAGGATAAAGCCATATAAGTGAGGGGAAAACAATATTTAATGTTATAAATTGCTGGTTCCTGTAAACTTACATTTATGTATCACATTATAAAAGCCATTATCTTTATGTATTGTTCACGCAGAAATGCACTATGATAATATAATTTAAAAAGTATATTTGTTTTCAGAATCTAATTTTAAAAAGGTTTGAGGGAAAAATAACGTTGAGTTTTTAGTGTTTTTAATTTTTAAAATGTGTTGTTCAGTTGAATCAAACATGTTCAAGGAAACCCATTTAATAATCTGAAATTATTCATTTGGCAATTAATTGCATTAACTTTAGAACTCAAAGTATGATTAGAAACAGGATTTAAAAGAGCAATATGCTGGTGAGATGCATTCATTCATTCATAGAGCAAATAAGAACTTAGTTCCTATGATGTGCAAAGCCACACTGGATGAGAAGAGATTTCTAGGAAGGAATTCCCTGAGACCCACATCTCAGGCTATCATGTTATATGTGTAAGTGGTGTATAATTAGTTTTTTTGAAAATGCTTGAACTATTCATGCCAAAATCTGCCCAAGTGGCTTGCAAATAAATGAAGGATACAGTTTCATTGCTTTTGAAATGAAATTTAAAAATGAAAGCAGAAGCAGTTGCCTTCACTTGCCAACGTCACCAGCAATGTGGAACTCCTGAGCAGGAAGGCGCCCCACCCGCACCTTGCTCCGTGCTCCACCCCGGGCTGTCACAGGTAGTTCGGGCGGGAGGAGCCCGGCATATGCTGGCGGGTCATCAGTCGCTCCTGTGCACATTCCGGAGATATTTATGGGTCTTTTATTAGGACAGTTTTTATGGCTCAAGATTAAAAGTTAAAGTTAAATAGTAAAAGTAATGGAGATGTGCCTTTGGAGGATCCAACTGGTTTGTATTTTCATTCCTTCCATTTGTCACGGCCCATTGATTTTTGATGACAGCATTAAAAATAAAAAAGATGCTTCCAATCATTTTTGGAAGGAGACAGAGTATGAATTAACAAATTAATACAATAACATATGTTCCAAAGATGCTAATTTATATCCCCTATGTAAAGAGGCGGGCTCTTCTTTTTCTGATGTGGAATTAATTTGCAGTGCCTTTAACATTCTCAAGAAATACTGTGGGTGCCATTTGATAAAAGATTTAACTATTTGGTCACAGATAATAAATGTCCAGATAATACATTCAAAGTCCTGGTGGGAATGTTTATGAGAGAAGCAATGAGTAGAAAACAGTGCTTTTAGAGGCCCATCCAAGAGTTCGCTTTAGATTCCCAAGTGTCTTGTTGTGAGGTTGTTCCCACTGGGCAGTGACCTGGGGCTCAGGTTCAGGATGAAGCCCCACGGCACAGTGACTCAGTGGTGCACTGGAGGAGTGGAAGTCGTCCCCTGGCCTCAAATCCCGATTGGCTGTGAGTGCCCCTGGAATTTACAGGTGCACAGAGGACGTGAAAGAAAAAGGGTCTGCGGTCAAACACTGGTTCAGAAATGCAGTGCTTATGAGAACCACTTGCATGCAAATCCGTCTTCTAGCTCTCTAAAGGGAGGAGGATGACAGTGTTTTCCAGACTTGTATCAGGACCACCTATCACTCCCCTCGCATTTGTTTGCTTCCTGTTTTAGGCACAGCAGTATGTGGAACACCCAGGCGATGCATAGTTTTCCAACCTTATACTGCCACTTAATCTCCACTTTTTTTCCTTTTGGCATTTTGCGGGACCGGCCTTCTTTGGAGCTTCCACTGGGAAACTTTCTTTACTCACAGGACTCTGTGTGTTACCAGTCCAGACTCAAAGAACATTGTGAAGATTTATTATATGACAAATTTTCCTCCATTTAATATTTTTTAAAATCCTGTTAATGGACTGACTAAAATCATCCAGCCCATGATAACACTTTGAAGCATTTATAAGGACTTTTCTTGATTTACAGAACCTTCAGCTATCAGACAAAAAGAGAGACTTTCAGAAATGGAAAGATAGTCTATATAGCAGGGCATTCTAAAAGGAGCCAATTTCAATATCTTTACTAAAGCACTTGCTTTGACTTCCTCCTTTAGTAATTAGATAATTATGTATAATTAGCACATTAATTATGTGCAACAGCTGCAGTTGAGCGCGCTCGCGCACGCGTGTGTGTGTGTGTGTGTGTGTGTACAACTGCTTGGAAATCGCTCGTGAGTTCACCATTAGACCTGTGCAGTGTTTCTCCCTCGCGTGTTTTCACTGTACCTTTTTTCCACGTGGGGAGGTAAGGAACAGGGCGGTGAACAAAGTAACGACGTGGGCGTGATCCCAGTGTACTGTCCGCCCCCCCGGTAAATGTAGGGAAGTCCTCTTCGGCTCCCCCTGGGTTCTGGGCGCCGATAACACCGTCCTTGCCAGATAGCACACACACCAGCTCTGCCTGCCCCAGGACCAGGTCGCCAGGGTTTCCCGATGCATTTAAGAAATGCATTTAATGTTGGCTAAAGGCTTATTATATATTATTAATTGGAGTGAGTAGTTTAAAAAAACAGTATGTGTGGGGTGGTTTTCTTGTTATATAAAATGTAGGCATAGAAAATGGATTTACATAAATAATTTTACTATAACTTATTTGCCTGCCTCCCTTTTCTCAACAAATATTGATGAGGTATCGATTATGTGCCACTTACCCTGCTGGTGCTGGGAATGCAGCCTATAACAAGAGGGCCGTGCCTGTGTTTTGGGAATTAGAGGCAATTTTGTCATTTAAAAATATATTTTCCAATAGTTGGAAATGATTTCCCCCTTTTATAATCAGAAAAAAATCCCTCATATTGTGTGTTGGAGTTTAAAATATAATTTCATTATATAAGCATAAGACTAGGCACATAGTAGGGGCTCAATAAACACTCAGTTAAATGGGATCTATCTCCATTTGAAAGCAACACTGAGGTAAAGCACCAGCTCTTTTTATTTTTATATTTTGAAGGATCTGTTTGGCCTGGCCATTATTCATTTCCCTGGAAGTGCCCTGGGGGGTGGGGGGAGGTGGGGGACGTGCTCCTCACCGCGGACTTCCCGGGAAGAGCACTGACAGCAGCACGGCTCCCGCAGTGCCTAGGTGAGAGGGAGGGCTTCCATCAGCTTAATCACATCAGGCTCTCTCCCCATCTCCCCCCACCTCAGCTCCCTTCTGCACCTGCCTCCACACCTGCCAGGCTCCACACTGCACCGAGCCTGCATGCTCAGCGCTTCAGCAACAGTTTCTTCTGTAAAGGTGGCTGTGCAGAGGGCAAAGAGTTCCTCTTCCAAATAAGTCAGCACATTCACTTTAGGGGCGGGGTGGGGTGGGGGGTGGGGGGGCGGAGCAGAAAAGAAAAGAATAAAACTCTCCAACCTCGGCATTCTGGGAAAGTAGGAAGACTCCTAATGGTGAACCATGTTTGGCCAGCCGGATTTTTTTGCTTTGTTAGCTTTCTTCCTCTCTCTTTCTCATTCTTTCTCTCTCCTCCCTCCTCCCTTCCATCTACCTTCCTGTCTCCCTCCTTTGGTCTCCTGTTTCTCTGCCTTCCCTCTATCCCCTTTCATTAAAATTTTCTAACAAATTAAGCAGTACCATGTGCTCAGTCAGTGAAACCATGCAAAGGAATAGGAAGAAACGAAGTTCCTGACTGCCTCCTTTCTTCCTGCCATCCCCCAGCCATGCCCTCTGCCCACCGACCATGGCAGACAGCCCATCGGGAGCCCTTCCCCAGTTCCCCACGCACGCTCTTATGTCCACGATGTGGCATCTGTGGCGAATACAGGGAGAGGTTTCTGTTTGCTTTTACCAGAATGCTGCCCTGTTTATGCACTGTGCTCTGGCCCTCACTTGCTTATCTGCCTGACCAGTGCATCATGGGCATCCCTCCAGGTCAATAGATAAAAGAGCTAACCCATTTCTTCTAATAGCTGCATAATATTCCATGGTATGGATATTCTGTGATTTATTGCAATTGGACATCCATCCATTTTACATTCTTAGGTTCAGAGCTTTATGGACATTTGGAAGCAGTTTAGAAAATTGACATCATCTCTGTAAATATACAAATCCCCTCCAGAATGTCTGGATATTTATAGTGCCCTGCACCCTTCACTTGTCTGTGCACTCTTGTCCCCCAGACGTCATCTTCCATTTTGCACGTGTGCCATCTCCTCACATCCCTCCGAGTCCTTCCTACATGCCTGCAGAATATATATTTTTTTACACAGGCAAAAGTTCAGCTGAAAGGATACTTATTTAGCATAATTTAAACATGAGGGTTTTCTAATGCTACTTCCATTTAAATAATTCAAAAATCCGTTGCAAGGTGTCTGAATTCTACGGGAAGAGAGCTGTTAATGGATACATCATTGAGGCTGAAGACAAACTGTGTTACTCTGTCTGCCGTGGAGAACTATAAGAAAAAGATCAAGATTAACATTTGTCATTGTTGGTGTTACGTTATCTGAGCTGTTTGCTCCATCCTGCAGGCAGGGGTCTGATTCCTGAGAAATCATTCCACCCCCTTCCCCTACCCCCCGCTTTAGGAATGGTGACTTTACAGTGGTTTTAATTTTAACTGCATTATTTGTTTGCTTTACATATGTTTGAAAGTTTTATGAAAAAGTCTTACATGCGTTTCTTATTTGTGGACCCAGGGCGACCACCCTTTAAATGTGCAGCAGATATCTCAAAATATTAAAATCTTGGGCTGCATTTAGAGCCGTGCGAATGAGTCTTCCGAAACTGACATATCAAGGAACTTCTCATCTATTATTTAATTACCTTTTCCTCAAACAAAATATTTATCAGATGTAACTTGATACCCAAATTCCTTTTCTTGCTAAACCAGAGGCTATCACATATACACACAGAGACACATCCACACCTTTATTCTTATATTCTTGGTTTTCTACTGTATCTTACCATTTTAAGCATCCACAGGAAAGTAATAGAATGAGCAATAGGAAATCGCCAGAACTGAAATGATTTCCAGCTCTGTTTAAATATAAACGTCTTGTTTGACTCCTAGCATATGTATTTATGGCTCTGTGATATTATTATGGCATCATAATGAATGTCTGCTGAATTATGTGGGATTCGATGGGGATGCCAATGGATTTGAGTTCTGTAACTGTCATGCTGTGGTCCGAAGAGGGCGGATGCTGAAGTGTCCCCCTGCCCTAACACATCTGTCAAGTGTCCCTAGCACTCCGTGCAAGTCTTGTCTGTTGAAGTGTGAGGTGGCATTGAGTACCCGTCGGGACAGGTGTTAGAAATCAAACACAAGTCACATTTTGGAGCCGCATAACTTGGCTCTGGGTTTGCTTTACTCTGGATTAAGAACAATATTGTATAGCCTTTAAGGTTTTTTTCTCATTCTGTGTACCTAACTTTAAATGAAGTGATTAGGATACCTTATCATTTAGTCTTTCTGAGGGAGTGAGCATATGTGTGCTGAGCACAGAGGTGTGGTGAAAAGAGAAGGGGTGGTCCTGAGTTTGAAGTCCAGGGCCTTCCCTATTAGCTGTATGCACTTGAACCGGGGAATTAAACACTTTGGACGGCAGTTTGCTAAGGTTGCACAGGAACAAGTGATGCATACTTTCCAATATTCGCTCAGGACCCACATGCAGTGAGCACATGAAGGGTCTACCAAGTGCCCGTTGGGTAGAAGCTTAACACGTGCTGTTTTTGTTGTTGTTTTCATTCCTGTTGTCTTTGTATAAAACACTCCTGGTTCCCTTAGGAGTAATATTTTTCTGTTTTTACACAGTGGGAACTCATTGTTTGGGCATCAGCAACACATTTCTGAGCACCTAGATTTCACACATTTAAGGAATATTTATGTAAAGTCAACTGTGTGCCAGGCTCGGTGCTCAGCCCAGGGGAGACCATCGCCTGGCGAGTCCCCGCCCTCACGGAGGTCGCCTTCCAGGGGAAGGGATACAAGACCACTGGCCAGGGAGAAGGGTCCTGCTGCAAAGACCAGCTGTCCCTGCCCTGGGTGAGTTTGTGGTCCTACCAGAACAGGTCCACTTCCTGCAAGGGGTTGGGCTTCAAGGAGAAATGTCCCTTAGCAGGGTGGTGGAGGGAGGCATTGTCTGAGACTTAACTGTGCCTAAGGTGACGTTTACGCTCATACTGCACATACATCCTACATGGTGTGCGCACAGAAACACATATATAGTTAGTGTTTGAAATGTTTTCTTTTGGAGAGTTTTGCTTGATGAAACATGCAATCCTTCTATGCACACTGTTCCATACCTCTGTTTTCTCTTCCAGCCTAGCATAAAATTCCATGGTGTGGACATATGATTTATGCAGTCATTACCCAAATTGAACATACTGAAGGGCGTTTCTTAAAGTTTCCAAAGGTTTCCCCCCACACTCTCAGTTGGCCTTGAATAGTGATACAATACGCATTTTTGTTCATCTGTCCACACTGATGCTTTTATTTCTGTGGGATGGATTCCCAGGTGTGGGATTGCTAGGCCAGACGCTAAATTTATAAAATGGATTTTTTTATCAATCTAATGGATTGTGCTGAAGAGAGCCAAAATCTTGAAAGGCTCAACTTAGAGTAAATTTTTTAGATGTAAAAGTGGATGGTAATTAAGAGTTACACACATTAAAAACACTACTTTGACAAGCATATTATAGTATTACTTGATTACAATTATCTGGATGACTTTTCATTTCACTATTTGGGGATGAAAAGCAGGTGGATACTCGGCCAGTTATACACACGTATTTTGCACACAAGTATTAGACAGTAGCTAGCTTACCTTTGCTGGTATTTCTGTAGAACAAAATTGCTAATCAGTGTCATCTTGATGCCAAGCACAGAGGAGCGCTGGCTGTCTGAATTGTCCTGGGAAGAGGATGCAGAGGCTGAGTCCAGGCTGGCGCATGGGAAACCAGGTGGGCTCTGGTGGGTTGGTAATGTTTGTTAGGGGGATGGGCTGTGCAGAGAAAGCATCATGAATTCATGCATCTGCTACCCCTGTAACCGAGCGAACACTTCCTCTCATGGGTCTCAAAGCTGGATAGTGGAACACTTCAGTGAAAGGACTGCCTTTTTTTCCAAGTGCCCAGAAGGCCCAGCCTTTCTAAGCTAAAGGGGTCCTTGTGGTATCTGAGAGGTGAGCTGTGAGTTTGCATCTTGCCATGGAGTTAACCAGCAATAAGGACGAAAAGAGCTCAAAGTAAATATGGTGTTGGGGGGTCATCAGGGCAGCAGAAGTGGATGAAGGACTGGACTTGCAGGCTGGAGGAAAGTGCCTGCAGACCATTCCAGAAACACGCTTCCTTATTCCCGGGGGAGAACTGGGCTCATTTTGTTTAACTTCACAGGGATGAAATAACTTCCTCAATTAAAAAATTTTGACAGCTTACTTATATAACTTAATTCTTGATCCCATTGGAACTTGGTACATCCTCAGCACACATTCCGTGCATCTTCTCTGCTTTTGGATGTTACATCTTTACGGGGTGTGTGGGTGGTGATGGGGTTATTTCAGGGGAGTATCGGAATTTGGGGAATGAAGAGAAGCACAGATAGTTAAAAGGTGTGGCCCACATTTATATTACATAAAATTGGGCAAATCAATTTAAACCTCCTCCTTTGAAAAATGGGCAGAGTTTTACTTATATCACAGGGCTTTTATGCAGGTTTTTGCATTAAGTGTGCTAATATGTGTTCAGTAAATTCTGAATAGCTATTAACCAAAGGAATGGGAATCATATCGACTTCCAAATTAGTTTGTTGGTGTTGTCAAGACAGCAATTTTTATGTGTCCTTTTGTTTCACTAGTAGTGTTGAAAAAAATAGTTATCATAGTATTAGGTGGCATTTAGTCAATGCTTTAAGAAATAAAAACAGTTATTTTAGTATAGTAAACCCCCAAGAAAATGGAATAGACCTATGAAAACTGGTGTGTGTTTGTGTGTGTGGTTCAGCTTGTAGGGTATGGTGGGTATTTGTCTGAATTGCATAGTTTTGGTATTGGAGATGAGGAAAGTGAGCATTTGAGACTCATGACAAATTTTGCAAATGTTCAAGAAGCTAAAGTTCGGAGAGATGAAGTGTTTTCCCAGTGAGTCACCTGGTAGCGTGTGGGGGCGCTGGCCACAAACCCACGGACAGCTGACTGCGCCTAGGGCACACGCTCTTCCCCCGCACTCAGGCTGCGGAGGAAGAGGGAAGAGAGGGAAGACACTGTCTGAAATTCAGAAGTCGATCTGAGGCTCATTCATTTTTGTCCTACTCTCTTTACTAAAGCAGGAAGTAATAAAATCTGGAAGTAGTTGAAAAATCAGGGTTAGAAATGTAAAAAAAGAAACCAAAACCTGGTTAAATCAAGACACTATTTTGGTTAATTGAAAGCTTACTCTATGTTAAAGAGAAAAACAAAGAGTTTATTCTTTGAGTGTTTCTTACACCTAGATTTTTCCACAAGTCACTTCCATTCACATCTCTGGAAGCTTTCTTCCATGTCGAGTGGTAATAACTCACCCAAGTCCTGGGCTCTGCCCGCAATCTCTTCTTGTGTCTCCGATGTCACTCTTCTCTGCCTTCTTCAGAAGCTATTATATTACCTCCAGATCTCTCTTTGACTCCCTGTATTACCATTAGAAGACATCTACACTGGGAAATCGCTCAGTTCCTGTTTTTGATTAATATTTTATCAGCCTCAAGAGGAAATGGTATTCTATAGCAACACTAATAAGTAATTGAGCGGACGAGAGATACCCTGCTAGCTTTGGTAAAAAGTACAGGCAAGGTTACAAGTGAAGAGCTCAGGATAATAAAATCAGGTATCTGAATTGAATATCTGGTAAGGTTAAAATCTAACAATGGTGTGAGCAGAAATGAAGCACTGTAAATTCTTTTTTGATCAGTGGCTTACCAACCTATATTCATCGGAGGTAGTAATAATATTATACTACTGTCACTTACTACCTTCATTTAAAGCCACATGTATAAACCAAAGTACCTAAAATGTTCATTTTTTGTAGTGTTTAACATGTACTATTATGTTTAAATTTAAGGTTTGTAAGTGGACAGCTGTACACTGGATATACTGTAATATCCAGCAAATGATGAGAATTCTACTCACCCTACCGTATCCGTATGGTTGTAAAACAGAGGAAGCAGTGTAGTCATCAGTAATAATACCATCCGGTAATTACCGAATCAGAAATGTTTGGGGAACTGAAGGTCACAGGCTTAGTAGCATCTAAATTCTGTCCTTGTGCATTTTAAATGCTTGTCTTTTGTATCCGGGTGATGGTATTTTAATTCCCACTGGACAGTCTGATGGGAAAAAAAAAGTTATTCTTCCACATTTATTTTTCTTTATCATGGGTGAAAAGACTTTTTGTTTTTCATAATGTGGTGGAGACTGGCCTTCTGTAAATGGAAATGATTCCAGCACATCTCGGTGAGGCTTCCTGGTAGGAAGATGCTGCATGTTCCTTCATACATGGTGTCCAGCATGGGGCCTCTGATTTATGAGGCCATGACCTTGGGGCATCAGGAAACAGCGGGTGCGCACCCACTCCCTGCAGGAGGCCAGGCTCTTCTGGGACACCCAGGAGACAGCCAGGATCGGGATTGTTCGGGCAAGAAATCTCAGATAAGAACAAAACACCGTTTTAAGAAACATCAGTGGATTATTCCCCCTTTCCCTGTGTATTTTATTAACATTTGCTTTCCTGCTCAAGCACAATTCACTTAGGCTTGTGTTTCTTGTGTATCACATGGGAGCTTTCATTAAATTGTAGCCATTCCGATTTGTGCAGTTATCAAGTCAACATCCAATAACACGCACTGCGTTCGAGCCTGCAAACCTCACCTTGCAAATCTCTGATGCATTCGGGCGGATTCCCTTCTTCCTGCTTTCTCCTCTTTATAAAGTTGCCGTTTTTATTGCGAAGGTGCTGTTATTGCTGGTTTTTAAGGGAAATTGTCATGATGCGCCCGACGTGGGAACCAGACACAGCCATTATGGACCGTGTGACCATGGGTGGTGCAGTTTTGTTGTTTAAAATTATTTTTTTTTTGTCAGATACTTACCTCACTACCTCCCACCATTAAAATCCAATTTAATTAGTAAAATTTAATGGATTGAAGATTTCACATTTGTTTTTTAACTGAGTTATTAGCAATTTAGTAAATGATATTTACTGTACAATAATGAAGTTTAAAATGTATTATTTAAGTTCTTTTGATAATATACATGTTTTCTTACAAGGCCAAATAGAAAATATTTGCCTGAGAGAAACAGTTCCTGTGGTTTTTACTTTCCAGTCGGAATTTAGTAGCAGAATGACTCGCAGCCTCCGTGGCATTTTGCAGGGGATGTGGATGAAGCAAATGCCAGTGGTACTTTCTCTCTTGCTAAATGGTCTTCCTCACCCCCAGGCCCAAGGAGGGGCAAGGGCAGTGGCGTGTGCAGCGGGCACGTAACTGCCTGAAAACTGGCACAAGCTACAAATGCTGCTTCTTCCAGCCCTTTCCCTCTCTTCTTCCCCGATTCATCCACGGCCGCACTGACTCTGACACAGGGTGTTCTGCCTTAGGACTCCTGAGAATTTTTGGAAAGATGGGCACTGCTTTAAGAAAAAGGTCTGAGGAAAGAAGTATAATTCTTTCCCTTCTAAATGGAGGCATAAAAATCACAGAACAGTGACTTACCTTTGGATGGGAACATTCTGGGTTATGGTCGTAGAGCACCTGCGTCATCAGATCTGCCTCTGACACCCAGTGGGTGGTTCTGGCTTCTGTAGTTTTGGTGGACGTGCTTTCAGCACAGCATTTAGGTCTGTGCAGGCACCGCCCTGGTCATGAACATAGTCTTCCAGGGCCACCAGGGAACAGAGTGGTGCAGGTGTGAGCACCCTGAGGAAGGGCTCCAGTCCGTCAGTAGTGGGAGGAGGGGGTGGAAGGCAAGAAGCAAGGGCAAGAGGTCAGTGCTGGCCCCAGGGACGGATGGCCAGTGCTCATTTCTTCAGGCCCCTCGTTTATCCGATGGCCTTAGAGGTGCTAGTGGTCCTGATCTTTGCACCAGGAAGCATGGTGGCCCTAAGCCATCTTTCCTCTGACTGTCATGAAAGAGGACACTAGTACAAGGGGCCTAACGCAAGTGTCTCCCCCAGGGTGCACATTGAAATAGGAAAGGCTCCAGAAACGCTATAGGATATGCCAGGCCCCAGGGCAAATGGAAACTTGGGGCTCAGTCCAGGGGCAGGGAAGTTTACCTCCTCTTTCTGTGGGCCTGCTACCCCTGCCTTGGGTTCCTCTGCTCGGGGACATCCTTGGGACCTGGATCAGAGTGCCTACCTTCAGCCTCCTGTGACCTCTTGACATTTCATGTCTGTGCCCAGGCACCCCCTGGGAGTGGAGAACAGAAGGGGGACGTGGTGTTCCCTGCTGAGAAAACCAGGGGTCTCGGGTGGGGGCTGGGAGGAAAGGGCTGGCCTGGCCCAGGGTGCCAATGGGCCGAGAGCAGGCAGCTGAGAACACATCCTGGGGGGCAGGGCCAGGGTTTGGAGCAGACGCACAGGGAAGCTGAGACTCCAAGTCCCCGGCACATGCTCCACTGTTCCACTGAACTTCACTTACAAAACACAGAGTCAGACACGTGATTATTAAAGATCACAGTACAGCGACTGCAGAGCGTTTAGCCCCACACGTGGGGCCCTGTGCTGCTGCAGTGGTCTCGTTCTGTGAAGCCTGCCCTAGGTCCCAGGAAAGCTCACCTCGCCCCCATGGAAGGCGAGGAACATTTTCAACAAATGGCTTCCGAGAGCCAAATCACAAGCTTATGAATTTAATGGTAAAGCTTTTGTTATAAAATGAATATATGGCCTCTTAATTTCAAAGTGAGTTTGAAGCAAATAAAAACCTTTGGCAAGGTTGATATGTGGCATGGGTGTAAACATTGTCAAGACATGTGGAGAACATGCACTTTATTGTATGGAAGTTATCCTTCAACAAAGTTGATTAAAAATTACTCTGTAGGGATGGAAGAATGCAGGCCCGAGGACAGCACTGACCAGGTCATTCTTTTAAGCTGGCAGTAGCAGCATCTTGTCCATTTTCTTTGGATTCCTCAGATGGGTCCGTTTTAACCATGTTTATGTGCATTTCAGGCCCGTTCTGCATCTGACAGCATGCTAGGCTTTTTTAAAAAATGTTATCACATTTATTATTAGTATTTTTTTAATCCTCAGCCAAGGATATGTTTATTGAGAGAGAGAGCTAGAGAGAAAGAGAGAGAGAGAGAAACATCAGTGTGAGAGAAACATTGATCCATTGCCTCCTGTATGCGCCCTTGACTGGGGATCAAACCCACAACTTAGGTGTGTTTCCTGACCAGGAATAGAACCCGCAACCTTTTGGTGTATGGGATGATGCTCCAGCCAACTGAACCACCTGGCCAGGGCTATATGTTATTACATTTAATTTTTATAAACTTAATATAGAGGGTATTCTTTAGTTCAGTAGTTCTTAATTGGGGACAGTTTGGCCAGTCAGTGGGCATCTGGCAATGTCTGGAGACATTTGTTTTTGACACATGTGGGGCAGGGGGTGGGGCGGGGAAGGTGTTACTGGCATCTAGTGGCTCAAGGCCAGGGATACTGTTCCACATCCTGCAAGGCACAGGATGGTCCCCACCTCGAACTGCTAATAGTGCCAAGGTTGAGAAACTCTGCTCGGCCCCATCATGAAAGATTCAAGGTGGCTATGTCACTGGGCTGGTAATTTGGAGGGGTGGAGATTTTAACACAGCTTAATAGTGTTTCCACCTCTTTTACTATGGGTAATTAGCACGGAATTAACAGCAGAAGATTGCTCTCACTACTGCCCATCTAGAAAGCACTCTATTCAAGGTGCTAATTAGAGTGTTTTGTTGCCAGTAAAAACAAGAGTCAGATTTCATGATTGATTCATGATCATTTTAAAATTAATGCTGCTATTATCATACAAAGTAGTGGTAAGTGGAGGTGAGAGAATCTTTGCTTTGGGAGGCTAAGTCAACACTGCAGTAAACACAGAGCTAACGCATTTGTCTCTGGCTTAATGCTTTGTTGTTTCTTCCAAGCACTTCTCAGGTGCCTCTGGGCTTTTTAACATTCTTTGGCAGTTGTAATTTATTAATTGATTTTTAAATTTGGCTTGTGAAAATGAACTTTAGCTAGAGGTTTGAGGAGAACGAAGAGGCCTGTTTGTGTCCTCAGTGGCTGGTCCCTCAAGCGGAGGAAGGGAGACAGCCTGAGGACGGAGGTCTGAGACTGTGGTCTGGCCCTGACCCTGGGTGTGAAGAGTGAGCTGTGTGGTTGGTGCGGGACTTTCCATCGTGTCAGTTTGGAAAACCCAGTGAGATTAAGTGGCCCTCCCTGAGTGCATCCTGATACAGCCTCAGAATCAGCTCTCCTACTGAATTATATAGTGGGAACGCCCAGGTGTGCGTGTTTTTTTTGTTTGCTTGTTTCGTATTTTTGTCGCATGGCAGTCTGATGAAGCCTTCTCAGAATGTTTTTAAATGTACACTGTGAAACACCTTGGATTGTAAAGGACACCGATTATACTTAAATATGTTCTATCTGTGACCCCAAGGCATGTGTTAAAGCAAAACCAGTGTGTGGTGCTAAGCATAGTTTCAGAAATCTAACTCTTCGAAGTGCGGTGGGTATTTCTATGTGCACATCTGAAAGTCTTCACCCCGTGAAATTTAGTCTGGTGGGCTCTGTATCGAGCTGCCGATAGACATAGGGGTAATAATTTCTCATATGCATACACTGCTTATAATACTGTAGTAGCTGTGCTAAACATTCACAGCACATTATATCTCACTTATTCTGCAAGTCTGTATAAGGTGGGTTACCCTCACTTGAAGGGTGAGACAATTTAGGCTCAGAGAAGTGACTGTTACAATCCAAATTTGGAGCTGGTTACATTTGCATTTAGTACAGTTCAGTGGAGTTGTGGATATCTTATAAGTCTTGGCATATGTTTGGTAGAAAAACTAGATCTCAGGATGCTGCTAGCCAGAAATTAGGCAAACCGAGTCCAAGATCTCAGTTTGGGTTCCCCGCCTAAATGTAAACTTCCAGACTCAGCGATCCTGGAGTTGGCCCAGAGGGACAGTGAAAGCAAGGACAGCATTTCCCCTCTCCAGGACTGACAGTGTGGTGGGTGCTTCCCTTCGGTGTTTCCTTACAGTGGAAAGGCGGGGAGCGAGGCCGTGTTCCAGTCCTCCCTTAGGTTAGGGTGGCTCCCCTGGTTACACTGAGCCACCCGTGTTTATTGGCACTGCTGTCTAATTTAATACATTCGGCTCTTACACCAAAAATATTCTTTTGTATTTTGCTACCAATTCTTTTAGACCTTTTTTTCAAAATGTGTGCAGCTGGATAATCAGAGAGAAATTGTTTGAACTTGCTAATCACAGTAACTTTTTCAGCCTCTTGCTGTCCACAACCTATGTGCTCTTATGAACTCTCCTGGCAAAATCAAGCAATGGATTTCAGTTTAGATTTCTACGTACAAGTGTTTCTTTGGACAACATTGCAAGACCTGTGTCAGTGGTCAGTCAGAGAATGCTGGAATATTTTTGTGCATTGCCTATGAAGGAGGCGGAGGCTTCTTAAGGATACTTTGTTTGAGAAGAAAGTGCTGTGAAGTGTCAAGTGCCCAGAACAGTACTACTGGGGTGGGCAAAGGAGGTGTACACTCGTGAGCATGCAAAACACGGAGTTCATAAAGCTATTGCAATAATCATAACCTGCATGTCTTTCTTCCATACAAACAACTGTAAACCTATTTTTGCCAAACCCTGTGTAAATTATGGGCATGCAGAGTAAACATTTAAAAAAATAAATACTTTCAAATGCAATCAAGTCAATACAAGCTAATCAAAAGAATACTTAAAAGTGCAAAGAATATTATTGCTCCACCCTTCAAGGAAAATGACCTTAAACTCTGGTTTGTCTATTAAACTTGGACTTAAATCAGAATCACCTGGCAGTGCTTGTTAGAAATACAGGTTTCTCAGTTCCACTCGGGATTTCCTCAGTGAGAATCTCTGGATGGGGGAATTGGCTGTCTACTTTTTCACAGCTCACCAGGTGACTGTGTGGCCACGCTCAGTGTGGGGGGATCTGCTCTCCGACATAAAACGCTGGGAGACCTTCGCCCCATCCAGGGGCACATCGTTTGGATAACTCTGTGAAGTGATGGGTGTCCAATCAATACAAGCACACATCCTGGCTTAGCCTCTTTAATTTTCTTAAGAGGATATTAATCGTCCCTCTGTTCATCTGGTTGCCAAACGCTCATGGGTTCTGCCCGAATTTGGCAGCAGAGAGTCTCTGCACTGGCGGTTCTCTCCAGGAGTTAGAACCTCAGGTGTCTGCTCTCCAACACTGGCCAGGCAATTGCCTTACTCATGGAGAGGAAATCCATCCATTTCTTCTTTTGTTTAATCCTCACCCAAGGATATGCTTTATTGATTTTAGAGAGATAGGAGGGGAGAGAGAGAAAGAGAGACATTGATGTGAGAGAGAAACATTAATTGGTTGCCTCCCATATGCGCCTTGACAGGGGATCAAACCTGTAGCCCAGGTAGGTGGCCTGACCAGGAATCGAACTCACAACCTGTATGAGACAGTGTTCCAACCAACCGAGCAACCCAGGCAGGGCCATCCATTTTTTTAAATGTATACTTCAAAATTTAACTTGAAAACAGAGACAATCATCAGGGAAGCAGGATACTTGAATCACATGGTTTGGACTCAAAACTGGTTATTATCTCATCACGATCCATAGAGACAGAATGGGGCGAGGGTGGAAGTAAGGAGTGCCTTTGCTATGGTGGCCTGTTGGTTTCTTGGAGTTGATGCGTTCAAGTCCCTGAGCTGTGGATGAGGTGGTTGTGGGTCCCGCAGCCCCGGTGGCCTCACAGGCTGGGAGCTGGTGGCTAGTGACACAGAGCTGGCACCTCAGGCAGCATCTGTCACTTCTTCCCTTTTGAACAGACAGAGAACTCTCTCCTCGTCATGCACATTTGGTGTTTGAGATTTAGAATGAATTTGTAGCACAGAGGATACATTTTCAACAGAGTCTCCAAGGTGAGGTGCAACCATGGATTCTTCTGAATGTCATAATCGTGGTTTTTCTACTCGTTGAAAGTTGTTCTTCAGTCATATGATGCCTAGGTCTAACTCCAGCTCACCCTCCAGTTCTCCGTTTAAATGCTCTTTCTCTAGAAAGGCTCTCCTGTTCTTAGAGGACTAAGTTAATTGCCACCCTTGAATATTCCCTCAGAAATTTCTAGATCCCACCACTCTTAGCACATTTGATCACCGTGTTTGTCTATATGTCTGTCTTCTCCATGAGCCCCATAAGGGTGGACACGCATCAATCTTGTTAACAGTTGGACCCCCATTAATGAGTATAAGGCCAGATGTAAAACAGTCACCCTGTAAAATGTGCCCTGTAAGATTACAACATGAATACGAGAGTTCTTAGAAAGGTGGACACAAGTCATTGTTGTAATTCAAGTAGTATTGGTAAAATGGATATTAGACTCATTGATCCCGAATTTAAAAAGAAATACAGAACTGTATGGCTGCTCCTCAGCTAAAGTGTGGACATGCTAGATGCATCGGCTGTGTGACTTTGGGCAGGAGGCGTGCCCTCTCTGCACATCTCCCCAGACATCAGAAATGGGAAAATCCCATCTTCCCTGGAGTGTTATGAGGGTTAAGTTAAGCACTCAGGACAGATCAGCTTGCATAGTGCCTGGTACAGTATTGGTGCTCAGTAAACTCTAGCCGTTCTTAGATACTGTACACTCTGCTGCAGTTTCGAATCCCGATGGCTCGCTGAAACAACCAACTGAAAACCATGAAGAGACTCATGGTTAAAGATGACAACCATAATTTCCTTGAAACTCAATTTTGATTTAGATAGTCACATCCTTTCATTTCCACCATTAGAAAAAATTGAAAAGTGATAGTTTGGGCATGATTGGACCCAAGAGTGGAAGAGGACATGGCGAAAAAAGCATCCTAGGACCTTAGAAGGAAACCCGGGTGAAGTAGCAGGATAATGACCCTGTGTGGAGGTCACAAGCCTCGTGCTTTTTTGTCTAAATAGTGACTCTCTGAAAACTACATGTATGAAAAGAATGCCCTGAAATCTTGATATATATCGTGGCTGGAGAAGGATACCCCCCGCTCACCCCCAAGTTTGTGTCAATTAGGAAAAGTGATGAAGCTGGTTTATGTCTCATTCTGTCTCTCCTCCTGTGTCATCTTTTCCCCGCATTGGAACGACACTGCAGGGAGCTCTCCTTGCACCATGAACAGAGGCTGCAGATGGACGGGTCTGCCCAGGGAGATAAGATCGCCTGCCAGCTCTGCCTCTGCCGTCAGAGCCTGAGCGATCAGTGCTGGGGACCGAGGCTGGATTAGGTCTCCCCTGGCCGCTCTTTCTGAGACCCGGAGACGGATGAGATGGGTAATCACACCCTGCTTATCTTCTCTCCCTCTCCGCACTGCAGCTCTGACTACCCACTTTTATTGTTCCGGAGCTAATTGTAGGATTCCGTTTCTCCAAAGAGAAGTCAGGAGAGGAATGTAATGTTCCAGGCGCCCTGTGGCTCTTTCACACACACCGCCCAGCCCCGACCCCACCTTGAAATGGGGAGGGAGTTGCGGGCATTAATGAGCCCTCAGAAATGAGAGTTCACTTATGTCTGATGTCATGGACTTTTGAGTCATTTTTGAAGAGAAAGCCTACCCTGGCTGGTATATTCTGACCTTTATGCATAGGGAGATTAAAATGATCTCTTTTTCCCTGTAATCATTGAGCGAATAGTCTTTGTCACAAAGTACTTCCAGAAATTCTGAGAGTGCTGTTTCCTTTGGCCGCCATGGCAGGGAAATAACAGAATCAGCCATGGATGGGAGGGAACCCATCTCTGCAACTTCCCAGAGGTGTGCCCTTGAGGTGGCTCAGTTTCCTCAGCGGTGAAGTGGGGACCATCGATTGTGAGTTCTCGTGCAAACTGTGCAGCAGAGCACCCATGTGCACTAAGAACCCTGAGGCTGTTAGCTCTCAACGTTCTCGCTGTCAGCGACGGCAGTGGGAGTCCTGATGAAGCCATTCGGAAGTTTGGAGCTAGCGTTTGTGAACTGTGCCTCGTATACACTAGGCATTTATTACATGCTGACTCACATTGCTATCTTAATTTAAAATACGTGCAGCATGACGCAAACCCTTGTCATTAGACAGCCTTTTCTCCCTTGGCTTGGGCATGCGTTTGAGAATGTTGTTCCGTATAGTTTGGCACCATTCTTCTGCCCCCACCTGAAGTAAGTTTTTAGTGGACATGCCATGCCCTTCATGGAACTGTTTATTTTCACAGACAGTTGGTTTCAGGGCCTGAGGTTCTCTGCCAAATGAGTTCACAGTCACCGAATCCACGGAGAATGAGAGTGATCAGGTCCCAGGAGACCGAAGTGGCCCCCAGTGTGCCCCTATTGCCAGCTGGTCTGGGAGGTTGTAACCTCTTGTCACTTGAGGAATCGGCTGTGGGAGTGACTTTTGCGTGCAGTTTTGCCCACTGAGCTGTGTGCGCGCTCTCTGCTTCGAGCCGGCTCTGATTCTTTTTCTCCTGCAGCAACTTCGTGCTGCCAGTACATGTCCCAGTAGAGACAGTGGTCAAGGACAGTGCTATTCAGGTCTTCCCCAGCAGGTCTCAGCAGCGAATTAGTGCAGTCCTAGGCAGGCACGGGGTTGTGGTTTCAGATGTTATAATTGTGGTGGGAAAGGGACAGGAGAGGAGAATGGTGACAAATGACTAGGAAGAGCAGGTGATTTGCCTCTAGTTTCATGTGGATTGTTTTTTCTCTTTTAATTTCCTTGTTTGTGTAGTCTGATAAATTTTCAATGTAACAACAACAGAAGCACTCACTATACACTGGCTAAAGACCAGTTTTTACATATCAATGTCAATTTTCCTTCCTTCCTTCCTTCCTTCCTTCCTTCCTTCCTTCCTTCCTTCCTTCCTTCCTTCCTCCTGCCTTCCTGCCTTCTATTCATCCATCTTTCTATCACTCCACCCATCTGTCCATCATTCATTCATCATCTATCTATTTATTCTCTACCACTCAACTTAGTCCTTAGTTCCCAAATACCCCAATGGTATATGATGTGCATTTTCAGGTGGTTACATGCGGGTTTAGGAGGATGTGACTGTTCTAAGTCATGCAGCTCTTAAGTGGTGGAGTTGGTTTTCTCACTGACTAAGGATGCTTGCCTTTCAACTCAACAAATTAGAGTTGCTGTTTTCATCTTCCTCTCGACCACTGTGTGGTTTATGTTTTCTCCTGTGTCTTGCAGTGTGCGTGGTCATGCTGATGTGGGCAGGGGAGAGCAAATCATGTCACTGGCAACTGGAAGCAACTCCATCTATTGAAACCCAAACTCAAACACAGGCAGGAGCAGGCAGTTTAGTTCTGCTGCTGCTGTTGTTACAACTGTTTTGGGAGACTGGAATTAGAATCCGGGTCCCCACTGCCCGTTCATTTGGGGGATTAGGGTAGGCGGGGATGCAGCAAGGTTTCCAGAGGAGGCTATTTTTGTCGAAGTTTGGAGAGGGGGAATGTAGAGGGGCAGAATAGTCTGCTCATATGGGCCACACTCCAAAATGGGAAGCCATTGACCTTGGCCTTCTCAGAAAGGTTGTCCAAGGTGAGTCAGAGCCCCCTTTCCCATTATAACAGCCCTAGCCTATCTCTCAGGCAGCCTGCTGATAATCAGTAAATGAAATTCACCTTCCCCCCAATTTCTGAAAACGGGAAGATGAGGCTGAGTTACCAGACAAATCATGAACATTGTCATTCGAACGTGGGATTTCGAGCTGCAGGGCTGCATGGATGGGGGTATCATTTTACGTGGTAGAACAAATTTAAGTTTGGCAGCTACCTGAAAGAAAATTAAGTTGCTGATTGCAAGTCCAATTCTCTGCCCTTCTGAAGAAGATAGATTGTAATCTTTAATTAATCTATCACTCACACCAAAAAAAGGCAGGGCAAGTGGTGGGGGTTGGGGGGCATAGTTCATATCACGTTTATTTTGAGTGGCTGAGGCTGCATTCGGAAGCCCGGTCGAGATGTCTAGGCATCGCTGCCTGCACTCTGTGTGTTTACTTTTGTTTAGTGTATCAATTTCCCTGTGGGCCCTAAGCTTCTGTGCCGTGTGCGCGTGGAGGCCCTGTGTGCGCACTGGGCCGCAGGCTCCCATTGTAATGAAGATGAAATGACTGTAAGGATGACCTTTCCCTGCCTTTGTCTGGAGCCAGCCCTTCCCCGTAACTGAGCACCTTTCCACAGAACACGCTCTGAACTCTTGAACTGCTCGTTCCCTTCCCTGGGCTTATTGCTCAAGCTGCAGTTCATCACTATGTGTCTCTGAAGACCGTGTTTCTCCTACGTTTGACATCCAGATAGAATTTTTCATAACCATTTACTAGTCATAAATTTGATTGTTAAGGGACTGGGTTAATCTTATTTCTAATACCAGCATCTGATTTTGAAACCCTGATTTAGGAGTGCTTGGTTTTCTGCTACCTTCCTAAAACGCAGGGTGGAAAAGTATAAAATATGTCACATGATATTGGAGGATTGTTTATTTCTGTTCATTTTGTCCTGAATAGTACCTAAGAGATGCATTTGAAAACTTATCTTCTTTATATGTTTCTTCTGTTGCAATTTCTTCCATTACCTGAAATAGTCATTTTGGACAGCAAGCAAAGCGATGCCCTTTCACAGCTGGGGGGTGAGTGGAGAAGGAGTCTTGCTTGGTAAGGAAGCAATTTGGAGACCATGGAAGCATCACCAGACAGGAGTTATCATTTTGTATTTAAGGAATTTGTATAACTAGTATCTCATATCTGCCATTATTATAGCCATTTAACTGCATCTTATTGAAATTGTTTTATTGTTTCTCCTCTAGCTTCTCAGTGCATGGCACACAGTAGGTGCTCAATTAGTATGTGTTGAATGGAACTGTCGCTTTTAGGCTAATAATTAAGTGCCCAGACAAAAATCACAGTAGCTCTATGACGTAGGGACTCGTTTCCGAGGATTAGTTGAAGTAACTCACAATGATAACCAGCCCTGTGCCTCTCTGCCTGGCATGTGGTAGGCGCTCTTGTCACAGAACCTGCTGTTGTCATTCTAGAAAGAAAACATAGGGCATTCTTTAGGCTGAGAAGTTACAGTAGAATTTTTAAGAGTATATTTCTCTTCTAGTAAGCAATCCTGCATGGGAAAGAAGTAGGCACAGAATAAGTGAAAAATATTTAGTTAATTCTTGTTGACAGAAGTAGGACTTCAGGTCTGAAGACACTATATTTTAGGGTGCACACAGATGCATTTTTAAAATGCCCGAGCTCTCTAACGTATGTGGACAGAATGGCACTCAGGACACCTGAACAAGTCGCACTTACAGTGGCTGTCTGGGAAATGAAATTCCTGCACTTCGCCAAAGCATGTCTTCCCTTTAAAGAGACACCGTTGGTAATTACCAATGCTAATGTTGGGGTGAGGTGTGACAGATAATCTAACGCAGGCGATGACACGCCGCCCTGCAAGCATTTGTACTTGATGCCGGAATGTGTTTGCTTTCTTTATCTTCTCACTGAGGCACCTTGATTGAGTACTTTACTCTCCATAGATAGGATCAGATCCAATATAAATTTATGACACCACACTTACATTTAAATACAGACATTTCCCAGTTCCTAGTCTTCCTGGCTCCCATTTTCAACACACACACACACACACACACGCACACACACACTCCAAGCCATACACCAATCTCAACAGAATCAACAGTTCTTTCTGTTTCCACCAGGACAGTTTCTCTGGCTTCTGATCTACGGTCAGTGTCTGTCCAAGAGGATGGCATATCCATATATTTAGATATGGGTGAAAACGCCAAGAGTACAAACAGAACCTGGACTGGATTAATGTCCTACAGCAAGGAACAACAGAAAAAACAGGATCACAAACCCAAGGCTTTTTATGTGTTGGTCATTAAGGGTGATCATTTATTTAAGTCCAATATTGATTCTTTGGTTTCAAAGATTACAGTGGTGTTATTTGGACCTTGGTTCTCCCACATCTACGTAGTGTGTGGTATTGAAACACATTTGCTGATTGCAACTGTATCAGTCCTTACACCTGGGCACAATTGGTGTTCACGAAAACCACTGATTTGCGGTAAAAGAAGGAAAGAACTAGCTTTGTTTCTGGCATACAAACAAAACGTCATTTGCCAGCTGTGCATCAATACTGACGTTCCCTCTGGATCCTGACCATGGAATGTGCCTGTGTTCACACCTGCCTACGGTGGCTACACTCTGGGCTTCCGGTGACTAGTCCCTGTCTGAGTGAAGTTTCTGTGGATTCCTGTGAGCTCTTACTTACCCCCTTCAATGGGGATTTTCTGAGAATTATTTCCCAACTATCACACTGTTGATCTTTGTCAGCTGAGTTGGGGTGGGGGTGGTGTGTAAATATAATCAATTTGGACTTTTGAAAGTCCTTTGAAAATATTCAGAGAACTTAACATATTTTGAGAACTCCAATTTATTTTAAGCATAAAAAGCAGTTTACAAAATTGCATGTAGTATATAAATCTCCTTTTGTAACAAACACACGCACATAGGTAGACACATACGAAAAGACTCTGGAAGAAACACACCAAGATATATACAATGGTTCTGGCTGGCTAGATGTAATTTAGTTGTTCAGGGTTAAATTAGTGAACTCTGTCAAACAGCCATGGATTCAAATTCTGCCTCCATCACTAACTGGCCGAGAGGTGTGACACTGGGTAGTGTCACACTGGATAGGCAGTTTAGCCTCGGTACACCTCCAATTCCTCGTCTGTAATGTGACAGTCGTAATCGTACCTGCCACCCTGGCTTGTACACAGACGGATTAAGCACAGATGTAGGAACTCAGAAAGTTTGCAAGAAAGTGTTACTTGTTACCAGTTCTGCTTTTTTCTTCCCTCCTTTTCTGATTTTTCTCCTTTAGCAAATGTGTGTTGTTTTTGTAATATGAAAAATAAAAAATAGTTAAAGTGTTTTGTTTCATTTGTAAGTGCAAGCCAAGGATGGGTGGGACTGTTTTCATGGAGTGGTGTTTGCTTGAAGCCAGTTAGGAGAGAGGTCCCTCAAACAGGGGGCAGACACAGTGTGAGCTGGGCCAACCCCAGCCACCCCCCTGTGTTCAATCTTAATGATTTTTCAAAGTAATGCTTCCTAGAGAAATCTTCCACATTTTTTTGGCAGTGAACATTTCAGGATGTGAAACACAAGCCAACAGAAGTCATCTTGCGGTGCATGCAGGCCTTCCGTAAGTGATACCAGCTGGATAGATGGTCCTGTGTTAGGTCTCCTGGTGCCGTTTTCCTGAATGTGCATCCTTGGGTGAGGATGGACTCCCAACTTTGTATGAGGTGACAGACTCTTTTCTTCAAGCTGGACAACTTAAAATATTACATACACTATGAAATTAGGAGAAAAAGAGGGGCAGTCTGAAAAGGCAGGAGGAGATGTTGCAGGAGCTTAGAATAAGCCTGTTTCCTTGCTTGGTCCTTGACTTGGGTCCCATGTCCTGACAGTTAAGCTGTTGTTTGCTATTGTCACGGAATGAAAACCCTGCAACACAAGTCAGTCTGCAGAGGCGGACATTTACTCTGCAATTGAACTTCAGTAGGTGCCTACTTCACAGGTCCACACGTGAGGCCTTGGGTAATCTAGCAAGCAAAGTTGTGCTCAGCTCTGATTTTATAAAAGACACAGAAATGCATTTCAAATAGGCAATCCTTATATCAGCCTCCTAAACTGGCATAACCCTAAGTCATAATTCGGTGAAGGCATTTCTACAAGAAGCAAAGATAATAAGCTCCAAGTGCTTGCATTTTCTGTCTTTCCTTCCTAATGCAGAGAAAATCGAGATGGGACTCTCAGTTAAAACCCAGATGAGGGGCCTGGGACTCATCATTGTCTGATCCCTGAGGACTTTAGCTTGATCTCTTTCTGTAGCCAGAAGCAATAATGAAATGATGGGAGGATAGTGGAAGCAAAGTAGCAAATATTCTTTTTTCCTTTCTGGTATAAAAGTGTATGCTGTATGCGTGTAGAATGGGGGTGTGAATGGGGACAGAATGCTGTTTAAGCACAGTGTGCATCTTTTATTTCTTGCTCACTCTCTATGACTGAGGTGGCTTTGCAGGGTCACTGTACCCAGAGTCACTCAGGGACACAGACTGATGTTGTCTCCATTGTCTCATAGCTGCACCGTCTGGCACATGTGGCCTTCTTCTTCATCACTGGAGACAGTTACAGCAGCAACTATATGCTTTGGTTTGGAATGCCACATGTTACTTCCACTCAACAGCCTATTGGTGGGAAACAATCTTGTGACCTTACAGAGGGTGGGAATGCACCATCTCCCCCTGGCCTAGAATGAGACAGAAACCTGATGTGTGTGCACAATCCAAATCTTGACCAAAATGACACTTTCTCCTACAAAGAAAAGAACTAAGGGACTAGACTGTTGTTTGATACCATCAAACTAGGGAACGGAGCAAAAGACAGGCTTTTGACAAAACTCATACTAAACCAAGGGTCTTATTTATAACAAATCAAAGGAAATGCCACTCTACGCTGGGAATAGTGAACTTAGGAAACTCATGCTTCAAAAAGATATGTGAGAAATAACCTTTGAATAAAATGAAGATAAACTTATGAGTGGTAGGTTTCAGTGGGATGATTGTGTTTGTGTTCCTGTTCTTTTGAGGTGGATCTACAGAGGGAAATCTTGGCTCCCTACAAAGTGTTTCTTGGTGCCCCTGGTGAAAACTGGGGTTGGTTGATAGGTGGGGTCTGGCTCAGTGTGCCTTTCCTTCATCTTACACATTGCAAGTTCCCATTAAAGTGAGAGAAATATTGGACCTTAAAATCCACAGGCTTTTAGCAGAAGAATGAGAGTTAAAATGCCTTAAAGATATTTTATAGACATTTTAAACAAGCATTAGAATCAATATTATAGTCAAATGACAGTGACAGACATCATAGGAAACAAAAATGCCACAGTTTCAGTTAGTCATTGGTTCAGCTGCATAAAATGGGAAAACCAAAACAACGAAGGCTTAAACACATAAGGGCTTATTTTCTCACTTAAAGTTAGTGGCTAGGTAGCTAATCCAGCCCACTTGATGGTTTCATTAAGTCATCAAAGATGCCTCCTCCAATTGTAGTGTTCTACCATTTTCAACAATTTGGCTTCTATCCCGAAATGCTGACCTCTTGATCCAGGATAGCTCCTGGAATGCCTACTATTAAGTTCCATTTGAGTTTCATGCCACAGAAAGCAGGAAGAAGGGGAAGGCTGGAGGGATGAGCCTTCCAGCTGAGTCAGCTTCCTGAAGGAGTTATCCAGAAGTGCAGCTCAGTATTCACTAACATCTCATTGGCCAGCACTGAGTAACATGGCCACATCTAGCTGCAAGGGAGGCTGGAAAACTCAGTTTTTGTTTTTGTTTTTCTTTTTGTATTTTATTTGAGGGCATTAGTCTATTCTTTCCTGCTATGCCTCTCAGAGGAATCTGCTTGCTGCTTGTATCAAGAGCTGCCACCCACCTGGGACCACTTCCCTAGAGAACATACCTCTCCCACCCCTCTTACAAAAGATTCCCAGATATCTCTCCACAGATAAAAATTAAAAGTAGAGGAAGTCTTGCCCTGGCCAGGTAGCTCAGTTGGTTAGAGCATAGTCCTGATAAAGCCACTGATTTGATTCAATCAGTGAACATACAAAAAGCCACCAATAAATGGATAAATAAATAGAACAACAAATCTATCTATCTCTCTCTCAAATCAATTTAAAAAAAAAGCAGAGGAATTGATCTTTGGTACGTCTGTCCAGACTTTGTTTACTTCTCTTTTACTCTTTGGATCCTTTCCAGGAATCTTGTGGTGCCATTTCCAAGTCCTGTGATATAGTGCCTGCCAGGCTTGCTCCCTAACAGCTTCCTGTGCTCCCAACTTGCATTTCTTCCTCCTTTGTTCAGTCTGTCCCAATGATTTCAGATAAGAAAAAACAGTAAAATGCTACCTAGTTAAATTAGGATGCCCATATTCTGTTATTCTGTTATTACTTACATGGACATTTTCTACTTAGAAAGTTAAGTGTTTTTGTGTAATTTCAAGTATAAGGGCTAAAGGAGAGGGTATTTTCAAACTTTGGCGGAAAGGTGGTATCATTTTAAGAAATGCAGTTTTTGCCTGTAAGTAATAGAAAACTCCATTAAAAGTAGCTTGAACAACAACAGCAGCAACATATATTATCTCACATCAGAAGAAGTCTGGAGGTCAAACACTTTCAGGTTTGGTTAATTCAAGGACTTAAAAATATCTTCAACCACTTGGGTTAGCTCTGACTTTCTGCTCTGCTTTCCCGGGCACATTGGTTTATCCTCTTAGGCTCACCTCATAGTCACAAAATGGTTGCCACATCCCAGGAATCACTGTCAGGTAACAATGACCAGAGGCAGAAAGAGATGAAATGTGAAGAACATCCTCCCACATGCCTGTCAGTAGAACTCCCCTCACTATGCATTGTCCAGAATGGCATCATTACCTGCCTGTGCCTCAGCAAGGAAGATGAGGCTGTCTCTCACAAGTCAAGAATTCTTTTGTGGGCTGGGGAGGGGCCTGGAATTGTGTTAGCAAGAGTGAAAAGGGAATGATGGCCATTGAGCAGGCAGCAAAAGCCTCTGCCATGGGTCCTCCATGGTGTCCATACTGGTCATCCGCCCCCTATGTGTGAGAGCGATCTTCCTGTCCAGCATCAACTCTCAGGGTCATTGCTTGGTCATTGGCACTTCCACCCAGCCCTTGGAGCAGAGGTCTGGACCCTGACATGGAAGTTTTTCAGTGGTTACCAAATCCTCTCATCAGTAGTACTACATCAAATGTACCAAATCCTGAAAGACTAAGAATAGAAAAATCTGGGGTCTGTTCATAATATTAAATCCTGGCAATAATGGAGGCTTCAAGTCTATAAGGCCAAGACCTTAACTTTTGTGCTTCCCGAGTTGTAGAAAGAACATCCATCCTCAAAACAGGACCTGTCAGTTGCCTCAGATATACTGACAATACATTGATGAGAATTGAATGCCCATAAATTGCATAGCCCCCAGGGCCCAGGGGTGACCCTGCCTCACTGGTTATGATTAAAAAATCCTGTTTACATGTATCAAGGACAGTTGATACTTTAATCATCAATAAACTAATGTTTCAGCAGCCTGCCATGAATTTCTTGTCAAAGAAAAGATTATTATTAGAACGCAGTGATGAAAGATAATCTCCACCTAGAGTTACATCCCTCAGTTTCAAAGCCTCCAGCAGGAGGGCTTAGAGGTTACTACACTAAGAAAAGCCTCACCAAGCAGAAACTTGTACTTTCAAAGTATCTGGGAATTAATTGACTTGAATATTTTGACCAAGATCTAGCATGAGCTCTATTCAATGGATAAAAAAACAAATTTTGAGAGAAAATATGTTGGTAAATAAACAGGGAACTCATATGTACTTATTATTGACTTTGATTATAATTGTTGAATAGTTAACATCCTTCACTAAGTGCTAACATTCATTATGTTAATTATTAATAATAAAGTCTGACTCAATAATAATACAATCATAGTTATGATTTATTGAGAGCACCTTGCTGAGCCCTTTGCACCCCTTATCTTATTTGCTCTCTCCAACTGCCTTATTAAGTAGATATCAGCTACATTTTATTAAGTAAATGTTTTCTCATTTGCTGATGAGGAAACTGTGGGTGACTGAATTAAGGGACTGCCAAAGGCACAGAGCTGTGGAGTGGCAGAGCGGTACTTAAAACACAACTGTGTGGCATCGGAGCCCGTCCAACTCAGTGCAATGCACAAGGGGTTCAGATGATATTGTTAAAAATGGGATTAAGAGCAAGACACCAGATTAAATGTGAGTTAAGTTTTCATCCTCCTTTTAAGGATTCTCCTTCTAAGCAGACACCCAGGAATCACCAGTGCACTCTGGTTCCCTGGGAAGACTTAACCTCTACTCCCCAGGCCTGTGGAGCATTTTGATTAGGGCGTGGCTTCCTTCCCATTGGCAGCATCCAGGCTGCTGGGTAGGGGGCAGTTTTAAGAGTCAGGGGTTTTGTAGAAGGAAAGCTGTTTGGACTGATGGCCCTGGTCCCAGCTCAAGGGATGCTGCGTTGGTTCCAAGCTGTGCTGCCTGCATGACCATCATGGCTTCTGCTCATGGAATGTCTTCCGATTGTTTCTTTTAATCTATTTATAAGTGGGTTCAGCAGTCTCATTTCTCCCGGATATAGCAGGAATGAAGAAAACACAACCCAATGATGCCTAGCAGCCATGATTGGTCAATGAAGGGTCACTGAGTCCTCACTCTGGAGCAGCTCTGTATTAGTTCACCAGGACTGCCAAAACAGAATACCACAGACTGAGTGGCTTAAACAACAGAAATTATTTCTTTATGGTTTTGGAGGCTGGAAGTCCAAGGTCAAGGTGGTGGTGGAGCTGGTTTCTCCTGAGGCCTCTCTCCTTAACTTACGATGGCCACTTTTCCCCTGTGTCTTCATATAGAGATCCCTCTGTTGGGCACATCCCTGGTTTCTCTTCCTCTTCTTATAAGAACATTGGTCATATTGGATTAGGCTCCACCCTTATGACCTCACTTAATGTTAATTACTTTTTTAAAGACCCCATCTTTAAATACAGTTACACTGAGGGTTAGGCCTTCACCATGTGAGTTTAGGAGTGATACAGTTCAAGCCATAGTATGCTCCATGCTGGGCATAAGGGATGTTTTAGGGATAAGGAAGAAACAGTCCCTATCCCCCATTACCAGGGAAGAAGAGAAAACAGTCTTTAAAAAAATTCACATAAGTAATTGCAAGATGGTTAATGATATGACATAGAGTGTAAAGTACTAGCTCAGCCTTGAACGGGTGACTGTGACTTAGTCTAGGGGTCAGAGAAGGCTTCCTTGAGGAGGTGAGGTTGGATGGAAGCATGTGAGGGAGAAGGAAGAGATTAACCTGGAGAAAGGCTTTGACCAGGAGGAGCTCAAACAGCAGGCGTGACCAGGAGTTTAGGGCCTGGTCCTGTGTACAAGTTCCAGGACCTGAAAGGCAGCCTGCATGGCACGTGCCTAGAAAACAAAAGCAAGGGATTGTTCAAAAGAACACTGGATCCATAGTCGCATCAATTTGTAATCATATAATGCTGCGTGGAATTGCAATTAATTCGCTCAAGAAAAGATGGTTTGTGGTTCCATTGTCTACATCTTGTTTGTTGAAATAAGGAATTCTTAAAACTTCACGGTCTCCAAGACTCAATTAGGAACTTATTTTTGAAATATCAGTTCATGAGCTCCACTCCCCAGAGATTCTGACCCAGTGCATCCAGGATGGGGTCCAGGAATCTGTGTGTTAAATAGGCACTCCTGGTTCTTCTGGTGCAGATGGCCTACGAAACACGCTTTGAGAAAGCCAGATTTAAAGAGACAAGAGAAAACCTTAGGAAAGTTGAGTATAACAGTATTTGCAAAGAACTACCAGACGTGTTGGAACATCTGCCAGGTTCAACCCATGGAAACGGGTGAAGGTAACCTCATTGAGCTTTTCTATGGGAGACACTCTAGTAAGTGTTTTGTGCGTATAGTCCATTCAATTTAATACAACAGCGGAGTACCATAAATATCTCCACTTCACAGATGAGTAAAGTGAGGCACAAAGAGACAAGATGCTTCTCTAAGCTCATAAGTGACACAGTAGGCACTCAAACTCCAAGTTTATATGGTCCTGCAGGGCATGTGCTTTTGAGGTGTAGAAGCGAGCTAGCATTTGTATAACACCTTGTGATCATGAATTCCTGAGTCAGTGTTTCATGTGCTTGGACTTCTCATTCATTAGGTGACCCAGAAAGTCTAGGGTTGTGACTTGATTTGAACCCAGAGTCTGGTGTTGATTCTCTTTGAACACCTGGCAGTAACATTTGAACCTCACCCATTCCTTCCACTTGTCCTATATTTTACTAATCTTCATTGCTAAAAAATCCAGATCGCTTAGAAAAATAAAATATGGACAGCTCATGACAGAATCAAAATTTTCTAAACAATGAAATTTTAGCATAGCTTGTATCGCAATCCAGTGGCATTCTGTTTCTAGATTTAAAAAAGTAATAATAAAATAGAGTTTATTTTTAAAATTCCTTTGTACACTCCTTCAGAGCATGTCACTGACTTATTGGATGAATCATATTTTTAACTTTCACTTCCCATGAACTTAAACATAATCCGTCAAGGAATTGATGGGCCAGTTGACTCCAAATGAGTTTGCCTTTCATGCAGTGCTGTTCCGTCCGCTGGCCACAGAAATGATTCCAGGTCATTCTAATTTATTTAATTAATTTTGGAGACGAAATTATTTTGCCCAATAACTAGATTGCTAATGGGACTTATTGTAATGGTTCAGTTCAGGGTTGTTGGTTCGAAAATAAACGCCTTCATTTCAATATTTGCCTTTTGGCTGCAGCCCGTTAACCCGTCGCCCACCGTAACCTCATTAACATCACAGCATAATTGTAAGTTAATACACAGCTCGTTTTTGTAGATGCGGTTTGTATCCTAAGTGCCAAGCTTTCGCCCCCAAGTGTACCCCTGAGTTGGCATTTCCAACAGATGGATAGATGGGAGTGACACTCACACTTTCAAACATAATAGCTTTATTGGTGCCTGATCACTACAAATTTGAACTGATTTTTAGAAGGTAGAATAAAGCGAGGAAAATGAATTTCCACTTGCTGGAGCATAATTGTGGCATTGTGAGTGGTGGCAGAGGATGGTGTCTGTAATTGGGAGAGGTTGCAGGTAGGAAGGGAGGGACAATAGAATCTCTACAGAATCAAAGGCAGAATTAAAATCTGCATGTTAATAGCTTTCCTGCCAGTCACAAATAGATTCATTCTTCACATCTCGGATATATAAAGCTTATTTCAAAATAAATCTGGGGAACGTTCAACCTGATTGAATCTGCTATAAGCTCTGTTAATATATTTGTTCGAGTCACTTGCACTCAAAAGCTTTTTAGACAGAATATCACTTTTTTATATTATTCATGGTAATGTAATTCCCCCCTTTAATCTCTTCAGGGTTTCCCATTAAGTCATATACGCTGTTCAGAGAAAGTTGGATCGACCATTAATCACACTATCTAGACTTCTGTGTGTCTACTTTTTGTCCATCTCTTAAATCAGTCACTTGGCAACAGCAAGACACGGGGCCACTTCAGACCATTTGATCGAAGAGCTCTTGTTAGGAGATTAGACGGCTAATCTGCAAACCAGCTAATGGAAATCATTCTGGGCAAGGAAATAAAACTGAACAACATTAGCAAAATCACTACATATTATAGGAATCAAGTATGTTCTAAATGGCTTAATCCTGCAGTTTAGATATCGAGCCTCGGGATAAAATGTACTTCTTAGATGACTAGAGTTACCCAAATACCTATAAACATATGTGTATAATCTGTGTTTTGGACAGGACGCCTATCAGAAGTGGAGACTTTGTAAAGCATTTTTCATTTGACCAGGCAGAATAAACAAGGGCATAGTGGGTTGAAAACAAACAAAAAGGAGGGGGGAGCAGAAGGAAGAACTGACATATTTTTTCTCACAATAAAGGAATATATCCACGTTGAAAATACCAGCTACATAATACATGTTTAATAAATATTTGTGGTTGAACTGAGTTACCTGATATAGATCAATTGTTTTTATTTCAAAAATAATAGTTGTTGGTCTTTAAAAGTTCTTTGACTTTCTCTTCCTTATACTCAAATTAATAATTTATTAATATTTTCATAAAAATGTTTTTATTTGCCCTGTCTGGTGTGGCTCAGTGGATTGAATGCCAGCCTGTGAGCCAAAGGGTTACAGGTTCGATTCCCACTCAGGGCACATGCCTGGGTTGCAGGCCAGGTCCCCAGTAGGGGGGGCATGAGAGGCAACCACATGTTGGTGTTTAGCTCCTCTTTCTCCCTCCTTTCCCCTCTCTCTAAAAATAAATAAACAAAATGTTTTTAAAAAGTGTTTTTATTTGATCATCCTATCTATAGTCAAAAGATGACAAAACAGATCCAAGGACGCAAAGGTCACAGAAACTAGTTTTCAGTCTAGGACAGGGTCTGTGAAGTTTGTAGAGGGTCGGAGAGTGACTATTTTTGGCTTTGCGACCCAGGTGGTAGCTCTCACAACCACTAAACTGTGGTGTGCAGTGAAAACAGCCGTAGGTTCCATGTAAACAAACAGGCATGCCGTGTGCCAGTGAAGCTGTGTTTACAAAAACAGGTGGCGGGCCAGATTTGGCCCGTGGACCATATCGTGCTGGCCCCTGGAGCACATGTCTGGGAGAGATAATTTCAAAAGTCATTTTTGTTTGGTTTTTATGTTTTAAAAACGTGATATTTTCAACCATGAATGAGTGCTCGTCTTTTGAATTTTTTTTCTTGACAAAACTCGAAGCCCTTGCTTTGGGCTTTCCTGTCAACCCTGACTCTGCTTGTCAGACATCCTGCCTCTGGCTCTGTTGGCACAGGCAGCTGCGCTGCAACGGCTGGACGCGAAGGCAGGCCAGCTTGGCGATGATACGTGCCAAACGTGGGCAACTTCGGAGAGCGTCAAGAGTTTGGAATGAGGATTTGGAACAAAATGGCAAAGGCCTGACTTTTTTTTTTTTTTTAAGGGTGAAGAGGAAAGAAAGGAATAGGGGAGATGCTGTGCTTTCTCACTTGTCTTCAGGATCAGGGTTAATTGATGACTTTAAGGGTGTGTCACAAAGTCTTTTGAGGACAGACATTACAGAGTTAGGATTCTGAAGAACAAGTAACACATTCCACACTATACTAAGGAATCATACTACTGGTTTTGGAAGAAACCTAATAAGGGAAACAGAATCCTCCCTGCCTTTTTCCTGGGTGTTACAATATTTAGGCACTTGTCTTATACACGTGTGTATCAATGTCTGAATTTTCACAACAGAAGAGGGCCAGTGGTCATTTGAACTCATGTTTATTTACATAAAATGTTAACCCTAAAACTGACCCAGAGTAGTAAGAAAATGCAAGACTATCTCCCTACTTTCTTGGAGACAGGGACATTCATCTTACTATTGCAAGTTCTGGAATGTTCCAGGGAAGCAGGGCTAAGGCGTCTGTTAAGGTTGCTCTTCCACAGGAAACGTGTACCTTGGAGCTGGATGAGTATGCCTGGTAGCTGTTTGCTCCTTGCACCTCTGCTTTGAATGGTGAACACAGGAGGTGTGAGGCAGCCTCTTCCAGCCACCAGTCCTCAGATCCTGACAAGCTGAAAAACACCCAGTGCCCAGCAGGCTTTCTTCTTCCTCCAGGCCAGCGTGATCGCTCTCCATTTCATGCTGCAGATCAGAATAAACAGAAGTGACTTCGACCGCTCCTGGCCAGGGTGCAGTGTCCCCTTTCCATGTGGAAGCTAACACAGGGAGACTGAGAACTGAATGGGAGAGGGCTCTTGGTTGTTACTAGAACCAGCTCTTAGTAGGGGCTTCCCATCCTTGGCTTCCTAACATACTTTCTTACCCGTTTCCTGGGGTTCCCTCTGCAAGGAAAATGATGGAGAAGTTGCTGGTGGGGTGACCCAAAGACCAAGGCACTCCTTAAACTGACTGCAAATTTCACATGTAAGTGTGATCTCCAATTAAAGCTGAATTTACTTAACCCTATTCCCTCCCCTAAAGATTGGACTGTAATACTGCTCTGAGGGAGCCATCTCACCCTGTAAACTGTCCTGTCATGTACACAGAGCCATCTGCTTCCATACGGGGGGTTTTATTTGGGCCGGGAGAAGGCACATCTTCACCCTTCATACCATCTGAATCTTAATGAATAAAAGCACTGAGAGTTATTTAAAAGGGACTGGTATGATTCTATTTATAGTCTGATACCATTTTATAACCCAGCTCCACACTGGATGTTGTTAACTGTCTGTCATGCAAGGAAATTAAATTCTGTGCTGCTTTCCTGACTTAGGTGGCAGAATCAGAGAAACAGCTGGGAGGGCCTGGGAGCCCAGTGGATCCTGAGGACTGGACAGGAGGCCAGGCTTCCGGTCAGACACGCTGCACACACGGCAGCCACACCTGTCTTTCAGGTGTAGATCCACAGCCCAAGGGGCAGGTTTCTTCTACAGGTGGAATGGCTGTTTCTTTCCGAAATAAAAACAGGTCTTCACTTAGTTATCATTTGTTCATTCTTTATTTCTTTCTTCAATCATTTTCTTTTTTTTCCCCCTCCCACCCTTCCTCCGTCCCTTTTGTCTTTCCTTCCATCCCTCCTTTACTTCTTGTTTTAATAAGTTTTATTGTTATCTAAGTATGGAGATCTGGAGTCAACTGCTGTCAAAAAGATGGTTTGTCATACGCCCAGATCTCAAGAGAAAGGGGATGTTACAAGCCGTGTGGGGGCCGCATGAGGAAGTGCCAGGGTTGGTCAGAAGGCAGAGGCACGGGGGGACTGTGGATAAGGGACTTCATTGTGGTTTCATCAGGAAGGTCTGGGGAGGTAATGTATGCAGGCTTAGGATTGGCTTGTGTAAGTAATTTCAATGGGCTCAGAGGCACCAGGGCTGCCCCTAGTTTTCTGGGACCTGCCGTGGGGTGATCAGGGCAGGGTTACAGTGGCCTAGACAGAATTTGAGAGCCCAAGGATGGAAACAGTAGGGGTGAGGGCTCTGGGGAAGCTGGTTTGCATTTGAAGAATGTGTTTTTGGATGAGTTGCTTCGTATCTCTAGGAACTGACTAACCCCGGGAAGGGTCTGCTTTTGGACAAAAATCCCCAGGATAATCTTGTTTCGTTTTAAAATCGTAACAATTCCAAACAGGACCATGAAGGTATATTCCTGCAGTGCCCACAGATTTGATTATTCAACTCTCTTCTTCTCTATGTTTGAGTCACTCCCGGAAGTGCCTCCCAGATGTGCTGGCTCCCAGAAGCCCACTGGTCATCCAAAGCCCGTGACTCTGCGTGGTGGCCCAGGGCTTTCTGATGACAGAGGCGGGGCCTCACACGGGAGAGGATCCGTACATTTCACAGAATTTGTAATCCTTACCCAAGCATTAATTTTGCTGCATAGGCAGCCTGTTCTCCCACAAAACACTGACTAAGGAGAAAAGGGGCCCCGCACACCCTGCAGGGCCTGGCTGGCAGCTTGTGGCCCCCCCGCCACTGAGGGTTCTGCAGAAGGTGGGGACATTCGCAGGAGTGGGGGAGAGTGTGAGTGGCTTCCCTCTCCCTCCCTCCTGCCCCCTTCCTCCTCTTTCTGTCTTCCTTCTTCCCTTTCTTTTTAATAATTTTCAATTACAAATATAGTGAATGCTATGAATTTACAAAAAAAACCCACAAAAAGCAAAAAACCTGTCTGGCTTCTTATGATCCTCTGGAGAAATGCATATTTCTAAATTTAAATGTATTCTTTTGCCCTATCAGGGGAAAGGAAGCATTTTTAAGCCAAATGAAAAGAAAGGAAAGGTATTCCTTTTTATTATCTTACTCGTATTTCAGAAATTTTTGCGTTAACGTCCTACTTTGGCCCCATTATTGTTGAATATTGTCAGGCATGCAGAACTGGGGCTTTGGACCTCGTGACTTGGGGCAAATTGCTTATTCTCTGTGCACCTCAACTTACTCACCTGAATAATGGGGATAATAGCGTTGACTGCATCTCAGGGCTCTCGTGAATATTCCTCAAGATAATGTATAGGAGTGGTCATTCTGCGCTTCACACTAAAGGAAAGTCACTTATTACTACCACAGTTGTTCTTGTCATTCTCTGCATTCCCGAAGTGCCTTATAACTCAGTGAATAAGGTGGGACGGGGAATATTCACTCTGCAACAGGAAAAAAGAAGTCACAATCCCCACTTCACATTTGAAGGTGTTTTACTAGAAACCTGAGAAGAGACTCCTGTTTTGACTTTGTCCACAAATGCTGGAGGAAGACTCCTCGGAGCATTGCCAAGGAGAAGAATGAAAATGGCAGCTTAAATAAATGTTATCCCAATCTCTGCAGAATCGTGATGTGTCCGATTTTTTAAAGTGTCGACTACAGGGTATTTATTATTCAGCGATAATAATAAATCGCTCCTTATGAAATCCAGGGACTCGAGTGTCATGGAGGGAGGGAGGCAAGTGTGGGGCGAAGAGCTGCGAGAGACAGAGGTCCAGCCAGACCTGGGCTATTAATCATCGCCCTCCATTATTTCCTGAAGATTCATTCATTGTTCCATAGGTACCTAGAGGGTCAATTAGAGACCACAGACAGGCTTTTTCAAAGACACAGGAGGGTCAATTAGGCCCTCTTTATAATTTTCTGCTTTAACAGCAAATGCCAGCCTATTGCACATCAGATGCAAGGGAGTTTGGAAATAAACAGGGTACTTTCCCCCTCCTTCTTTAAAAAGAAATAAAGAATAAAAAAAAAACCCAACATCAAGAAATGGAGGCAGTTGGCTCTTGGTAACATATGGCTTGCTGTCAGACTCTGGTTCAAGTGAGGCAGAGGGGATCTTATCACTGAGACTTGTGGGGAGCAGAGTTCTTGTGGGTCAGAGCACCAGGCACGGTCAGGGAATTTCTGTGATGGAATGGTCTGTTCCCACAGCTGAGCTGGTTCATTTATCTTGGGTGCGATCTGAACTGCTCTGGCACGAGGATACAATTATAAAGTATCTGCTACTGAAAGGGTACCTGAAATCAATTGAAATAGATAGCCACACTGACAGGTGGTGGGTCACCATCATCCGCTCCTACCTAGTTGGCGTCTGTGTTTAGGAAAGAATTCAACTAAATACACCTAAGTATTATCTTGCACAGCACTGATTTCTATTTGTTTTCCCTGGGATGGGCAAAGCGTGAAACGCATTGCAGTAAGATCAAGAGGAAGGGGATTGTCGCAAGTGAGGGGCAGAGATGGAGCTGTGCAGGGGAGATTGCCGGGACTCCATGCCCCTCCATTTCTTCTGTTTTTTGAAGTAGGCTGTTAGGTTTGACTCGACCCATTTCTGAATACCTAGTCTTGTTAACAGAAAGAAGAGCATATCATTACATTCCTTTACCTCAAGACCCTGTTCTACCTATTTACTATCACAGAGATCTGGGAGCAAAAGAGAAATGCATTTAACGTACAAAATCCATTTCCAACTTTAGTGATTTTTGTCTGGAATCTCAGTAATACTTCTGAGTCCCAAACTATAAAACGTATTCAGCAAATGTTTGTTGCACGCTGGCTCTGTGCAGGCACTATTCCGGGTCTTGGGGGTGCGGCAGAGAGCAAGGGAGGCAACCCCGGTGCTCCTCTGTTCCGGAGAGCTGGAGCCCCGGCCCCCCGGGACCTCCTGCACTTCCTTCCAGGTGGCTGGTCCTGCATGGTTTTCAGCAAAGGGAACAGAGCTGGAATGGAAAAGGGTGAACTTGGGTCTGTTGGAGCCTTTGCTAAAACCTCTGGAAACTGTCCCACACTTTTCATTTTCCTCGGAAAGAGGACAAAAATGTGCATTCCTCTAGGGCAGGGATTTTTGTCTATTTTGCTCATGACTGCTTTTCCAGTGTGGACAGTTCCTGGCATATAGTAGACCCTCAATGAGTATTTGTTCACTACATGAACTGATACATGGATGACTGGCCTCATTCCCATCCTCCAGAGACGTTCACTTTCACCCCTGAACAGCTTTGGCCCCCGGCTGCTGCTGTCTCCTCAGGGATCCTTTCTTTTGAATGCTTTTTTCTTTCCAATCCCTGGATAAGAAGCAAGAACGTCTTCCAAAACTTGCACACTCCATCCTCGTTTCCAACTCCTATCCCAGAGGCTGCAACTTGGTGGATTGCAGATGTCTTTTGTTGGGACTGCCAGGGTTTTGTTTTCTTAATGAAAGAAATTAGTTGCCAATATTTTAAGAACACTTGGGAGACTTCGTATTACAATCGGGATTTCCTGCTTCTGTTGGACAAGCAGAGCTGGCACGCGTTGCCTGCACTTCTGAGCGGCACCAGTTTGCTGGACTCGTGCCACTCGTAGCTGCCCCTCTGTAGCTGGGGCATGAGCCCTCTGGCTTTCCACAGTGCCCACCAGGCCCACTTCCCTTGCTAGAGAAATGCCCTGGCTTCCTAGGCCTCGAAGTTTGCAGCCCCTGTGTGGTAGGTACACCGATTCGTGAATGCACCCCTCGCCCTGTCTCTCGTAGTGACCGATCCCGGGCCTCCTCGATTCCAGATCTCCTGTTCACTGAGCTGACCAGCATGTTGGCGCCTCAGTCCCAGACCTGATGGTGCTCTGCACAGCCAGGTCTTGTATGTGCAGATCCTGCTGCTTATAATGGTCCTTTCTTCTTCTCCAAACCAACTTTGACTCTTCTAGAAGATTTGTCTAACCCCTAAACCCTCTCTTTTCACAAAATTTGAGTAAGGGTTGGATATCCCTCCATCCTCCATTGTTCCCATAATACTCTTTGCAACCACAGCTGTACTGCTGGCCACCCCAGACTGTCGTTCCCCGAAGGACAAGGATTTTGTTGCCCATTTTGGGCCCTGGGGGAAAGACCATGTGATTCTCTCTGGCTGGAGACCAGCCTGGGAGAGGGACAGTGGTGCCGATGGCAAAAGCAGAAGGGTAAACGAGGTTTAAGTCCCCAGGTGCTTTGGGAGTCCCAGCAAGATTCTGGGTCTTATCTCTACGGCAATGGAAAGCACTGGGAAGCTTTACAGATATTTGGTATCCTGCACAGGGTAAGGGGACGGAGTGCACATTTAGAAGGAGCCATCTGGCTTCATTGAGAAGGATGGGCTTGGCAGGGCAGGACTGGCAGCAGGTGAGTGCTTAGACTAGTCCAGACAGGAACTGGGGAGGCCAGGTCCAGGGCTGGGTGGAAAAATGAGAGGTGGCTGGTGGTTGGTGTAGAGGGGCAAGTGGATGGAGTTCTAGTGTGGGGAGGAAGGAGCAAGACATTGCCTGGCCCATGAATTTATGAAAATAACTTCACTTCAGTTTCCCCCTTCCTCCTAAATATTGGCGATATGGTCTGTTATTAAAAGACTCAGAACGCAGTGGCTCTGAGGGCAGCGTACGACTTTAAAAGCATCACTGTTAGCAAACACCCGCTGGCTTGGTTTTTCATGTGCATGAATATTTGTGCATTCCATTTGGATGGTCTTTGTCTTTCTTTTTTTGCTTTTTAATCCTCCTCCTTCAGGGGAACTCCATTCTTGCAGTAGCTACTTGGTAGAGGGTTCTAACTAATGACTTTAATCATGTGAATATGGAGCAGAAATGGACAGAAAAACCCTCAGCCCATTTATCTTACAGACCCCAAGTGTACAGGCACAAAGCCACAACCTCCACCCTTTTCTCCCCCTTTATTTCATACTTCGCCTCAATTTGTGACTTGGCGTACAATTGGTTGCAGAAAGCCCAGCTCCCTGGTGTCCTCCTGAACCTGCATTGCCCTATTTTGTCTGAAATAGCTAAGGTCTCAGGAGTTTGCCAATGTATTGCTTCAGAAAAATTAGCGACCATCGAAGGGTTCTCATCTTTTTTGTGTGTAACTTTGGTTATAAGAAGAAATTTACAAAGCTGTTCTCTCTCTCTTTTTAATCTCTGCAGTTTGGAAGATTATATTACATGAGATTTGATACAAAAATACCCATGGCAGGGCTTTTCTCTATGTAGTCGCTTAGCATAAGTCAGTGCTACCAAAACGGTTAGCTGTTGTAGAATAAATTCTGAGCTCTGCCTGAATCTGAAACTTTCCTTACTTGACTTTGGTAAGACATGCCATTGGAAAATAATTTCAATAGCCGCTGATCTAGATTCACTGGCTGCAGTATCACATTACCATCGTGAGCAATAGTAGTGAAAAACATTTTGGAACTAATTCTTCAGTAATGAATTCTGAAACAATAATACAGCAATGATGATTGAGTTTCTGTGTGAAGAATTTTATACTCTGAAGGGTTAGTGACTGAAAGCCAAAGAAATAGAGAAAGTATTTCTTTTGAAGCTGGGATTATTGTATGCTGCTACATTTGTTTTGGATTGCTGCATAACAAATTAGTCCAAACTTAACAGCTCAGAGCAACAGTCATTCATTATCTCACTGTTCTGTGGATCAGGAGTTCGGACACAGTGCGGTCGGGTCCATTGCTCAGGGCCGCGTCAGGAGGGAGTCGAGGTGTCTGCAGGACTGCACTCACTTCTGGAGAGGAGCCCACTCCCAGGCTTGTTCCAGCTGGCAGCAGGATTCTGGTCCTTGCCGTTGTAAGACTGGGGCTGCAGTCTCCTTTCTCTGTGTCACCTGGTGCCCACTCTCCATCCCTAAGGCCACCCACGTCCCTTGCCACATAGCTCCTTCCATCCACAGAGCTATCAATGGAGACTCCTCTGTGCACTGAGTCTTCTTCTTGCCCACGCTTTGATCTCTGACATTCCCTGACTCTGACATCTAGACTGAGATTCAAAGGGATCATGTGACTAGGACAGTGTCCTTATCTTAAGGTCAACTGATTTGGAACCTTAGTGAACTCTGCAGAATCCTTTACAGCAGGACTTAGATTACTGATTGATGGGATAACTTGGAAAGGCCAGGTGCATACCAGAAAGCCTGGAATCTTGGGAGTCAACTTAGGACTCTACCTACCAAAATCATGTGTAAAGAAAAATATAAACAGAAAAAAGCTGAGATCTTTTCAAAGACTTCTTAGAGGCAGGAAGTTTAATATAAAAGAAAGGCGGTACTTGAGGAAGATATATAAAACACAAAGAAAGGAAGTTTAGGTAGAGTGCTTCAGGTGGGATCAGAGGTTCGATCTTGGGCAGAAGGTTCTCCTTGTGAGCCAAGCACGTGATTTTGCCTGAAGAGGTAGAATGGGGCTCAGGATCTTCAGTTACCAGCAGATGGAGCTGAGTTAAAAAAGTCTGGTCTCTTATATGACCCGATTCAAATCATGATCTTCCCTGTGCCTCAGTGTCCCGCCTAGAATGGCTTCATATTCAGGATTGCTGTGAAGATTAAGCAGCACTAAGCGAGTGTTCAGTTGTTGCCCTCTTCAGGAAAACAGTAAGCGCTCAGCAAACATCCCTCCCATTGTTCTTTGAATGAAATTGTCAAATCAGATTAGATGGTGAACCCTAACTTTGATCCAGGCACTCTGGAAATTACAAACTTCTCAAATCTTTCCATAGTGAATGCCTATTGGGCAGAGGAAAAGGAGTGTGGGCCTTGAGGAATCTGGGAGTGTTGCCTCAAACTCCCACTCCATACACAAAAGTCCTCTGAAATCTCATTTTATTTCAAAAACCCATGCAGATTCTGCAATTTACTCCTAATAGGCACATTGTATTAACATAAGGACCAATGTGTCAGCTACTTACCACGTATATTCACATCCCAGGGGAGTATGTTTCTCCTTTATTGGTGCTTCTCAGGGCCAGGGCCCGGACTAGGCAGGCCAGGCACTGGAAGCATCCATTTAAGGAGACATACCCTCTTAGTTCCTGCAAGCGCCGTCCTGTCCTTGCTGAACCCTCAGCTAGTGTGACTGCCGAAATGTTTGCCCCAGACGGCCCCCTTGCTTCTTCACCTTGGTCTTGATCCCACTGGGCGTACGCCACACTGCAGTTGGAGAAGCCTGGTGCCAAACATAGCTTCTTGTCAGAGATCCAGGCCCAGTCCAGACCTGCCACCTGTGCCCAACGACAAGCCGATAGTTTCATTTTAAGGAGAAGTCGCATGCAAGCCACTAGTCCAAGTCTTCGACACGGGGAAGACTGTGTTGATGGAAGTGACGAGCTCTTAAATGCTGTAACAAACACAGGAGGCTGCCCTGTGTACAGAGCCCTCACATCACACAACTTAGCGACTCGAGAGACGCAGGATAAGGAGACGATACACAATCGGTTAATTGCATGCGGACAACGTGAGCAAACTCAACAGCTCCACTCCTCACCCTGGCGTGTGCCGCCCAGATCCTTCTGAAAGGGATTACAGATGTTCTTCTTATTTTTTTTCATCCCTCCGCCTATCTTTCTTTCTTTGCACCCACGGCGCTCTGCACTTCAAGCTAAATATAATGTATCTGATTTCCCATCATACATACTAATCAGGTTTGAAAGTTGTCTTGTGAGGCTTTAAAAAGCTGGCCAAGAGCTGTGCGATTTCTCCAAAAGGATGTCTGCAATCAAGATGATTACATGGGAAAATAAATCATAATTTATATTGCTGAAAATGTCATTTGCAAAACACTCTGACAATACTTTCCTTTCAGTCTGTTTTCTTGTGAATGGGGTAAATGCCGGCCTTCTGAAACTTTCCTTTTATTTTACTTATTTATTTATTTATTTATTTTTAGAGCTCTGAATATCACCGCAGCCACTGCAGTCCCAGGGTGAGGTGGGGTGGTTCAGGCACACAACCGACAGGCACTAATGCCAGAACATTGAGCGGTGCCACTGCTAAAGGAAGAGTTCAAAGATAAACACGTGTGAAAACACACATACACCCATGCACACACTCCTTTTTTTAGTCTTTATCTGAGGATGCACTTACTGATTTGAGAGAGGAAGGGGAAGAGAGAGAGAGACAGAGACAGAGACAGAGAGAGAGAAACATTGATGTGAGAGAGACTTTGATCTGCTGCCTCCTGCATGCACCCTGACTGGGGATCGAACCCGCAACCTTTCTGGTGTATAGGGTGACGTTCCAACCGACTGAGCCACCTGCTCAGGACTGCACACACTTAAAAAATTTTAATCGAAAGAAAACTTAAAAGTAGACTTTTAGAACCAAAAGACTTAGGAAGCCATCTTTCTTCTGCACATGTGCCTTTGGGTTAAACTCTATTAAATTATCCAAAAGAAGTGATTAGTTATCTGATTCAAAAATATGTCATGGTGTCTGGTACTATCTTTGTCTTCTGGTTGATGGGTATGAAATCTGCAAATGCCCAACGTCATTACCTGTGGTAGATCATAAGAATGGCCACTGGTTCTTCTGTCTCCCCTGCACGTGTGCCCTTGTGTTGTGACGCCCAGCCTCTCCCATCATAAAGTGGAGTCGCTTTCCCCACCCTTTACTCAGCATCAGTCCAGTCACTGACGTTGGCCATGGGGGCATCTATAAACCTGTCACAAGCCAGCGCCTGACGAGTGCTTCTGCCTGGTGCTTGCCCACGTGCTGCTCTTGGAAGCCTTCTACTTGAGGGCGTGGACACGCCCAGGCTGCTGGGTGCTAAGGGGTCCAAGTGGAAGTACTCCTGCCACAAAAGTGAAGACTAACATAAGTGAGCACCATTGGTGTATCAGAAATGTGTGGATTGCTTTTTGCGCTTTGTTTTATTCCTCGGTCAGAGAGATCATGGCTATCTTTCCAGTTGAGGGGATTGAAGATCAGAGGGGTTAGGTCTCTGAATAGCAGTATTAGTAATGACAGTATTTGTGATAATCATAATAGTCATTAAAATCATAGTAATTACCATGTTACCATAGCAGGAGCTCACATTTTTTGTGTGCCTTCTATGTGCCAGTTACTAGTTTAGTTACAGATTCATTATTTGTTTATCCCATGCTATGAGGTAGGGGTGCTCCTCATCCCCAGGGTCAGGTGAAGAAACTGAGGGTCAGAGAGGCCCAGTGATGACCATGAATTCCTCCTTGGGGAAGGGCATGACTGGCAAAGGCCCTTCTCGAGCCGCCGCCTCCTCACCCTTTCACAAGGCTGTGCTGCCTCCCTGAGCCTGTCCTCTTCCACTGCCAAGAAATGGAAAGGTCCCCAAGCTCACCCCTGCCCCCACCATCCCAGACTGATGTACTTTTAAAGGGCGCCCTTTGCTGCAAAACTAGGGCAAAGAGAACCGACTGGGTGCTCCCCCTGACCATGGCAACTTCCACTTGGCCCACGCTGCCTTTGTGGCTGAGTCAGGGGAGAGAGAGGAGAAAGTTCAGCGCAGGCTCCAGCAGGGTGGTCTCGAGCAGGGCCCATTACCAGGCTGGAGTGACAGAGTGTGGCGCGCCTGCGGCTCATCCCGTATCTAATGGAACAGAAATGAGCGCCTTACTGCCCTTGTTTTCCAGCGGCTCATCCGGGGCTCTGTGAGGCTTATTAATCTCAGCGTATAATGGAAAATGTATTGCCATGTTAAACTTCGAGCTGCTGCTCACTGCTCGGTGAATGGAAGGCAGCGGGCGTCTTTGTCTTATTTACAAGCAGTGCATGGGAGAGACAGGGCAGAAGAACGCCGTCGTAAAAATCCGTGCAGAATTCGAAAGTATGCATTAATGCATGTGACCAGATGGTTCTAAAATATGCCACTTTAACCAAAAATCATCCTCTGAAAAACTCTTCTGAAGAACATTAACTGTGCATAATAACTGCCTTGAGTAGGGCCATAATTTTAGAAAATGTATGAGGTATGGGATGAAGATGAGGGAGGAAAATGGTTCCTACTTATCATTACATTGTCCCTCCGAATGCCTGCTTGAAAAAAAAAATTCGCCCAATGCAAGGAACCGTGGCAGTACTTAGAACGTTTAGAATCACTGTGAGTTATTGCCCAGAAATTGCTAACCACCGCTTTCTAAGTTATATATTAAAAAATAATAAGAAATGGCTTTCGACTTCTAAAACTCCAGAAACAGATGGCTGTTAGTGACATGTCACAATGGCCATGCTAGTGTTTGTGAGTGTAGTTAGCTTTCCTGCTTGCATCTTACAAGTTTTAAGGGCCATCAGTTGAGGCGTCTGATAATCTTAGCACTGTCATATTTACACTTGAGGCCTTATTATCCTCCCCTTAGCTATGTAAACAGATGAGTAACCTGCTTTGGATGTACCCAGATAGTGCTTGGTGCGGGTTCCAGGCACAATGAGACGGGAGGTCTCTGGTGTTAGTCGGCCTCCCAGGCTTGTTCGTTGTGGGAAGGGGAGCATGTCCCAGATGGGCCATCGCAGTGAGGCAGGGGGGTTACCAAATAGGACACTTTATCTGTCTGAGGAGCCCCCAGGTTTGCAAGCTATTGTTTAAAATTACAAGAGACCTTGGTACTTTTTCTAAAGGAATCATGTGAGCAGAAATTACCGTTTCCCACTGAGCAGAGTCAGAAATAGGAAAGTGCTTTATTGTCTCTCTATATTGCGATTAAAACAAGTGGGTGCACTTTCATTGCATTAAAGCAATGTTTCCTTTATAAACCCCATTTCAGGTTGCTTTCAGACTCAACACCCACATTTCAGTTTGTTTAAAATTATTACCATTTTGTTGACATTCACCTGTATGCTTTTCACTGGGTTCTATCTTCTTGTTTGCAATATACCTTTTAAGGAGCAGTTGGAATAAAAAATGTTAAATGTTAATGATTCCTTTCCTAACTGCAATTTTTGTCAGCTCCGTTTTGTATATATGTGATTATGAAGCAATTTGCATGAAATTTACACCTTTTCAAATTTTGAAAATTGCCTTGTTGAAAAAGAATCTCTGCACTTCTCAATACCACACTGATTAATCACAGTTATAGACATAACATTTTTATTAAACTCTCAGTGAGCAGGAAAATTAGCACTTCCTGCAATAACGATACTAATTTCATTAGTGAACGTTTTCATTTATAAAGTGTCTTTCCCTTATCTTGAACCTTTTATCCTTTTCTTATTGACCAAAGAGAGGGCAGATCTTTGGGAGCTGGTAATAAACCATATTCGTAATATGATGTGACCTCATTGACAAGCGACTGCTTCTAGCCGATCATCTCCCTTGATCATAAATATCCATAGCTCTTGTCATATGGGGCCCTTGGAGCTTCCTCTTTGAATTTCAAATATGAGAAGAGATGGTTTCCATCCTTAAGGGCTTGCAATGGGATGGTTATTGGTGAGACTCAAACTCTAAAATGATCAGGTGGATTAAAGATAAAGAAAATGCATCCTTTTGTTGGTTTATTTTCATATAACTATTACATTGGATGCTTATAATAAAGGGGAAACAGGATAGATACAGGGAAAATCTGTGGCCCAGTTTGCCTTTCTAGAAATTGAACTGTGTGGGCAAGCTCAGGTGGAGAGGAAGACAACTGTATTAGGGACCTGGCGTCCACATGTTTTACTTACATATAAACTCCCATATAAATCTGCCGTTCGGCCACATGGTGGTAGATGACCCAATGCCGCAATTATTTATTTACCACCTTCCTACTAGATATCCGGTGCTAAGGACACATGGGGGTCCCTCCCGACAAACCAGAGTTTGCCTCCCGTCAAGCATTCACATTCCTGGGGGAACCAGGCTAGAAATGAGTAATTGCATGGATAAAATATGTTCTGACAGTGACAAGCCTTTGGGCAGAAAGCAAACATGGCACCATGCCAAAGAGGAAGGTCAGGGAGGGGTGCTCTAGAAGCGATGGCCAGGTGACACCGAAGTTCAGGCTTCGAAGGTGAGAAGGAGCCAGCAGTGGAAAGAGCCAGAGGAAAAGCATCACAGGAGGAAGGAACCAGGAGTGAAGAGGCACCCCGTCCGGGTGAGCACTGTGCACTGTTGAAGACAGCACTGACCGCGTGAGAGAGCGTGTTCCTGTGTCCTGTGGCTCTTACATTTAGAATTGAGGTCTGTGCTTGACATGAAATATTGATCCTTTTTCTAGGTCTAAGTGGGTTGGGAAAACTATATATTCAAAGTAGAAGAGAAATAAATGTATATTTCTGAACACCCAATAAGGGCGAAAGGAGCAATGACAGCTTTTAAGTGTTAGGAAGTTTGGTAATCTTGTGTGTGTGTGTGTTATTGTATCAATTATATAGCTTTTTTATGTACCCACTGGGGCTTAGAAAGGTAAATGACTTGTCCAAGGTCATAATAGTTTTAGGCACCAAGAAACTGAACACTCCTTAAAGGACATCCATAGTAAAGGGGGGAAATAAGTGGGAGTATATTCATAGAGTAGAATACTAGAGAGCAGTAAAAATAAATGAATTACCATAACCTGAATCAACATAGAATAACCTCAAAAACATAATGTGGAATTGAAAAAGCAGTTACACAAAGATTTACACAGTTACACAGTATGATAACTGACATAGAGTTCAGAATATAGGCAAAAGTAAACAAAATCATTGGAAGAGATAAGGATATGGACTAAAACTATAAAGAAAAGCAAGTGAATGAAAAATACAGAATAAGACAAAACAAAAGAAAAGAGCCAAGCATCTGATAAGCATCTAATTCAGTTTTAGGATGCCAGAGCATTTTTAAATTTTCAGTATTAGCCATGTGCATACGTATCAGGAGTCCACACAAGTAATTCATGTATGTTTTAAATAATGGTAAATAGAACGACTACCTAGCCACCTGTCACTCAACTTAAGAAAAAGAACTTCCCAATACGTCTCCTCTGTGCCTTTCTGCAGACATCTTTCTCCTTTTTGCCACGCCCCCCACCACGCCCTTCTGCACCTGGGGAAGCAATAGCTCTTAGCTGGTGTTTTTGAACAGAGGAGAGTCACGGTAAAGATGCTATTTTAGGTAGATGCATCTGATGGGATAGATTGGCATACTGGAGAAATTAAAGTCACAGTGGGAGGCAATATCACTGGGACAGTTTTTCCTCAGGCAGGATCTCTCCGGAGAGTAGTCCCAGCGTTGGAGGGGACAGCCTGGCAGCAATCAAAACTGTTGCTTGTTAGTTTTCTTTTCAGATTAGAGTTGTTAGACCCTCAAAGATTAGAGTCTCTCAGACACCACTGATCATAATAGGTGTTTAGGACCTATTTATTTAGAGGGCAGGGACTGTAATAGGCTTATCTTCGCAATGTCAGACATCCTGGGGACAAGATGTCAGTCCTACACTTTATAAAGCCACTGAGAAACACTCAGAAAACCAAGAGCATTTCTGTGCAAAGACTCGGATGGTCTGATTTCACCCCATCGGAACATCCTGTGACAGCTTCAGACTGGGGCCTTTGATTTGCTCCATTGCTTTCCTTAAGCCCTGCATGTGACAAATATTAGTAACCACCTGCCACCTGCTTGCCACTGTTAGAGGTCATGATACCTTTTTAAAAGCACAACCCAAATAATGGACAGCGTACTGATAAAGCCACTGTCTGGTCTTGATTAGTTTTAACACTACAAAGAAAAACTTCATTAAATCAAATCACAATAACGCCATTGACTTTGAACCCCACCTGGTGAAGTTTTCAATGTGTGATGCCTCTCTGCACTCCCGGGCAGAAAACGCCTAGATAAGTACTACAAGGGACATTTTTAAGCATGTAAAAAAATCAATTTTCATAAGGTTACATCTTTTTACCTCTTTATATAAAGCATGCTATATTAAAAGAGAGATTAAATTTTACTCGGTGGAGTAAAATGCAAACACAAAATTATTTTTTTCATTTTTCACAGCATGCACTGGATTATCATTTATTTATGAGGCTTTTTTAATCTAGAATATATGGAAATCTTTTCTTGAAGCACAATATAATATTGAATTGGGAATGTTGTCTGACAGTTTCCCTCTTGCAGCTGCATAGAATGATTCTCCTATATGAATTTTTAAAAGAAACTTCAATATACTCTGCATTTGAAAGGGAAGAAGTAATCGCCGTGATCTTGAGGAATCTTTTAAATGGCCTCCATTCCAATCCTTCTGTGTTTCACTAACTTTTCTGCAACAAATAATGCTTCCACAATTTTCCAGAACTCACAGAATGTCCAGTTTTCTTTTTTTTTTTGTCTAAAATTACCCCCCCCCAAATTAAAGTTCTCCCAACAGACATTGCCATCAGTTCAGGGTACAACCAGGATGTGATTTCTGCTTATTCTTTGCACATGTTCCTTGCTTGGGGGCATTGGGCTTGGGCTTGAAAGGGGCCTACTATCCTTGGTCCTCCACGAGGCAGATGTCTTTCCATTTCAGTTCCTTCACACGCACCTAGTGAAGCTGCTTGGCCTCAAGGTCAGGGACCACATGAAAATGCTGGCTTGGGCATCTCAGTCCTTTCTCAGGCATCCTTTCCAGCTTTGCCTACTATACACACTCCCATCCGCTGGTTCTTCTATGATTTGACCATCGCTGTTTTCCATCCCATTTCTGCTCTGTGCTCTTGCTGCATAACAAACCAGCCCAAATGGGCTGATTAGTCTACAGGTTGCCTCCACTGGATTTGCCTCACCGGTCACATTTGGAGTTCAGGTGAATGTGGTGATTTAGGGCACATTCTTCCTGTGGTAGAAATTGCTAGCTTCCAATGCCTCAGAAAGGCCAGATCCAGATTTCACACACCCTGTCACTTTTATTCACATTTCATTGGCCGAAGCCAGTTATCTGGCCAAGCCCAACTACCGCTGGGGAGTTTTATACCTTCCAAGGAGGTGGGAAGGTAGAAAGTGAATATTTGCTCAACAGACTTTCTGTCTACTCTTTTGGATTTATTGGATATCTATCTATCTATCTATTCATCCATCTACACGTATATGATGTATATATAATTTTAACAAATATATACACTATATATATTTATATATACACCATATATATATATTTAACAAATATATAAAATATATTTGTATACAGTTAGGTATAAATGTTTTCATATATTGCCCAGGTTGTACAATAAAGACTTGTTCAGATTTTAGCCTTTTTTAGGGTGTCACCTCCAGCACGGCCCCCATGAGTAAGGGCATTATTTACCTGGCCCCCCTTTCATCCAAGGTCAAATCTACTAAGAAGGAAGTTCCCCACTTTGGAGCCAGATGAGCCTGAGTTCAGCTCCAAATTTTCCCACTTCCTGACTTTGTGAACTTGGGCAATATACTTAACCTTTCTGGGCTTTAGTTACTAAATCATTTCAATGGGGCGGCTGTACCTGTGTTCATTCTTTGTCCCTTCACAAAGATATTTTGGGTAATTCCCAAGTTCATCATGCTGGAATGCTGTGTGCTGGCATTCTCTTTGACTACATCATCCTCGCAGTCTTGTAGACGCTGCCACTTGGCAAAGCATCTGTTACTAGGGAATGGCGATGGTATAACTTACAATTTAGCACAAGCACAGCTGAGCTTGTTCGGGCTTGTGCCATTGGTAATTCAGTCTCAGGACCTTACTTAGATAGAATGTATTCAAAGATGGTTTTTTGCTATCGATTATACCTTCACGCCAACAGTTCTTTCAAACAACCAAGACTTGCTAATTAATATTTTCACAAGAACATTTGTCAGTGGGTTGAGATTTGGAAGGAAAAACATATAGACCTTTGTTCTTATAGCCACTTTATAATATTATGGGCATACATCATTTTGACCACCAGCTTCAGAACGTACTTAGAAACATTCTGACCTTAACACAAGAAAATTAAGGTGTTGCTGATGCTTTTTTGCCTTTTCAACAATTAAAAATAATCTTATACCATGGGATAAGTCTCTGGCCACATAATGATAAGGTGTATATGTATATACCAAATGCAAATATTTAGGTAAGATGGATGGATAGATAGATAGGTAGGTAGATAGATAGATACATGGTTGTTATGAACTGTGTGAAAGAAATTCATTTCCAGCTATGGGTCATTTGGAAAAAGATCAATATTATACATCAGCATTATAGGTAAATGAAAATGAATGCAACCTCGCAGTTTTCTGAAAGCCTGGTTTTCTGTGTGGCTTTCAGAATTGCATCTCTGACACCTGTATCATGCATTACCTCTGCAGAATGCTTGTTTGTGAACTGGTTTAGTGGTGAGGGTACACGCTCATAAATGATTATCATTTCTAATGCTGTTATAGCTTTGTTGATTATTAATGTTATAACATGCCTTGCTTTTCAGAAGCCTAGAGTGCAGAAGTCGAAATGATGATAAGGTTACCTCATACCTCTACTGCATTCTTTTCCTTGTCCTTTTCAGAGTTTGGGGTTTTTTTCTTTCTTTTTTCATATTGTCAGTCACTCCTTCATGTTTTCTCTCCAATTCTCAGTCATATTTTTCTTTCTATTTTTTGCATCTGTTAAAAAATCCATTTAATGATTCAGCAATAGTTATAAAGTTTCTGCTTTTGGATGTTGCTTTTTTAAGCGCTAGGGATAAAAGGCCAGGTTTTGCTTTGTTCTTAAGAAACTCACAGCTTAGTCAAGGAGATAGAGACTTAAATAAGTTGCAACAGAGTGTGGCATAAATGTGTTTAAGTTATGGAGGACATAGAGTAAGAAGTGGGAGAGGGAGGCAGGGCAGGCTCCAAAGATGAGGTGACATCTCAGCCAAGATGAAGGGTGAACAGAGTTCACCAGGCAGGCAAAGTAAGAACGGGCAAACCCCTCCACAGGACAGAAGGATCAAGGGAACGGACGCGTGTGGGGTCTCAGGTCAGTGCAGGTTTTACTCTTTATTGAATATAAACCAGGGGAGTAGGAAGCAGCAAAAGATGAGGCTGGAGCAAGAGCAGGGCCTCAGGAGACATGCAAGGATGTGCAACAATGGGAGCATGGAGATGGTGTTCTAACCAAAGAGGGGAGGCCTCCCCAGCAATCCTGAAGTAGGGACACGTGGAACATGAGAGTCCATGGGGGCTGGGAGATCCTCTCTCTACCGCATTACAGATGGAGAAACAGGCTGAGAAATATTGAAGTTCCCCCGCCTCAGAAAACAAAGACCTCGGAATGTAACTGTGAGAAGTGAAATAAGGGAATGATGTCTTTAAACCCTCGCAGTGATGCCTGGACCTTCACAGCACTTGGAAAATGTTTTATTTGAATTTACCTTCCTTGAAGACTCCCTGAGACCCAAGGAAAGTATCGTCATTTCATTCCAAACCATAAAGTTCAGTTCAAAATGTTGAAAGTCCAGGGCTTTGGGAAGGAACCTTCTCAATAACGCACAGGGTGTAAGACACAGCAGCGCCTAGGAGCTCTGTTTAGCGCTTCTCGGTGTGTGGCTGCTGGCTTCCTCTGTCACAATGCAAACTTTTAAAGCAAGGGCCCTGTTTGCTGTTTTCTTGCCAACGGAGGATTTCAGTCAGTGCTAGCGCCAATTACAGATTGATTGCCTCTGATGTCCCAAATAAATAGCACTTCCTTGGAACTGGGTTCGTCCATCAGAAACCAGGGATCCTTGACAGATGTCCAGAGTATCGGCCAGTGGTCCTGTCACAGACAGACTGCCAAACAGAAGGACCAAACACATAGCCCAGAAATAATTTCTTCTGCATGATTACCGTTTTCTACAACGTTATTGTTGTAGCCCAAAAGTTTTGGTATTAGTAGCTTGTAGAAGCAACTTGCAACACTATCTGGTTTGCAGAGTATACGAAGAATTTGAAGTTGAAGTTCAGCTCCTTGGTGGCAGTGGGGAGAAAATGTGGAGGAAGAGAAATGTTCTGTGAAGAGTTTTCTGATTATTATTAATTTTATAATGCCATTCGTTAGGGTGTATGAGTTTAATCATATGAAAATCAGCTATTGCCCATATTAGAGTTGGTTCGGTGTATTTTAAAGAATTATTATTATTTAAAAGCTTTCTTGGTCACTTTCTGTTTTTAACTACTGTTATATACCCTTAATGCACAGGAAATGGCATGGTATAACAAGGATTTTAAAAATATTTACATTTTTGATCTTATAAAGAAAAAGTTATGTACGGTCATTTGAACTAATTGCTGAAATGGCACTACATTAATTAGATAATTAAGGGTCTTGAGCATGTGGCTATTGTATCCATTGGGCTGGAAGCCAGCGTTTTCTGTAGCTGAGAAAATGGGTTAGCATAATTCAAAATGCACTCACTGCGCCCTTCTTCATGTGCATGGATAATACAGAATGAGTCTTAAATCTGGATTGGAAAAACTAACAGGAACTGGTTTTATTTTAATTGAGTTTTAAAGCACTTCTGGGCCATTTCAGTCTTTACAGTTTAACCCTTTGCAGTTGTGACCTCTTGCCTGCCTGCTAGTCTTGTCATCTTGCACATTCATTATAAAGATTTTTGTCTAGATCTATCATTAACCCCTAAGAATATGTTCTTTACAAATAAATTTCTTGAAACATGAAACCAAAGTCTCCTTGCCCTCTGCTCCCCCTCCTCACCGAGAAAATGCCGCCTGGGGTTTGGAGTAGTTTATTACAGTGCATTTTCTAGGTGCCTTAACTTATCAAGGTTATTTGTCAGGAAAATTATCTCTTGTAACACCAGGTTCCCTACCTTTAGATGACAGGACTTAATACAAAAGTTTTGCCCATACCAACTAGTAGAGTAAGTTGATTTCATATCCTTTTATTTTATAAAGTTTTGCTTATCAGGTTTGTCATCCTCTATTTGAAATTAAAATGTGTGGTCTTCAGATGACCTTAAAGTAACTGACCCCCAAATCTAATCACTCCCAGCGTCTGTGAAATCGACAAATATGTCAGGTATAACTCGGGGCATCAAAACATTGTTTTAAATATTTCATTTGTAGGCAAGACGGGGATCATTTTCAGGTTAGTCCTCAGAGAGGGAACGCTCAGCACTTGAACACACCTTTGGTTTCTCTGCTTCATAATCAGTGCTCATTATCAATGGGTTTGTGTGAGCAGAAAATGTACAGTCATATGTTCTGCACAAGTGAATTATTGATTGGATTTACGGCCAGAAGAATGTTCCTAAGTGGTCAATATATGGCCAGAGTATATCAGGTGAAGGTAAAAATAAAGTAAGATCTATACTTTTGATTGCAATTGCCACTGGGTGATGTTACACTTGTCATCTGAGGTTACTGTTTGGTGGAGAGAAAAAATGTGAATTATATTAAAATAGAAGAAACTGTGGCATCAAAGTGTATTTCTTATAAATAGGAACTATCCACGTTTGCTTATTTTTGAGATGTATTTTGCCAAAAAAATCATGTTCTTCATGAGCTGATATTGATTGGCTTGCCAATATTGTCTTTTGGTGTATAAGAATAGTTTAGAAATTTGGATACATTTAGTTTTATGAAAAAATATGTGCAATTTTTACATTTCTAATTCTTTATAGTCCAATGACAAAGTCACAAAAATGTCATTGGTTCATTGATGGTTGATTAGTCTAGCCTTAGTCTGATATCACACCCTGTCTAATAAATGACTAATGAGCCATGCTCAATACTAAAGCTGTTACTATGCAAAGTTACAGTTATTAGAAAAAACCTCACCAAATTGAGGTAAATTGTGGCTCCTGGCTACTTCCACCCAAGGATTCTTACCCCTCCCCTTATTGCAAAATGTGCTGGTAACCTATGACTTGGAGGTCAGCTATGAGAGGGCATTTCATTGACATGGAATGGGAACCCACTGTGCACTGCTGCCCTGCTAGTTCTGAGGACATGGAGATGTTAAAAAGAGGAAGCTTGCTGTGGGGATCGCACAGTCTTAAGCAGAATTTCGGTGTGTGCCATCCAGCACACGTTTAACCTGTTCCATCTCAACTTCAGACAAAACAAACAGGGATTCCCATAGAGCCGGTGAATTTCTCCCTCCCCCTCACTGAGCAGAGGTCTTGAAGAAGATGCAAGGGCTTTGTTCTTTGAAGTCTTTGTCCTTGCGAGTCTCTTAGTGGGGGCATCTTGTAACGTGAAGTGTTTAAAGGTGTATATTCTGTAATGACCTGGTCTGTAAACCCAGGCAGGCACTTTCCTTGGTGGTTCAACCAAAGGAACAAGACCAAGCTGGTGCTAAAGCCACAACTGGCTCTCTTGACCCTACTGAGGCAGCTCCAAAGGAAATTTCAGCACATCAAGAGTAATTCTGACAATATTCAGCATTGTGTGCCCACGATAGAACCTAGCCTAGTCAGTGTAAGATGAGATGCTCTCCTAGCATCTTCAAAGGAATTTAGAATCACAATGAATCCATTAAGAGGAATTATATGTTTGTTTTTTTCTGAATCTCAAGTCATAAAATGGAATATAGATTGCAGGTTTCCTGGGAAGAGGTACTTGGCAGCGATTCCTTGAAAGGAGGCCTGGAAATATCAGGGCCCCTGAGCTCATCTTCCCAAGCTGCAATTGACTCAATGATAATATAATGATAATACAAGTGCCTTCAGTGTCAGAGCAGCAGGCAGGGGGTGGTCTGGCCCAGGAGCAGATGCCTTGATTGGTGTTGGTAATCCAGAGGTTTTTGAGTTAAGTGCTTTTGACATGCAGAATCAAGAGTCAAGGGCGAAGCTGCCTTTTAAATGCTCTTTCTGAAGAGTCCACTGCAGATGTAATTGAGCCTCTCAGGTGAAGAGCTTTATTAGAGCAAAGCTGGTTAGCGTCGCATACCTATTGGGGGAATATTTTAGGCATCTTCAATAACTGCCATGTGACATTGCTGAAGGTCTCCAGCCTTCTTGTTCTCCAACGGTTCAAAAAGAAGAATGTTGTCTAAGCCTTGCCGTGCACCATGGCCCAAAGCAACCCATCCCTTCCCTTCCTAGTCAGAATTTATCATGATAGAGTTATGTGATTATTACATATGCCCTTCACACCAGGCTATAGGAGCCATGAGGCCCAGGTCCATGCCTGTCATGTTCTTTTCTGCTTCCCCAACGTTCATACAAGGCCCCGCATAATGATCATTATCCCCTTTATTTTCATCTTGGCCACAGCTAATATTTATTGCCATGTACAGTGTGTCAGGCCCCGTAAGAAGGGCTTTATGTGAATTACTCCCAACCCCAGAGTCCAGAGTCACAAGCACATTGGCCAAGAAGAAAGAATATGGATTTCGGAGTCCAAACACTTGAACCCACGATCCCACTATGCCAATTTCCAGCCTTGGGATTTTGCACTCAGTCACTTAATCCCTCTATGTTCACATTTCCTCATCAGTAAAACTGGGATAATGACTCCCATCTGACAAGTTTGCAGAGGGGATTAAATGTGAAGATTGCTCTGAACCCAGCACTGATGGGAACCCAAGGCAAGTGAGCAAAGGTGTTATTTATATACGCTTTTTAAAGTCTGAGAGTGAGGCATACCGTTGACTGAAAGAAGCCAGACACTTAAAAGAGTTCACACTATGATCCCATTTATGTAAAGGTCAAAAGCAGCCATGAGAAGTCAGAAAAGCAAGTTACCTGCCTGAGGGACGGTGATCTCGAAGGGGCCAGGGGGCGCCTTCTGGCGTGCTGGGCAGTGTTCCAAATATTGATCTGGTGATATGATTCCATGGATGTGTACACATGTACAAGTTCATCAAGCTGTACACTTAATATTTAGGCCCTTCAGTGCAAGCAAACAATCTCTCAAAAGAGATTATTTGAGAGAATCTTCCATTCTCTGAGAGAGGTTTTCTCCTGCTTGAGCCAAAGCACAAAGTAGGTCCTTCCAGCAGCTGAGAGCCTGAGGGCCAGATGGAGGGGATAGAGGAAGGCTGCAATGACCACTCAGCCTACTCCCAGATTCTGCTGAGACCTGTTCAAAGACAGTTATGGATCCATGACTCAAAACCTGAACCCAAAATGAAATTCTTCGGCCATGTCCATGTGAACTAATTATAGCTTCGGATTTATAATGTTGTGGTTCTGACCACCCCCAGGCTATTTCTGACTACAGGGACAGCTTAAATGTGGGGCACATAAAAAGTCATCTGCAAGCTCAGGCCAAATGTGGATCTAAATAGGGCCAAGAGGAGACAGGCCTTGGCAGCTGTTCCTTCTGAGGTGGGATCCTAAGCTGAATGGAGACCATTGCCACAACTGATGGCCAGGAAACTGGGAATTCCTTTGGCATTCCCTCTCTTTGCGGACCAGCCTCATAGTTACAGGGTTTACTCAGACTGCACTTGACCAACATCCCAAAGCTGCATTCACTGATGGGCCCTCAGCTGGTCTTTTATTGGCCAGGGATGCTTGGCATTAAGTCAGACAAGCCCCAGTCTCCCCAGCCTCCCTGTTTTCTTCATACTTCCTTTCTTCTCTTTGCCATGATGGTCCCATCACGACCTCTGGACTTAACTAGCATCCTCACTAAAGGCACTTCACACCACAAGCTCTTCTCCTGCCTGGCTCAGGCTTGGCTCCCACTCAGAGGCCTGGTTCATCTCCCTTCCCCAGATAGGAACCCCAGATAGGTACAGATTGCCAGCTATGGTACAGCGTGGTCCGATCCCACTGGTGTTGGATTGGGGCTCACCTTCTGGCGTCTCTTACTGTCCTGTGCTCCTATTCACACTGCTGACCTTCCCTACTCTCAAGAGGTTTGAATCCAGGCCCACCTATGAAATAATTGCTCTAAGAAACTTGAGCCAAGATAAGGCTCTCTAAGCCTCAGTTTCCTTATTTGTGAAGTAGAAAGGTAAGATTAGGTTTTTTTTCTTGCTTCTGTTTTAAGTTTGTTTTTCTAGTTGAACACTTTTGTGAAATAAGAAGAAATATACAAGTATATATTGGTCTCTGCCCCTGGCTCCTGCTAATACCTCGTCCTTGACCCTGGATCCTGACACAGAGCTCCTAATACCGTTGTAATTTCCTGGGTGGTAGGAGCGTCTTTTGTTCTAATGAGGTAACTGATGGTGGGGTCCTGGGTGGGGGCTGGTCCCCAGAAAGACCAGGCATGATTAGAAGCTTCCCATCCTCTGAGGAGGGAGGAGGGGCTGGAGATCGAGTTACTAATTGATCGTGCCTATGAGGCCTCCATAGAAATCCCTGTGTTGTGGTGTTCTGAGAACTGCCAGGTTGGTGAACAGATCCACAAGCTGGGGCCGGGGGGTGACACACCTAAACTCCTCAGGGACAGAAGCTCTGCGCTCAGAACACTTCTAGACCTGACCCTGTCTTCATCTGGCTGTTCACTTGTGCCCTTTAAAATAGCCTTGGCAATAAGTTGGCAAGAGTAAGTGAACTGTTTTTCTCGGTAACGTGAGCCACTCTAGAAAATTATTGAACCTGAGGAGAGGGTCTAGGAACCTTGGATTTGTAGCCAAGTCAGACAGAAGTTTGGGGTAGCCTGGGGCCCCACTGCTTGAGACTGGCATCTGAAGGGGGGGCATTCTGATGGGACTGAGCCCTCCACCTGCACTGACTCCGCGTAGTGTGAGGAATGAGTTGAATTATAGGACACCCACTGCTCGCGTCAGAGAATGGGTCAGTGTGCGAGCCTCACCCCCCCACACATCTGGTGTCAGAAGCATTATGAGTGGGGGAACGAAGGAGAGACAGTGAGTTTTCCCCATGGGATTGTGTGTCGTGTTTAGTGCCTACCATGTGCCAGTTGCTGTATTAGATGCTCTTTCCCTCATTATCTCATTTAACTCCCCAACTACCTTGCAACATGCTCATTATTTCCATTTTAGAAATGGTAAATGGTGACTCGGGAAGATTGAGTAATTTGTTCAAGGACACCAAGTCGGGATTTTAATATTAGGAATGGCTAATATTTATTGAGTGCCTATTGCACGTTTGGGGTGGTGGTAAATTCCTTTGGTAATTCATATAGATAGCCTCACTTCGTCTTTGCCATAACTCTACAAAGGCAATGTCATTAACATCCTTTTGACTCGGGAATTTCATTTTTGGAAGGTTAAGTAATGTGCCCAAGGTCATCTGTCTATAACTGGTGGGGCCTCACTTTCACAGCCAAGTTTGTTAGGTCTAAAATTCATGCCATTCCTACTATATACAGTATCACATCCATTCTTACATTTGATGGAACCCCCACACACACATTTTTAAACTTAAGATTCCATAGCATCTGAATTTGAAAACCTCTAATAAATCATGCCGTAATCCAACTATTGGATAATAGCATAATATAGTGAACATTCTTTTTTAAATTTTATAACATTTCAGAGCAACCAACAAAATGAAGCATAACTCTGATAAGAATTTTTTTAAAATCTAGTGACTCTGTCTCAGAGTTTTATAATCATCCCATTCATAATTGATTCCAAACTTGCATGAATCTTTCAAGATAAGTGTCTTATTGATTATCCTGAAAACAAGTGATCACTTGGCATCCTTAGACTAGCTCACTGCCCTCCTCCGATTACCGTAAACAGAGATGTTGATCAGAAGAAATGTCATTTTCTTTGGCGTGGAACCCATCGAGCATTTTGAGGCATTGGTGTGGGAAGTAAAGGGGGTGAAGTGGCCCAGATGGCATGGTGCTTGCTCATGGCCATGGCCTTGTCTTTGAAGAGCTGTTGACAAACATCCCCTGGTGAGTTAATGTGGTCTTGGACTATTTCATACCCCTGTGCCAGGACTTCTTCCTGGTAAATGTGCATATTGTCGCAATGAATGCCAATTCATTGCTGTCAGGAAACATTAAGTCTCTTAAGTGACATCTTTTTGTGCATATTTACTTGTGGTTATGTAAATGAAGCAGGCCTCCCTCTTAGAAATTATTGGTGTTTACAAGGGACTTAACCCCTTCTTTTGCAGTTGTGGTAATTAGGTGAGATACCGATGGGGCCTCGCCATTGCATTCAGCACTGTGTGTCTGCCTCCCTTGGTGCTCTGATTGCACTGCTCTGCATCGCCGCCCCTCGTGCTGGTGCTGCCTGCCTTGGCCAGTATGGGTGCAGGGAGGGTCCATACCAGTGAGACAAATGGCTAAGTTTTCCTTGAGTGGCTCTATTGCTCCTGCAAAGCCCCGGAAATACTCTCCAGGTGACAATAGCCCCAAACTCAAACAGGTTGCAACATTTGGCAAGCAGGAGACCTGACTCATGTTTTTGGGGTGCAGATAATGAAGATTCAGGCCATTGCATTAAATTAGCAGCCTGGTTTTCCGAGGCTGCCACTGGTGAAATGCTTAGTTGCTATCCTGGGGGACAGGATGGGGCTACTCTGTACCCAGTGAGCCTGGCTGTCAGGAAGTTCTTGCTCAGCAGTCCCTTGTTCGGATGCTGAAACTAGTTTTTGAAGTGGCCTCACAACTTGCTTGGAGGAGATCATGGATAGGAGCAAAACACTCATTACCAGGATCACGGAACTTAAAAAAGCCACTTGCAGGACCACTTGATCCATCTGTTTTTAGATGGGGGCATGGAGGTTCGGAGAAGCTGAGGTCGTTCTGTACTTTTTTACTCTTCATTCCTGCTGAGGTATCCTGGGTACCTCTTAATGCCTTTCACATCTTATGCATTGAGCATCAATTGATAAAGCACCTACCTACCATGTACCACACACTGGGCAAGATGCTGGGGATGAGGAGATAAATCTGGAATCGGCCCTAAGTGGAAGCACAGGTTTTTTTGTCAGATGGTGATGGTGGCGATGGTGGTGGAGGAGGAGGAGTACCTTGGCCTTCTCAGGAAGAAATAACCACTCCCTCATTCATCTTCCGTTTATCCTGTTTAGTAGCCACTCCATAATGCCTCTTTCTGGGAACGTGGTCACTGTATTGAGACATTTACTTTATTTAACACAATCACTTGTACTAGCGTTCTCCAGAGAAACAGAACCACTAGGAGAAGGAAGGAAGGAAGGAAGGAAGGAAGGAAGGAAGGAAGGAAGGAAGGAAGGAAGGAAGAGAGGGAGGGAGGGAGGGAAAGAAGATGGGGGGGACAGTATGGGCGAGTCTGAAGCTGATGTCCTGAGAACCAGGAGCTGTGACATCTGAGGACAAGAGAAGATGGATGTCCCAGCTCAGGAAGCGAATGTCGCCCCCTCCCCCTTTCTTTGCATTTTGTTCCATGGATTGAACTCAGCACTGCCCCTCCCATTGTGCTCATCACTCAGGTCCCTGGACACTGGGAAGGAGTTGCAGTAAAAAAGCAGTTGCTTAAGCCTGAGTTTCTGGTAATGGCATAAAGCTAACAAGTATTTGGATGATAAAGCACCCTGATTCCTTGTAAAAATGCAGATTTCTGAGGGTAAAAATGGAACTTACAGTGTGTGACTCTTTACTTTCTTTTGGCTTTCCTTAGTTTACTGTTTAATAACCTGTTTGCTGGCTCCTTGCCCCCTTTCTGTGTGTAGAATAAGAAACATAGGGCATTAACCATGATGCTGCTTCTTAGCTGGAAGGTAAAAAAAAAAAAAAAAGGAGAACTCAAGGGGCAGAGGGTCTTCCCCTTAGGAGTTGGCATTTCACGAAAGGATTTCACTGTTTGGGACCTCAAAACCTACCTGAAGTCTATAATTATCAGCAAATTCTTAGCTTGTTTTGTGTTTCAGGTATTGTGCTAGGTCCTAGGATTACAGAAATAAATGAAGTATAATTACTATCTTTAAGGAGAGAACCACATAGCATAGGGAAAAGCTGGAAATGCATGGAAGATTCTAGACACTCAACTGAGGATTAGTGAAGGAATCCAGTGTGTTACTCTTATAAGAGGTACATCCAGGTGTTTTATTGGGATGGAAAACAGATCCAAGATGCTGGTGATGCTCAAGAAGGGTGGAGGAATCACCCTTTAACTCGACTACCATTTTTGTTGCTAACTGAAGAATAAATAGGATTTTCTAGCTTGGGGACGAGGGAGGGACAAGGATAGGGACTAGGTCAACAAGGAGACCCGATAGAACACCGTTTTTGTTGAGCTATAACCATTTGATGAGTTGCAGCACCAGGTGTTAAGGAGACCTAGCAAAGTTCTTCTGCAATTTGTATGTTAAAACAGAGAAATGTCTTGTAATTCAGTAAAACAGTTTAAAGCCAGGGCCTCTGAAGACAAGCTGCATCTTATACAACACTTCCATAAAGGAGCTGCAAGGTGAGTATCGGGGCATTGACGACAGTGCTGGTGGGTTTCATTTGCAGGGTCTGCTAGCCACTAGACCGGAGTGTAGTCCCAAATGGGAGGCACGCCTGGAATGATTGCAGAGGAGTGGTTAAGAACTGAGACTCTGGATTAGATAGCACTAGTTGTCGCCTGTAACTCTTAACATTCCTAAACTGGAATGAAAGAGATGAAGGAGAGATGATATGCCACCTTTTGTATTCGTTGAGATGGTTTGGGCTGCGTGTGACAGAAAACTCAGCTCGCAGTGGCTTCAATAGTATAGGAAGGTGCTACCCCACTTAATCTGAAGTCCGGAAGCAGAGCAGTCAGAGGTGACATATCATGATCTGGCTCCACGTCCCTGAGATTCTCTACCAGCTTCTTCCTCAGGTGAAGTCTCGCTCACATTTTTAAGATGACCATGGGTATTCTGGACATCACGACCAGGCGGCATAATGCTAGAGGGCAAAGGCACCTTCTCAGGGACAAGTGGACCTTTCTCCAAAGCCCCTCAATAGAATTACCTTGATATCTGATTGAATAGCATTGTATCAGTTGCCTGTCACCAAACAGATTCTAGTGAAGTGTCTGGAGCCGCCATGGCTGAGAGTTTAGGCCACTGAAGATTCACGACTAATCATGCATGGACAGGGGAAGGCTGTGCAAAATTACGTCAGCCATCAAGGGAGAAATGGGGAACGGATGTTGGGGAGATGACCAGGTGTCTCCTACATGACCTCGTAGAGTTATGAGAGTTCTTCGAAATAATGTCTGTAAGACCCTTCACACCGCACCTGGCACGTGTTCGCAGCTGACCGAGTTTAGCTGGGATGATAAGGATGGACAGCAGTAATGGGAAGTGGGTCACAAAAATGTTTTGGCCCCTTTCACAAAGAAGTTGTTATTGTCACCTTATGAAGGCCTGTCTCCAGCATACAGACCTTTCCTCACCCTTCCCATCTCTGCATTCACCTTTCTGGGATGTGTATCTCTATCACCTGGAGTCCCTGTTTTACAGTTATATCGGGAGATGGTGATGTGGTAGGAAGATACCGAATTCAACATCTGACAGTTGGGTTTTGAATTCAGATGAATTTATCACCTCTGTAATCATAAGTGAGTTTCTCCTGTTCTCTAAGCATCAGTTTACCAAACTATAAAATGGGAATAACCATATCTTTTCTGCCAGGGGAAAACAGACTGACATAACCCATGTAAACAACTGATTCAGTGACTGCTTTTGGAAGATGGAAGCCAAACTCCTTAATTGGACAGGGTGGGCTGGGGTCATTTACCCAGTCCAGTGCTAGCTGGTAACAGGACCCAGCGAGGAGAGAAGCAGCAACAAGGCAGCCGGTGCAGCTTCTAGGAACGACTACCACTGCCTGTCGTTTCTGGAAAACAACCACTGACCACTCACCGTACAAATGTGCTCCAGTGACAATAACCACGAGTGTTTGTAACAATGCTGCTATTGACTTCTTATTTCAATAGATATCCAGATTTATTATCCCTCGAGGTAAGCATCGATTTTACCTTTGTCTCAATCAATATTTTCCTCTGGGGTCAATACGCGTGGATATTCACCTCAGCTGCAGTCAATACCCATTTCGTATTACAATATATGATGTGCATATGTGAAAATAAAGAACACCATGGTATGGAAGGGAAAAAAAGGCCTGTTAGTCAAAGAGGCTCTCTGAAAAATAGATGTTATTTCTGCTGCATATCTTTGTTTTTACTCATCTTTGTTTAGAAGTCAGTTTCTGTGTTAGCAAATAGAACTATGTATATTCTCTTGGTAGCTGGTATTTGGGGAAGGGTAGCATGGTATCAAATAAACATTCAAGCAGTCATTTAATGATGTTGAACTAAATACAGTTACTTGGAAGTTCCTGAGTTAAGTGATAGCTGTAGGAATAGACATGAATACAGATTGCAAATGTGACAAGAATGGAAACATTTACGTAGTTAGTATTGGAAGTTATTTCTCCAGCCCCTGGATTATCAGAGAGTCCCTGGCTGACGCAGGAGGAGGAAGAGGAAGAGGAAGCAAAGGTGGAGTTGTTGTGACTGCCACCTGGAATTGTAAACCAGGCCTGGAGGGTCATGGCCAGCTTGGGTTAGAGGCAAGGTGTATAAATTAGGAATTGCATTTGTCTCCTGGCAGCAAGGACTCAACCAGGGTGGTAAATTTTTTAACATGAAAGATCAGAAATGAGCGGCTCAGGGCTGGTGTGTCCATTCCACAGTGCCATTGGCAACCCAGCTTCCGTCTCTCTTCTTTGCGACATTGCTTCCGTCTTCAAGGTAACATGAAGGAGAAACAGTAGGATGAAGGCGCACCTCCTCCTGTTCAAAGAGCCTTCTAAGAAGCCCCACCCAGCACTTGTGCTTCCTTCCTAATGGCCCCAATGTAGTCACTTGGCTAAACAGACAGCTGCAGAGGCACTGGGAAATGGAGGCTTCACTCCTGGTTTCCGTGTGCCTCGGTAGACATGGGAGCTCCACCAGGGGTGTCCAACCTGCAGCCTGCAGGCCTCATGCAGCCCAGGATGGCTGTGGATGTGGTCCAATGCAACATCATAAATTTACTTAAAACATTATGAGGTTTTTTTTGTGATTACGTATCACAGTGCATTTAACATGTGTCCCAAGACAACTCTTCTTCTTCCACTATGGCCCAGAGATGCCAAAAGTTTGGACGCCCCTGTCTATAGCCAAGGAGGAAGGGAAAATGAATATTTGGGACACTCCAGCAGTTTCTTCCAGACCAACTGCCATAGACTGAATGTTTGTGTCCCCTAAAATGTATGTGTTCAAACCTACTCCCCCATGTGATGGTACTCGGAGGTGAGACCTCAGGGAAGTGGCTAGGTCATGAAGGCAGAGCCTGATGGATGGGATTAGCTCCCTCACACAGGGGCCCCATAGAGCTCCCAAGTGCCTTCCGGCACCGGAGAACACGGGTGAAGGACTCAGCCACCTATGAACCAGGAAGCAGGCCCTCACAGGACTTCGAGTCTGCTGGCTCCTTGATCTTGGACTGTCCAGCCCTCAGAACTCTGAGAAACAAACATCTGTCGTTTATTAGCCACCCAGTCTCCAGGGTCCTGTCACAGCGGCCAAAATGGGTAGAGACATCAGGCCACACTGCCTGTCATCTTCCTTTGTCCCTGGACTGTATTCTGGTTCTTCTGAGGATCCCAAGGCTTTATCCTAAATTTTGATTGTTGTAATTCAAGTGGTGTCTGCCCAGCATCTTTCCTCATCACACTTGCACTGCTTCTAGTGTCCTGTCTTCCTTGGGGAAGCACCTATCTGACTCTTGTTGGTGGAGATGGGACTGTGGATCTCCAGAGGACCACCATGGCCCCCGTTGTGGGGATGGGCATGTGACCCAGGTCTGACTAGTTACAGTTCCCATCTGGCTGCAGTGCTGGATTGAGGCTTGAGTAAACATAAAAAGCAGAACACTCCAAGTCCTCTGCTGCTGGTACTTTGCTGCTACAGCTGGTGGGGAAGGGTTTGCATACCTTCATCTGACTCAGTGGACCCAGGGGGCCTCAGGGCCTGGCTGCTTGGCAGCATCTTTCTGGATTGCACAGAGGAAGGCTGTCTATTGAAAGGAGAGAGAAGAGGTAGGGCAGGGGGATGAGCATCCATCAGAGAGGAGAGATAGACAGAGAGCAAGCTGGCAAGAGTGAAAGCCAATGACATCTCATGAGCCCTTGAGTCAGTTGGCCCATACATTTCCCATCTGCAAACAAAAATTATCCCTGGGTTTCTTCCCCTGGTACCTGGAGGGGAAGGCGGATGGCCTTACTTTGCACTGGAGTCCCACCGTCACCATATCCAGCCTGGGTAATCAGGAAAGCATATATAAGTCTCAGTTTCCTCTTCCACCAAATGGGAAAATATCCATTTGAGGATGAGATGCAATAATGTTAATAAAGTCCCCGACAAGAGCACTATAAAGCCTCTTCTCAACTGCTCTTTCCCCTGCTTTATTAATGCCTATCCTTTAACCTGTCCTCAGCTTCATCTCCTGGAATCCTTGGGGCCTTTTAAACCCCATATATGAAGCAAGCCCATGTACATATGTGCGTACATCAATTTATATCGCCCCATGCAGCGTTGCAAAGTCAATCCCTGAGATTTCCCTAGACTCTTATTTTCAGCAATACTCTATAGCAGCAGAACTCCAAATCAGCCCAGACTTTCATGTTTGCTGCAACAAGATCTGACCTCTCTTTGTTACCTGAGTCTTGACCGAGAAGGTTGGGGATGGACCCCAAAGTTGTCCCATTGTGTTTTGGCCTGTTTATGCCCGCTGGCACACAGCTTACCCTGCCCACCCTGCATGGTCCAGAACGCATTAGGAGAGTCTTGGTCCTCGGCTTGCTGTGCCTCATTATTTTCAGGTCACATAAACCATGGCATTCCCACCTTCCTTCTGGAAGGGGCTGATGTTCCTGGTGCAGTTCTTATTCTACATTTAGAGGAACCCCAGACATCATGTGGGGGCGTAGCACCCTAGTAAGTTGTCTTAGACCACATTTGGCTCCTTTGTCCCCTTATAAAAGTCATAGGTGACCTCCAACTGGACAGTTATTTACTTTTTTATATATTAATTTATTTGGCATTCAGAAAACTCTACAGTCTCAATCCCTTGGGATATAAATTAAAGCAATTTCATTTTCCTAGTTTCTCTGTTTGAAATCCCCCATTGTTTATTTAAATAGCAACTGATGCATACTGCCAGTGAAGAATTATAATTAAGGGAACAAGAAGGGCTGAATTCTAGGGAAGTAGTGAGCTCTTTTCACAATGACCCTGGCCACCGCCTCTTTGAAGCTAGCCCAGGGCACCGGAGTTGTTTAGGGAGAGGATGCTCTGTCTTGAGACTCCGGGGTGGGGGAGGGGTCTGGCAAGAGGCTGGGATGCAGATGGGGCTGCTGCGACAGTGTCAGTTGCAGGAGAAGACATTGCAAATTTTGCAAAAGCAGCCACCAAGGATGGGTAGACAGATACTCCATTGCCAACAGCTGCTGCAGAAATAGATTTGGAGCCAGATATCCTACTCCCAACAGAAGGTCCGGTAGTAATGGGACAAGGGAAGTTGGAAGGACAATGACTGGAAATGTATCCTTTTCCCTTCTCTCAATTCGGTACAAAGACCATTCCTCCTGACTTACATCTGAGAGTCTTCTTATGGTTCTAATTCTCCCAGCTGGAAGCTGCCTGACTCCTGCCTCTCTCCAGCACACAACACGCATTTTAAAAAATATTTTATTTATTTATTTTTAGAGAAAGGGGAAGGGAAGGAGAAAGAGAGGGGAAAAAGAACATCAATGTGTGGTTGCCTCTTGCATGCCCCCTACTGGGAACCTGACCTGAAACCCAGGCATGTGCTCTGACTGGGAATTGAACCCTTGACCCTTTGCTTCACAGGCCTGTGATCGATCCACTGAGCTACATGAGCCAGGGCTTGACACACAGTTTTTGGGAGGACCATGCATAGACCAAGGCCATTCCACTTCTTTGCAACAAGCATGTCCACTCATGACTTCAAGTGACTGTACAAGGCCACACTCTCAACAGTGGGGTCCTCAGCCCCCATTTACCTATTAGAAGTAAACAGTGTACTCAAGGTAGAGCACGCAGAGACACCTGCCTCTTAGCTGTCCAATGAGAATGGCTCGATGTGCGAACTATTCTCAAAATGGCTTTGAACTCTAGAGAAGAACCTCAGTGTTCAAAGGGGGTCAAATTTATGCTCAAAGTGAGAAAAATACTAAGTGGTGGGAAGATGACTGGTTTTTTATGCTTTGTTTTTTCTGCTTATTTTTTAATATTCAAATTTTCTGTAATCATATCTGGCATGTATATATCCTAGACACAATAGACTTTATTATTTTTTTAATGAGAAAGTGAATATAAACAAAGGATGATATCCACCCTCCCACTTTTGGGTTGGTTATCTTGGATTCACCCCTTTTATTTGTTCATTTGTTTCATGCAATGAGCCTATTTTACTTAATTGGAGGTCTACCTTGCCAGGCTCTCTGCTAGGCCTGGGGATGTGGTGGGTTACCTGTCAGGAAACTGGGCCTTCAAGAGCATCCAGTCTGGTGGGGGAGGTGTATGGCAATTACAGTGATGTCAGAGTTATGGTGGGGATACCATGGGGTGCTGTGGACACCCAGAGCAGGAACAGTGAGTCCAGCCAGGGGTGGGCACACCAGGGGTGCTAAGGCGGGGACATGATGGTTGAGCAGGACCGGCCAGCTACTGTCAGGGTCTGTTGAGGGAAAAGCATGGGCCATGTCATTGGAGACTGGCAGAGAGCTGTGGTTGGGACCTGGTGAATGGGGCCTGGTAGGAAGGAAGAGAATAAACTGCTTCATCAGTGAGTGAAGGGAGCATGGTGCGTGCACACCCATACAAAGAAACTCATGAAAACCAGCGAGGTTTTGGCTGCTCTGATCTTCCTACTGTGATCTCAGCAGTGAGGACGGTTGGTTGGTGGCTTTTGGGGGTGGGGATCACTCCCCCAGCATCAGCCAAATCTCCAAAGCAGACCTGCCACAACTTCCTCAATAAACTTGCAGTCAAAGTGATATTCATGTAGTTCTGCAGATGCAGTTTAAAGGCAAGTCCTTTGGGCCCCCAACACCTCATCCCTTTTCCACCCTGTGGCCTCCCCGCCGCCCCCCAGTCTGCCTCATCTCCTGCATAGAAATTCTGGAGCCTCCAGTGGGTCCAGGCACTTACCATCTAGAAGCCACTGCCTTTGTGAAAGCTGCTCTGGCCCTCCAGCTTTGTTTATTTTCATCAGCGCTTGCCTCTATGAAGGGAAAACAGCTCAGCGAGTACTCAGGAGAGTTTATCCGGCAGCCTCCAGGAGCTCCTGTGGCATGCTTGGGACCTGTTCTCATTGCTTTCTTTCTCCTTCATACAGTAATCAATCAATCAACTAGTTAATCAAACAGATACTTATCAGAACATGCCGTGTGCCAGGCACTGTACTCGGTGCTCTGTGCACTGCTGATTGATGTACTTTGACCCATTGCCATCCTTCTGCAGACACTTTTTGCCTGCATGAGGGCGGGCTTGTATCCTGAACCATTTCTGAGCCGTGTCGCTGATGAACCATCACGCATTTGCCCCCCGTATGCTTCCTGCTTTCAGAAACAATGCTGGCGACCCTGTTTTAAGGAGGGTTGAAAAGCCAGCACTTAGGGTTTTCTGGAAACCTTCAAATTAACCTCATTAGGCTTGCTTTATTTATTTTCTTTCATCTTGCAGGCTTCTGTGCTCTCCAAACCCTGAAATTGTGGCGCTACAGCGATCTTCTATAGTGTGATTCAATAGTCAATACTTGTTTAATAGGAATCACAATAGATGAGTTTATAATATATATTTTTCCAGGAGTACACTGAATGTTTGCCAAGCCCCCCTCTTTTTTTTCTTTTTAAATTCAGAAATTTCTAGTTGTGTTTATTCCTCTCGTCAGCATACTTTATCATATCAAAGCCTTTTCAGACACTGTAAAACTACTGAGTTATGTTTGGGTCATGTTTTGCGGTATGCCCTTTAATACTGTAGCTTTAGAAATGCAATTTTCAGCCTCTGCTTATTAGAATATGATAAAGTATTCCTGGTCTATGTCCAGCTCCACTAATCTTCAGACTGTGCTTCATGAATTAAGCATGAAGATTTTAGTCAATGTGCTTTCAAAGACCAATGTTTAGGGAATCATGGATTTTCTACAAGCTGAGGGAGAAATCTATAATAGGAGGAACTGATTTTCAAACATCATATTCTCAAGAAGAAATGACCAGTTCTGGCCCAGAAACAGAAAATATTTCACTATCAGAATATTCTAGAACCAGTTAAAACCACACTGTGCAGTTTGGTTTATTAAAGGGATGGTGTTTTAAAACATGCGGTAAGACTACCTGTCACGTGGGAGGGTTTCGAATGGCCGCTTATTTCAGAGAGCTCGTGGAGATTGGGTTAAAATCAAGAGGGGAATGCAAATTAAATTTATATGGTATTATTAACTCCGCGTCCCCCTTCCCAAGCCCCAGTGCATGTTGGTTCGTTTTGCTTTGATATAATTCAGCAAATAGCCAGAGATTTCTTTCCAGCATGAGAGAACTCACTCTGGGGAGAGACTTTGAGGACCCACGGACACCTTAACCAGGCTGCCCCCGGAGAGGTAATGTCTAAGAACTCAGCGTCTCCTGGTTTGGAGACAGGAAAAAAATCCTCAGGCAAACATCTCAAAGGGAAGTCTCCTTTCAAAATCGCAGTGCTGGATGACATTGGGCATCATCACTCCATGAAATTGCAAAAGGCCTTAGTGTCTAAGTGACTATAGTGCACCCCGAAGGGAAGGGGGTGCTTTTATCTGAGTTAGGGTAGCCCCTGGAATGTTTCTTGTTTGGCGAGACCACATCTGGAGTCATCAGAGTCACCTTTATTATAACGGGTATCCTTTAGTGAGCATCGCTTCTGGTCCTGATGCTGTGCTTAACTTTTAACATCAGGAGCTCACTCAAATCCCTCTATCTCAGTAGGTAAACTGAGGCTCTCAGAGTTTCAGTGACTTGCGTAGGCAAAGTCAGCATTGAGGCCAAGACTCTTTTGACCTCATAAATCTAAATAGCCAAACCACCCTTCGGGGCCACAGAAGCTAGTCCATGTCTCGAAGGACACCACAGCTGCCCTGGACCAGACTCCAGCGGTGCCTGGTGGAGGCTCTCATCTACTCCTCCAGTCCAGAGATTGAGACGGAAATGTAAATCATCTCCAATTAGGGGGCTGCTTCTTGAACATTTTCCTTTTGAGGAAGACAGGAAAATTCTCAGCTTGTCTAGCTTTATCTGTGAAACTATGGGATCTCTCAGAGGCTTTAAATTAATCAATCAATCCACAGGCATTGAACTGAATCTCTACCTTGGGCTCAAGACTCTGCAAAGTGCTTTAAATGAGAAAGAAACCAAAGGGCCGGCTGCCCTGCCCCCAGCCATAGCCCAAGGCTGCCTTCCATGGCTGGGGAATTGGCCTGTCAGTTCAATCACAGGGCCCCTCTGACTGGTGGTTTTCACTAAGCTGGCCCTTGGACAGCTCTGGTCATGTGTAGACATGACCTCAGGAGGGGTGCATCCGTCTCTTTTCGAGTCCTTGCCATTTAATCGTTCCTCAGACAATTTTAAAAGAAATACAGCAAAACCCAACCCTGTCAATCACCATTTGCTCCCAAGTCTCAGAGCAGTACCTGAAGAACTAGGTATGCAAGGACGTGTCCCTGGACACCTGAGGTTTACGGAATGAGGTGCAGGCAAAGCGGGGAGGAGGATGTTGTCCCAAGCCACCTGCGGACGCTGAAGAGTCTATACAGCGCCCAATCTCTGGGTCTTGCAGACATGCCCTGGGAATGGGTCTGTCTCAAGAAAGGACGGGTGGCTCTCTGAGTAACAGTGGCTGCGCTATAGCAGTTTTAGGACTCGAAGACAGTGCAGGGGGTCCCTATATATATTAATGTAAATAGGAATGAGCCAAGCAGAGACTGGAATATAAGGGTAATGGCTCCTCAGCACCAGCTCTTTGTTCCTAATGTTGTTAAAGAGAAACAGGACTCGGGATTCTTGTGTGCATGTTGGCAACCAGCTCACTTTATTTTTAACCCTGCTTGGACCGAGGCTGTGCGCTTGAGGAAGCCAGGTGCAAGGTGCCAGCTGGGACGTCCCTTCGGAAGCAGATCCCGTGTTTTGTGCAGCTGCAGTCCAGAGATGTGGAGCAGCTCCCCCAGGACCACACGGTGGCAGGACAGAGATCAGCATCTTCTGGATCCAGTAGTAAATCCTGGTGGCAGTTGGAGCCACCCTAAAATTATAGCAGGACAATGGGGCAGGACCAGTGCGAGCTCTGGATGCAGGCCACTGAGAGGGTTCTTGCTCTCGACTCCTAAACAGCTACTTTGAGAGTGTTTAATTCTCTGAGCCAGAGCTTTGGAGCAGACTCACAGATCACTGTGGGGCTGATGTGGCAGGAAAAAGCCTGTATAACCACCCTGTGGTCCTCTGTGGCTTTGGACATAGCTTGGGAAGAGAGTAGGACACCAGTCTTCCTTCTAGCACCTCTGCCATCGGTCCATCAGCACTGGAAGCATTGCCTACACACATGCCCTCATTCAGTTCCCAGGGACTGAATGAATACCTGGGAAGCAGACAGGAATGCACTTACTTTACAGGTGACGCACCCAGGGTTCAGGGGATGTAAGCAACATCCTGGGTCAGTCGGTTCCCTGAACAGCAAGGAAGGACGGGCAAGCCCAGGTTGGCCTCACTGTAGACTGAGACAGAAGTCTTTCTTTGTCAGCTGCCTTTCTTCTTCACTGCCACCTGCCTCATTTTAGTCACGTGGAAGGGGACTGGGTCTCTCTTTGCCTCTTTGGGATTTTGTGAAAGGTGACCTGCAAACTCTGCCTTCTGTGGACAGTTGGGGGCAGACCCAGAAGACACGCCAGCTCAGCTCAGTGTCTCTTCCCAGACGGAAGGTAGGAGGACAAAGGAGGTTCAGGGAAGCTGTCCCTTCCTCTCCTTGCCTGAGAAATAGGAATTCCCCAGTAAAAGAGAGAAAAAAAAACAGGAAGGAGAGTAGTGTATATTATTACCAAACAATTATTCACACCCCCACCTCCATTTCCCAAATTGTAAGTTCTTTTTTATGTAATCACTTTCCCACTTTCCATTAAAGAGGAAGAAATAGCACCATACCAGTTATGTGAAATATACACTTTCTAATGTAAATCAAGAAGCTATTAATACCGTAATAAGAACACGGTAGAATATTAATTGATGGAAATTGTAGAGTGGAATATTCATAATCAGCGGCAGTCCTTTCTTTGGAAGGAACAAAGGATTAAGTTAGGGAGACAGTAATGGTATTGTTAGCAGGCTATTTCAATGATTTTCTCTATGGAAGAGTAGAGAAAGGTGAAATTCCAGCTGGGAATATTAGACTATGCAGATCTCTGCTCAGGGGCATTGGGCTCTGTTTAAACTGCCGAGCTGTGCTCTGCCTTATGATCCAATTGTTTTATTAGTGAAATCATTGCGCGTTTCATTTTGCTATAGTAATAGCGCAGTGTCTGTCTAACAATAAATTATAGAGTCAGGCAAACAATGGTTTTGTATTTGGGATACAATGAAATATCTTATTAAAATGCAGGCTTCCTTAGGTTTCTGAAATTAGAGTCTTATTTTAAAATGATTCCATTGGGCTTAATACACTGTTTTGAACTAATCACTCTAACAGAATCACTCTTTTGTCAGACCCAGAGGACTATGGGAGTTACCTATTTCTTAAGTATTTTCCCATTCATATTTTATTCTCTTCTGGAGCAAGCTTATTGGTTCCACAAAGAAAGGCATCGTGCTAATAACATCATTCCTTTGCACGGGAAAGATACAATGAGATCTAAGCAGTCACATCCTTCCTGCCAAGTTTCTCAAGCCGATATTCTGTTCTGATAATACTTGGATAGTGATACTAACAATGAGTCATAGTTTTTCTTTAATGATCACATTATGCTGGGCACTACAAAAAGTGGTTTACATAGTTTACCTTGTAGGATCCTCATTCAAGCCACCTAGGAGTAGATACTTTCATTATCTCCATTTCACAGATGAGAAGGTTACAGCTTAGAGATAGAGATTTAGTGATTTCTCTCATGTCTCGTAGCTTGGTCAGTGTTAATACTGGGTCTTGAATCTTGGGAGATTGTTAATACTAGATCTTAAATCTTGGGAGATTGTGAATGGGGTCAAGGTAGAGCAATAAAAGCAGTCAGGTTTTTTTTTTTCTTTTTTCTGTTGCTACATTATCTAGTTCCCCCGCTCAAGGGCCCAGCTTCATGCCTTGTGTTTTATGTCCATCATCTTTTTTTCCAGCCTCTGCAGCCCTGAGAGAGGGCTGTTATTATTTGAATTGCACAGAGGAAGTATCTGAAGCTCAGAGTTCCAGTCACTGCTCAGGTTACCAGCTGCTGACGGGGCTCCCAGGAGAAGGGCTCAGGCCTGTCTGACCCCCTAGCCTGTCCTCTTACCAGCCTTGATTGTATCAGAGATATCCCGCTCTATTTGTCAGGAAATAGTGCCCTGTGGGTGAACGCAGGAAGCTATTTGCACTGAAAAAAAAAGTTCACACCCTGAGATAAAGTGGACAAGTGCCTGCCTTGACCAAACTGCGTCAGGCTCCTCTGAACCCCCCTCCCGACAAGGCCTCCACTTGGGGACTTCTGTGTTTTGTTTTGTTTTTTTGCGTGACCCGACTTTAGCAACACTCTGGTCAAGTGGGCTAACTGATATATCTGATCGCCTTCCTCACTCCCCATGGCCTCCAGGTCTGAGCGTCCTGCCCTGTCTTCCGCAGGAGTCCTGTTAGGTCGGTTAGCAAGAATGACTCCACCATCGTACTAACTTTTCACCCGGCAACCTTCCCTCTCTGCCTGCCTTTGGCAATAAAATCCTTTATATTTGGAGTTAAGTCCCATCTCTCTCCTCTACTACAAAACACCATTGCAGTGGTCCCCATACCAACCACAATAGTCCCCCAAATAAAATCTGCCATGGATAATTTACTTTCCGTATTACCACTTTGTTGTTAACTGGTTGTACCCATCGGGGTTGGGATGGGAACACCAAGTGACCACGGTCCATCTAACCAATTCTCCACGAGCAACCTCAAAAATTTGAACCTGCATTTGGAAGACACTAACCAACATTCAGATGCTTCTGCATTTGGGTGGGATCAAAATATTTCTTCCTGTGCGCTCCAAATGTTATAACTCCTGGGGATTGCCTTCCTTTTTTTTCCCCCCACCATGCCAAGGCCTTCACGGTCTGCCATCCTGTCCACCTACCTGCGACTCCCTGGGCCCCTGGAAAGCCCTACTCAGCAGATGCTGGTTTGTAAGTATGGCCCCTCGTTTACTCAGCAAATGTCCGTGGAGCTCGTGTGTGCCGGCACGGTGCTGAGGTGGCACAACGATACGGGGAAGAAAACTGTCACCTGTCAGATCCCAGAGGCCCATCTGTGACCGAATTTTCCCCAGTTTGTTTAAAAATGCGAAAAATGCCTCAAAGTAGTGACTTTCTCATAAAGCACATTGTACCCACTTTTTAAAACTGTCATTTATTTAAGAATTATATCCTTCACCCATCCTTTTTTAAATGTTAAATGTCTTTTCCTTTAATGAAGATAAAAATAAGTTACATTTTCTTTCCTTTTTTCTTTTTTTTAAATGTTCTGTCTCTGATTTTGTTTTCTTTTTAAAGTCCTTAAATGACAAAACAAAATGTTTGCAAATCTATGTCAGTCTGCAAAATGTTTTCTGTTTTTGATTTTACTGCACTTCTGGAGTTAGTACTCTAGAAGTCTAGGGACGTCTGATGTATCTGGACCTTCTAAGCTTACCACCTGATAATACTTGCTACTCCATTGTCCCGATTAGTATTTAAATGTTAGCCTCGTCTCTCTAGCCTCCTGCTTCCTGTCTCTCTCAAGGTGTGTTGCACTCAGGCATGCTGTAAGTAATCAGTTCTTGGTGATTTGACTTCTTAGCCCTAAAAAAAAAAAAAAAAACCCTCCAGGTGCAAAACACAAAGGCAGAGCTCTTCTCTAGCGAGTCCTCGCTGCTCCGTTCTCAGCCACGGGGAGACAAGGCCACTCCACACTGCATCCCGCCCCCCTTTGGCTCTTGCAGAAAGGATAGCCGGTTTTCTATTACCATTGTGCTGACTGAAGATCGAAAATGTGCCTGGAGTTTAAAATCACCCGATGCCTGTCCTTTCTACAGCAACCTCATTAACAACCAAAAATTTAAAATTTTTATTATTTAGAGACTCGGCGCTATCCAGAATTACAACTCTGGCGGCTGGTGCTTGGAGGCACAGTCCCGTTCTTTGCACCGTTTCTGAGCCTTACGGCTGATGCACATCCCCAGCTACCTGCGCTCTTCATCACAGTGACAGGAGGAAGCCGGGACGAAACACGGCTGAGGCACGCAGCGGTTGAAGCGAAACCCCCTTCTGGTGGAGTGGCCGCGTGTCTGTGTGTTGTTCTCCAGCGCCCGTATTTGACCCCCCAACTAACATGCGGATTTACCCGCCTCAGAGTGGGGAAAGAAGCTGAAACACGCACATTTCTAATGGACTCAGCCTCTGAATTGGATGGGCAGCCTGCTTTCTTTGTAAAGCAGCTATGGGAATGCATTGTCCTAATATATCCCAGTTACGAGAAGTCTGTTAAGAGGGGTATTTACCCTCACCCCCTTTAATTAAGGACATTGTTCATGTTACTCTTAGAATTTAGAATTCAGGGCCATCACCGTGGTTTCCTTAAGGAGGTCAAAATTTACCACAGGGCCGTTTTTAAAATGTAATTAACATTGAAAACATGATCATTCTTTTCCATAAAAAATGGAAATATTTGTAGTCTCCTTTTTTTATTCAGTACTTTCATTTGAAGAGTTTAGTAGATTTAAAATTTTGTCTCATATTTGTCATCAATTCTCTTTTACTTTACTTTTATTATTTACCACAAAGTAGAGAAGCACAAATTGGATGGTGCCTTGGGATTTACGCTTTTTGCCTGTTGGAAAACTCGAAGGTGAGGCTTTGTGTTTTTCACAAGTTGATTACCAAAAAAAGACAGAAAATAAGGATGGCTGATGCCTTGTTCCTGCTACGTGGGGGAATTCCTCGAACCCTTCCTCTGAGCCTCTATTGAACAAAAGCAAATCCTGTCGACCTCTCAGCTTGAAAAGGCATGAAATATGCCAGATCCTGATGGAGCAGGGCGGAAGGAGGACAGAAAATTAGCGACTGAGTCTAGGAACAGGCTCAGACAAATGTGAAGCCAGCCTGATTATGAGGAGTGAAAGGGCATTTCCCTGGAATCTCACGAGTTTTTTTTTTAAATAGGGGCCGCTATTGTCGTTCAGAAAGCCCCAGGCTGTTCTAAAAACAGGCAAAAATCAATAGCCCACTTGTTGCGGATAAGTGAATTAGTCTGTGTTGAATGTAACTGAGCACCTGAACACTTGAGTGAGCAGGGCTCGTTGGGGGAAAAAGACAATTGGAAGGATTGTCTTTAAATGTCCAAAGTGGTGCACATCGCTGGTTAATTACGCCCAGTGATCATTTTTGTGCAAGACTAATGTGAAGACTCTGTTTTTGTTCTTGTCTCTCTGTCCGTGACCAGAGTTCCCCACTTCTCCAAACAGTCCAGGTTGTGTTGTGGCAATGGGCCACAGAGGCGCAGGGAGAAGTGATGGGATAATGCAGATCAGATGAGAAGCTGCTTTTATTCATCGGTTAAAATGTAAAGTGGTAAAAACAGAAAATACATTACATAAAAGGTTAACAAATGATGTTTTGTAAGTAATAGCTAATAAAATATTTAATAGGCTGTAATAAATATAATTAGAAGCCTATAATATAAATAAGAATTCTGAAACCAGTGAGTGTGTAAATAAAGTCACACACAGTGTTTACTCAGCTCCTCTTTCGTTTCTGAGTCCAGATCTGTAAAGGGTTTTGAAAGTCACACACTTATCCTCGCATGAATCTGTGGCTTTTGAGAATTGTTTTAAATGTTTTTGTTGGTTTTTAGCACTGAAATCTAGCGAGGCCTCGCACCTGAAGACAGCCAAGGGGTCTTAGAATGTGAACTCTTGTCCTTGACCAGGAGAAATCTCTAAGTAGATACCTTCCCAGGTGTTCAGCTAGCATGAAAGAGGTATCTAGTTGATTTTTTCTTCTCTCAATTGTACCCAGAAGGAAGGGTATAGAGGCCCTTGAGAGAGAAGCAGGA
>CM052550.1:20761408-20763625 GCA_028533065.1 Trachops cirrhosus
TTGTACACATGAAAGCTATATAGTTTTATTAACCAATGCTTTCCCAATAAATACAATTAATTTTTTTAAAAAGCTAGCAGACATTATTTCGTGTCTCATTTCCCCCAGAAGCCATGGTGTTGTTCCTGAGCCTACATTTCACTGCCTGATGTCCCCCCACATCCTGCTCCAGACTTGTGAATCTGTGATCTTCGTCCTTCTCAGTCCCACCATTTCTGGGTTCCCCAAGAGATGTCTCTTGTGCGTTCTGGGAGAGACCGCTATTCACTCACTCATGGTTTCTATCTCCAGCTTTTCTCGTGTGAGGACTTCCATATCTCTGTGGTCCATAAAGACCTTTGAGGGCACCCTATCAGCTCCCCCAACACCGGTGCCTGTCACCCTGACCACATTCATGTCTGTGCCCAGGGCCCATCTTCTGATGCTCCCAACAGTGTCAGATCCTCAGGAGCTAGAGAGCAGAGACAACTTTTCTGGAAACCTTAGTTCTCATGAAAGCCTCTGTGTTTCCCCTACAGTCTTGGTGAGTGTGAACCCTGTCCCCACGTTGTGTCACATGTGGCCATCTGGACCTAGAGCTGCCCAAGTGCCTCCCTGTGCTAAGGGCTTCTCGTGAAAATGGATAGATGTCTAGGAGAGTCATCTGGAAAATCTGACTTTGGAAAATTGCTGTCCTCCCAATTTCCTGCCCTGTCAGAAGGGGCATTCACCCCCCTTCTCTGCCTGCAAAACCAGCATGCAAGTCATCCTGCAGAATTTGACCCGTAGCAGGTGCTCTCCGCCAGTCCCGCAAACCTGAACTCCAGATTAGGATTGAAACCACCACTGTCACTGCTGTGCAAGCATTAGAGCAGATGACTAAAAACTGCTCAGGAAGTCCAGCCAAGCTCTGATTGGAGGACAGTCCCAGCCCCTCGTAAATATCTTCCCTGAAGAGAATGCTTTCCAAAATTGCAACTGCAGGATCCCAACCCCTTGTCTAAAAGCCTTGGGACCAGATGTGTTTCAGAATTTTTCAAAATTTAGGAAGGTGATATGATGCATATCCTGTGCATTATACAGTTTGGTAACACACAGCCCAGGGCCTGGCCAGAGGATTCGTTCTGTAATTAAAGTTTTATTGGTACACAGCTACACCCACTTGTTTACATGTTATCCATGGCTACTTTCAGCTACACTGGCAGAGCTGAGTATGCAAGGCAGTGGCCATAAGCCCACAAAGCCTAAAATATTTACTACCTGGCTGTCTACAGAAAGTTTGCTAAACCTCATGTGATGTAACACCTCTGGGGGCAGCACCTTGTAATTAGCCACATGAATATCTCTGCCTCAAAATGAGTGGACATTCACACTCAGTAAGATAAATAACTTAGACAGCTCTAGATAGCTTTGGCTACCAAGTGGTTATTGAAAGAACTTTCCACATTCGGAACTTTTGGGGTCTCTCAGGATCTCTTTCCGCGGTGACATTGTAAGTAGACGCACAAAGCAGCAGGACGGTTTGCTTGCATGTGGACTCTTTCGTTGTTAGTAAAATCATGCTTATCGTATAGGCAACACATTTTTTGCTTTGGGTCCAGATCGCTGCCTGCAGGTTGGGACCCTGCAGCATCCCCCATACCCTGGCTGAAGGGGAGGTGACAGGCCCTCTTGGCCAGCATATTATCTACCTATCTATCTGTCTATCTATCTATCTATCTATCTATCTATCTATCTATCTATCTACCTTGGAGATATAGTCCCCTATTCAATATAGGCCGAGACAAAGACAGAAAGTGCATGAATTTTTTTCCTTCACATCCTGATACAAACCAAAAATAAACAGCACCAGATTGTTCAAAGTCTACCAGTGGATGTGGTAACCGCCCTATTTATGCTGTTTGTCCAGCATGGCTTGCTTCCTCATCATTTCTGCAGCTGATCCTGTCAGTGTGAGTCTCTTGACTTCAGGGAAGCATGTGGGTCTTTGTGCCAAATTGGACAGAAGTGCACGGGAGATGAAGGACCTCCCCCTCTTAGTTCTGTTCCAGGGACTCCTTGACCCTGAGGCCAGATGAGACAGGGTTAGGGTCCCGACAACAGGCTCCACCATGAAGTATTTTGTAGACATCCCAGAAATATTGGCATAGTTGTCTTTTAATTGCATTCTTAGCTTTTCCTTTTCCATAGCTCTTTGTGATGCTCAGTTTAATCAGTAATTAAATGCTCAGTTTAATT
>CM052550.1:20764125-20899090 GCA_028533065.1 Trachops cirrhosus
ATTTTTAAATAGACTTTATCTTTAGACGTTTTTTTAGATTTACAAAAAAATTGAGACAATGATACACAGTTGTCCTGTTATTAACATCTTACATTATTTTGTTCATTTATTGCAGTTATAGAACCAAGATTAATGTATTATTAACAAAAGTCTATAGTTTATACAGATTTCCTTTGATTTTCGTAATGACCTTTTCGTATTCCAGGATCCCACACTTCATTTAGTCATCATGTCCCCTTAGACTTGTCTGGGCCACGACCCTTTCTCAGACTTTCCTTGTTTCTGATGGCTTTGGAGGAGTGCACGTGGGTGGGGACTGCGTAAGATGCCCGGTGATGGAGTGTATCTGGTTTGTTCTATGATTAGGATGGGGGTACGGGTTTCAGAGGAGGAGACACAGAGTGAAGTGCCCTTCTCACCGCATCGTACCACGGGCAGTGCTGTCAGCGTGGTTGTCTCGGTGTTGACCTTTTCCACTGGCTGGGTGATGTTTGTCAGGTTTCTCCACTGTCATCACTCTTTTCCCATCCATTGCATCCTCTTCTCTCCGGAGGGACGTTTCTGTGGGCAGACCACTCCCGAGTGAGGATTTATGTCCTCACTCCTTGTAGGCAGGGCGTCTATGTAAACGATTTGGAATTCTTCTGCATGGGAGATTTGTCTCCTCCCCACTCATTTATTTTTATCAGTGTGGGCTCATGGACGTTTACTTCCTGCTTTGGGTTATGATCCAATAGTGCTTTATTTTATTGCCCAGGTGGTTTGGGATCAGGAGCTCTTCCCATTGGCTCCCGTGTCCTTCAGACACGTGGTCATTGTGGTGAGGCGTGTTTTCATTTCCTGCTTTGTTTTGGGTTCAGTCCCCCTTTCTCCTTCCCCATCCCACACACATACCCAAAGGGCAGCATGCTGCCATGACTCCTGATATTTCAGTGAAACGGTTACCTCTTTTATGAAAACCCACTCTGGAGCAGTTAGGAGTGTGGGTGAGTTTTCTCTCTCATTTAACATTTCACTGTACATAATTTAGGGACCCGATAGGCCGCTCTCTTTCTTAGTGTGTTTGTTGCCGTTCTTCCCGAGAGGATGAACCTTAGAATCTGCCCACAGGGCCAGGTCTCCGAGTCCCAAGGAAGGCAGGCTGTCCAGAAATACACAGCAGGGGGAAGACCTGAGTCCTAACGCTGGCTCGGACCCCACCTTGGGCATCTCACTTTGACCTGTGTCCTCCCTGCGCCCCACTTTCTTCACTTTCATAGTGAGGGGGTTACCCCAGCTGGTTTCCAAGGCTCCTTCAAATTCTGATGTTCTGTGATACTGTGAATCTCTGAGTAATCACTCGAGATGCCAAAAAGAAGCCACAAATGAGACCACATGTATTGTGTTGGAAAGTTTGGTAAAATCAGTGGAGGAAAGGGGAGAAACAGGAGAAAGAAGCAGAACTGGACTCATTAAAGGCAAGAAGAAGAACGAGTGTGGGGTAGGAGCTGGGAAGAGAACAATAGTTAACAGGACAAGAAAGAAATAACCTTGATGGTAATCCCTTTGGAAAGTCTGGAACAAATAATTAGATACATAATTTCTGAAGTTTTAGGAAAGTGGGGAGTATGAAGCAAGAACATGGGTGTCATCTCTTTTACCTCTATCTTATTTTCAAAAAGCTCACTGGACAGGTAGAAGGGACAGAGTATATGGTTATTTCAGGCATATTGGGCTTAGACAGCTGTGACAAACATGTGATGTTCAGATCCAGGGAGGCGAACAGGGTGAAGATGCCAGGAGCTGCAGCTTTTTGAAGGCTCATCAGAGGGTAGCAGATGGTTGACTTGCAGTGGAATGAATGTCCACACAAAGGGTTTGCGTCCTTCGTTGGAGATGTAAAGCAAAGGTTGGGTGCTTTGACCACCAGCCGTGGTTGCCGACTGAGGATTGCCGCCCTGGGTAGGGGGTGCGACTGCGTACGCACTAAGGCTCCCCCATTCCTGTCTGATTCTGTGGTGCTCAAGTTTCCTGAAGGTTCTCTCTCTCTCTTTCTCTCTCTCTCTCTCTTTCTCTTTCTCTCTCTCTCTCTCTCTCTCTCTCTCTCTCTCTCTCTCTCTCCAGTTCAATGATTCAGTTCCAGCCCCCATCAGAAGCCCTTCTGTTTGCTTAAAATCCAGATCCCCAGGCCCTATGTGGACACTCTAATGCACTTGGTGCGGGGGGTGGGGGATGCAGGTGCGGGATCTGCATTTCCATCTCACTCCCCAGGTGGTTCTGTGCATGCTGGGAGCCGAGCAGCACCCTTCTAACAGGATTACCAACTCCTTAAGAATAAGAACCGTATTCTTCCTTTTTTGTATGCCTCTCCACACAAGGATAATTACACAGAATAAGTGCAGAAATGCTTGTTGATGGATTTTTTCCAGCAATTTTTTTTAGCTCTCTTTGTCTGGAACTTTGCAAAATAAACACCACGGTCGCCCCGTGCTTTGTGAGTAGCATGCTAGAATGGAATTTCACTCTTTTACATCGGGGGTCAATTTCTTGGTTTCAGCTGAATTAGGAAAGGAAGAGGGTAGATCCTTGGAAAAGTATGAATGTTAATGCTGAGGACTCGCCAGGCGCTTCCCTTCCATCTGGTTCTACAAGGGGTCCAGAGCCTGGCTGTTTTGAACCTCCCATTAGTGATGGCTCCAGACCCCTCCTCACTGTGCATTTATCTTGCAAGGAGCGTATTTAGGGGATGCTTTCATTCTATTTTATCTGCAGAATTACTTTCCACTCGGAGGTCTTTTGTATAAGTATTCCCTTGAACCCATTCCAAAAAGTGGATTTTTAACCCAATAGACCATAACTGCAGTGTTTTATCGTGCATACATGTTTCAAAATGTGAATGTAAGTAGATTTAGCAAAGTTAAAATAAAATTAAAACTTTTCAAAGGGCACCACTGCTTGCTTTTCCATGTTGGACTTTTCCCTTTGGGGTTCTTATGCCATTTGAAAGACTCTAAAAACAAGAAGACTTTTCCGATTGTGTCTTCTTTGTTCAATCCTCACCCAAGGGTATATTTATTGATTTTAGAGAGAGAGGAGGGGGGAGAGAGAGAGAAACATTGATGTCAGAGGGGAACATGGATCAGTTGCCTTCCATGTGCTCCCTGACTGGGGATCGAACCCATAATCTGGGTTGTGCCTTGAGTGGGGATCCAACCCACAACCTTCTGATGTATGGGATGACGCTCCAACCAGATGAGCCACCTGGCCAGGACTTTTTCTTCCCCCATAAGGGCAGGGTACAGAAAACACTGTGAGGTTTGGCCTTCGCCTGTCTCCTGGCAGCCCACTTGGTGGCGATGTGATGAATTCTGAACCTGTGAGTTGGTGCCATTTATAGCAGTGTGGTCAGAGACATTCCGAACTCGAACCTTGTTTACCCTCTTGTGTCTCTTGAAATCCCTTCCTCAAGGGGAAGTTAGAACCATTTCTCTAAAATAGAAATCTGTTCTTACCACCACCCTGTTCTCCACACCCTGCTTAATCCCTTCACTGGCCTTCCATTTCCCTTGGGATGAAGGCCAAAATCCTCATCAGACCCTGCAAGGCCTGTGCCTATCTGCAGCCTTCTCTCACCCCACTGCTCCTCCCCTTCTTACCCCTCCAGGCCTGTCACTGGGCCTTTGCACATGCTGCTCGCTCTGCCTGGAGTCTTCTTCCCTTCCGCTTTAGCTAATGAGTTCTTTCTCGTCCTTTGATGTTCAACCGAGTCATCACTTTCAACAACCTGCGAAGTTACTCTGTCTCTCTAAGCTGCATTTTCTTCTCTGTACCATGGGACAGAGATAATAGCTACCTCTACCTTCTTACTGGATACTTTGGAAGAAAGTGAGGAATAACTGATGCTACTCACCAAAGCACTCAACATAGTTCTAGACACACAGTAGGTTATCATGTCTGAGTATTAGCAGCTATCACTGAGCTGGTCTGCGAGCTGTACCCTTAAGTCCTTTTCTTGGATTCTCCTGCTCCTCTGCTCCTCCTGCTGTAGTTGTTATTTATGTATTTTGAGGATGTGTGGGAGCAGGTCAGACCAGATCAAGAAAGGGAGAGGCAAAGGAGGGAGGTGTCGAGAAACCACTGAAAGACCCCCCTTCCCTCAATGCTACAGCCTGAATGAATGCCCCCCCCCCAAATTCATGTTTTGAAAGTTTAATCTCTAAAGATAATGGTATTTAATCCATCACCTTGGAGGCCTAAGAAGGATGGCAGGCGGACAGACCTGGATCTGGGCCAAACTGCCTCAGATCCTGACGCCGGGACCTCTGTGACAACTCAGCTGGGAAGAAGGACGTGACTTCTGATGTGCTGTTCCTGACCAGACAAGACAGGGGACAGAATTGCTTTGAATGGGTTGCTGTGTACTGAATTGTGTTCCCTCCAAATTCATATGTCGAAAGCTCTAACCCTGATGTCATAGTCTTTGGAAGCATGGCCTTTGGGAGCTCACTGGGTTCAGATGCCGTAACAGAGTGGGGCCTTCGTGATGGGGTTAGTGTCCTTGTAAGAAAAGGAGCACAGATGTCTGTCTGTCTGTCTCTGTCTTTGTCTCTCTCTCTCGCTCTTCCTCCCCACTATGGCTGCCCCGCACCCCATCACCCCATGCACTGAGGAGAGGCCCTGTGAGGACATGCCTGAAGGCACCTTCTCCAGGCCAAGAAGAGAGCTCTCAGCACACACTGGAATCTGTGGGCACACGTTGATCTTACACGTCCTGCCTTGGGAACGATGAGAAACAAATGTCCGTTGTTTGAGGCACCCAGTCTGTGGTGTTTTGTCAGAGCAGCCAAGCAAAGATGCAGGGTTAGTGCTGTACACTGGTGAAGGATTAGAAGTTGCACACCCAGGTTCATATGCTGGGTGGGCTGCTATTTTCTGGGCCTTGAGCAAGTCACTCATCCTCTCTAAGCCTCAGTTTTTTCATCTGCAGAATGGGGGTATTAACAGTTCCTTCCCCAGAGAGGTGTTGGAGGGATTAGGTGCTGAAAATGCTCGTGCAGCAGTCACACAGGGGCGTAGTTCTGAGCTGGCACCCTCAACATCACCCAGCAACGTCATCGCCATCAACGTCAACATCATGGTCATTAGTACTGGCATCATGGCCATCGGCAAAAGCACCAGGTGCCTGTTTGCCCTTGGCCTGGGTCCCAGGTTGGAATACCTGTCAGTGGCAGGCACGCACGAAACTCAGAAGTTGGCCTTTCCTCACAGGCATCAGTGGTGACCCCTTTCCGGAAAAAAATGCTTTGGAAACCAGGTCACAGAGGAAAGTGCCTCTTATTGTACAGAGCCGAGAGGTCTGCCGTGGAAGTGCAGAGGGAGCCTGGCCTAATTGCACTGATAATACAATCCTGTAACTCATTCTGCCAACACGAAGGTGGATGGACCGTCCCCATCCTGGCTGCCGAACATTGCCCGTGTTTTCCTAGGAGAGACATCGGCACTCCAGACGTGATTAAAATGCCTTGGACAGGCCCTTGCTATTAAGAGTTTGTGGCTCCGGTTTAATAAAAGGTAGTATATTAAAATGGAAACATGTTATTATTGATAAGGACTAGACATGATATAGGCCAGATTAAAGCTCTGATAATACAAAATGCAAAGGAAAGGAGCTAAGGGTTATCGAATACGTACTATGCACTGATTACCTTCTGGACACTGAGAGACACACAAAATGCCACATGCCTTCGAATAAAGTCTGTCCTGATATATTAATATATTTAATTACCAGACTTTCAACATTAAAGAAGATTACAATAGAGGCATCCAGTTGGTTGGGGAATAGTTACTGCAAATGATAAGCTCTTTTGAATAAACCGATACTGACTTAATGAGGTTTTGCTGTGTATTATTTTTCTTGATAGAAAATGGAGTGACTATTCTCTTCCCCCACCACCCTCAGTCCTTGTGCTTACTAGTAATGACCCTCTTTTCTGTCGCTCGTGGGAACTTTAAAAAATTTAAATGAATGGATATGTTGGCCTCAAGTTTCTGGAATTTTAAGATAGCCTGAAAGGCATGTGCTCAAGGACCAAGGCTTGCAAACAAAAACAGGCAGCTCAGCTAGGAAAGTAAAAATAGAGAGGAGTATCCCCACCCTCCCTGGGTTGTGCTTTTGTTTTTGGAAGAGGATCAAGGAGTATTCAACCTCTGGTTAATTTGTCTGCTCCTTCTGATAACTTCTTCCCTGTGCCGATTTGAAGGATCCCTAAGAGCAGCCTGAGGGCCTGTGTGCTGGGGAGCGTTCCTTATCTGGCTGAAGTCTGGCGTGGTGTGGACTGGCTCCCCTCCTGTGCCCAGTTCCAGACGGGCGTGTGGCCGTTTCAGACCGGCAGACAGTTTGTGTCATCCAGCACCTGTCCACCCAGAGCCCAGCAAGAGAGCTGGAATAATAAAAAATAAATTGCGCACATGGAATGCCCACCCCACCTCCCACATTTTCTACGTCTGCTCACATAACCCTGTGCTGATATGTATTCCTGCCTCCTCACTGAAGATGAGGCTTTAAACAGCCCTAGCCACGGGTCCATGGTCATCTTACTCACTAGTGGCACACCTGACTTTGGAATCAGGTCTCTCTGGAACTTTCTATGGAATCACACTTCCTTTGTCCCTGACCTCATTCATAACAAAGAAACAAAGAAAAGGGTGCCAAACTGGAGTGATGGGTGGGGGACCAGTGGCCTAGTCAATGTTCTCCCAGCCCAGGGCCAATTACAGCGTGTGTCTCCCTGCCCCACTCCCAGCCCCACCTATAGGAGCTCTGTAGTTTGTGTCAGCACCCATGAACTGCCCCTCCCCATGTCTGGTTCTACTTGGCGTGGTAGAGGGCATGGACCGGGAGTCCCTTTCCAGCTGGTCGTCTGTCTCTATGCAGTTTGATTTACACTGCCACCCCCGCACCAATGCTGGCTTGAAGAAGCCATTTGTCTCCTGGATGTCCGTATCTCCGCCCCAAACCAAGCCAAGCTTTTAGAATAACTTCCCAGTAACAAGCTCTACCCTCAGTACTTTGCAAACATTCCACAGGACAATTTTAAAAACAGGAAGGTACTATTGCTCTTCCCATTTTACAGATAAACCAACCAAGGCCTGGAGGGGTTAGTGACCTGCCTGCCTGTCCTCAGTAGCCAGGACAAAGTCAGGATCTGAGCCCAGGGGGTGGGCTGAGGAGTCTGTCTTTGTATGTTTAAACCTCCTGCTCAGTTGCCTAGCTTTGTCGCCTCCACTCTTGGGTCAGCTTTCCTTCCTCTACCCAGCTCTTCCCCCACCACCAATTTTTTTTTTCCTGTGCAAACAGACTTGGAAAGACCCAGCCTGCTGGCCTTGGGTTCTGATAAGATCTGGCTGTGCTCCCTTTGTCTGGCCTGAACCTGCCTTTCTGAATGGCCCTGTTAATTGCAATTGACTCTCATAGAATGTGGATGGCAGTGCTACTTGACACCAACTAATGCCTCTGACTTTTCCTCAGTGGCCCCAGCAGCAGACTGGAGCAGATGGGAGAGGGGGGTCAGAGGAGGGGGTCCGAGAGGGGTCAGAGGTGAGATAGAGCACTTTTGATTCCAATAAAATACATTAGAGCATTAGAGCTTCTTCTGTTTGTTGAGGTTTGCATCTCTCTCTCTCTCTCTCTCTCTCTCTCTCTCTCTCTCTGTTAGGAAGGGATGTTGTCATTTCTAGGAATTCACAGTAAAACGAGAAATGATTAGGAGATTTCACCATTGTAGCTCCTGTGAAGATTCAGGACTTTTTTCTTTTTATTATTTTCTCCATTTTCTAGCTTTAGGGCTAAGCATGAAAAAAGATCTCTGAAGCATAAAACCTGAACGATGAGTCTAAAGCAAGAGAATTAAGCCCTAAGAGAGCAGGTCGTAGGAACTTGGTTTTCTGCAGGCCTACTAAGTATTGACCCTGCTTTCCTTTTATAACCTCCCGTAGTCCTATGTGGGGGCATATAAAGCCCACTTTAGAGGTAGAAAAACTGAGGCTAAAAGACTGGCTTGCTCTCCAGCACTCAGCCATCCTCCTTCTGTTTCATTGTCCTGGGGGAGAAACTCTGAACCACGAGCTTGTGCACTTCAGCTACTTTGGATCGGAAGACGTGCAGGGCACTCTGCACGTGCTCAAGCCCGGCGGGCCTCCTTCCCCAGAGACAGGCAACTGCGCTCACACTTTCCCATGCATCGTCTCTTAGGGACCTCTGAGTTCAGACTGTCCTGCTTCACGGGTGAGAAAGCTGAGGTGCGCAGAAAAAGGGGGGAAAGTGCCCAAGGTCACAGAGTTGGTTCATCACTGAAGTGGGGGCTGGTTTAAGATGACTGGGCAGAAGAGGTGGGGTTGGGGAGAGACCCCCAAACTGTGGGTCCGTCTGCGACTGGCCTGGGCTGGGGGTCTGGTGTCGACTGGAGTGACTCTCTAGGGAAGCATTTGGGGATCACAATTTGTTTCTATTTTAGTTTCCACATAGTGCTGGGACAGATCACAGCTTGTGACCACCCAGCCAGGAGAGTGACATGGCATCGCTGGCAAACAAAGCCAGGTCACTTCCATTTGGCTGAGGGCTTCAAAACAGACAAATGAACAAAGTTAAAAATGGTTCCCAGGAGGCAGGTGGAGAGTTTCTCTAAAGTCACAAGTGTGAGCTTCACTAACAAATGAATTAACATCATTGACGGGATAGTTCACTTAAAAGTTCAGATTTTTGACTTCTCTTGCAATATCTGAAGACCACCAAAGGCCAGCCATTCTGGGTTAGATTTCTGTCAGGCAGAATTGGCAGGAGGGCGGTGGGGTGGGCAAGGGGAGACTGCCCCTCTAGAGGGGATGAGGGCTCCCAGGTCCCATATTCCCAATTCCTCCGCTTCCACCATGTCTGACACCTGCCTGGCCCCTCAGGCTTTTGAGTGTGGGTGCCTGGAGTGGATCGGAGAAGGACTTCAGGGCAGAAAGAACCACCAGCTGCTTACTGTCTCTGAGCTGAGTACTAGTTTTCTCAGCTGTTAAGTGGCCCTGCTAAGACCCACCCCACATGGCTGCTATAGGGTGAACAATGCTAGCCAGTGCAGTCCTTTAGTAAGCACTCAGGGAATCATCATGGCTGCTGTTGAATGTGCCCCCACATCCCTTCCTTCAGGGTCAAAGCATGAAAATCATGAAGCTCAGAGGGACGGAGGGAGGCAGGCTGCTTTCCTAAACAGGTGCCTTCTCCCAAAACCTTCCTTTTCCTTGGATTTCTGAATGACCCCTGTTGAGAACAAAGCTTTTCACACCTTTGTTTATTTTTTTCAAGTGTAAGGGTCCCCCAGGAGATTTTCCTAAAGGAAAAGGCAGGGGTGCCCACATCCCAAACCAGAACTGAATGCAAATGTGACAATAGGACCCGTCCCAGGTAGAAAAAAGCTCCCTTTTAATTAAAAGCCTGGAAGGACAGACCCTTTAATTGCTGCACTTGTAGTGTCAGGGCTATCAATATTGGTGCCTCTTTCATTAATAAACTGGCAAGTCAGAGAGCTGCAGGAGTGGGAACCCCTCCCCCACCCCCTCTCGCACCCCAAGCTCTACTTAATCAAAGGCAGCCTGGATCAAACAGGAAAAGAACATGTAAATCAGCTGCATTAATTCTGCCAGCCCTAAATAGGTAGAAGGAAGGGAAAATGAAAGGGAGCCTTCATCCGTTTCCCTTGCAGTGCCCCTGCTCTCTGTGAACCCAAGCAAGAGGTAGTTAAACGGCCCCGCAGATTGCGAGTGACTCGGGGAATGCCTGGGTTTATGTATGGATTAGCACAGTGATAGACCCTGAGTAGCAAAGACGAAGACTAATTACCTGACAGAGCTCCCCTCCACTCGCCTGGGTCATTGAAATTAATTTCTGCTTTCAGGCTTGGCAGAAAGCAGCTGCAGAATTTCAGTTCAATACTCAAATTAACGGGGAGCCGAAATTATTTCTCTGCACAGGCAGTATTAGAGGAGTGGGTTACCAAATAGATCTTGATCGCAGACACTGAAGAAAGGATTATTCCTCCCTTTTCATCAAGAGCCCTAGGTCCTTGCAAAGTGCAAAGGAAGGGGGTGGCGGGTGGGGGTGGAGGGGAGAGACAATAATCAATTTGTTGGAGAGTTAACACTCCAGTGCTGTATTAAATTGGGTGTGATGTACCTGTGTGGGAGACCTCCTGCCCCCCAAATAATTTACAATTTCTCTCCATTTAACAAAAACATTAAATATATGGCCCTTTCCTATACAACCGAATCAAAAATCCTAATCAAGGGCTATTTGTGAATATCTGTTCTACAGCGTCCCATGTTGTCAGGTTAAAGCAATGGGCGGAAAGGGGAGAAAGAAGAGGGGGAGAGGTCATAGGTCATATCTGAACCCAGGACTTTGGTCTCTGAGTTCATCTTTCTGTGGCTTCATGTTGCCTTTCTGTTTTTGCTCCAAGTGCCTCTCACTGTTTTTTTTTTTGTCTCTGGCTCCCCCGCTCCCGTGTCAGCCTCGGTGGGATCCATCAACTGTGCTGAACACCATCGGCTTGCTCCAGGTGAAGTTCAGTGCTGCCCCGGCCCCCTGCTCTCACCTCACTTGTCTCTGTGACTTTTCTGCCGCCAGGACCCACCAGATGGGTGAGACCCATGGACAAGCTAAGTCCCCATATTCTTGCCGTGGGCTCTGCCAGCTACGACAGGTCCACGGCCAGTTCCCACTCTGACCACTGTTTCTTTTCCTCCTTCTGAGACTGGTTCCATACTGGGGTGCATCAGTGGGGGATCCTGGGTGTGAGGCCCATTCATCACAAATGCAGGGAAAACGTCTCTTCCCTAACTCTGCTGAGCCCTTTAGGGTCAGCACACAGTTTAACAGTCAACCAAAATCTGGAATCCTACTGTCTATACAAATTATGCTCCTCCTCCTACTAGGTGTAGAACTGTGGGGTTATTGCTATACTAGTGATATATCACTAGGACCTACTATTACAATTATTCATAGCCCTATCTGGCATTTTTAATGCCTAAGAACTCAAAAGAAAACATGTATTAGAATAGGAATAGTTGCCGTATATCAAATACTTACCATGTGCCAAGCAGGCTCACATTTATCTAAAAAACAATAAAATGAATGTTGGCAAGGTTTTCTGAACTGCGAAACTGAGGACCTGACCGGCACAAACACCCCACAGCCAGTGCAGGGGCAGTGCAGGGGCTCAAGCCCTCGTCCCCGTGCCTCCAAGCCCTTCGAGTACCTGGGTGCCTGTTCGTGCTCCATGATTCAGCCAGTAGTAGAGGTTAGGCCCCTTCTAACATGTCCATCCTTAAACCTGTGACCTCGAGGCGGATGACTTCCACATCTCATTACCACTCCCCTGAGCCCCGAGCCCCCAGTGGGACAGGGAGGTTAATCAGCCACGCACCGAATCTGCTTATAAGGCTGTTTCATGTACAATTTTTATATCTTGGCTCCTAATAATGGTCCCATTATAAATGATTGTCTCACTATGATATACTGGTTCCTTGCCTTCTAGGAACTGATTTAAAAGGAAGGCCTGGACTTTGTGTGCCCATAGAGTTTTTCATGTTGCTTTTTGCTTGCTCAGCAGCTCAAGTGGTAGGGGGGACCAGCCCCCCCTCCAAAAATTATTTTCTTCCCAGCATGAGGAAGTTGTCATAATTAGTAACCTCCAGCTTACTTGATGTCTTGATACTGCCTACGAAAACAATCGCTCCTTCCTCCCGTTCCCATATCCTGCTCCTCCCCGACCTCTCGCCACCCCACTCCTGATCTGACAGGTAGTGCCAGTGGACAGATGCTCACCCCTGGGTCTGTCACCTTTCTCTTCTGTGCAAGCAGAACATTTTAATTATTTCTCGGGTGACTTGAGGGAACAGGTCATAAGGAGTATATAGCATCAGGGAATGTATTTGCAAACCAAAAACCTTGAGCATATGTATCCAACAAGTATTTATTTAGTGCCTGTTATGGGTACAGCATACGAATGCATGGCTAGGTACAGCAGGACTGAATGTATGAGAATAAGGCACATCCAGGAAGTCTGGAATGCATGTTATGAATCTAAATAAGCACATATTGGAATTACTAAGCAAAATTGCACTTGGTGGAATTCTTTGTGCTAGTTATTGTTAACATATGGAAGAGCCTCGGTTTTAGTCCTCAATGAGTTTAAAATCAAGCAAATCATTAAAGAATGCATTGTTTCTTGCAAAGCTGGGTTCACATTTAAAGTGCTTTAAATTCTTCTCTGCACATCAAAGCTAAGCAATGTACGTTCCAGCCACAGTGACCTTCCTGCTGTTCTCAGGGCACATCGACCACTTCCCTGCCCCAGGGTTTTCCATGTTCTGTCTCCTCTCCTGCCACTATCTTCCTCCCACGCTTGGTGTGGTTATCTCCTCTTCATCCCTTAGTATAAATGCTCCTCAAAGAGGCCACTTCTGACAGTCTGCATTAGCTTCCCATTGCTGCTGTAACAAATGACTGCAAGTGTGGTGGCTTAAATGCTATCGGTGTATTCTCTTACCACTCTGGACATTAAAGTCCAAAGTGGGTCTCACTGGGCTGGCATCAAGGATTTGGCCGGGCTTGGTTTCTTCCGGAGGCTCTGAGGGAGACTCTGTTGCAGTTGCCAGGGGCTACTTGTATTCCTTGGCCCGCGGCCCTCTTCCCGTCTCCCTTCTTCACGTCTGGCCTTGCTGCCTCTGTAAATCTCTGACTCTGCTTTTCTGTCTTTTTAGGATCTTTGCGATTCCATTGGGCCCACCTGGGTAATCCAGCATATTCTCCCCAACTCAAGAACCTTAACTTATTCACCTATGCCAAGTCCCCTTTGCCACATAAAGGAACATATTCACAGGTTCCAGGGATCCGAACATGGTCATCTTCCGGCACCGTTATTCTTTCTGCCTGCCCCTCCGTTCTCTACGTGAGCCTTTAGTTTCTCAGCCTTGTAACACTACAATAACTTATATATTTAAAATTTTATTATATCTGGGTTTTTCATTGCTTCAGTCTCCACTGGACCTGAGTATTTAGAAGATGCCATCAGGAATCTCTCTGTCTGCCCCTTTTTGGCCCAGCTTTGCCCTGTGTTGACTAGGGAACTTTCTTCCCTGATAATGGCAAAGCCGGCTGCACCTTTAGGATGGAAAGCCCCAGTGTCAAAACCTGGAGTTGACCAGTTGACCTTCATTGGTCTCCCATCCAAGTACTAACCAGGCCCGACCCTGCTGAGCTTCTGAGATCAGACGAGATCGGGCACATTCAGGATGGTATGACCATAGATGACCTTTGTTGGTCTAGTTGGGGTGCATCCTTGAATCAGCATGTAGAAATGATCAGACATGTGTAAGCCATGAATGGGGGTTGGGAGGAAGCTGTTTCCCAAAGGAATCAGGGTATTTTATTGTAAAAGCAAATGAATGCTGGCCAGGTACACACAAAGGATGTGGAATGACTGCCTTTTAAAGTGTTGCTTAAACTCTTCTCTCACTTTGAAGAGTAGCTTCTTATTCCAGTTTCTTCTGTCTTTCTACATGTTTATATCACAAACAAGCTCCTGATTATATGATAATGGTCCCTTTACAATCTACTGTACAAGGAAATCTTTTGCAAATCCTCTTTGGGTCTGTTCGGAAGAGAGGGGACGCCAGCCTGCCTGGTGTCAGGCATAGTTCCAGGCCTAATCTCCATTCTGTCAGGCCTCCACTGCCAGCATCCTGTGAGGGCGGGCATACTCCTCCCCGCTTTACCAAATAGTGGTTGTCACTTCACGAGTGCACACGAGGGCCAGTGACACAGGGCAGCCCTCAGACCAGCGCTTCCCATAGTCCTCAAAACAGTCCTCAGCGTGACTCAGGATGTCCTTCCTGGTTAGCAGCAAATGCAGGGTTTAAACCCTCGCCCCCAAACAGAAGCTTCTAAAAAAGAAGCTTTTAAAACAGCCAAAAATGTGTTGGCTACCGCTGGTGACATTGAACTGAGTGTTTCTGCCTTTTTAGGACACCAGGCCTTTTCCCCTCCAACTCTAAAAAGTGAGAGGTTTTTCATTGCTGTTTTTCTAAGAAGCAACATTAGTAATCACTTTGGAAGAAATTTTATATGAATGGTGAGCTTTTCTTTTTCATTTGCTTAGCTTAGTCTTTTCCATTATTCATTGGGCTTTTTGAACCCTCCTATCTGTACACCGTATGTATTCTTACTCACCCAGAATAGGTGTGTGGAGAAGATGAAGCCAGAGAGAAAATCAGTCAGACAGGAATTATGTTGCAAGATGACTGATAAATTACCACCTCCCAGAAGTTGTATGAAAAATGGCTATTTCTTTAGGACGTCAAAGCACCTTTTCCCCTTCCCACTCACGTATATCCCTACACAAAGGCCCGTGTAACGGAGTCGGTTTCTAGACTGTGTGGGGCCTTCTGGGAACACGATACCCTTGTCCTAGGGCAGTGCTGATGGGTGGCGCCTGCTTACCTGCAGCCAGCCTGTTCCTCTGCACACACTGCATTAGCAAAGTGTGTCCTTCGCAGTTGTCTTCGTGGGCAGCTCTGGGGTGACCAGTCCCTGGTCGTTAGAAGATCTTGCTGATGAGAGACCCGACGTACAAGCAGACAATGCCGGGAGCCTATTTGCCGCAACCTCTGCCGCAGCCAGCCCGGGAGGCCAAACCACAGCCTCTGCAGCGCTCAACCAGGAGTGTCCAGGACATGGTCAGCAACACCCGCTTCCCTCATTTTCATACCCACTTCCAACCTGGGACCAGCCAGAGAAAGCAGTCACACACGATGCCCTGCTTCTAGTTAACCCAGTTCCGGCTTCCCTGTGCCGACAGCCTCTAACAGGGATACACTGGAAGGCTTCCCTTTTTTCATGATAAAACCTTCCCTCTCCTCTGGGCACATCTGAGCATCTGCCAAACACCCCTGATGGTGGCTGACTCCCCTGCTTGTAACAATCTTTGAATAAATGGCCTCCGTTTGTTCTCATTTGGGTGGCCTTGGTTTACTGTGACATCAGCTTTGCACTAAGTTCTTTTCCCCCACAACTCTTCCTGTGTATGTCAATGTGTACCATGACTCATCTTCCCCACCCCTTAGTTTTCTCCTCTCTCATCTGGCCTTCTCTGATCGCTCTGCCCACTTTTGACCTTGGCTAAAATAATTTGTCACTATCTTTGCGTTGTTATTCTGTGTGCTGGTTGTCTAAGAGGGGCACAGTATATTCACTCATCATCTTGTTTAACCGTTAGAGAAATCTCACAAATACACTCTTAGCCCCCATTTCACAGGTCTGGTTAATGGACAGTCCCAAGAAGTAAGTGGTCCTGGCTCTCCAGGGTGATGAGCCACAGCGGCGAGGGAAGATCCACACTCTGTCTGTGGCTGAATCTAAGGCCCTGGTGCCGTTTTGATCTACCTCTCTTCTCTAACTCCAGTTCCCGGAAGGACAGGTTCTGCTGTAATTTACCTGTGCTTCCCTCTCTCAGCAGCTAGAAGCCAGGACTGACTTAAAAGTCTGAGGAAGGAGCTAGAATAGATGATGAAGGAAAAAACAGGAAGGATGAATCCACATTAAGAAAAGAAAAAGTGTTTGGCTAAGTCCCATTAAAAGGATCTTATTTTGCCCTGGTTGGTGTGGATTTGTGGATTGAATGCAGGCCTGTGAACTTGAAGGTCACTGGTTCGACTCCAAGTCAGGGCATGTAAGTGAGAGAGGCAACCAACTGGTGTTTCTCTCCCTCACTTTCTCCCTCCCTTCCCCTCTCTCTAAAAGTAAATAAATAAAATCTTAAAGAAAAGATGAAATGGGTCTTATTTTTCCTTTTAATAGATTATTAAATACAGTGACCATATTGTTTCTCTATTTCTTCAAGACTACTTGGAAGATGAAATGGTTTGTATTTTTGCTTAGCACTCTTTTTGACTTTTAGAAGAGCACACTCGTATCTGTAAATATACGTGTGTGAATAAGGAAGAAAAAAAATTTCTGCCTTAAACTCCATGAGCTGGAGACGCCACCCACATCGCAGATGAACACAGGCCCAGTTTTGTCACCTGTGTGAAACTGGGTCCTGGTGCCCTGCCTCCCACTGCTGTTCACCGTGGTGGCAGCCTGTTCGTATCTAACATCCTCCCAATGACTTAGTCAGAATCTAAAGCCTCGGTGGTATGAACCCAGCACAGCCACGTTCGAATACATTTTTCATGTATAGGTAGTTCACTGTAGTCTGTGAAATTGTGCAATTAGCATATGTTGTCATAGTGATGTATTTATTACAATGGAGGTGTTCTCGGGAAACCAGATTTAATAGTTTTAAATCAGAGGCCAACGTGGACCTTTAGGAATTCCATGAGCAGTAAATTTTATGCCTGGTGAAAGGTTATGGAATGGGTTTCCCTGCCACATCCCCCCTTCTCACAAATCTCAACTGGCCGACTGAAGTTCCACTGTGGATTTTTGGGACCTGGCTACCTGATGCAGAAAGAAAATGGCAGAGTCTGCACTGTCATCTACATGACACACCTTGTGATGAAAAAGGAGTGGGGAAAGCTGGGATGGCTGGTAGGCTTTTGTCCTAACCCCTTATAAAAATGCACGACTCCCTAATGGGGAATCTCACAGCCTGAAACTGAGGGGAATTTGGCTTTTCTGGCATTCAGCTGATGGCCCTTTTACTGCTTAAAGCCATCACCCATCTGTTTAGCTATCATAGTCACGTGGGAGTTGGACCGTGACCCCCATCCAGGGCCTGGGTATCCGGCATCCCTCAGTTTACATGATCGGGATCCCATGAAGGCTCTTACGTGACAAACTCCAGAGTAGCACCATGGTGTGCCATCTTTGCTTAAACTGCTCCGTTTCACATGTGTGCTCCCCAGCATGCTTACACAGGCAAGGTGAGAGGGAAAGAGAGAGACCAAGGTATTGGAAGGCTGTGGGTTCCTTTGTGTGGGTAGAGAAGATATAAAGATTGAATTAGACACTTAAACTATCTGTGGGTTTCAGGTTGACTCTAAGCAGCTATTCAGTGTCTTACTCAGGCAGGAGAACAGCCCCCTGTAGGTAGAAGACAGAGCTCACCTCCCCAGACCACGTCCCCTGCCTCCCCCTCTGCCAGCACTGCAGGTGCTAGGCATCAGTGCTTGGCTGAAGAGTGTAGCTGCAGCTTCCCCGAAACCTCGAGGACAACCTCTTCAGTTATTCAAGAGTAAATGCTTTGAATCAGACACAACTGAGTATGAATCTGGGTTCTACCAAACTGATTGGTGGGACTCATAAGGAGCCTCACTCTTTCTGAGCCTTACTTTTTTCATCTCTTGGGTGGGGAGAGTATTGTTAGCTATTACCCTAAGGAGTTAGATGTAGCACAGGTAAAATGGCTGGCAGAGTGCCAGGTGCAGAGATGGTCACTGTTAGCCATTGATTTATTACTATGATTATTTTCTGCCAAGATCAGGTATAAGATGAATGTATTATTGGCTTTCCTGGGACTGTTTTAAAGGAAGTTATCTATAAGCCTTCATGATAAGCCAGGTGTCTGGAAGACAGCTTAAGAGCAAGGCTCTGGGTTACTTAAAAACCTGTTGGGGAGCTGTGTCCGTGCATGCCAGATGCAATCGTGGGCACTACAAAGGGCTGTGGAGAAACCCTAATAAATCACACAGACCTGACAGCAGCTCACGGTCCTCTCAGAGTGCTCCAGGCACAGTCATTCTCAACCCGTTGGGGGTTTCCTGCGTGGTACCTACTCAGCTGCCGCCTTGTCAACTCCCAGCCGAGAGTCCCCCGCACTCCAGGACTCACGGTTTAGCTGGCTCAAGAATTGGGTGCTGCGGAAAAGATGCAGACTGTGATTTCTCTGTGATAAAAATAGAGCTGGTAGATAATCAGATAGTTTTTATACCTGTATATATTTTTATTAGACTGTGGATTTCTTAACTATTCTTAACAGTGACTTAAGTAAATTATTTGACTGGACTCAGGAACAGAACCTGACTTGACTTGTTTTCCCTATCAACAGTTACTCATTACTTTGAAAAACCAACTTTTGTATTTTGAACTTGGTAGTAAGTAAGATGCATGGTAGAAGAAGGAGAAGGAGGAGGAAACATTTAGAAACCTAGACAGAAGAAAATTTAAATGTGAGCTATTTATTCCACACCCCCATAGGATCCCTCTTAATGTTTTGTTGTTTGTTCTTCGTTTTTTTCTTCTGAGTGATGGCATTTAAAAAAATTAACTAGGTTCATAATCTATGTATTTATATTCTTTTTTATAATAAGAATTTCTCAAGTCATTAAACATTGTTTGGAAAAATACTTTAATGATTTCATAAGTTGAGCCATGTGAATGGTCTTTTATTTAACCCTTTTTCAGTTGTTGGATACTTAGGATATTTATAGTTCAGGCACTGTATTTTTAAAAATAAGTAATCATGTTTATTTTATTTTTTATTTTTGCCTCATATATTTTATAAAATAAGCATAGAAGTTATGACGGATGACTTCCTAATACCCTTTTACCTTCGATGATTAATCTAAGTTCCTCATGCTATCCTTTGTATCTTGCCAGTGATTGGTTTAAAAATAGACATGTGACCCAGTCCTGGCCAATGAAAATGGAGGGCACTCCTGGGAACTGTTTTCCTACTCCTAACCAAGATACCCCAGCAGAGGCCTCCTTTCTGCTTGCTCTGGACCTTGACTCAGTCTGGACATACCACAACCATCTTGTAGCTGACCCCAAGAAGAAGAGAGGAGCAAGTGGAAAGTTCCTGGGTTCACTGTGGTGTTATAGAGCTACTGGTTCCTCTGTACAGGTGCCCCATCCACCTCTAGATTTCCAGTGGTCACAAAATAAGCTATTTTGAATTGGGTTTGAATCCTCTATCTGTTACTTGAAGGTTGACATGTGCTAGATCATTCAAGAGGTGTGAGCACCTCTTCACATAAAATCTTCACACTACAAAGACTCCCACAGAAGGAGAACCAGAGATTCAGAGGGATGTGAGCCCAAGCTCACACCCAATTTTGGGAACCCAGACTATTTCAGGACCTCCTTTATAAGTCTTCTGTCTGCTACTTAAAGCAAAGTGTCTTCCCTCACCCTCAGGGACAGAGATACTCTCAAAGGACCAATCTGGTGACATGGGATGAATCCAGGATTGAAAATCAGAAAGTGTGAGTTCAAATTATCTTTGACCCTTCATCTGGGAGTATGATTTAGGCAGAGCCTCTCAACCTCTCCAGGTTTCAGGCACCTTGTTGGTAAATGAAGTTCATATGCTCACACAGGACTTCGGAAACAATTATGTGATTATCGTCATCGTCGCTTGCCTATACCAATGATATTGATCAAGTACCTACTAGGTGTCAGGGTCTATTTTGAATATTAGCAATATGCCAGTGAACAAACAGATACCTCTGCCCTCATGGTTTTTATATTCTAATGAATGTGGCAGAGAATAAACAGGTAAACAGTGAACTGCACGCTTTGGAAGAAAGAACCGAAGTTCTTTTTAGATTTGACTTCTCCATGATTTAAATAACATTTTAGGTGAACAGTTATTATTTTTGTCTATGTGTCCATCCATCCATTTTTCTTTTTCTCTGTCTCTCATATATTTTATGTTAATTTATTATTATTTTGCCTATGAATTTCTTAACCTTTCTTAACCCACAGCCTAAGTAAATTGACTGGACATTGTGATAGAACTTACTTTTATTATTGTTTTAATTTTTGGGGGGGGATAAACCGATGTTTCCTAAATTGTGTTCTAAGGACCCCTGAACATTGTAGTTGTATTTTCTGGTGTGTCTCTTGTGTGTATGAGTGTATATGTGAGAGTGAGGGAGAGAGAGAGAGAGAGGGTATGCATACATGTTTATCTCAATGCTAATCTAGAAAGATGAATTAAGCAGTGGTGGGTCATTTGGGTGACCACCTTAAAACTAAACATCGCTGAATTGAAATGCCTTTGTTTGCATTTTGCATTGGTGGTTATTTTGGCATATCTCTATGGCTGCCTTCCAGCCTTGTGCAGTCTTCTCATCCACCCTGCACGAGGCTCCTGATCAACCTTATTTTACAAATGGGGAGACTGAGACTCAAGGGAGCTTCAGTGCTTTGCCTGGGCCACACATCCCTCTGCTTGCCGCCCTGAGAGGTGAACTTGGGTCTCACTCTCTTCATACTCCACCCTCTGCCTCTCCCCTCCCTGCCTCTCCGGGCGGTGGGACATGGGCACTGATTTGGATTTGATCACTTAGGATAAAACAGCTTAAAAGTGCTACGGAGCAGGGCCTCTCCCTTCTGAGAACTTGATATACTGAAGTTGGCTTGATCTCCTCAGCCTGTATCTTGAGGGAACAAGTAAATTAAACAAGTAATTATATCCATAATGTTTTTAGAAGTGAGATGATTTAAATATATGAATCTCATCTGAGTGTGCAGCCTTTGTCTACAGTGTTTCCTGCCAAAAGATCTCTTGACAGGAAATAAACATTAAAATAATCTTTAATCCCTCGTCTGGTCTATTACCATTAACAATTGATGCACTTTAATTTTGTGGGATTTTAACTACAAAATGGAACGGCTAAGTAGTGATAATTGGGTTTGGAATTATACGGTCATTTATATCAACAGAGATGCAAGAGGCTGGGAGGGAGGGTGATTAATTATTTACTATTTCCTGGCTGTGGTTCCTATTATAGAATTTTCTGATATGTTCTGCTGTGAACAATTATCACCAAATGAAAGTAAACAAATCTGTGATCTGAAGCCTTATTTAGAAGTTAGACTACATTTAGGTGATACGGGCCTGACTTCCACGAACCCCGTGGGCTGTGTGTCCCTCCTCTCAGGGTCCCGCTGGCTCTGTATTGGAATATGGTTATCTTTGTGCGTCTTAAGCTTCAAAATGTGCAGCTGTGGGGAAATGCTGTGGTTTGCCAGGAAAACAGCAACGTTGAGTCAGATCTCGGTTCTGTACCAAAGGCGGGTTTGGGAGGGGCTGTGGTGTTTTCTTCCCTCTCTCTGGTTTGCTTCATCACAGTTTGCAGAGAGGAACAAAATTGTGACGTCGACATGAGAATAGCAGTTACTCTCTGCCTTTTCCCTTAACAAGAGAGTGTGTGTGTGAAACGCAGGACCGCCTCTCTGAGCCTCAGTCTTCCCCATCCCGGTTCAGCAGCAAGTCTGCACTACCTGATCGGATCTCCGTGGGTGTGCCGACCCTGCTGCAGTGCAGGCTTCCCTCCTCTGTTCCTACGCTGTGACACAACCACAAAGCTCATCCCTGTGTCTCCCTGGCTGTCCCTTCAAGCAACTCCTTCCAAAGCCAAGAGCTAACTAAGGTCATCAGATAGATTGCTCTGACTCCTGAAGGTCGATGGTCACTCCATGTGATGTGTTTCATGAGAAGCAGGGGCCACTTAGGGGGAAGATGGGGAAACAAGCCATTCCAAGAGCCACTCTGACCCTCATGGCCTCGGGCCCACCCCCAGACTCTGGAGTGCCAGGGCACTCGTGCCTGCATTTGATCAGCGTGTTTTCCTTCTTGGTCCCCGTGCGCATTTAATTCTGGAAGTCCTGCAGCCCCCTCTTATTGATTTCTACAGCCTCTCCTCCTACTGCGAAATCAGTGGCACCACTTATCCAGTCGCACAATCCAAAAACCAGGTGGCCGCCTTGGTACCTCCCTCACTGGACGTGTCCTGCCATCCCTGACTTGTGTCACTTCTGCTGCCTCGGGTGTGTCCCCGCTCGTCGTTTCCACCATCACCACCCTAGTTTGGTTGCCATTGTCTGTTGTCTGCATTGGTGCGGTGGAGCTACTGTGGTTTCCACGCTCCTGGCTGCCCCGGACCCACCAATCAGAAGGAAATGGTGAAGGAAACAGGAGACTTAGCGCCTCTTCCCCATTCTTCTCCCTCAGCCTCTAAACAGTCCCATGCCATGGGGCCCTGTGACATTTAACAATAGTTATGGGGTACACGCTGGTGGCACCCAAACAAGAAGACAGCAGAGTGAGCAGACTGGGGGTCCAGATGCACCTCAGCTTCTAAGCTAAGGCGTGACTGGAGGCAAGGGAAGCCTGTTGAAGAGAGCACCCAGCCTGTCTGCGCTGTGCGGTCAGGCCCTGATGGCAGACCCCAGGCCCCTCTGAGCTTCTCAGCATGTGGCCTGGGAGGTGGAGCAGAGAACTGCTTGAGGTTCTCTGGGCCGTGCTTGACTCTTGATTTGTTATTGTTTTTATTATTGTTACTAACTCAGTTTATTGGGGGGGTTGGGTCGGGTGTGAAGGTTGGTTGTAATTGTTCTCATTAGGAGGAACCATGCAGTGCCCGACACGGTGCTCATGAAGCTGGACTCAGGGGCCAGGTGACTGATGTTTTTACCTTATACCAGAGTTCCCCAACCTTGAACTGTTGACCTTTGGGTTGGATGACTCTGTGTTGTCAGGGGCCTCGGTGTGCACTGTGGGATGTTTAGCAGCACCCCTGGCCTGGTAGGTGCCAGTAGTGCCCACCTCCCTCTCACGTCCTAAACAAACAGAAATGTCTGCAGACATTGCAAACACCCCGTGTGCAGGGGCGGGTGGCAAAATCTCCCCAGCTTTATGCCCTTCTACCAGTTTCAGTGTTTTTTCTCAGGAATCATAAAACCAGAAAGTATTAATGAAAGCAAAACCACAAAGAACTACTATGCAAGCAACACTCACTGTATGCTGGGCCATACTCTGAACACCTGCTGTGGGGCATTCGCTAAGCTAGCGCTCACCAGAATGCCACAAGGCAGTGTGTTCATTTCCTGCGGCTGCCGAAGCCATGCACCACATTGGGTTGACTTAAAATAACAGAAATGAATTCTCTCACGACTTCGGAGACCAGGAGTCTGAAATCAAGGCATTGACAGGGCTGGTTCCTTTGGGGGTCTGACTAGGGACCTGTCCCAGGCCCGTGTCCTAGTGTCTGGTGGTTGCCTGGCTTATAGGAGCATCACTCCCTGCTTCCTTCACATTGCTCTCTTCCCTCAGAGTCTGTGTCTTCTCTTGTTATAAGGACACCAGGCATGGGGTTGAGGGCACCCCTGAATCCAGTATGACCCCATCTTAGTGTGACTAAGTACATCTGCAAAGAGGCTCTTTCCAAATAGGGTCACATTCCGAGGTTCCAGGTGGACATGACTATGGTGGAAACACTGTTTTACCCAGTATGGGCAGGTATTACACATATGTCTCTTTTACAGAAAAGGAAAAGAGGCGTAGAGATTCAGTGACCGCGTCAGCATCCTCTGGGAACCAGTGAGACAGCACATTCTCAGGCTCCGCCCGAGACCCAGGGAGCAGAAACTGTGGGCATGGAACCCAGCTGTCTTGTTTTAACAAGACCTCCAAAGGGAATCTGATGCACCGAAAGTTGGAGAAGCTCTGATGAAAAGTGCAATGCAAGAAAAACATCTCCTAAGACCTTCTTTTAATAAATTATTAAATGTTTCTCAAGTGTACTTGGTTTACAAAGCCCAGTACTAACCTCTAACTCCAGAAGGTGGAGTCAGGAGAGTTCTGTTTATCTGTCTGATGGGGTCTTTTGCTCCTAGTTCACCAGGGCCGAAAGTATTTGAAATCCCACAGTATTGTGATTATTTGTGTACGTGAAGGTAGGGAGCGTCCTGTCAAAGGCAAATTGAGAAAAGTGTTTTCACCTGTGTAAGTCGCTCCTGTCTTCTCAGCTGTTTGTTCCAGAAGGCGAACCGCTGGGCATCCAGCTCCTTTCTTTCGTCAGCTGCCTTCTCATCCCAAGGGCCCTCCCTGCTAGGAACGGAGCATGCCGTTAGTGCCTGTGATGAAGTCAAGTCATTCCAGCTCCTCTGTTAATTGATCTTCATTTCCTATTATTTCACCTCAAAGCAAACACATCACTCACCATAGTGACACGGAGTTGTCTATCCTCTCTCCGCAAGCATTTGCTCTTTTTAACAAGCTTTTATTTTTCTCAGTTTCAGAAGGCCTTCCCCCGTCTGTCTGCTTCATTGTTTTTTTTTTTTAAGTAGAGATTATATAAAATAATGCCATCAGCAGGAGGGAAGTAATTACCCTACAGGATAGGTGGTCGATGGGCTGGTCACTGCAAGCCACCTCTACGATGCACTTCTGCAAGTGAAGGGTCTCAAACCTGGGGCAGAAGCCCATTCAATTTATTTGAGGATGATTGGTGTGAACTTGGGAGAAACAGAAGAAAATTGGAGACATTGATATTCTTTCTGGGGGTGGCAGAGGCCCCTCAACTCAAGAGGAAGCCCTGACTTTCATGGTTCAGTTTCCAGGGGAAGAGGACCTGGCCTAGAGATTCAGCGATTAGCATCCGAAGTCCCTCAGTCTTCATCAGATAATGCACAAAACAAGGCCTTCCTCTTCCCGGACAAGTTTGTACTGTTGCTGTTTGGGGTTCGTTTGTTTCGGTGGTTGTTTTTGCTGCTTACCCCGACACTTAGGAGAAGTAAACAATAAAAATAATAGAAGCTCATGGTAAAATTTTCAAACCTTTCCATAGGATTTAACAGTAAAAGTTTCCTTCCTTACCTCATTCCCAACCATCTCTCCAAAAGACATCACCTTTAAAGATATAGTACGACTCTTTCAGAACATCACAAGCATTTACCATCAGATATAGATGTGCATAGCCTTTTAAAAATGCATGTCACTGAGACAATTGAATACATTTTGTTCATGACCTTGCTATTTTTATTTACTAATGTCTTGGAGATTATTTGATACCACCACATGGAACTGGACCTCCTAATGTGCCATGACTGGGTAATATTCCATCATGAGGGTGTCCTGTAATTTATTTATTCATTTCTCCATTGGCAGGCACTTAGGTGGAGTTCATATTTTGCTTCTATACATGACTCAGTAATGAACATGGCTGCCTATGTATTTTTTCTACTTGAGCACAGATATCAAAAGGGTGATTTTCCTGTGTCAGAAGGACTGGAACCAAGGGTATGTACATCTTCAAAATAATTGGTTTCATAGGAATTGCCAAATTATCCTCCAAAATGGTTGCCACAGTTTTCTCTCCACCATTGTCACATGACAATGCCTGTGTCACCCCAGAAATCACCTCCAGCAGCAACAGAAGAGAGGACTCGAATGCCATCGGCAGGCCCAGCCAGTCAGCAAACAGAACCCCTCTTTTAAAAATTTATGGTGCTATCGTATCATCACGTTCTCACAAAGCAACCACTTCATAACACTGGGTAGCCCAATCCCCAAGCTTGGCAATTTTTTTTTCCCTTTTCAATACATCACATTGATTTTCTGTATGACTTTATCTGCTTAATACAAAGTGGGATTGAACAGTTATTTGTCTGGATTTGACCATTCCTTATCAAACATTTATGATTTAGCTTTCGCCATGGCATCTTCTTGTAAGGTGTTTCTTATTTTTATCTTTTTCCGTAAAGGTAGGCTTGTGTTGACAGCCCTGTAATAAATCTCTCTTAGAAGAGTTGTGTTGCCAAGGGGCGGGCAGGGGGTGGGGGCTCTGTGCAGGGGCTGTGCGAGGAAAAGCTTCAGGAAGGGGCCATGTGAGTCATTTCTGGACCAAAGTCATCGTTTAGTAATAGTAATGGGCTCCCTGACTTTGGGGTTTGTGACACATGAGGACTGGGCCCTTCACAGGGAAGCACAGAAGGGTGCTGCTCTGTGGACGAATTGTCCAGTAAGTAAGCGAGGTTGTGCTGCCAAGACCAAGTCTCAGAACCACCTCCTGCCTGTACACAGAACGGTGTCCCTGTCAAGGTCAGGGCAAGGTCACCAGCCTTCACTGAGTGTCTTGGTCTGAATTCAATCTGAATACAAGAGATCAGAAAATAAGAGAGTGTGCTGGGGTTTCCTTGTTTTTCTCTCTTTCATAGTTCTATTTCTTTCTTGTTGAGGCATTTTCTGGCTTCATGTAGAAAAAAGGGAGTTGAAAAATTGCTCTCAGTGCCAGAAAACTTCACTGAGCACCCACCATGGGCATCCTACCCTGGGAACCCGCTCCGAGTACACAGGCACGGCTGAAGCAATGCAGTAAACTGGAGGGAGCAGCAGAACACGCGAGCTTGCATTGCAGCTCTTTGGAGCTGGGCGACCCAAAGCAAGCCTTTTATTATTTTATTGTATTTGTGTTTTTGGCTTAAACCAACACACATCGGTCACATCACCATTTCTGTGGATGAGGAATCATCCGGGTATGGTTCGGCGTCTCTCTCAGGCTACAATCAGAGGTCTGGACTGGGGACAGTTTGCTCCCAATCTCATATTCATTGTTCTTGTCAGGATTTGTTACCTTAGCTGCTGTTGGACTGAGGGCCTGGGTTCCTCGTTGGGTGTTGTTTGTGGGCTGCAGCCATGTGGGCCTCTCTACAGGGCAACTCACGGTATGGCTGCTGGCTTCTCTCTGAGCCAGTCAGCAAGAGATGCGGAGCCAGACGGGGGCCTTAATCTCGGAAGTGAAAATTCATCATTGTACTTCTTATTGAGATATAATTCTATACTATAACTTTTCTCTTTTCTCTTCAAATTCAGTGGTTTTAGATTACTTATAAAGCTATACAAACATCACCACTGTCTAATTACAGAACATTTTCATAACCCCCAAAAGAAACCCCGTAGCCATTAACAGGTACTCCCCACTCTCCACTCACAGCCTCTGGCAACCATAAATCTCCTTTCTGTTTCCATAGATGTGCCTTTTCTGGACAATGCACATAAATGGACTCATATGTTATGTAGTCTTTTTATTTATTCTTTTTATGATTGAATAATATTTCATTGAATAGATATATTATATTTTGTTTATTTGTTCACCAGTTGATGGACAATTGGTATGTTTCTACCTTTTGACCATTATAAATTATGCTACTGTGAGCACTTATGAACAGGTTTTTGTATGAGTGTATGTTTTCATTCTCTTGGGTGTGTACACTTAGGAGTGGAATTGCTGGGTCATGTGGAGACGCCACGTTTAACATTTTTGAGGAGGTGCTGGACTTGCTTTCCAAAGTGCCTGTGCCATGTACCGATCCCACCAACGGTGTCTGAGGACTTCAGTGTCTCCACATTCTTGCCAGCACTCCCTGCTGTCTGTCTTTTTATTACAGTTCCTGGTGAGGGTGAAGAGGTGCGAGTATTTTCTTGATCCTCACTTGACCCACCTGGGACTGTTGGACAATTCTGCGTTAGGATTTCGAGTAATAAGTTGAGGGGGGTCACAGATTTTTGTTTACGGATTTTGTTTCGTTCTGTTTTCAACCCCAAGGCTTAATGCTGCATAGCGGCAGGTCCAAGGTAACTCCACAGCACTTCTCTTATGGAGATGTAGGTCTCAGGTTTGCTTCGGAGTGTTGATTTTTTTGGTGTGTTTTGCAACAGGCATTCTGAGCCTATATGTTTCTATATTGCAGAAACATTGATGGTAGCTTCTGTTGGGAAAGGCTTTGTGACCTGGAAGCTCTTCTAAAGAATCATACTGTTTTCCCACACTCAGAACTTCTACTAATTCCCGCATGACTTGACTGCCTCATTTCTGTTCCACAGCCATTCATGGAGCCCCCGGCAGGCTTCACCGTGCTCCATGCCCTGTCCACAGCGCTGACAGTCCCTCGGCACCCCAGAAAACCTATCTTCTAAAGGGCCACTACTATTCCTAAGGCAGTGCCCTCTGTGACCCCCATGTGTGTGTTTAGGAAATAGTTATAAGTACACTGCCTTGCTCGATCTGCCTATAATACCTTCCTGATACTTGCTCATATTAGGTTATTTACCTAACTCCTCATTTCTGCCCCCATCCCTAGTGCAAGTTCTGTGAAAGCAGGGTTGTCCCCCTTGTTCTGTTTATGGCTAGCGCCTCAGCCCCTTGAACAGGTCCTGGGACATGGTAGGTACTTTCCAAATGTAGGTGAAGGGGGTGGCGAGGAGAGAAGGACTACCATCCTATGAATTTCACTTTATAGCTTAGGAAAGTGAGTCTCACACTGTGTAAGCAACTCACGTGTGTTCATTTGTTTAGCAAATGTCACTGAGCACCTGGGGGCAGTGTGGGGTCTTAGTAGCTCTTTGCGGTCACACTGCCTGGGTTTGAATCGTGGCCCTCCATAGACGAACTGTGCATCCTTGGGCGAGTTACTAACTTATTGGCCCCTCAATTTTTATATCTTTAGGATAAATATAATAGTGACTTCTCATAGGACTGCTGTGAGGATTACCTGAGTTAAGACATGTGAAGATATTACAGAATGAGCAGTATGTAAATATAGATAGATTATTACTGTAATAGTAACATGACACTTTTTGTTATTAGTGTTTTGGTTTTGCTGCCATTTCCCACTGTGTGTCAGACATTGTTCTGGATACTAAAGTAAATTACACGAAATCTCATCCCTCAGGGGGCTTGCATTTAAGTGGTAGGGGAAAACTAATAAGAAACAAATAAGATTGTTTCAAGTAAAAATAAAGGGATGGAAATTGATAGTGATTGTGTATGTGGTCAGAGATGGCTTTTTAAAAAGATTTTATTTATTTACTTTTAGAGAGGGGAAGGGAGGGAGAAAGAGAGGGAGAGAAGTATCAATGTGTGGTTGCCTCTCACGTGGCCCTCACTGGGGACCTGGTCCACAGCCCAGGCATGTGCCCTGGCTGGGAATCGAACTGGCGACCCCTTGGTTCGCAGCCTGCACTCAATCCACTGAGCTATGCCAGCCAGGGCAGAGATGGCTTTTGAGGAAGTGACATGAACCAGATCCTGAATGATGACAGCCATGCACAGATCTTAGTAAAGAGAATTCCAGCCAGAGACATGGCAAATGCAAGGGTCCTGTGGTGGCCCGATCTGTTCAAGGGAAAGAAAGCACCACTGTGGTTGGATCCAGGTGGAGTGATAGGCAATGAAGTTGGAGAGGGAGGCAAATACCAGATTATGAAGCCACTATAAGGAGTCTGGATTTTATTCTAACGGTGATGGAAGCCATTGAAAGTTTATAAGCCAGAAGGTCACATGGTTTGATTCACACTTTTAAAACGGCGTGGTTTCAGTCTGTGGGAGGCAACAGTGGACACTGAAGCACCAGTTGTAAGGTTGCTTGGCAGAGAGCAAGAATGGTCACTTATTCCAGGTGATAATAATAGAGATGGAGAAAAGATGTCAGATTTCAGGATACATAATCCCACTGATCATATTTCAGTGTAATTGTTGGTTGTCCTGTCTCTCTCCGTCTGGACCACAAACCCTAACTCTTCATGTCCACATCCGGATACCCACAGCGGGCTGGCCACCCAGCAGGCACCCACTGCATGTTGGCTGCATGAATGTTGTAGATAGACCACCCGTGGAGGAAGTGGCAGGTTACAGATAAAGCAACCAGGGCGCCTGGCCATGGATGCTGTGAGCTTCTGTTCTTGTCAGCCTGGCTCATTCACAGCCTGCTCCCTAGAATAATGCCTTTAGTCCTGTTCCCTTTCACTAGCAGGGATTACAAGCTTGTAAATAATGTTTTCCTTTTACAATGTGAACAGAAAGAAGAGCCAGCAGTGTCAAAACTCTGTGAGCAAATATTTTATTTTTCCCCCTTTGCAAATGAACAGGGTTTATCAATATCGGTGCATCTGGGAGGAGCAAGCATTGTCAGGCAGCCAGCAGAAGAGAGACTCGCTGTGGCGATCCATTATGTTTGCCCCGAACTAGGCTTGTTGCGGCTCTGTTATTAAAGTTGGGTTTTTCTTAATTATTAACAGTTAAAAATAGGAAAATGGATTTCAAGGGAAAAAAGTCACAGGCAACAAGAGTCCAATTCTAAATGTGTGTGTGTGTAAAACAGAATGTGCCGAACGTGAATAGGCACTTACAATGTGACTAGAATTGGCTCTGTCATGTGTCAGCCTAATAGCCTAAACCCTGGTTCGATACAATGAACTTGGGAAGGTTTGCTTAATGAAAGAACTGACGTTTTCTGTGCAGTGGCTGCATTCATCAGCCTGCATCCTGTTCATTACACTACAAAGGGCTGCCAATGGGAATTGGTAGGGTCATCTATTAGGTAAACGTGATGGGGACAAAAGATAGCAGAGGCCTTGTGGAATTTTCGGAGGTGGTCTGGGTCATTGCAGGAGGGAACCCTGGTTAGGAGCGGCATGTTAGGAGTTGGTAAAGGGGCTTCTGGAGTGTGGGTGACTTCTGGCTGTGCCCCACCTGATGCTAGGAGTCCTAGAGAAGTTTTCACTTATCCTCGACACCTCCTTACCCATCGTGGAGTCCGTATGGGGCTCGCAGTGCATGGGTTTCTCTCCCTGTTGAGGCGCATTCATGGTATGACTGTACTTCCCTGCCACTCGACTTGCTTTGGCCAATGGAATCTGGGTGCAGTGATGGGTGTCTCTCTGAGGTGGAACCTTTCAGAGCCTACTAGGTGCTGTGCCATACTCTCTACCATGCTGACTGGCAATATTGCAGGTGCCAGCTGCCCCGTCACTGGAGCCCTGGAGGAAAGACAAGACAAGAGCCCCACTGGCCCAAGATAGACATAAAGAAAGAAACTGTGGTGTGTAGTGGCTTTAAGGCACTGAGATTGGCGGGGGGTGCTTGTTAGAGTCACCCCCAGGCCCATCCTGAGGGCTTATACCCATCATTAGGCAGAGAGGGGTCCTGGTTTGACAGTCAGGGCAACCAAGTCTCAGAACAACGGGTCACTTCATAACATGCTGTCTATTTTGCAAGGTTGGACTATTGTAATTTGCCTTTTTAAAAAATCATTTTTGAGACCAGTATATGCCAGTGAATTTCAATTAGCCTCTAGAGCCATTTGATGGGGTACCCATTTGAGAACTTAAGCAGATTCCTTCAGCAGTGAGTGGGGCCTGGAGTCATTGGAAATTGCAGACCAAACAAGATCTGCTGATTGGCAGGGTCATCTTGGGAAGGACCATTGTGGAGTAAAGAGCAAGCCCATTAATTCAGGGGGGATTTACATCAGTTCTATCTTCCTTTTACCTAATGGGACTGTTTGGTTGTGTTCTTTCCTGGAGAGATTAGTGATTGAAAGGAGGAGATTTAGAAAGGAGAGATAAAAGTTTGCATTTAATTCTTGTGACATTCAGCCTCCTAAGAGGGCTTCCTGAGGAGGCGCCATAGTAAATTCAGACTTAAGCCAGAGGACAGCATCTCTGAAGGCAGGATTGAAGTTCAGGTGGTGATATTTCCATAACGAAGAGGCTTTAAAGGGTTGCAGGGGAGTTGCGTTGTCTTTATATTATCTCTAACCCTAAAACCCAACCCTGGCTGAAGTAAGAGTCCTTTACATAATTATCATGGGGGTCTCTAATAGGGAATCTTTGCGCATTTGTTGTTTTGAATTCACTCAAGTCTGGAATGGTAGTTTTCTGTCTTCCTCCTCTCCAGCACTCCTCGCCATCTTCCTTCCCTGAGTAGGAACTGTGCTGTTGGGGCTTTGTCTTTCAAAAACGTCCTCACAAGGTCATTGCAGGTGTTAAATGAACCTTCGTATTGAGGCAGTCAGGACAGTGCCCAGGGAACAGTCTATAAACGCCACCTAGGCGAGTGGAGAGAAGCCGAGAGTCCTGGCTGTCCAGCAGGTCAAGGTCTGAATCGTGCCTCTGCCACGCGCTAACTGTGCAGCCTTGATCCTGTTATGCAACCTCTCCAGGCCTCAGTTTCCCTTTCCATACAATGGGGGCAAAAGTCACATCTTAACACCTTCTTCAGCAGGTGATTGTAAGAAGTAGGTGAGCTCATGCCAGCCCCTGCCCCTGAGGAAAACTTCAATAAATATCATTTTCTGTTTGAAACTGTATACCGATGGGGGCAGGGGTGGGGGCATGGTCTTTGCCCTGAAATCCCCCAGTAGCCATTGGAGAGTGGATCAGTCAGCACCCTCTTAGCTGCCAGCTCTAGAAAGTTCTGTCTGGGCAGATCTGAAACAAGGAAGCAATGTGCGATCTCCCAGCAGGAGCCCTGGCTGGGGAAGCTCCTGGAGGGGTAGGCCTGGAGGCTGCGCTGCAGACTGCACGGCCGCTCCCTCAGCAGGTCTGCTGGGGGCTGCTTGTGACGGACTCCGAAGTGGAGGAGGATGCGGACACCAGAGTCAGACAAAACCTGACTTTAATCTTAGATGTCAAATCTTAACATCTCTGTGACTGGGCGGGGTAAGTCAGTTCACCTCCCTGTGCCTCCGTGTCCTCATCTATAAAACGAACGAGGTGCTAGCGCCGATTTCCTGGCATGGTGAGGCGGCATAGTGAAGGAGGCTTATGTTCAGAGCACAGCACCGCACCCAGCCCAGAGACTCTCAGCAAACACTCCTCAGGCATCATGGGCGTAGGCCATTTACTCAGTGTCGCTCATCTGGTGGCTGTCAGGGCAGGTGCTCAAACTGCAGGTGGCACATCCCCCCAGTGGGTTTCCAGCGCCACGGCTCTACAGCCTCTGTTGTGGGAAGTGGTACAAAAGGGTCCGCTCTCATATTTTGTTAAAAATGTGTTCACAAAGACAATAGCTTTAAGTACCTACACAAATGCTTAATACCAACATAAGCTGCCGTGAAAATAATTCAGTTCATCCCACTCTACTTAGGAAACCCCTTGCATATACATTCTCTCAGTCTGTTCAATGGGATAGAGAAACGCTGCTTTATGTTTGCTAGCAGCTTCCCTGCGAAGCCACGGATGAACTTTCCTACAAACTTTGACATGTAAATTTTAGTTGTCTGCACCTAATAGTAGACTGTCTTTTTAGAAGCAGAGCTATATGGCTCTTTTAACCCATTTTTGAACTTGGATAGGTTGACATTGTCATTTAATGGATTATCTCAACATGAATGTACCTTTCTAGGTCCTATTTTTTGTGGAAAATTTAAAGTTGCAATGATGAAAATAGCAGGATACTGATCAGAATACCCATTACTATTGTTCTAATGAACTCACTGAGCAATCTCCCTTAGTTTCCCAGTATCTTTCTCTCACTTCAGATTGAGCCTCGGTTGTGTATCCTATCAGGCCTCAGTAACTGGGCTCCTCCCTGCTCCGCCAAGTGGGTTCCTCCTTGGTGCCTAGGACGTGCACTTGGATTCTATCACACTGCACTCTGCTTTGCCCTCAGCCAAAGCTCCTCCTGAACACATTAGCCATCAAAACCACCACTTAATCCTCATACCCCTCGACATATCTTTCCCCCTGTATTAGTCTTGACTCCCCCTGGCTATTCTGTAAAAACTTCTAGGGCAAGGATCATGAGATAAAATGTCGTTAGGCAAACAAGAACAATATCAAGGTTTCATCCATTCATTTGTTCACCATCCATCACCATTCAACTACCATTTACTCTATTCTTACCTCGAGCTAAGCACTGGGGGCTCAAGAATGAGTTAGGACCCTGCAGTATACTTAATGCAAGGTATATGAGCAAGCCATTTGAACATGCAATGTAAGGGCAGTGGCAGAGAGACTCAGGAGAGAGAAAGAGTGGTTATCTTTGCCAAGTGTGGGTGAAGGTGTAGGGGCCCGAGGAGGAGACAGTTTGGTGGAGGAAGCTTTACCACTGAGAAGGCTGGGCATTGGTTGGGCCTGGGAATCTGAATGAATGTTGGTAGGTGGCCCACTCTGGGGAATGCGCAGTGAGTGAATAAAGGAAGGAAGTGTGTTCTGAGCAGAGGGAACGGGGGTGAGGCAGAGCAGACACAGCCATCTTCAGAACATGCCTGAGTCTCCCTGCTGAGGCGGACACATGATGGTCACTTGATAAACTCCCCGATGGGTCATAGAGATAACAGAGTTAGGGCTTGTGCAGGAAAGGGGGACCTCTCTATGTGTTTTGTATAGGAAGGGATTTAATAAGGGTGATTGGGTGCTTACGAAATTGTTGGGAGAGCTAAGGAGTGGCTGCAAGGTTGGTCTTCTCCAGAAATGGCTTCCTGAGCAATAATGAAGAGACCTTGCAGGGAGCTTCTACCACGGAAGCCACAACGGGAGCCAAGCCAGAGCCACCTCCACTGCCGCGGGCCCTTCTCCTCCGCTGGGACAGTAACACAGGAACCTCATTCGCAGGAGCCCTCGCTTGCTGGGAAGAAAAGCCCCAAGGAAGCTGGAATATGGCCCTCCCCTCACTTCTGCTTTACCTGGCTCACGTGACACCTTGGCAACCCTGATTTGTGCCCAGAATGTAGCTGTAAGGGACTCCTGGAAATGTAGTTTTTGACTTTCTGGCTTCTCCAACTAGAATAGTGGAATCCAGGGGACAAAATAGTGTTGCCCCCCAGGGGACATTTTATGATGCCTGAGGCATTTATGGTTCTCACAGTAGGGAATAGAGATGCTACTGGAGCCCAGCGGGCCACTGCCAGGGATGCTGCTCAGTGTCCTTCAACACATGGGACAGCCCCCGTCACAGAGAGTAATCCAGCCCTAAATGGCAAAGAGCCAAGGTCAAGAGCTCTGACCTAACAAGAGGGTGAAAAGGGGCCATAGGATTCCATCTAAAATATCTAACAGAAGTATGTTTTTTGTTTCCATTTGGAAAGTATTAGAATTTTTTCTTGTCTGAGCTGAAAACCAGATATCATTTACTGCATAGTTGGTTTTAATTCCTTCTGTAATGTTTCTGCTTGAAATGTGCATTCAGACACTTCGGGCACCTTTGATGGTACCCCTTTTTATTATTTCACTGGCCCAGGAGGCTTCTTTATTCAAGATAATCTCTAATAAGCCCTGATGGTGTGACTCAGTAGATTGAGTGCCGGCCTGCGAATCAAGGGGTCGCCGGTTTGATTCTCATTCAGGACACATGTCTGGGTTGCAGGCCAGGTCCCCAGTAGGGGGCCCACGAGAGGCAACCACACATTGATGATTCTCTCCCTCTCTTTCTCCCTTCCCTTCTCTCTTAGAATAAATAAATAAAATCTATTTTTTAAAAAATAATCTCTAATAAGATTTTATTTAAGGAGAAGGAAAAATAAAGTTTCTCTCCCTGTTACATTTCTTTCCTATGTGCACATCCCTTTTTCATCACCAAAGCTTTATTATTGGAACAGATCCTCTGGAAATGGTTGCCTTTTCTCCCCTCATCCTTTCCCACCAATAATATAGAGCTGTTATTTGGCTTGTTTTTCTTTTCTCTCCAGAGGAAGGAAAGGGGAATTAGTGGTGGCCAAGAATTTAAAATTCCTGCTCCCGGTTGCCTCCGGAGGCTGAGGTCCGGGCTGCTCTGCACTGGTGGGCCACAGTGGAGCTCCCTAGCTCCCTGGTTCTCTTCCACCAGTGGGCCCGAGTCTAACCGCAGCCAGGCCCCTTGGGGCTCAGGAAGGTTGGGAAAGCTCATGAAGGCTGGCAAACCGCTCGTTTCCCCGGGTTATACTCTTCGGTATTTTTTTTGTGCATCTGCCTCTTTTGACTTTTTCAACCTCCCCCGCGATGCTAATTTATCCTTAAAGCATGCAGGATGGTCATGGCGGTCATCCTCATGGCACATGCTTTGTCTGTGCTCTGCCTTATGGGAACTGTTAGATGTGACCTCTGAGAAACTCACGGGACAGTCAGAGGCCAGGGACCAGGACTCGTGCCTCCCTCTCAGTGTGGAGGATAGCGTGATGTTAGGTGAGACGCTTCAGGGTCCAAAAGACCACGACTGGATTCCCAAGGGATGCTGCACTCTGTTCAATAGTGTTTACCCTCCTGCAAGTTCATAGCTGTCTGAGATCTCAGAGTGCAACTCTATTTGCAAAAAGGGTCTCTACAGCTGTAACGAAGGTCAGGATCAAAATGAGGTCAAAGGGTGGCCCCTGAATGCGATGAGTGTCTCTATGAGAGGCAGAAATAGACACACGTGAGATGGTGATGTGAAGACAGAGGCAGGGGTTGGAGAGGTGTGACTACGAGCCAAGGAGTGCCAAGGGTGGCCGGCCACCAGCAGAAGCTGGGAGAGAGGGACGACACTGTTTTGTCTGCAGGGTCCCCAGGAGGCACCAACCCTGCGGACACCTTGACTCAGACCTCTGGCCTCCTGGACTCAGAGAGAATGAATTTCCACTGGTTTCAGCCACCTAGTTTGCAACCCTAGGAAGCAAACACAGAGTTTCAGTGGTTTCTTTTTTTTAATGCAACTCTATGAGGTGGGTGTCGGTATTATTCTCACACGCCGGCCTCTTCTAGATTGTGGGATAATCTGGTCAGTCGCTGATGCTCTCAAACCCCTGGTTTCCTCATCCATAAATGGAGATGTCCCGTCTCATTTAGAGGTGGTTTTAAGACTTAAATGAGACAACATGTGTAAGGCACTTGGCACGAAGCCTGATTCACCGCGACCAATAAATAACTGCCCTTATTATTGTTGCTCTTATTTAGAATGGAAATTTATTTAAGAATGCACAGTCAATATTCAATTACCCTCACTAATAAAAGGGAATACAGGTATGGACTGCAAAGTAGAAAATGCATGAAAAGACGGCTTTCAATTTTAAAAAGTGGTGAGACAAACACACGTAGGCACTAGGTAGGCTTTTGGCCGCCCAGCTTCATTCCTTCTCTGCTCACCCTGCGATGCTTCAGTGGGGGCAGTGAAAGAAATAGGATCCCTGACAGTCTGCAAGGAAACTAATTCAATTTTGGGTAGTTAAGAGTTAAGTATCAATTTGAGCTGCGGGATCCTGACTGTGTCATTTGATTTCAAAATCCCCCTTTAGTAAAAGTTTAGAACACCAGTAGGGCAGCAAATATGTTTGAATGATTTTATTCAAATGTCTGATTTAATTGAATGTTTAACCAGAAGACAAGCCACAAAGAATTTTTCAGGGAGCTTCGGAATTTCTTTTTCTGCCCTCCTCCCTTCATGTTCAAGGTGATAACCGCAGACCAAAATCTTCCCAAACACATGCAAATGCAAGTAGGGGCATTTATCATAAAAATACAACTAGGAAGGCTCGCATGCCTGTTAACCTTGCCTTCTACAGCAAAGGTGCCGATCCGAACAGTTACGTATTGGAGAGAACACAGACTGGTGGGCTACAGTTTGGCGATTCCGACTAACACTGGGATGTGTGTGCAGTCCTTATGTTCAGACCTCTGTGATTACGCAGGTGTGTGCTGGCGTTCTGATGGGTGTCCGGGTTATTAGAGCCACAGTAAGCAGTGTAGCATGGCAAGAGAGACCGCCGTGTCCCAAACTACACCTAAATTGTCCGTAATTGGTTCATTCTACCTCACGTAACCAGATTTTGTCACTTGCGAGCAGAACAGCTGAAAAGATACTTAAACTAAAATGATGAGATGAAATTTTAAAAACAAGGAGGACTAAAAAGATTCTCAGAAGACCGTCACTGGCCCAGAGCCCCCCATTTCAGGGTCTAGCATTTGTACCGATTATGGCCTGACAGCTCTTGAGTTTCCAATGATAACAGCCATCTGACTTGATCGGAGTTCAATGGATTTTCACTAAAATAGAATCATCGCCCTGGTGATGGATAGAAAAAGTAAAGCAATACATCCTGATAAATGCTCTGCCTGCCTCCTCCCTCTCCCCAGCGGTGACCTTGTGCAATCCATAAGAGAGCCAGGCACAGCCCTGGTCGCCGCCGCAGCGCATCAGGACTCGGACATTTAAGTGGCTTTGAAACCCATCGATGGGGTGAGGGGGGAATGGCCTGAGAAAGCAATGGATCACGCTTAGAGGGCTCCGAGGGAAATAGGGTACGCTGAAGGTCAACGTGCAGACCTGTCTCGAAGGAACAGCTCAAACCCTCATTCATATTCACGGGAGGCTATGGCCCTGTGAGGCGAGATCAGTCGACAAGCACAATAAAACAGGAATTTTCAGAGCATATCATTTCTTCTCGGGAGCAAAAGGCACCAGAGAATGGTGCCGAATAAGCGCTTAGCGCGAGAGGGTGCCTTGTGCCCAGTCTCTCCTGAATAGCAAGGAACAGGCTGTACGCAGAATCTCTTAGCCTCTATAACATGAGGTTTGTTCTCCAAGTTTCCCAACCCAGTTAGCTCAGCCAACCGTGAATATTTTGAGCACCATCGGTCATCTGTAAAGACACCAACGCCATAACACGAGAAGAAACCCAACTAAAACAGGGTGTCCAGGAAGCGCCTGGAGCAGCTGCGTCCCCGAACGCCATGTGCTTGGTTGGGAAAAGAAGCTTGTGGGCAGTTGAAGGGGGAAGAAGTTAGACATTGGCAGTCGCCCATTAGTGTTGGTTACAACTTGCTAAAAGAAAATATTAAAATAAAAATTAGCTCATAAATTTGGAGCCACCGTTACCAAGCCTAAAGTGCAAATTGCCAAACAAGTCAAGAGACTCATTAGCATTTTATGTAAATCAGTTATTACTGTTCTCCACTTCCTTAATTATCCATGTTATTTCAATACAACCCTTTCTTTGATGTCCCAATTCTATATTTAAATAGTGCAAGATTTCTATCGTATCCTCCCGCAGAGGTTTGTGCCATGCAAAAAACATGCCAAGAGCAGCTATTTTAGAGACTACAGGGAAATGTTTAATTGGTTCATCCCATTTGAGTTATGAGGGCGTATTACTGAGCACATAAAATCAGAAACATGGAAAGTACTAGCTCGGAGAAGTTTACTAAAACCTGCGAGAGACCGGTTGAAATTTTTGCCCCCAAGACTTTTTGGATTCTCGGTGGGAGCTGATTCAAAGGGAAATTTTGCAAACTTCATTGAATTTTGCTAAACGATTGATTTATAATTGAAATATTTGGAAGTAAAACCCAACAGCCCTCTTTCCTTGGGCGCAGAGAGTCATTCTTCAGGATGGATGAAGAAAACACAAAGAGAGGAGAAACGCGGGCGGGTGTGAGAGGAGGGAAGCCTTTCCTGTTCATCATACATTTTGAAGGACAAGTTTGCTGACGTCTTATTCTCAAGTTGTGCAACATTGAAGAAAATCTCACAAATTGCAGATATCAGTGTCCTTTCTCCAATAAACGAACTTTTTAAATAACAGTGCGGCCACGGGGAACTTAATAGACACTCTTTTTATCTTTTAAGCAGTAACTGGATTCCCTCCTCCTTGTCACCTGCCTTTATGTGACTGCCTCCTGCCCTTTGTTTTTAAATACTTTAATTTAAAAAAGTGAATAAAGGGAGAACCTTTGAATGTGATTTATAACTGAAAATAGACTGAAATGAATGGAGACTTACTCTTCTCATATATTTTTGAACAGTCACTATGTGTGACTTTTTTCTTTTTCTGGAAGAAAGAGCAGGTCTGGGGGATAGCCAGGATGATAGTGCAGGGTCTGGTCACAGAGAGACCTAGATGCAAGACCAAGCTGTGTGGCCTCATGCAAGTCATCTACCAGGGCCTCCCTCGTGGCTAACAGTGCTTACCTTGAAGAGTTGTCATGAAGATTGACATATATATGCATATATATGTGTGTGTGTGTATGGTGTGTATAGCATTTAATGTTTAGTAGATGCTCAATAATTAGCAAATTTGAGCTTCTATTCTTGGCCAGGCCCTGTGCCGAATGTTTACATAGGGGACCACACCGAATCCTCAAAACACTCGTGAAAATGAGCACGACTGCTGCTATGGAACAGATGAGGACAGCAGGGTCTCTGAGGCTGAGGTTAGTGATTTGCCCAAGGTCTCGCAGAATCAGTTGTAGGTCTGTGGTTTTAATCCAGAAGTTCTGTAAGGTAGAGCGATCATTTTGACAAAAACCATTCAATGTAGTAAGCTTAATGTTGTGGGAAAAACCAGCATTTTTGTATCCTTTTTCTATCTACTTGAATAAATAATATTTTCAGAAAACTTACCTCTGCAGAATACTTTAAATATTTAAGTTGACTTATTGGTAACTAGTACTCTCAGGGGGCTTGCCACGGTGCAGGCACTGTCCTAAGCACTCACAACTAGTAAGTTGTATAACCACTTAGAAGTATTAATTTTGAGAGCGAGCCTGGGGCAGGTGTGTGGGAGGGCTCCACAATGCTGGGAGACTGGACCACTCTAGTGCTTATGATCTCCCGAGTGCCCGGGCACTAGCCCACTTATTTTTTTAAGTAAATTACATTTTTAAAACATGATTTTTCTGATCATACATAGGTATACTCATTATAGAAAATTTGGAAAATGTAAGAAATTTTAAGAAAAAAATGTAAAAAGCCTTATTAACACCAGTCCAAAACTTTAGTGGAGAGAGAAACACGCATGATCTCGTACAAGGAATATTTTCCAGCTGCGTCTTCACTTCGCTTGATGTAACAGTCTGAGAGTAACTCAGAAGTTACTGCTCTAAAATCACAACAAGGGCAATAACTGGACAGAGAACCCGCCAGGGATTCAAGTTCCTGAGTTCTGTGTCTTCTTTATATGACTTGCTGTCTGGTCTGCACAAATACAAAGCTAACACCAAACATGTTGTCAAGTGGGCGCTTTCCTATGCAGTCTGAAACAAAATGCAAAAGATTGACATGCCACCATCTCCAAAAGATGCCAGTCTCAGTCCCTTGCCCCTCCGCCACTGCCCCCTGTTTAAATATTGGTATCTGGGCCTTGGAGGATTATCAGCCTTCGGTATTTACTATATTTTACCCTGGGACTTCCTGTTGCAGAAATCCAATTGCTTATCTGAAAAGCTTCTGTTCCCCCAGAGACTAGGGGGGTTCCATCACCAGGAAAGCACATTGTTCCAACTCTGAAAGTCCACAGTCTAAAATCATCATCATGTTTTTTCATCAGAATGAAATATCGGGCGCTCTGCTCAGTGCAAGGTTTTATTAATGATGTGCTGTCAGGGGCTGGATGTTCTGCATATTTGCATATTAAACAGCTGAGTGAAGAAACATTCCTTTTATTGCTGCAGGGAATAAATCAGTTTAAAGCAAGTTCTCATCATTTATACTCCTTTCAGCTAAGTCTTCTTTTATTGAAATAAATTGTTGAAGTGCTTTGCTCATTCTTTGAATACTGATGAAATTTACCTTGATAGGACCTCAGGAAAAATAATATTTTCTTAAAGGTGCAGTATTGTTCCATTTTTGAGTATTACTTTAATACATTATTGATAACATAATTTAGAAATATCAAGTGAAAGAGGAAGAAAAACAGTTTTGAATAAAGATGATGTTTCCTCTGGATGATTTTGCCAAATGCATCTTTATTGGTAATAAAAGAAAAAGCCAATAAGCAAAAAAAAAACCTATTTTTTAAAATGAATGATCAACTATTTTTGCATTCAGATCCCAGTGGGCAGCATATTTCACCCACACACAAGGACACAATGTTTACGAGACCCCAAAGCTCACTATCCCCGGGGTGGGCACACTAAAGGTCCCAAGAAATCTGGCTATTTTCAAATATCAATTTACCTAGCCTCCGGGTAGGAGGACCTGGAGTTCCTATCTATCCGTTGCCTACTGTCCATGCCAGAGGTTGCACAGCTCTGTTCAGGCCAACTATGTCCTGACACATTTTTTAAAAAATTATGAGCCCACATGAAGTTTTTGAAAACTTAATGGCTTGTCAACATTTTAAAATTGGGAAATTTCACATAAAAAATCCAGATTTCCAGCCTTTCTCAAAAAGGCAAGCAATCCTAATCCTGTTCCATCATCTGTTGCTGAGTAACAATAAGCAGTCCACTAGTTGGAGGAGGGCTTCTTGGATTGCCTCAGTCTCCACCAGTCCCTATTGTCTTATGTCTGGCCTTACCCCTTTGTGGTGCCTGCCTGAGGCCTGCAGGCATTTATTTTTTCTATCCCTGGCCTGTACCTTTTTTCTTAGTGGTGAACTCAGTTATACAAAGTGCTTGGGCAGTGCCTGACACGTCCTAAGCTTGGATCCAGTAAGTATTAGCTGGTATTGGTATAGATGAAAACATGTAAACCAAGGTTTATCAGTAAAATAAATGTTTTATTTCCTTTATGATGGTCTTCTGAGTATGGAACCAAGCAGCGTTTCTTCAGCTTACAACTTCCTGTTTTCCAAATTAATTTTATATCTAAAAAGTAGCCCTCTCAGCATCTTCAAATCTTTTTCTCAAATATCCCCTATCAGGGGTGCCTTCCTTGGCCATGGCATTTGCAATGGCAAATTTCGTCCTGACCTTTGCTCTCCCTGAATCTGCTCTGCTTTACTTTCTCTTTTGCAGCATATATTGCCACCTGAGGGCCACTTTCTCTTTTCCACACGTTCGTTGAGTAGCTGTCTCATTCCCCTGCCTCACTGGAAGGTAAAGGTCATGAAGCCTCAGGGTTTCACGTGTGTTGGTGCCTACTGTGTTGTGAATACCAATACGCATGCCTGCCACCTAGTAGGTTCAGTAGGTGCTTAAAAATGTTAATTGAGTAAATGAATAGGTAATTGGTGGGGTGGGTGGGTTTGCTTATTATGCACTGGCCTCAATCTTTACAGAAGTTCAATTCAACAAATAATCATTTGAACACCCATGTGTGAGGGGCCGCATACCTGCTGGTTGCAACACGGAAGGAAAAGAAGCCACAGCCATGGCAATGGTCTACACCAAAAATGTGATAATTGTGTGAAGAACTACAATGTACATCCTTGACTGAGGGATAGAAAGGAGGGGCGGTAGGAACCCACCTTTCTCCAGACCCTCCTTCAGGCCAGGCACAAGGTCAAGTGCTCAGAGCAGCCCCACAGAGGGCTAATGCACTTCCCCTTTTACCGCAGAGATAACGGGCTCAGAGAGGGTGAGCCACGTCCCCAGGGTAGCAACGCAGGTGTGTTGGCAACAGGCTGGCATGCAAGTTGGTCCAGCCTGGCTCTAGACCCTTTCCCCACAGTCAGAAGATGGGAGAGCAGAAATGGAGGCATCGGCGTGGTCGGCATAGGAGTTGGGGGAGACCATGTCCTCACTGGCCTGCTTTGTGTAGGGAGATGGAGGCTACTCAAAGGTCCCTGAGATCCCAGAACCCATTTCTCGTCCTGGCGATGCTGAGGTGGGGTAGAAAGGAGAGGCAGTGCTTCAACGAACATGCATTAAAGAGTGAATATAATATCAGCATAGGCTTTATTTTTATTTTAACCTTGAAAGAAACAGTAAAAAGCTCCTATTCCTGTTTCTCTGCCAGGAGTAGTATTGTTTCCATATAAATCATTTGTGACAGAAGCTCCTTATTTTTAAGTGGAAAGTGCACATTTAATAACAGGAGAATAATGTCCAAACATCCTCTCATCGATGGCTGCCAAGAGAATGCCAGCACTGGTTGTTGCCTCGAGAATGAGACACTCAGGTGCTTCAGGGGCCATGAGGCCATTGCCATGGCCGTTGCTTAGACAGAGCTCTGAGCAATGGCTGCCCCAGGCCTACTGGACCAAGAGCAGCTGAGTGCTTGGGTGCCTTGTAAACCTGGAGTCAGAGTAGACCTGGTTAGGATCCCAGCCCCACAACGAACTGGCTGCGACTGACTAACTGTGACTTGGAGCCTGTTATTTTGCCTCTATAAGCCTTGGTTTTCTCATCTGTAAAATGGGCCTATGTTATCCTCTACCCTCATAGACTTAGAGTGACATTTAAATAAGAGGCATCTAGCTCTGAGATGTCTAATATATAAGGCAGCCATTGGCCACATGGGACTATGTAATTTAAATAAATTAAAATATAAATAAAATTAAAAATTCATTCATACATTTCAAGTGCTCAACAGCCACAAGTGGCTAATGGCTACCACACTGGAGAAGATGGGGAACACTTCCATCCCCACAGAAAACTCTGTTGGATGGTGTTAGTCCAGAGCTCTTAGCTCAGAGCCTAGTGCGCAGTACGCTGCATTGGTTCTTAATTTTCTTTTTCATGTACAAGGAAATAAAAGGAGGCATCCTACAATCCATAGATTAATCAGAGCCCTTGTGATCATGACTTTAATAAAGTGGGATTAGCACCACCCAGGAGTCCCTCCTGTACATAAAAGGAAGGAAGCACCGTTTGCATACACAGGACTCTGCCCATTAACAGAGTCTCTGGGGACAGACCAGGGTTTGAGGGCTCTGGATCCTGATCTCAGGGGACTCCCATATTACAGGTGTTAATCTGATTAGCCCAAGCTTGGCTCCTCGTTAATTACTGAGGTAGCTAGGACCTTTTCCAGTGCTCAGCACAAACCTTTTCCTGTTGACTCTGCCGCTTACTAGTTATTTGGCCCTGGAAAGTTACTAAGTCAGTGCTTCTTTTCTTAAAGGTTGGTTGGCCTGAGAATGCCCAGGAGGGCTTGTTAAAACAGTCCCTGGGTCCCACCCCGAGAGCCTCCAATGCCGTAGGGTGCTGGTGCTTCCAGCCCTCGGACCATACTTGGATCTCCCTTTTTTTAAGCTCAGTTTTCTTTTTCTTTTGTAAAGAGGTGCTCTTCAAGCCCATAATGGTTGTGAGAATTGAGAAATTTATGTAAAGCCCACAGCCAGTGGCCTTATGGCGATACAGCAAAAGGGATCTGTTGTTACTATTATAATACTTTTTTCTAATTACTTTTTTTTACATCTACAAATCAGGATTTGCTAGAATCCCTTGATATTTGAAAACTGAGCCCGTGCACTATGCCACTCTTGTGTCCTGAAATAACTGTCTTTAAACCACTAAAGACACTTTCAACTCAAAGTCACTCTGGACCAGCAGGGTGGCTGTACCTTTGTGTGCAGTCAGTGTCACTCCCTAATCAAGTGCTTCTCTGTCTCAGGGTGGTTCGGGACCCAAATCACCTTCACCATTCACTCCCCCATGGCCTGCGAGGATGGATGGCACCTTCATGCACTCGCCCGCTGCTAAGAGTGTGCTTGGTACCTTTTTGTACTGAGTGGGCATTTTGGAAGCACATACTTTTGTGAACGAACATCAGCAACAAGAGGGAGATAAATCTTGTCTGAGTGGAGGATGCTATAAGGATGACATTCCTGTTTTAGGGTTAGAAATTTCAACAGCTGAATTTCTAGGCTGCCCCAACAGATTCAGCTTTGGTGGGATAAAAAGGCTAAATCATCCAAAACCTGGGATTCCAGTCCAGATGCCATATTCCGTTGTTCCATCCCCGAAACACTTCCATGTTCTGTTTCCAATTTCCAAAATGGAAGGTAAGGAGAAACCCTGAGTGTTCCTTACTCTTGTCTCCATTACCTTTTCCTGAGCCATGATCTTCAAGGACTTGAGTGAGTTTTGATATTAAACATCAGATGATAGTGGTTTTTGATCATGATGTCTCATTCAGATTTTCTGAGTGTCTTAATAAGGCCTCGGTTGTCACAAGGAACAGAGTCTTACTCATATCACCTCTTCTGAAGTAAAGGTTTATTGTGAGAGACAATGACAAGCTGGGAATGAGGCAGTGTCGGGTCCCTGTCCTCTGTGACTTCCTTCTGCACAGTCGCCATGTTCCCTCCTTCTGACTGCCTTCTTCTGCCACTGCTAGACTCACCTCTCCTTCGTCACAGTTTTGGTGCATCCACTCTTCTTTCTGCTCGTGACAGCAGCTAAACCCCACCTCGTGGCTCCCGTCCATCCACTGTCCCTGCTTCAGCTCGCTTACAGTCTGTTCCCCAATTCCCAGTGTAAGAATGCTCTGATATGAGTCATCCTTTCCACTGGTAAATTGCAAACCAAACTTTTGTATTGACTGCCCTGGCTCAGGTATAATCTGCCCCATGGTCTATTCAGTTGTGCTCAGAGTAGGGAAGGGAGCAGTGTCGGGTGGTATAAAACATGCCCACCTGGGCAGGAGGGCCCATGGACCACGGCAGTTTTCCTTACAAGCGCAAACAAGTAAGCAGGCCTGACTGGTCCAGTGTCCCCAGGTTACTCCATTTAAGGGCAATTGAATTGGAATGGCAGCTGAGCATGTTGAGTCAGATCTAGCCCAGGATTCCTCCCCTCCCCACCCCACCCCACCCTTTTGCAGTTGCCTCAGATTTATTATGGACCTTAATTTGGTGCAAGCATGCCTGCTGGCGCAGGCTGCTCCTTACAGCTGCAAGGTCCCGAGGGGTGGAGGAGCCACGTGGAGTCTCTCAGAACCTCCCTTTCTCTCCTCCCTTCCTGCTGAAGATTGAGAAGGGCCCTGGCCAAGTGGCTGACTTTGGGCTGAGGGGCAGCCGGTATCTCTCTCCAAGTTCATCTCACTTTCACTCAGTTGGAACTGTAATTATAATGGGCCACATTACACTGAACCGCAGAAATGGCACAGTCATCACTAAATGGGCTTCTCTTTGTTCCCATCTATGTTTCAATGAGGCATCACTTCTTCAGAAAGAGGGAGCCAGGAAATAAACTGATAATTCACTCCTCTTACAGTGGGAGCATGGAAAAACTCACTAGCATGTACTAGAAACCTGGGAACATGAGCATTATAGTTTTACACGAAGGTCTGTGCAGAGGACATCACGAGTTTCATTTGGGACCATCTCCACTTTGATTTTTATTCTGGGATGTCCTCTACCTACAGTCCTTACAGGGTACTTTTTACTCTTTGATGTCCATTGTAACCTGGTCCAGCCCCTGAGATATTGCTGTTGGTCCTATAGAGTCTCCACTTCTCACTACAGCAAGATGACTAGTCAGAGTTTCCACTCTGACCTTATGACCCTGGGAGGAATGGGAGAGACCTGAGAGGTCACCTTCTCTGTCCTCAGCCAGGGCAGGGTTGTTCCCAAACGGTGCAATCAAGTATTTGGTCCAGTCTCGTTTCACATAACTCGAGTGATGAGGCCCTGAGCCCTCCCTTGGGAGGCTATTCTGCAGCCTAATAACTCTCCCTGTGAGAATTTTTTTTGTATGTCTCTAATATTCAGACTGTGACATAATAAGGTTATAAAAAGCCGAGTCTGTTTAAGGTAGCTCTTCACCTAGAAATGATCTCATAAGAGTCACTTTTGTTAGGAATCTTCATCCAGCAAGGGAGTTAAGTGCAAGTAACGATGAGACCTAGGGACTACTTATCCTAAAATGTGAGAATGGCCCCCAAAATGAGACTTCATGCCGGAACGCAACTCCATCTACCAACAGTGCACCACGCAGTAACGGGCCTCTGTGTTATAGTGTGTCACACAGCACTGCATGTTTTACTTACGTGGTGTTCAACGCAAAAGCAGAGGGGCTCCTACTGAATGTTTAGCACTAAATTCATGGTGTCCCTCTTTGAAACTGCTCTGAAAATTGCCCCTCATCCCATTTTCGAGAGCTTGGCCTGTGCCTTTCTCGGTTTGGGGTCTCTCTGTGGTCTTGGTCGCACTTGGTGCTGGGAGGTTAATTGTTGCCGGAAAGAGATCCCCATGTGGGACTGAGAGAGGGAAAGAGGGGAATGAGAGAAAGGAAGAGAGACGAGGACCCCAGAGAAAGAGTAGGGAGAATATGAGAAATTGGGAATTAGAAAAAGAAGTAGAAATAAAAAGAAAGGAAGAAAATATGGGGGCGGGGCGGGGTGGGAAAAGGAAATGAGGTAAAGGAGAGGAAAACACACATCAATTTGGGATCGATGGACTGGGAAGAGACACTGATACCAGCCACAGAGAACGTTCCCTCAAAGTTTCACCACCTGGATCCTTCCTTTGCTGTAGGAATCTGATTCTCCAGGCCTGGTTCCTGGCATCAGCATGACCTGGGAATTTGTTAAAATGCAGCTCATCTTCCCCACCCCCAACATCCTCAATCAGAAAAGCTGGGGAGGGGACCCAGCAGCCTGGCTTTTCACAAGCCCTTCAGCGGAACCTGACACAAGTCCAGTTTGAGAGCCACAGCTGTAGGGCCTTCCTCTAGGAACCAGACTGTTCCAGGAATAACCTGGCTCCTGGAGGGCATTTCTATTTACAGGGGACTCTGCCCCTCCCCCTACTCCGTGCCTTCTGTAGCTCTCTGTCTAACAGAGGCCGATGTCGACCCACAGAGGAGTTACCTCTGGCGGGGGGACAGGTTTCATTTTGGAAATATAACCCGGAAGGCAAAGTCAGTTCCCCTTGACCACATACCGTGCCACGCTAAACGTACCAGGCCACGTGAAATGTACCACGCCACGTGTACCATCCGAGCAGCTCGGGCTGAGCCGGCAGGTCAGACGGAACTTCAGGGCATGCATCTCAGTTCCCTTACGCTTCCCCACTGACACGTCATGGCCGACAAGAGAGCAGGGATGGTTAAAGAGATTATTTTTGTCTTTATTTTATCATGTAAATCGCATTTTTCCAATGAGAGTTCTGATGATATAAAAGGTTGTTCATTGAATAACCACCCAAATTAGCACTGTTTCATTTCATTCACAGTGTTCTCTTGTCTTGGCTCAGGATAGAGCAGTAAATTCAAGTCACTTCAAGTAGATATTGGGAATATGAACCTAATATGTTCTTGATGCTCCTAGGGCATAATTACAATTTAAGCTCAAAGTGCTCATGTCAAATCACATTTTTTTTGGTTAAAGAGTTATATTTATCAAAAGAGGAGCATTGGAAACATAAAAGTCCTCCTCCTTCACTTTCAAGTGGGCTCTAGTTGTTTAAGGATTTGTTCTATTGCATGCTGATAAATATTTATCATGCTTAAGTGAACAATCATTTGGAGACAGATACCGCTTTATGATGCAGCTTCTCGGGGCGTCCTAATTGTGACTCTGCCTTGCCATTTTGTGTTTTATCGGAATATGCAGGCATATACTTTATGAGGTTGGGTAATGAAGAGAGAGAGACCCCAATAAATGTATTTGCTAAGAGTAATGGTTATCTATAGCTCAGCCACCCTCGGTTAGCAGAGCCTCCATTACACAATACAAGGCAAGCAGTTCATAGCTCAATTAGACCTAACTTGCTTCATTTTTAGGCATTATGTTATTCTAAATTAACACTATATTTCAAATTCTCCAGGTCTGACTATTAACCGGATTTTGGAACCTTCAGGGCTTATTATTTAGTAATCCCTGAAGCTCCCAAGTAGGCATTTTCAAATTCATGCATTAGAACAGATTAAAAATTAGCTAGAAAGGCATGTTAAATAACCCACTCCCTTTCTTTTGCTAATTGTGCTAGCAGAAGTAAAAAAAGAAAATGCAAGTGAGGTCAGATCTGGGATGGCACAAGTAAATTTGCTACCTGGCTTGCTGCTGATTGTTGCTGAAATAGGGGTTATTTAAATTAGAAAATAATTTTTGAAATCTCTGTAGCATGCCACAGAGCCACAATCCATGTACACCTATGAGGAATTCTTTTCTCTTTATGCTTTAAAGTTTTCTGCAATAAGAATGCATTCCCAATGTAAGCTGGGGAGGAGGGGGAGGACGGCGTAGGGGGTGGGGCAGGAGGCCTCACTACAGATAAAAGTGTAAGCCATGGGAATGTTTTGAAACTGGTGATTCATTAACCCATAGAAAACATTTCCGTGTTTCTTGTTGCAAATTGTTCATCCTTAGTTGTTAATCAGAAACAGAAACTTACCCGAAAACCTTAATTCACAACGATCATTCATAAGGAGTCCTTGTAGCAGTTGCTCTTTTTCTTTAATATTTTTTTAGAAAAGATTCTGACAAAGCCGACTTTTCTGGGTCTCCATGCACTGATTTCATTTCTTTCTATTTTTCCTTCTTCTATTGCGTATGAAATCACTATATTTAGAGAATAGAAGATTCTGCCTTCATTATATAAATTTTAAACTCTGTCTCTTCTGTCTTCCTGGGTGAGGCAAACTACCCCTCCTGGTCTCTTCCCTCCAAATATCCCTCCGTCTGGTCCACTGACCCTCCTCCAAGGCCAGTTTTCTCCCAGGGGATATGTGGCAACATCTGGAGGCATTTTTTGGTTGCCAGGATTCGGGCAAGTGGTGAGAGAGGAGGAATGCTATAGGCATCTAGTGAGTAGAGACCAGGGATGCTGCTCAGCATCCTACAATGCACAGCCCAGCCCCCTTCTCCCAAAGGATTATCTAGCCCCCAAATGGCAATAATGCCCCTATTGAGAAACCCTCTTTTAGTTACACCTAATTATTGGAAGGTCACCAACCTGTACTTTGCATGCTGTCGCTTGCCTAAAACATTCTTTGCTAATTCCTGCTCCTGCTTCCAGACACCCAAAGTACCATGTCTCTTTAAGAAACATTTGCTGAGTCCCACAGTGTCCTGTGGCAAAGTCTGCCCTCCCTTCTCCCCCAGACAAAAACTCTCCTTGAGCAAACTTTAGTCTGCTTCTCTGAGCCAGTTCTCAGTTAGGCCTTGACCTTGGCCCCATCCTTGCCAGGTCTGCGTAGCCCAACCTCAGCAAGAATCCTGCTAAGTCAGTTTAAAGAGAATCCCTCCACCCTTGATATCTGTTCACCCAGACCTGCCTTCAGCAAGAATCTTGTTTCATCATCGGTTTTAGCAAGAATCTCTCTATCCTTTATGTCTCCTCTTTGCAATTTTGCATCCAATGATGACTCCCCACCCCCCCAATTCTTGACTATAAGTCCCCGGTGGTCTGTATCATATTTAGAGTTGGGTCAGATCTCTCTCCCCTGTTGCTATGGTCTTGGCCCCTATGAAGACAGTCCTAACTAAAGTCTTCCTTACTCTTCTAACAAATGTCAGGATGATGCTTTCTACAAAACACCCCACCCACTGCACTGCCAACTCTTCACAGGTCAGGACCAGGTGTTGTCTAGGGCCAGGTATATAGTCACAGGGTAGTTACCTAAGAAGTGCTTGTTGAATGACAATCTGAAAGCATTTGGTGGAAACAGGACATGTGTCAGTTTAGTTAGTCATTGTCCCAAAGTCAAAAGGGCCCACCTTACTGGGTTCTTTGTCTTTTCCCCTCTATCTAGGCATTTTCTAGCCACAGCCTGCATGCAAGTATGAATAAACTTCTAGCATTAAGTGCCTGAATTATTTAAGCCCTGCCAGTGATTCTGTATGAACCATATAGTAGAATGTATTGCATATGCCTCCACTTCGGGAACACCAATCAGCCTACCGTGGATGGCTTGATGTTGTCTCCCAGCATTGCGTCAGTACTCGGGTATTTTCAAATATTGTATGTGGCTGACACCTTTGTGTTTGGGCTCCTGCAGGCATCACCCGTCCGTGAAGCCAGGCCCCAATCTATATGCCCAGCGCCACTCCTAGACCCCCTTTGATGATCCTCACTGAGCAGACACACTCGATACATCTTCACTAATAGGTTCTGACTTCATAAAATGTATTAATGACTTCTTTTTGAAAGTAAGAGTGCTTTGAATACAAGTCTTTATTGCTTTAGAAGTTCATAAAAGCAAAAGTACAGTATTTCCCCTGGTGTTTGAACTGGAGGGGAAGAGACGTACACCCAGGGCCCCAGGCATCTATTGTCTGTGATTCCAGAGCTCAGATTGCCTGGTAGAACTGGGCCTCTCCTGATTCTCAGTCCAGCCAGTCTGTTTGCGAACTCCTGCTTTGCAAAAGGCTTGCAAATATTTCATCTGCACATAGCTTTATCATATGACAAAGACAACAGAAAGGAAAACTTGTAATTAGCATAACTGGGTGCTGTAAAAAGAAGCATCTCACTTAATCCCTGCAGCAAACCTTTAGGGGAGTTAGTATTACCTGCTCCCAGTTCATAGATAAGGAAACTGATGGGCTAGGAAAAGCCCTGGACTAACTCCCAAGATTTTGCACGTCCGTTTCTCCACCTTGCTCTCAATCCTAACGGCAAACGGAAGTGAAGCAACTTTTCCTGTAAAGAATTATGTAATATTTGAAAGCTTTTCTTAAAGGACACGAGGAAACCATGGTGTCCTTGGCTGCAATCCTCACCCAAAGTGCCCATAGCGTTTACGGACCTTTCTTTTCATTAATTCTTCAGTTCATAAGGAAGCACAATAGCATATTGATTCCCAATAGGACTCGCACCTGGCTCACTTCTGGCCTTGAAGAACGCCTGTCTTTGGGTTCTAAGACCTCTAACAAACTCTGTCGGGCAACACCTGTAGATTTATAGCTGTTCCTCTTCAACCTCCAGGACCTTGTGCCTGAATCCTTGACCCCCATGTTTATGAAACTTTCAGTTGAGGACACAGTGAGTGCAGGGACAAAGGTCACTAGGGGAGCCCCAGAAACATGCAACTTATGACCGTTATGCGCCAAGAAGAACATCTTAATTTCTTGTTTCTTAAATTAGGGTGTAAGTATCCTCAATTTTTCCTGGTGGAGTGGTATGCCAGAGGTTACTAGAAGTCACAAGAAATCAAAGCACATTTTTTTTAAAGAGTCCACTTTTTTGGTGACAAACCATATTGTTTAGAGCAAAACAAACACAAATATTATCTAGTAAGATGCATGATTCTTTGAAGAGAGAATATGAGTCTTTAAACACACTCCTGCCCCTGGGGACCTCCTCTGCTGTGAGAGGTGCGTCTGTAGCAGGGTCTGAAAGCCCAGCCAGATGGACATCGTATTATTCATTTTTATTCGCTATCCAGAGCTCGCCAAGAATCTTTCAGATCTCTCCCCTCAGAAGATTTGGCAACATGTTGTACATGTACGTTGCTTTGCTGCAGAGAATATGCACTTGAAAAGCAATTATTTGCCCCCCCTCTGGTCCTCAGCTCGGAGGTTGACTGCCTTCCTGGTGTGTGGCTGGGCACCCCCTCCATCCCCAGGTTTTTACCACGGCTCTCCTGCCGTGCACACACACCCCTCCCTACACCGCAGGGGTGTCCCTCCGCACGCCAGCTAATGTGCCTCCATTTCCTAAGCACTTCCAAGCTCCATTGCAGAAATGTGCTGCCTCCTCTGCCAGCCGCTATTACCCCTGTGTTAGCCCCACTTTTCCAAGTTCCTTTTTAAAAAAAATTATCCCCAACTGGTATGATACATATATGTTATAATGGATACTCATCTCTGTTTAACATGTACCATAGAACCAAATATAGTAGCCCCCCCCTTATCCATGGGACTCCCAATGGATGCCTGAAATTGTGGATAATACTGAACGCTCTACATATTATGTTTTTTTCCCTATACATATGAGTACATACATACCATTCACTCAAAGGAAGTACTTTATGGCTTCTCTTTGGCATATCTGACCTGCCAACATCACTGCTCTTGTGCTTTGGGGCCATTAGTAAGTAAAATAAGGGCCAGTTGAACACAAGCACCACGATACTGAGACAGCAGATCTGATAACTGAGACAGCTACTAAGTGACTGATGGGCAGGGGGTGTGTACAGCATGGACACGCTGGACAAAGGGGTGATTCCTGTCCCAGGGTGGCGTGGGATGGAGCCAGATGGGGTGAGATTTCATCACCTACTCAGAATGGTGCACAATTTAAAACTTATGAATTGTTTATTTCTGGAATTTTCCAGTTAAAATTTTCAGAGAGCCGTTGACTGCAGGTAACTGAAACAACAGAAAGCAATAAGGTGGGTGTACTGTAGTCACAGAGGAGTATTTTGGGTGGCAGGCATTGCCCCGGGGCACTGCAGACTGTGGGGTCCCTTAGGGACATTTGGCAGTGTCTGGAGACATTTTCGGTTGTTACAACATGTGAGGGGTGAGGAAGATCCTGCTGCTGGCATCTAGGATCGAGAAACCAAGGATGCCACTGAAGGGCTCTCGAAGCCCAGTGCAGCCTCCACACCAAAGCCTGAGCCAGCCTCAAATGCAAGGAGTGCCAAGGTTGACAAATGCTGTCTAAGAGAAAATATGATTTTATTCTTCTCTTCACCATTGTAAGTTATTAGTCAAGCTGCAAATACCCTTCCTCTTTTTAGTCTAAAGTCATGCAAAGTTAAATCATGTGATACTAGAACCAGTCAGTGGAGCTCATTGATCTGAGAAATTTACTCTTCCCAGCTGGCAGGGAGGCAACCCTTCATAAAAACATCAGGATTTAAAGGTAATTTAGAGATGGGAAGGTCACGAGTCAGGATTGGGGTTACAGGGGTCACTTGGAGAATATGGAGAGCATGATCCTGTGCACAAGCTGCAGCCACACTTTTGAGGGCTCCCACCGCCAGGGCTCTGCAAAAGCAGCAGCAGCTTCGGGGGGCCTTTCGCCCTCTCCCCAGACGAGACCCTTCACTTCGTCCAGGGAGTGCGGCCTTCACTGGGAATGCTAGGCAGCACGTCAGTCTGGCTTTCCGTGGCTTTGCTCCCGTGTCCGTTTGAAATTCAGTGCAAACCCATAAATTCCACTTTGCTCCTGGTAGCAGCCTGCATGGCGTGTGTATTGAGCATTAGAAAAACAGTAAATCCAGCCCATTTATTCACATTAACCAGCGAAGGCATCCTGCATGCCCATGTAAGTACTGGAAATTACTGACATGGCCTCCTAGACCATGAAAAGATGGAAGCATATGGCAGAATTCATATGTGAACAGATTGCTTTTTCTCATAAGAACGCTTTATTAGAATATCAACTATTATGGCTTACTGAATGTATTCTTCCTGCTCTTGATTTAAGCCTCGAGTCACCCCACCACACTTTTTTTGCACCACATTCTGCTATGTATCTCACACCTACTCCTTGCTGTTTCTAAATGGCCTACTTAAACCTTGAGGTGGGTCCTTCAGTTTCCCATAAATTAATAAAACATCTATGAATATTTCCCAGCCAATTTTAGAAGCCCCAGTCTGTTCCAATACCAGGGCCGTAAAAACAGGGGACAGATAAAGCAAGCGTCTTCTTTCAGATGCTCTTCCAATATGAAGCAAAATATTATTAATCTAGACTGCCTGCTACTTTCATTTACCATGTTTGCTGCTCATGGGATTACAGGCACAAAGGTTTCATAAATTTCAAATGAAATATGAACATTTGTTGTCAAAATACTGTTAAGCTGTGAAAGCCCTACTGGTACAAGCTCCATTTTTTTAAATGTTGTTATTATTATTATTATAGTATTTATAGCCACAGGCATTCACATGTTCTGGGTTCTGGGGAGCAAAGCTTTTTCTCCCCACTTTTTCCACATCCCATTTTAATTCTCTCCGTGCCCCTCCCTCCTTTAACAAGCAGGACACAGGACATCAGGTAGTCCCTGAGTGATGTCTGCATGCTCTGACTTTCGGGGGCACGTTGCTGCCCTTGTGTGCCATCAGAGTAGCTGTCTTTCATCCTGCAGGTAGGTCATGGGGTGCAGCTGACTGCATTAGATAGTGCCACGCGGGGCCCACCTGTGAGGCCACAGCCTGCCAAGGAGGTTCAGGGGGCTGGCTGGGAGACAGCAGAGCCAGGCTGGCAAGGCAGTCTTTGTGGAGAGCAGCCAAGGTCACAGCTGGAAAGAAAACAGCACATCCTAAATCGGAGGGGCAATGCACAGGAGGATCCAGGAAATGGGAGCCAAGTTGTTAGCCAAGAGAACCAAGAGCCAGACAGAATGAATCCACGGCAAAAATAAAGTAAAATAATGAAATGAAACAAAGCCATCTATTGAGCATCGACCAGATGCCGAACATTGTGATGACCCAGGAAGAGGCACCGAATGGGCTGTGGAAGGGCAGGCGTGAGTGTTCACGGGGTCGCACAGAGTCCGGTGGTTCTCAAAGGCGGTTCTCTGGACAGCTGCGTCAGTGTCACTTGGGGAGTTGTGAGAGGTGTAAGTTCTTTTTTTAAATTTTAGAATTAGTTCAATTTTATTACAAAATATAACGGTATAAAATACTTCATTATTCTACTACGAAAATGTTGCAGGACATGAAATATAAAGGTATGATTCCCAAACAAGGCTGATTTTCTTTTCTTTCTTTTTTAAAATTTTATTTATTTATGTTTAGACAGGGGCGAAGGGAGGGAGAAAGAGAGGGAGAGAAACATCACTGTGTGGTTGCCTCTCACGTGGCCCCCACTAGGGACCTGGCCCTCAACCCAGGCATGTGCCCTGACTAGGAATTGAACTGGCGACCCTTGGGTTTGTAGCCCGCACTCAGTCCACCGAGCTACATCAGCCAGGGCTTCTTTTCTTTTTTTAGCAAGAAAATATTACTCTTTATAAAGAAAATTTAGAGATACAAATTCTTGAGCCTCATGCCAGACCTACTGAACCGGAATCTCTGGGGTCCCATGTGCAGTCTGTTTTCAGAAGCCCTCCAGGTGTTTCTGGTGCTCGGTCAAGTCTGAGACGCAGCAGGATGGGCAGGGAACAAGGTGGGAATCTGAATTACGGCACCACTGCCTGTGGGCTGCACGCCTTCGGGCAAGTCTTCTGAAGCCTCCCACCTGGCAGCTTCCTTGAGGAGGGGATAATAATAATGCTGTCTTTCAGACTTCACAGGGTTCTTCCAGACTGACGCTGGCCGCAGTGTAGCTGCTAGAACCCGTGCCACCATTACCACATGCCAGGCAGCGTGCTAAGCACTCATTTCAGATCCTCTCCGTTTGGATCCTGACACTAACCCGTGAAGCAGGAATTATTATTATCCCTGACTTAGCGTTGGGAAAACAGTCTGCCCAAGGACATGCTACTGGTAGGCAGGAATCACTCCAGGTCTTTCCTTTCAAAGCTTATGCTAATCACTGAGTTGCTACATTATTTTACTAGATCAAGAGAGATGGTGTGTTTGAAAGGGCTTTATGAATTATAAATGCTATATAAAATAATAAAACAGTATTATCATTGTCGTCACTATATACATGCACACTCGTACATATATTTAAAAGTAACCCTCCCATCGGCATCTTTCCCTGAGCCTTCCCTACTGTGGAATTCTTGGGCATGGGACAGTCCCCTTTATCAAGTGGATTCACAATCTGAACTGGGTCACACACCACAGATTGGGTCTGCATTCAGGCATCGGTGATGGTGACGACATGGCTCGCTTCTTGGGTGCTTTCGCTTAGGTTTACTAGTGGCAAGAGGAGAGGAGGAGACTCAGATTACTAATGGGGGCTTTTGGTGGCCTCTGGGGGGGCCCTTGTCAGCAGAAGAGTCTCAGACGTTTACCGAGGTGTTCTAAATTAAAACTCATTCCATCCACTCCACACGTTTCAAGCCCTAGCTCTTCTCCAGGCCTTTAAGCTCACCTTACGGGTCTGATTATTGTGTTTACAAGCCCAAGGCACTTCAGCAGTGGGTTCTCAGGAGCTCTAAGAGTAAGGCTGTGCCCTGCTCCTGCATTTAGGTAAAGACTTTAAGAATATTAAAAGTTATAAGTCTAATAGTTTTCTTTCTTCTTCAGGAAACTTCCCAAGAATATAAGTAATTTGTGTATATGTAATAAATTTAATTTCAAATATAATGAACCTTAAGCTTTCTTAATGTTGTGATGCTTTTCTAAATGTAGTGATATTTCACCTTACAATCTTAATTCTGTAGTGATTACCATTTACACATTTAAAATTGAACCTCTAAGGCTAATTTATAATTTTAAAATGAGGTCAACAGGTATTTTCTCTAAAAGGTCAAAGAGTAAATAGTTCTGGCTTTGCAGTTCATATAGTCTCTGCCACAACTATTTAACTCTGCCTTTATATGAAAGTAGCCATAGACAATAACACATGAAGGCATGGACCTGGCCATGTTCCAATAAAACTTTACTTATAAAAACAAATAGCAGGCCAAAGTTGGCCCATGGGCCATAGTTTGCCAACTCCTGCTCCCAAAGGCCAAACTCAAACATTACAAATTCCTAAGATATGACCTCTGTGAAAATATGCCAGCACAATAGCTTTATTTCTCCCATTTTTATTATTTCAATATTTGTATGTGTAATTCTAACATGAAAACAACAGTTTTATATTTAACTCGAATGCAGGTTGGCAGCCTGCTCAGGTCAGAAGCCTGCTGGTTTCAAGGAGCAAGGAGATTGTGAGCTCGGGCACCAAGCCATGCCAGCGCCCAGGTGTCTCCCGTCCGTCACATGGGACCATTCCCCCTGCACCCCCTGTTATATGTTGTATTTCTTGTGGCATTTCTGGGCCTGCAGGTGACCTGGCTGCAGCCACCTCATGGTCACATTGGCCATGGCCTCCAAAGCCAGGTCTTGGAGAAGTGGTCATTGCTAGCATAGTACTTTGGCACAAAGCAGGTGCTTAATGAATATGTATTGCATGATTTCCAGCTAATAGAGGAAAGCTAACCAGCACAACAGCCAGAGCATTGAAGTTCATAGAAAATGGACCCAAAGGACTGTGGTGAAAACAGTCTCAAAAGGCAGCAGGCAGGGAATTGGTATTTACTGAGGGTCTGAAATGGATGCCGTAGCAGAGCGTGTAGTGTCCTGGGAAGAACACAGCCTGCAGCCAGGCTGCTGCGTTTGAAGCCACACTCTACCTCGTTTGGCTGTGTGGCCTTGGAAAACTTACTCAGGCTCTCTGTGCCTATTTTTTTTTTTTCATTTTTAAACCAGGGATAATGATCGTATCTCACAGGGTGATTCTCACAGAATGAAATGTTACATAAAGCACTTTTCACAGGGCCTAGCAGGTAATGAGTGCCACCTAGGTGTTTGTTGTGATTATCTGGTTACCTGGCTTCTTTGTAATCTTCCCAAACCAGGCCCCATTGGCAAGTGAGGAAGCTAAAGGTCTGCTGGCCACGTAGCAAGTGGGAGCACTGGAACACGAACTCGGGTTGGGTTCCTTCCATTTCCTCCCCCACCTCCCTTCACCCACCCCTTTCCGCAACTCTCCACCCCAACCCCAATCTCTCCACCCACCTCCCTCATCCTCTCCTTCTATTGCGTGTGAGGAACTTGGGAACTAAGAAGAGAAGAGCTTGAAGAAAGCACATAAAGGTGACGTGTGTGAACCACGCTGTAAGCCAGGGAGTGAGATTAAGGGCCCTTCAGAACGGGGATGAGCGACGCTGGCCATCTCAGATGGCGTGTGACGTGAGCCACTGTCAGGGCCGCAGCCTGAACTGCGCTGGGCGATGGCTGCGCCCCGTGTGTGGAGTGGGAGCGGGGAGGTCCTGACCACCCGGAGCCAGCAGGCGGAGGAGCAGGTGAAATGGTTTAATCTCCAGGTGGAAAGCTTAAGGTAGAGAAAATCGATTGAGAATGGTATGGAAAGATTGAAGAGAAATCAGATTTTGTTTTCCCGTTTCTTTCCTTTAAAATTTTTTTCTTAAATTTATTGGCACGACATTGGTTAATGTCAAGTGTCCACTGTACAACACATCATCTGCATATCGTGTTGAGTGTTTACCCCCCAAAACCAAGTGTCCCTCTGTCGCCACTTATCCCTGCTTTACTCTCTTCTAGCAGGGACGGGGTTTTCTGTGGATGCGCGTTCAGAGCGTATTTAGAGATGAGCGCTGTGCCCCCGGGTCAGGGGGCATCCTTGGAGCAGTGCTCCGCCCCCCTTTTTCAATCCCACCGGCTCACTGGGGGAGAAAGGGACCGGTCTGGGGTTGAGACCCGATGCCTTTCCAGCACTCACCTTTTCCCACCACCCGACCCTGGAGTCCTGGGCCTCAGCATCCAACACCTGCCCCAAAGCCTGTTTTTTAAGTCGGTGTTGGAGAACTTCCTGCTCTTTCCTGAGGGAATTGATCTCCAAGGCAAGTCTCTGGAATCATGGGATTCTGCAGTGGTTCGGGGTTCAGGGAAGGCTCCCTGAGGATGGGGTATTAGGCTGAGGGGTGGAGGGACCTTGACTTCAGCCAGGGGGAAGTTCAAGAACTGGGAAGGAAGAGGGAGGACATAAATTCTGACTCCCCCTGCCCGCCCTTCCCGGCTCCTTCCAGACCTGCTCTTTCTCTCTCTGAGTGCCAGGACTATCCCCACCCAGTTCCGGGGCAATCAATCCGTAGACCTTGCTTGCCCGCAGTACTAATTTCTGCTTCTCGTTCCCCTCCTGTGAAAATTGCTAAAGGACAGAAGAAGGATCTTCATAAGAGAGATTAAAAAATCCCAGAAATTCCAAATACTTGAATTTTGGGAAGGGGGAAAAATCCCAAAATATGTTTCCAACTGCACCACTGACTTTAACCTCCTAAAGGGGGAGAATTGACCTTATTTTTTTTTAATGCTCTGAATTTCTGCATGGTTGTGGGCAAAGAGGCAGTTTTAACATCTTCTTTAGACATATGACTGCAGTCAATTTACTCTTCTCAATCTCAGCGGCAAAAAGTTTGTGAACTTGATTTTTTAAAATTGTGCTAAAATTTGCACACCATAGAGTTCACCATTTTTCACTGTACAATCGTTGGCATTATGTGCACTCACGCTGTTGTGCACTCGTCACCAAGTCTCCAAGTGAGCTGTGCGTTTCGGTCCCCTACCTGCTGTTCAACGTAACACCTCAGGTGGGAAGCGGCCGCTTGGGGTTTCTTACCTGTCCGCAGCTGTGTCACTCACCCTCACACAGTGATCTCACCGCTCTGAGCTTCCATGTCTGTCTATAAAATGGGAACAAAGACAGGTTGTTTTGAACTTAGCAAGATCACAAAAAGGGGACTCTCTAGTGCACAAGTGGCAAACACAAGGCCCTCGGGCCGAATCTGGCCCTCCACCTCGTTTTATCCAGCCCAGCATCTTGTTTCTACCCAGTGGCAGCACCGAGCTCTCGCTTAACAGTTAAGGAGTAGTTACATTATTACCGTCCTAAAATTTACGTTTGGCCCATAATACACAAGGCTGATGTGGCCCCCGGTGAAAAGGAGTTTGACACCCCTGCTCTAGAGTTTGCTCATCTCCAGCACTAGGCCCATCTTCCTGTCTCATTTATCTGCATCTTCAGGATATTTGGTTTTAATTCCATACGTATAATGTATAAAACATGCAGTGCCAAGAAGACATAGTGTCTGCAAGTACGATGTGACTGCCCACTGTTCCTCAGTAACTCGTTGGGCTTTGGCGGGTTGATGCGAGGAGCAGCGCCGTGACTTGGTGTCTATTGCTGCTCCCTCCCTACAGTTTACGAAACTCTAGTCCATAAAAGCTGTTTGAAATTTCCATTAGGAGCTTTGCACAAGTGGTTAAAATTAGTCATGCATTCTTGGTCTAAACTGCAGGAAGGGTATCTTTACTGTGAAAATGATTATGACATGTTAAAACTGTGTAATAGTAAGCAGACAGTTTTCCGAGCTGCTGGGCGAGTTCTAGAAATGCTCTATTTATTTTCTCCCTATTGACTTCTTTCTTTCAGGCAAGACTGCCAGTGCGTTGACTTGGAAAACAACCGAGACCCAGTAGCCCCAAAGCACTGACATGAGGTGGCTTCATTTTTAAACGGGGCCAACTCTTTTATTTTATTTTTTAATGGCTTCTTCTTCCTAACACAAAGTGCACTTTTCTCTTTTTAAGAGGGAGCCTTAAAAAAAATAGCAGCATCCCTGGTTCCCTCACCCTATCCCTCATTTGCCACTTCTAGAACTACGACAGGGCCTCTGAGCTTAGGGCCAAGGCAGAGGCTTTTGCATGCTGAAAATCAGCTGCCCAGTTTATTTAGTTACTGATTCCTGTTTAGTGCAGCAGTGTTTCTAGTGTTAAGAGAAAAGGCTGTGATTTTCTTAGATATTAAAAAGCCAGCCACTTATATTTTCCAAAGCCATTTGCATTCAGTCTGACAGCCGCTAAAAATGTATGTGGATTTTTCATCTGAGAGGTTTTCTCCATGCATATTGTTTACATTTATCAAACGTTGTCCTGCCCAGTAGTTTATATTCATTGTAGCTTCCGGACTGAGCTGGCAACATGGCCTGTATGAAAAACAAAACAAAACAAAGCACAAGAGTCAAAGGGCCTTCTTTTGAGAGAATACGAAGACAGGGAAGGGGTATGTGGCTGCAGGAATGGGCAGTGTTCCTGTGGGAGTCCTGCCTTTGTTCTGCTATCTGTCTGTTGGTTGTCAATCATGCTCCCCCTCCCCTTCCACACCGGCTAAGCTAACGTGAGAACCCTACCCTGGCTCTGCTCTCAGCCTGCACTTGTGCAGCCCAAAAAATCTGGGAAGACTTTGTGAAATAAATAATTAAAATTATAATATAAAGGACTGTAGAAAACTGATATTGTTTGGGATCACCCAAAAACAGTTTCATTTTTTTCTGCTTTCTTGCTTTTGCTTCTTTGCATTCACTGATTTTGTGTAATGCCATATGTATCACCAGATTTCGTTGCTTTTGTGAGCACTTACATTAAAAACAATAACAAGAATTTAAAAAAAAAAGAAAAGAAAACCCTATTCCTGCAATTCTGCCATTTGACCACCAGGTGGTGGTAGCGTATCTTGATTAAGGAATCTGACCCAGTAGGTATTTAGTGTGAAGCATGGTTTAGATGCTGTGGATACAGCAATCACTAAGATAGTTCTGTATTCTCAAGAAGCTTACGTCTACACTTTGTGTGCAATCAGGCATGGCAGGTTTTTTGGACTAAATTTACTCATATTTGACCAGAAACACAATTATCTTGTTTATAATAATTCATTTTTATTTAACACTTTTCCATCTTTCCCATCTCTATGTTTAATAATTTTATCAAAAAGGAAAATACCTTAAATACATACATGTGTCTTTCTTTATTAATTGTTCCTTATTTGACCCTGTATTATTTTTCAGACCACCAGGGTCAGCGGTTTGAATGCAGCTAGTTGCCTTTGACTTTCACGCACAGGCACACACATCCGCAGACACGTGTAGTACTGCTTTCCAGACAGAGTCAGGCCGAAGCGTCTGGGACCGTTTTCTGCCTCTGCCATTAGACCAGGCTTCTTCTCCAACAACCTGCTCTTTGGAGGCGCCTGAGCCCATTGAGATCCCACCCCACATTTCTTTCTCTCTACAGTCAAGGGGTCCATCTTTTTGCAACTTTATCTGGGCCCCACCTCTTCTTCTTTTCAATCTTTCTACTTCTCTTTCTCAATCTTTTCATTTGTCATCAAGAGAGAAGCTGCAGAGGAGGCTCAGGAGAACTCAGCGTCTCCAGAGTGTCTCTCTGGCTTGAAACTGGGTCCCATGTGCCCTAGAAATAGATGTTTTTCCCATTATGAAAGCTTTGGGCATTCGTCCAGGAGAGGGAAGCCCCTTCTGGCCATCATTGCTCAAGCCTGAAATCTCCCGTCTGATTCCTGTTCACACATGGTGCTGATGTGATCATCACCTTCTCAGAAGGTTCTCCTGGCCCCGGCCCCTACCCTTGCAACTGACTCGGATACAAACTGCCTTTGGAAGTGAGTCAGTTACCCAGTAGACCCAAAGAGAACATACTCCATGTAAACCACTGAATATTTTACACGGAATATAAACATTTCTTGTCAAGAACAAATTGTTTGCATAATTGACATCCCAGGTTGTCCCAAAAGCCTTGTTGCAGTGTTGATTCTGATCACTGAGACCATCGTCTTCATGGGGAGGGGCTTAGTTTTCTCTTCTCCCCCCTCTGCCCTCCACCCCTTTCAGAATAGCACTCAATTGAGAGCTAAAACATTCCTCAGATAGCTTAAAAAGCTACTGTAGTCAGACTAAATCTGCAGGCAGAATCTCTATTTTTCCCCCAACATTTATGTAAAACCCCCAACTGTATGAAAACAGGTGTGCAAATGTATGATGAAACATCAGCACAGGGTGTATGCCCACGCTCCTCACCTGCAGCACTGCATCATCTACGCGCGCACCAGAGGCGCTGGACACCTCCAGGGGCGCTTGCTGCTTCCTGCACTCTGGAAAGTGGGCTTCGGGAGAGTCTGTGGGTCAGAGCTGTGCTCTGGGTGTCAGGAGCCGAGTGGGGAATGTGGACTAGGGCTGCTCCAAGTCAGCGGCAGTCAAGTTCAAGTTCGAGGACCTCCTCCCCATGTTCTTTATTTGTACTGTTTTATTTTATTTTTTAAATTAAAAAATATTGTTGTTCAGTTACAGTTGTCTCCATTTTTCCTGCGTTACTCTCCCCTGCCCTGCCCCCCTCCCACATGCAGTCCTGCCCTGGCCCCGTTGTCCTTGTCTGTTGATTGAGAATAGGTACTAATACAAGGCCACTCTGAGCTAATCACCTGAAATAATTTAGGAGTTTATTGGTCAGTGTGTGTACTTACATTAAAAAAAAAGATTAAGAGTCACTTCATACTGATTGTGTACCAAGTGAGATAATGCTTTTAGATGTATGAGCTTATAGTGTTCCCAGGAAGTCTTATCAGGCCCTCTTACCCCTATGGTGTTAACTGACTGTTCAAGGAAATTAAGCAGGTTGCCTGAGGTTACAGACCTAGGGTGTGGTTAACCAGGGTTTACACCCACAGGGCCTCAGTGCCCGAGACAGTGCTCAGAATACAAGTGTAGAAACTTCGCAGCCTGGAGGACCAGGTATCTCCACATTGCTATCGCCATCTCAAAAAATACAGGAGAATACTGAATACGCATGTCATTTACTCTCAGCTGCTACTGCGTGGGACCCCTCTCACTGGGAAGCGCCCAGTTCAGAGTTCAGTGGCCAGAGAACATCCTTAGGAAGAGCGCTGTCCTCTGACATGAGGCACCGTGTCCCCTGAAATGGGTCATCGTGGGCTTGAGAGGACACCCCGCCAGGTGCTGCCGTCGGGGCTGCACAACGCCGAGGTGTGCTGTGGGAGTGAAGGAGAGACTCACTTCTTTCTCGGAATAGAGGTGATACCCTGACATGCACTGAAGTGCAGACTTGGAACAGATTTCCCCCCACCCCCACGCCAGCCGGGCTCCTCTGTAAAGAGGTGCACGTTAGGGTCAGTGTGTTCTAACGCCATAAACAAGCAGGCAAAAAGCAAATATTAAAACGGAATGATACCTTACGGCGTACAAAACATGCTGACATGTATTATTTGAGTCTCACCACAACCAGGTATTGTTTTTACAGTTAGCTTCATTCATAGGTGAGGAAACTGAGGCTCAGAGAATTACGTTATCTGTCCCTGCATCCCAGAACTGGTACGCAAGACCCAATCGTGGTCTTTTGACTTCCAATCCTGTAACTAGCCTTGCCAGATAAAGTATAGGACATGCAGTTACTTTTGAGTTTCAGACAAACAGCCAACACTTCTTAGTATAAGTGTAGCCCATGAGATAGTTGAGACATACTTGTTATTTAAAAAACCTTATGGTATATACTTATACTAAGAAATTATACATCTAGTAGGTGGGGTGAGGAAGTGGAGGGATTGGGCAAAAAGGAAAAGGACTCTTGGACATGGACAACAGTGTGGTGATTGCTTGGGGGTGGGAGGTACAAGAGGACTAGATGGTAATGGCAAATATACAATAAAGATTAAATTTTCAAAAGAAAAAAAGAGAGAGAAATTATTGGTTGGTTGTCTGAAATGAGAATTTAACTGTGCATCCTGTGTTTTTATTTGTTAGATCTGGTCTCCCCCCATGGCATCCTTTTGTGTCTTAACCTCTCTACCACCCGGTCTTGACATTATTCTGTTTCAGTAACTACCTTGGGAAACAATAATTTTTAAAGTTACTGTCTTTTAAATACTTGCCACCTGCTGAAAGTTTTGGGTACTTTACTGCATAAACTTACGACCACCTCGAAAGTTGGGTGGGATTTTTCCCCTTCCCAGATGGAACAGCTGGGGCTCAGAGAGCTGAAGCAACCGGCTCCACGCCTCCAGTTAATGAAAGTGAAAACTAGGATTAGAACCATGATCTCTGCCTCCAAGGGCATTTATTATTATCTACATAGCAAAATAATTTTTTTGAATTAAAGAGAAAAATGGTGTTTACAATCAATCACAGAGGCATACAGCTCCTTGGGGGAGAACCCAGGTGTTGGCCATTAAAAAAAAGTCTTTCACAGGATCCAGCAAAATGCTTTCCGCATAATAGACCCTCAGCACAGACCTGTTTGCTGACTGATGTGTTTCCAGTGAAATTCAAAGAAAAAAAAGAAAGAAAAGAAAAGAAAAGGAGGAAGTTGAAAACTCAGTGTCATTTACATGTCTGTTTCGCCCTGGATGTGTTTTACATTTTGTCAGGACCATAAACTATGTTTCAAAACATGAAGATAAATTGGCCCTCTGACCTCTTATGAGATGACATAATTCATCTGAAAGGTTTACCGCCCTGCTCAGTCAGTTCCCAGTTCCCAGCCATGCTTCCCATTCTTTTAACTCCGTCACAGACAGAAAGGGTGGAAGAGGTGAGGGCCAACGCGCTTGGGCCCGTTACAGTGCTCGAACAGGGTGCTGAGAAGCCCCCAGCCCTCCTGTTAACACCACACTTTTATCTTGCAATCACCGCCTGCGGGAGACAAAATCACAACTCGTCTGGAAAACGAGATTAACTCATTTAAGCTAAGCCGTGATCTCAGAGAGAAGCGCGGTGGTGTCTGGCTGAAGGAGAGCCTGCGGATTCTGGGCCATTCTGGTCCAGGGGGCCGGGAGAGCAGGCCCAGCCTGTTGGCAGTAGTCGGCCCTTCAGAGTCTGCCTTGGTGAGATTCGGGCATTACGAAGGAGTTCTGTTCATCTTTGACTCGGCCCTCTCATCTGATAAAGGCCATGTACAGCCTCTCCTCCTTCAGCACGTCTTCTGAACCACTGGCCGGTGAGCATGCTGCCCTGTCCCTCACACGTTGGTCCTCTGCAGGAGCAAGAACAAGCTGCTGTGCAATTCAGCATCTGCTGGTTCACATAGAATTTGCTCTGTGCCGGGCCTCTTGTTCCAAAGCGACAGTTTGCTTTCTTCCCAATCAGGGCCACGAGTAGCTGCTTATTTTGTGCTATTTCATGTGTTTCTTTCCCTCGCAATGACTTTCCTGCGGGGATGTTCCTCCCATTGACTTGCTAGTCTTTCCCACCTGGAGCCCTGAGCACAGGATTTTTCCCCAATGGCCTGTGCATTCGGGGTGGTTGGGGACTCATTTCCAGAGCAGCACTGAGAGCCAACAAATTGCATACGAAATCACCTGCAGGGAGGCCTGCTTGTGGGAGCCGCCCATTCAAACAATGGGACGGCCGCTTCTGGCCTCTGCACGCCACCCCATGCACGCTTGCCCTTTCCACACTGCGTCACTGCATGGGCCACGCCTGGCAGATGACGCAGCTCACTCATTCTCTTCATGCAGGTAAAGCTCAGGGACCTGTGGGTGTATGTGTTTCTCATCTCTCTGTACAGTTCTCCTTCCTGTTTGCTCACTTACTGTCATCTGGACCACAAGTAACTTACCTGTGTGCCGAGGCCAGATATTAGGGCCTCATGACCACTCCCCAGGAATTTTAGAACGTGGATGGTCCGAGTCATAATGGGAGAATATTTCAAATGAGCTTTGGTAAAGTCAGCTGAATGAGGCAGAGATTCCCAGTGTCTGGCTTTTTTCCTGGCTAGTCCGGCCTTTATATGATAGAGAAGCAACTATATCATGAAGCTTCCAGTGTTCATGTAAATGGTTTGTAATATTCAAAGGGATGTGGATGTAGATGCATTTTAAAATATGTCACTGTCCCTTCTGAAGAAATTTGCCATTTCTGGGGCTTGTTCAGTGATGGCCTGACTGAATAATTGCTTCAACAAACAGGAGCAGGTTGCACATATGAGACTGTTATAAATGCTTTGGAGGGAAATTTTAAGACTAGATGGCTGCAGCCATTCAGAGCTGTGCTGAATATTTAACAATTTTTTTGGTGGATCCATCAACTAAGAAGACTATCAATTTTAGAGCATACAGCTGTTCAGGAATAATAGTTTGAAAGACCAGCCCCGAAGATCTTGGTGATTAAAGTGTGAACAGATGACGGGATGATAAACCTTAACACTTAAAAATGTGTTTTTATGGTCCCGTCCCCATCTAGCATTGTCTGACAAATGTATTTGCGACAGACAAACTAAATGAAAGAACATTCCATAAGGGCACCCAGCACGGTCTGAATGTAAATATTCGTTCTGATTCCCCTGTTAGCGATTGACCATGGGTATTGATCAGCGTTAAAGACTGAGAACACAGCACCTCCTCGAAGCCTCTGCACACACTCCCACTTATCAACACATGAGTATTGATCACAATTATTCCGTGAACATATCTTACAAATTCCCTCCGCGTACACGCCATTTAAATTAATCCAAATTCAGAACAAAGCTCACTAGGAAAGGGGAGGAGCATCTCTGTCAGCGGCTGCCTTCTGGCCATTAAATCATCTGTGATCTGTGTTAGCTGGCTGACGGAGCTCGAACCCTCCCTGTCGCGGGGTGCCTGGGTCTCAGGTTCGGGCCTCGTGGATGATGGACGCCCTGTCACGCTATGTCTTATAGGAGAGTGTGGGCAGACCATGCTCCCAATGTGCGTTTGGCTTCAAAATGTTACATAAATTAAAAGAGGCTTAAAAGACACCGCACCCCAATGCAGTGAGTGAAGCTTGTTCTGATTTGGATTCAAATGAACCTGCTATCAAAGGCATCTTTCTGAGACAATCAGGGAAATCTGAATACGGAGTCAGTAATCAGGGAACTAAGAAAGCATCATTACTTTGTTAAGTATATAACATTTTAAGTGAAATTCGCTTTATGTTGGGAATGTATCCTGAAAAATTTACAAGTGAGATGACAGGATGTCTGGGATTTGCTTTAAAGTAATCTAGAAAAAATACTTGGAGTCCAGAGTATACAAATCTGGATTGGAAAATTTGATAATTCTTTGTCACCTGTTGATTTAACTAGTTTCTCCATTTGGGGATATGTTTGAAAACTTTTGTAATAGAATATTATCTGCAGGTCTCAAGAGACAGACTGCCAGGAATGACAGCAATAGCGAGAATCAGGTTCCGGAGCTTCTAGGCAGCGCCTAGTGTGAGCCAGAGTGGGCAGAGCATTCTGGTAACTGGACCAGCAAAGTTTGGTCCTGTTGAGGCTATTATAATTTGGTAATTGTTGTGGGTTGAATTATGTTCTCCCAAAATTCCTGTGTCCAAGCCCCAAACCCCGGTGCCCCAGAATGTGGCTATGTGTGGAGACAGGGCCTTTAAAGAGGTGATTAAGTTAAAATGAGGCCATTGGGGTGGGCCCTAATCCAGTCTGACTGCTGTTATTATAAGAAGGGGAAATTTGGACACAGGAAGAGACCAGAATCAAAACATAATGTGAGGACACAGTGAGAAGGCAGCCGTCTGCAAACCCAGAAGAGAGGCACCATCTAGGGTTCCTAGCTTCCAGAGCTGTGAAAATAACTGCACTATTGAAGCTGCCCAGTCCATGTGTTTTGTGTGGTAGCCCCAGTAGACTAAGACACACACTCCAGGAGGGTCCTGATTTGAGTGAGAGATGCTGTGATGGAACAGGAAGACCTTAGGCCTGGGATTTAGGGCACAGGGAACCTGGCCGTGCTCCTAACTCTACCGCTGAGCAGGAGGGATCTGTGTGTGCAAATGCACGTGTGTTCATGTTTTATGTACATGAGACTGTGTTTGATGGGATGGGAAGGGAAAAAGAAGACAAAAGGATGACTTTAGGGGCCTGGATGAACACCAGATGCTTTCTTAAGCTCATGTCCTAGAATGTGGCCTTCTCACACTGCATGCTCAAAGATGTCAGGTTCTCTCCCCTACGTTCAACAGCATGTCCCGACAGCCCTCCCTGCGTGAGGTGCCATTCTGGGGGTGACGTGAAGGAGGACAGGAAGCCATTGACTCACAGATGCAGCAGTGGAGTACTCCGGGCAGAGGAAACCATTGTTGAGACCCCTGGAGATGACCAGGAGCTTGATATGTTTTAGGCACTGAAGAGGTCCAGTGGCATTAGAGCAGAATAAGCAGAAATGTGTCATCAAGGGGGAGGTTCAGGTGGAGGCTGAGACTGAGCGGTGGGCAGGGTCAAATCACTCAGAGCCTTGTAAACCATGGTGAGGGCTCAGACTTTATTCTAGCTGCCATAAGGGGCCAGTGGGTGGTTTTAAGCTACAGAGAGATTGATATGATATAATACTATACATGGTATGACATGTTCGATATAAGATAGGACGTATGCACAATATGATATAGCATGGTTTTATGATATGATACCATGCATGATATCATGTGACGTGATATGCCATGGCATGACTCACACTTGCTGGGTACAGAATGGATCGTCAGGGGTTAGGTTTGCAAACACAAAGCCCCACTAGGAGATTTATCTGTCAGGAATGAGTTCAGCTGCAAGTTAGAGAAAACAACTAGTAAAATTAGCTAAAACATTCAGGGCTTTGTCTTCTCTTGCTTAATGGGAAGCCCCGAGGGAAGCAGTTGGTGGCACTGTGGCAGCTGGCTCAGCAGCTCAGCACCGTCTGAGTGAGTTCTGTGTGCGGGCCCCGTGATTCTCTAGGTCATGCCTCTGGAGTCTCGGATGGCCACGGCAGCACTGGACTTACCATTCAGGTTCAAGGTGGGAAGGAGGAGAAGGGAAGTACCAGCTGCAGCTGACCTTGTATCAGGAAAAGCAAAAGCTTTCCCAGACCGCTCAGCTGACTCCTGCCTGCATGGAGTGCGGGAGAGTGGTGGGAGTCCACAGGGAGAGGGCGACAGCCACACCAAACAAGGTGTTGGCCGCAGCAGGGACTGCAGAGGTTTGATGAAGGAACCATGCGCTCTCAGAGAAGATGCCTTCTCACAAATATTGTCACTAAGGGTAAGGTCTAAAGGAAAGCAAAAGAAGAAAAAAAGAGCCTTTGTGTCTGTCAGTTATTCAGCTAAGGGATTTACTTGAACTAACTCATTTAATCCTTGTAACTAGCCTATGAGAGCTGTGCTGTCCATGTCATTTTACAGATGAGAAAACGGAGGGGCTGAGTGGTTGAAAACGTTTTGGATGTTACACAGCTCGTAAGTGGAGGATACAGGTCCCAACTCGGGCATTTTGGGAAAGAACAACATGCCTTTCCCCCTTACTGTGTGGCTTGCCCCCACTGCTCTGCCATTATGGGCTAAATTGTGTCCCTCCAGAAAAGGCCCAAAGGATACACTGGAGTCCTCATGTCCAGTAACTCAGAATGTGACCTTATTTGGAAATAGGATCTTTACAGAGGTGGTCAAGTTCAAATGAGGTCATCAGGTTGGGCCCTGAGCCTATGACCAGTGTCCTTGTATAACGAGGGGACTTGAACACAGAGTCAGACACATCTGGAGGGAGTACGAGGTGAAGACCCACAGAGAGAATGTCACATGGAGACAGAAACAGAGATGGGGACTGTGTGGCCACAAGCTGAGGAAAGTCTCTGGCTTCCAGCAGCTAGAAGAGATGAGGAAGGAAACCCTCTTGGAGACTTTGGAGGGAGGATGGATCCACCGATGATTTCAGACCATCAGTCTCCATGGCCACGAGACGACACACTTGTGTTGTTCTAAGCCAAGCTGTGGTAATTTGTTACCGCTGCTCTGGGAGTGAATATACCCACTAGCTCCTGCTTGCCCTTCAGGACTGGGGTTTTTTGATAGAGGAAGCCTCCCCAGTCCTAGATGCATTTCCCATTCTGGATGAGGTCCCCCTTCCCAAGTCCCCATGCTGCCTTGTATCATGTCAGTGTCCTCCCAGTCCTGCTGGGCAAGTGTGTTCTGTGGTGACTCGCATGTCTACATGCTACTCCTTCTGTGACATCAAGGTGGCATCCATGGGAGAAACTTCAGGGACAATGTATGGACCACAAGGAAGAGTGTCCCTTATGAAACGCAGGGCCCCTCCCTTTAAATGCTGGACAACCGTTGCCAAATGTCTTCTTGGTCTCTGGCATCTGTTTATCCTCCCGATCAACCTCCACCCTTTTTGCAGGCAATTCTTTCTCCAGCCAGCTTCTCTTTACCTGTCGATTCTCTGATTTCGTTTCCAGAAGGGATACGTGCTGCCTCTTTCCCAGGGTCAGGGCATGACGAATGCCTCCATGGTTCCCGGTGTGAAACGGGGCAGGTCACACCTCTCGGGGTTGTGGGGATGGCAGGAAGCACGTTTGCTCTGCAGAGCACAGAAGGGTATGTGGTTAAGTGGTTGGGTCCCCTTGTGAAAACAGTCACCCTTACCAGAGTGCCCCAGGCATTGGCTGTAAACTCCTTGAAGGCAGAGGTGTTTTGTATGAATCTAGTTTTTCTATCCAGGCCTCGTGCTTGACCCAGACTATGCTAATAGTTAATGTTTTTTAAATTTAATTTAAATCAATTCAGTAGACACTGTTAAGTGGAGAAACCCTGTGGCTATAGAGTTACAGGATTTAATAGTCTACTATGGGAGATAACATAATAATTGTAATAATCATGGGACCTCAAAAATATTATTGAAATAAAATATAATTCTACCTGATGTTATACTATTTGTTGACAAAAAGCTCCTTGTCCAACTTGTTCAGTGTTATCTACCTAGTACCTTTTGAACAGTGCTTGACCCTTCGTAGGTGATCGTGTGTATTTTGTATATGAACTGATAGAGTGGCGGGCTCAGGGGTACTACTGTGAAGGGTATGATTTGCTCTCTCCGATGCTGAACAAGGAAGGTTTTGCTGGGAGATAAGATAGTTGAGTTGGGTTTTGATGAGACAGTAGGCGATTCCCTAGACACTGAGGAGGTGGAGTGGGAGGGGAGAAGAGTATTCCAGGCAGAAGCTCCGAGGGGCAAGACTTCATTGAACTTTGGGGTCTCCAATGCAAAATTCCTCTGGGTTGGGTTCTGGTGGATCTACAGGGGGATGATGATGGAGACATACTTAAAGGATCCCTATAGTTCTCCTTTTCCTCACCATGGCTTCAAACTTGGATTTTCCTCCCTGTCCTTCCCACCTTTCTGATGGTGGGGGGAAGCTGTGTGGTGCTTTAAACCTACTCAGAACACAGTGGACTCAACACCAGTGCTTGCTATAAATGGATCCACTTTTACTGCTGTTACTTTCACAGTGTCTTAAATGATCAATGTTAATAAAGAACCATTTTGCTTGGGAAAGCACAATGGTATTAGCTTGCCAGACTGCCAACGCTATTTGCTTTATGGAAGGGGATTTGAAATAAGGGGTTTTGGTGGTTGTATTTTTGCCTCAACAGTTATTTATAGAGAAAGTATGGGCCATTGCATGTTTAGTATCTCTTCTTTATGGATGCCCGAGTTATCATTTTTCATTGGTTTGGGTACTTATTTTGCACATTTGTAAACAATTATGTGGTTATGCAGCTGTTGCGCCACACAGGCCGTATGCATTTCCATGTTAAGAGAAAATTCCATAAGGGAATTTCACTGGATACCATCATAAAAGCATTATTGTGGTGCCGAAAGAAAGAAAGGAAGATAGATAGGCTCTGGAGTTATCATTGGGTTTTTACAGTGTTTGAAATGACATGAATTTAATGCTTTTTTTTGGCTAACTTTAGGGTTGGTGTCAGACTTTCCACCTGTGTCCCATACCTGAATGAAAAGCATGATGCTTAACTACTTATCACAGTATTAATTAATCAATCAGGACATATATCGGTACATTCTGTGGCTCTCTCCATACTCTTTTTTTAAAAAGAATTTGTGGTTTCTTACCGCATTTGGACAATATGTATCAGAGCCCTAAAAAGGTTCATAGCCGTTGACCGAGAATCCAACTTTTTGGAATTTTTTCCTAAGGACAGGAAAACTTCCTGTGATGGGGAAACATATAGCTTAGGAGACTCCTAGCTTCTCTAAGACATGTTTTTAAAAACAAAGTATTTGTTTAGATGAGAAATAGTGAATGAATCCTTACTCTATGCCAGGAATTGCTGTGTTGGTTAATACGGAGGAGAAACGAATGGATTTATGCAGCAGAGGAGAACGAGGTGAAGAGAGGGAAGTGGGGTGGTGGTACCAGTCCGTGATCTGGGGGACACAGCATCCGAGGCTCTTTTGAAATAACGTGAACTAACGGTTCACTCATTTTCACCCAGAAATCTGTGAGGCACGAGGCACTGTAGGAAGCAGTAGTGTCAAGGGGTGAGCGGGAGAGCAGAATGCCTGAACCGGATTGTGAGCACCCATGGCACACGCCTGCTTTCAAACCCAGGCCCCGTCTCATATTGTCTGTTTGGTTGAGGGTAACCACTTTCCTCTCAAAGCCCGTTTTCTAGTCTACGCCAGCATCACAGAAGCAGTCAGGGCACACACCGTGTGCAGTGCAGTGCCCGGCACCTCACTGTCCACACAGTGAGTTATCAAGGTGAGAGGTTATTCCAGGGAGCCTAGTCCTGGTAATCACATTAACTGTCCCTGCCCCTTCATTCTTGTGGACCACAATTTGCTAAATCTTCTATCAGGTGGTGTCAGCTCAGGGAAAGAACAAAACTCAAAAGATACGGCGCTTTCCCTAAAAGTGCATGGTCTCATTGGGGAGGATAGTCACTGTGCACTGAGAAAGTCTACAGGTGTTACACCAGCCACTCAAGGAAGGGTGCCAAGACAAAATGCTGATAAATGGGAGACATGTGTGTTGTTAATTAAGAAAAGGGAGGAGGGTTTTAAATAAGATTTAAAAAAAAAAAGCAGCGCTGGCTGTTGGTGCTCAGTGGATTAAGCACCAGCCTACAAACCAAAGGGTTTCTGGTTCTATTCCCAGTCAGGGCACATGCCTGGGTTGCAGGTCAGTTCCCCAGTAGAGGGCATGTGAGAGGCAATCACACATCAATGTTTCTCTCCCTCTCTTTCTCCCTCCCTTCCCCTCTACCTAAAATAAATAAATAAAATCTAAAAGAAATTAAAATTAAAAAAAGGAAAGAGACCCCTGGACACATTGAAAGAACATTTTGAAATAAGTATATTTATTCAAATAAGTTTATTTGTCCTATTGTATGCTGGCTCACAATCTTTCCGTATATACCTACCTCCTCTGAAATGTATTAGTAACATTTATAATTTACCAAGTGGAAAATATCACTTAGTTTTAATCAGCAGCAAGTCAAAAATGAATTTGCAGGCAGGGTTTTATCTGTTTCTTTTAGTGTAATGTGCATCAATCAGAAACAGAACAAATGAAAAAAAAGAAAACCTAGCCTTTATTTGCAGTATTTTTCTTGAAAATATTATTTGTTTCACTTTGCTGTTTTATTCATTTTAAGCACGTTTTCACCAAAGTGTTCTACTCTAAGCTAGTCTCAATTCAATTTAAAGTGAAAGGTTTTTTTGGGTTTAGATAATTTACATATAAAAGCGTTACTGTACATTTTATAAAATGACTGTGTTCAGAAAACAACGATTTCAATTTAATCGTATTGTTATTCTGCAACTTGAAATGCCTCCCTCTTGCTTCTCGGTCTCAGTAACAATATTCCTTCTTGTCCTAATTTAAAATTGTTAGTGTTTGAAAATGGATGTGTTTCTTTTAGACCCCACCAGTCAGACTTTAGGCCCACTGTGATTTGTCTGATGGACTTGAAGATTATGTGCATGTGTGAGACAGAGAGAATCTTAATAATCTGAGCATGACAGGTATATAGCTCTTTGTAAGTTATTTTCTTTCTTTTCCCAAGGAATTTTGTTTGCCAGTAGCCATATCTGTTTTAAAAGAAATGAAAACAAACAAAAAAATTACAACTTTATGTTTTAAATTTTGCAATGTTTCTGCCCCCCCCCATTTCCTTTCTTTTCTAAAATGATCCTATTGTTCTGGAAAAGTCCTTAGGAAGGAGCCACTGTACCTGAGGACCTTATGTCATAAATGTGTCTTTGAGAAATCGAGCCAGATGTTCAGGATTTCAGACCACCATATTTGTCCTAGGAACCCTGCCCATGTTTTAAATTCTTGACCCTTGAATTGAATGCGAGGCTCTGACTACATAAAAGAAAACACTCGAGTTTTACAATTCTGCAAGCTTGGGTTACGCTATAAATTTCCACTGGTCCCGCTTGTTTGTGTCTGCCAGCGTTTAGGGGCTATTCACCAAGTCGATCATACAGGCAGAGTCCAAGTGGCTGCCTCCAGAAGCACATCAGATCATTTCTTAGGGAGAGAATAAACAGCTGTTTAAACGGGAGCCACAACACTGCATTAAAATTAATTTGGCCCTCACTAAAAGACAAGTGCACCTCCCGTTCTCAGAATGAAACCCAGAGCTGTCTCCGGCAGCGGAGAAGCCGCCAGGGCCGCTGATTAGGACGTGCTGGGAGGGCTCCCTCTCATCTCGGATTTACTGCTGCCAGCTCCTGTACCTCATTAGTCTGCGCAACTGAGGTCCTTTATCAGGATCGCTTGCAGACAGCCTCACATCTCCTTAAACTGCGGTTCCCGATTTGGGTGCCACACGGTTTGTGTCTCACCATTGGCAAGTGCCATAAATACATCCCATTATGCTTTCTACAGTATCCTTCACTTGTATGCGTTATGTCTGTCTGGGAAAAAAAAACAGTATTTTTCCATAATGAAAAAAACGAATTCTTTCTAATCTCCTTCAGGTTTTAACTGCATCTTAATGCTGTTTACACTTATTTGTTAATTCCTGTATGTTAAAAAACCTGTGTAGTGATAATAATTATCTTTGTTATTACTGTGTGAACATGTTTAAGGGCCTAGGCTCTGTAGCCATCGAAGTGACACCGTGTTCTCCAAGGCAGGGAAGGACAGAGCACTTTCTTTTCTTTAGAAGTCTTAGTGTTCCTTTCAGGGCAGTCTGAACCACTCCTCTTAGAAATGCACTCCATAGAGGAAGAACACGTGCTTTGGAATCAGTGGGGCCTTGTTTCAAAACCTGATCCCACCATTTACTGGCTGTGAGGCCTTAGACAAATTGCTTAACCTCCCTGAGCCTCTCCTGAAATAGTAAGCGTTCTCACAGGGTGCCCTGGGACTGACGAGGGAGGGAGCACAGTGGTTTTCCTGGTCCAGGGTCTCGCTTTCTGCTGTGTCAGTACCCGCGGTCAGCTGCAGTCTGGACGTAGGGGATGGAGAGCTGCAGGAGTAAACGATTCACAAGTTCCACGTTGTGCACTGCTCCGAGCTGTGCGATGGGACCTCAGGCCGCCCCACTCCATCCATCCTCCGTGCGGCTGGTCTGCGCTGTGTGGCTCCCTGCCCGTTGGTCAGTTAGCAACCCTCTCAGCTATCAGGTCGGCCGTTGTGGTGTCCCAGGTGGTTTACTCAATGGCCCCGAAGCCATTCACGTAACTTTTATTACTGTGTATTGTTAGAGTTGTTCTATCTCTTTCTTAGTTGTTGTTAATCTCTCACTGTGCCTAATTTATGAAGTTTACCATAGTGCGTGTGTACTATAGGAAAGAGCACAGTATGGGGTGGGGCAACGGTAGGGTTAAAGTTATTTGTGTGGAAAAGAATGCGGTAATTGATGAATATTAATACAATAATAAACTCACAGCTGTAACCCTACTGTTGCCCCGCTCTGTGTGTGTGTGTACACATACATACGTACATATGTATATATATATGATTCGGTGCTGTCTGCATTCACTGCGGGTCTTGGAATGTCCCCCACGGATAAGGCGACACATAGCAGGCGGTCCATAGATGTCCCCTTCTCCTTTCCTACAAGTAAAGGAGTCCCACTTCCTGTCCCAATGGGTGAGCATGTAGAACAAATACGAACATATATTTAGAAACTGGAATATTTGACATCACTACCATCCCAGTAAACCCAGTTGTACATATGTGACAGTCTCGTCATACATTTTTTGCCCATTAAGGAGCTATTAAATAAATTAGGTCCCAGCCACTTTTTTCCTAGAAGGTAGCATTTTGAATATTTTTAAAAAAATCAGGACGCTGGAATGTGACCAACATCCTATCTTCCTTCACAAGCCATGATTAAGACTGTGACCGTGTGTGCTCTGGTCCCGTGGAAGTTATAACTTTAGAACGATTCATTCATCCATTTATTCACTCAACATCTACTGAACAGCAACTACGGGCCAAGACCTGTGGAAGAAAGGGAGGCAACCACCTGGGCTGGGCACGCTCCCCGTCCCGTGGAGGTGACTGAGCCATGGGGGCAGACTGACCACAGCTTCTTGGAGTGATTATGGCCACTGTCTCCCAGGTTGACCGGGGGTTTAATCCCAGCTCTGCCACTCACAAGTTACATGACATGACTTTGGACAGTTTTGCTCAACCCTCTTGGACTCAGTTTTCTCCTCTCTAAAGTGGAGATAACAATATCTAACTCATGGAGATGTCTGGGAATTAAATGCTCAAGATACTATGTGAAACGGACTGTATGTAATACTCAGCAACTGCCACAGTTGCTGGCGTGTAGGACGCACCGATAAAGAGGGTAGCTTCGTGGTTGCCATTGCATTTTATTTTGCAGGCTCAGCAGGAGCAGAAAGCGAGGCCTTTTTTTGTCTCCCCAAAGCTATACTTTCTGTCTGACAGCAAGGAGGGTCCATCAGCTGGTTAGTGTAATGGAAAGACTAGCAAAGCTGAAGGGGCATGTACTGGAGCAAAATTTAAAGGAACTATATTTTTTCTAAAAAGTCAGATGAGTAGAAAATGATGTGAGGAAGCCAGGAGTTGTGTGCCCCTGGATTAAACTAGATTGCATCTGGACGGACTAAGGACGGCAAAGAAAAGAGCAAAAGCCAGCTGATCAGCTGCTGACCTGCCACTTCTGCTGCTTAATTAACAGAGGTGGAGAACCGGGTGTGTTCTGTGCTTGTTAAGCTTTCTCAGTAACTGCAGAACATTTATTTTCTGCTTGATGTTTTAGCTTCACTCCCCAGCCGTGATCTCAACTCACACATCTTAGAGTCACCTGGAAAGTTTCTTGAAACATCCCAGCGCCACAGAGCAGAGTATCTTGCTTTCGGTTTCTTCCCTGTTTCCCATTTCATTCCCATATTTGTAAAAGTTCTCCCCCGCGCGCGGGCTGGGGCAGGAGAGGTGACGGCGGCTGCGTGGTGCCTGGGTCGCTCCAGGCTGCGGGCGCGCATGAACTGCAGCCACAGAACTGTGCCTCTGCTGCCTCGGTCTCGCCTGCACCTTCCCTCCCTCCGGCTCCATCTCGTCCCCCCATGCTCCTCCCCACCTTCTTTCATCCCCATTCAGGGTCCCCTCGTCTGCCTCGCAGGGGTTCTGGGAGCTTCTCTGGAGTGACCACAGCCTCTCTGCTACTCCGGCCATGGCGCTCCATGTGGCGTCACTCCTGACCCCTGCTCATTGCTTTTCCATCTCAGCCAAGTACAAATGGAACTTGCTCTTTGTTCCTTTCATCAGCCAGACTAAGCTGGTCCATGTAACAGGTAACTCCAAAATTTCAGTGATTTAACATCAATCCCTGATAGACTAAGGATTTATTATATATTAAGAGAAAGGCAAACTATGTATGATATGCATTTATGTGTGAAATGAAAAAATTAAAAAATTTAAATTTAAAGAAAAGCTCACAGATACAAAAAACAAGTTGGTGGTTGCCAGAGGGTGAGGGCAGGGGTGGGAGAAATGGGTTTTTTAATAGGATTTCTTTATAGCTTTGGTTACATACGGTCTGTTGTGGGTCACTCAGGGACCTAGACTTGAGCTGTCCGGGAGCCTCACCGTCCACCTCCCTGGGGCCTCTCACTGTCATCACTAGCCCCTCATTTAGGCCAGCAGAGGAGAAGGACGAGGGAGCATAGAGCCATGCGGGGTGTTCTGTGGGCCAGGCCTGGAAGCAGCATGCCCACCCCCACTCCACGGGCAAGAACGAGGATGTCCAAGAAGACGGAAAAGGGGTCAGCGAAGGCCTAAGCAGTCTATGCCACACCCGCTGTTCTGGAGCTCACCTCTTCATTTATAGCCTACAGTTAGTTAAGTCTTCAGGCGGTGCCTGTCACCACTTGGGTGCTCTTCTTGGGGCTGTGGTTGCCAGCCATGGACAAAATCCCAGTTGATAATATAAAGTAGTGGGACTCTTATCTCTGTGATAACTTGCAGCTTAGATTTTCCACCATGTTCTATGAGAATGAGAGCTTCCATTGACATAAATTTTAGCAACAACTCATAAGAATGATGATTCTTTTTCCTCATTCATTTATGCCCCTCCTTTTTGCAGAAGTTAAGGCAGATGGTTTTTAGGACACGATACACACTATGAGCATCATCATTACAGTAAAGTATGACAGTTATTGGCATGACCTTACGTGCCAATATTCAGTAGGGTGGGTCCAAGCCCCTTGGCCTGGGGGCTTGGGGCAGCAGACCCGCTCCTGGTGCAATGCCAGGAATCGCCAGAGCTGGGGAAGCGTCTCCATGCACTTTCATTCTGGCTTCCATAGAAATCATTTCATCGTCCTTGGGGTTGAAAAGCACGCTCTGTAAGTTCTGAATAAATATCACACAGCCATTTCCTGTACCCTCAAGGAGACATCATCTGGGGAGCAGTGAAAATGATTTGGTGAGGTTTTATGTGTGTGTGTTTTCCAGGTGTAGCTCATCCACATTTCTTTCCATTCCTTGAGTGTAGTGTGTGTTTTTTTGTTCCCCTTTGCATCTCAGGAGGCTGAGCACCTAGTAGAGAGCCCTGGCACATAGTAGGTGTTTTACAGGTGCTTATTGTATCAATGTGCTCTATTGGTTATCTAGAGCTATTGTAGCAAAGTACTACACACTGGGCAGCTTAAACAACAGAAATTTATTCTCTCATGGTTCGGGAGGCTGGGAGTCCCAGATCTCGGTGTCAGCAGGCCTCTGCTCTCCAAAGTCTCAAGGGGAGGGTCTGTTCTATGCTTTCTCTTAGCTTCTGGTATGCTGGCAGTCCTCGGTGGTCCTTGTATTTTAGATGCATCACTTCAGTCTCTGCCTCCATCACCAAATAACCTTCTGTGTCCCTCTGTCTCTTCTCTTCCTATAAGGACACCAGTTATTGAATTTGGGCCCACTCTACTCCAGGATGATCTCACCTTAACATGATCATCCCAAAGGCCCTATTTCCATAAGGTCCCATTTACAGGTACCAGGAATTAGGACGTCAAGATATCTTTTGGGATGACACAGTTCAAGCCACAACATGCACCATCCTCTCCTGGAAGGGCCCCATGCCTCATGAACCCTTTAGTCCCAGGCTCACTGTACCTAAATCCATGTGTTTGGTGGATGGAGGCCTGAAGGGACGAGCAAACAAATGAGCAAATAAACGAGGTGACTGGGTGTGGAGCAAGGCTTCTTTCTCCAAGGAGATGGTGGGCTTGTACAAAGATCAAGGCGTGACCCCATCGTACCTGGGCTCATATCTCTGCTTGACATTTTTTGGTGAGTGTTCTTAGACAAGATACTCAACATCACCTGCCCTGAACATTTTTCACCTAGAAGGTGGAGCCAATGATATCAATGAAACGATGAAATAAGGCCTGCGAAGGACTTAACACGACGTCTGGAGCCCAGTGGTTTGCTCAGTCAGAGATGACTTGCATTTCTCTCACTCCCATTCTTCCCTAAACACTATCCCCCAGTTTTGTCCCAGACCCCAGGTCTGCTTCTATGCCTCTGGGTGTATTGAGACACCGTGTGAGCCCTCCGGGAACTCACCATCCTGGGAGCTTCTGTTAGGAACAGCCAGGCTGGGCTCCTTCGCGTCCTCTACCCAGCCACCGTGGGAAATCCACGGCTGCTGGGACTCCTCAGACTTCAGATTATCCAGAAACGTCCTGCAGTGGGTTTTCCGTGTTTGCAGCTAACACGGTACCCTCTTCCCTCCCCTCCCTGTCTACCCCACTCTCTGTTAGTTGGTCGGTTCTATTAAGAGCAGTACAGTAACAGACAGCTTCATTCAGGGCATCTGTTAGCCTGTTTTGATTTTTATTCTGAAGTTTAGAGTGTTTCTGTATAAGGGATGAGGCGAGGGAGGAGCAGCCATCAGGTTTTATGACTCTTCTGTCCTGAGCACTCCCAGTGTCAGATTGCACCCTGCGGGGCTTCCTGAGCAAGCTCCTGGGCAGGCTGGTCTGCCGGTCTCCGGACACAGGGAGACGGGCAGCGTGCCAGTCTTGGTTTCCCCGCAATCGCTCAAGCAGCCTTCGTGGGAAAATGGAGGTTGCCTTAGGTAAGCAGGGCTATCTTATGGCTGCATAATCAGTCAACCTAGTTTTGGCATTATACACTTAGTTACATCGAGGAAGTGTGATGAGGAAGTACAGGAAGGTGCTATTTGCTTTTGCATTATCAGTAACAAGCAGTTGGAGTGCCCAATAAGAGTGCAATAAAACTGGGTCAGGGGGTAAGCAGAAAAATCAGGGAAGGTAGCATAAGAGTGAGGAAAAACACCCCAGAAGCCTGGATCAAGACTAGTTCGTAAAATGTGTGTCAGAGGGGCCTGTAAACTAAGTAAAGGTGGACTCTGAGCTTCCTAGCCAGGAATGCAATAAGGGAAACAACACAGCTCCCAGTTACTTCTAGATCTGAGCCCTGAGAGGCAAATCTACCGTGGGTTCTCGTGTGGAAAGGACATCTGTCAACAGAGTGAACGAGATTTTGTACAGGAGTTCACATGTTCTATCTGCCCTTTGCTGCCCTCTCAGTCTTTGCTTGCCCTTGACTGATATCCAATCAGTGGCTGTTTAGCTGGATTAAAGTTCCCTTTTTATGATTTTAAATCAATACAGTTCTGCTTTTTATTTCTTTTGAAGGGATGGTAGTAGCTACATGGATGGAGAACGGCAGCCAGCTAAGCAAGCTGTCTGTGTGTAAAATCCTAGGACAGGCTCTGTGTGCTAGAGGACGCTCTGTCTCATTTTCCTTCTGTGTGGGAGGGGCGCGAGGCAGTGAGGAGGTGGCTCAGAAGAGTTGTGTGGAAATAGCAGACCCTCAGCTTCTTCATCTGTGAAATGGGGGCGAGGGAGGGGCGGACCCGGGAGCATCTCTGTGGGCAGCTCGGACCCACCGGTTTGGGCTGTCGGAGCATGGTGGTGGGCACTATAGTGGTGGGCACTGTGGCGCTGGTCCTCCTAGCCGTCTTCCCTATTCTTCCCTTAAGAACAGCCATCTCCACTTGGGAGCTTGTCTTCCTCGTACTTCAGTTGTGTCATATGGCCAGTCCAAGTGCCACATCCTCTTGGCTCAGGAAGAGTGTAGTGGGTCACATGGTGTCCCCTCACAGCCATCCCCCCCAAAAAACATCCATCTATGTCCCCATTCCTGGATCCTGTGAATGTGGCCTTCTATGGGAAAGGGTCTTTGCAGGTGTAATTAAGTCAAAGATTTTGGAGTGAGGAAGTGTTCCTGGATTATCTGGGTAGGCCCTAAGTCCGGTGACAAGTGTTCTTGTAAGAGACAATCACCGGGAGATTTGAGACGGAGGGAAGAGGAGGAGATGTGACTGTGGAGGCGGCCCCAAGTTCAGGAAGTCCTGGAGCCACTGGAAGCTGGGAGAGGAGGGGGCCGACCCTTCTCCAGAGCCTTTGGAGGGGGTGCAGCCCCGTCGACGCCTTCATGGTGGAACCCTGGCTTCCAGAACTGTGAGGAGGTAGATTCCTGCTATTCAAACCACCCAGCTCATGGTGACTTGTTATGGCAGCCACACGAAACTCATAAAGAGGGTACAGTTTGCTCCAAGTCACTCGATCGGTTGCTGATGGTTCAATACAGGATCTGGGCCCACAATTGTGATTTCTGACTCTGCTTACAATACTTCTTCCCTGGTAGTAAACCGGCTGTGGTCCCAAACCCTCAGGACTCCACTTAGGGTTAACAAGACTGAATGTAAACAGAGGCAGAGCAGCACTGGGCACGGGGCGGTCCATAGCCATAGTCCCTCCTCCCGCTTTAATCCCCCCAACGGTGCTGATGTGTTTCCCCCAACCACATGCCAGACGTCCTGTTACTTCAGACTTTTCCTTGTGATAAATAACACAGTCACATTGGCGTACGTGTCTTTTGGATGCCTGAGACTTTTGTTTTACCCCTTACCATCAATTCTTAAGGAATTCTTAGTATTCTTGGGAAAGGACCTATTTGGTCCAGCAATACAAAGTTGTTTTGTTTTTAAGACTCTGGTTACATACTGTCAGGCTGCTTGCTGAGAAGTATACATGCCAGGCTGATTTTACTAAGACTTTAGCACCTCGGACTTATTTCTCTCTCCCCTCCCTGCTTCTCTCCCTCCCTCCTTCCTTTTCTTCCTTTTCTTCTTTCCGACATTTTCTTATAATCCATGTGCTGTGCTAGGCCCACAAACGCCCTAACTAAGATATTTCTTAGGACTCATTCACTGAGTCCAGGAGAAATCAATCCTTTAGGGGGAAAGCATGAATAGCCTTCTCTTTTGGCTTACCATATGGGATGTGGGGAGTCTGTTTCCCTAGGGAACCACCAGGAGTCCATGAGTCCTGGGGACTCAATAACCGCAGGAGACAGAGGAAGTGGGCAGTGGTTTAAAAATCCCAATCCCTCTGTTTATTCCCCAGGAATAATCATTAGCAGAGTCACCCAGCTCACAGTGTCAAATCAACTGCAGACCGGTTGATGCCGGTGGCACTGCAGCACCCAACTCATTATGTTTGGTGTTAAGAAAACGTAGAAATTATTCGTATCATTGGTTGGGTGGTAGTTGCTTGTGGTGGTGGCTTTCTCAATGAATCCCGCTAGACTGGGCTGGGGACGCCCAGGAGCACTCACTGCCTCTCCTCAGGCAGCTCATGCCTCGGTTAATGTTTCATCGCCTCTATTTACTGGAGTTAGGGCCTGCTCTTTGACATGTCAGCATGACATGTCTGAGTTTAGAGCTGAGTGTAGAACTGGGAGCAAAGAGAAGAGGCACATTGACATTAAGGTGCCAATTGCTCTGTTTTTTAAGTTTCAGCTCAGTGATTCCCCAGCCCTTTTATAAACTGCGTGACTTCAAAGATGCATACTAAGGCTGTGTCTCCTCGGGAAATCTGACTGGCGCAGACTCCTTTGAATATCCAGTGTTTCAACACAGGCTTGTTACAGAGAAAAGGAATATGAGCCTCTGTTCTTTCTTTTCTCTTTGTTAATTCCTTTTTGGCTTCTCTCATTCTATTTCCATCTATTTCTTTCTCGGCTTTTCTTTTTCATTTGTTTGGACATTTTCTGTTGTGAAGGTCAGTACCTTGAAACTGAGAACAGACAGCGTAAAACTCTCCAGCATGGCCGTCGGGTAGCAGTGTGTGTGGTCAGGTGACATTGCGACGGGCGTTACTGTGTGGGGAGACTGCTAGAAGAGGGGAGAAGGCCAGGCTGCAGGGTGGGCGATGTCCCTCTGCTGGGGGTGGTTTTAAAACATCTGCCTGCAGACTCTGATATTCTGCCAGTAAAAGGTAGAATCTACTTTCACCCTCCCATCCTTGAACCTGGGCCACCCTTACGGACTCGCCTCTAATTAAGGTTCAAGGAACATTGCAGAACCTGTGAGGTCAGGAGATAAAAGGTGATATAGCTCCCATCTGGGTCTGTCTCACTCGCGGATGCTCGGCCTTGGCCCCGGCCGCCATGCTGTGGGGAAGCCCCGTCTGGCTCATGAGTAGAGACCCAGAGAGGCTCCCACGGGGAGGAACCACCGGACGTGAAGTGAACGCTGAGCCTTCGGCTGATTCCAGCTTCCCGGTGCTGTGAGGCCGGGACAGACGGCCCCTTGGTGTTCTCTTCAAACGCCTGGTTCATGGACAGAATGAGTGTTTTCTCTGTGCCTCTAAGTTTCGGGGTGATTTGATATAAATATAATATGTAGAATATGCTCTAAATGATATTCTTAGCTAATTTTTATCAGAAATTAAATCTTTACACTTAATTAACCCCCTGAATATGGTATGGGCATATCTCATTTTCAGGAAATTTGACTGAAATTCTTTAGTTAATTTAAATAAAATAGAAATAAATCAATGGAAATTAGTTGAGATATTCCTGACCTGACCTATTTTACTATGGATTTTGAATTCATCGCAGGTAGAACTAATTGTTTCTGTAATTCTTAGGAAGGCCTCAGGAATTGTCTCCATTGGCTATGATTTTCTTTTTTCTTGAGAAGTAGCATGGTGTTTTAGCAAGAATAAAGAAGTGGCATTTATTCTATACCATTAGTAAAGTTGGGTGGATGGCTATTTGTTTTATTCTTGTTTTTTCTTGCAAGACTTTTGCAGGACCTGGGTATTTATTTACCCAGTCCCCCAACCCCTGCTTTTTGTAGATTTTATATTTTAATAATGTGAAACAATATTTCCCAAACTTTGTTTTTATACTCCCTTTACATTTTTATATATACCAGGATTTTTATGCACAGCTATTTACAAGGAAACTTTATATTATTATAAATGTAAATGGTAGACCAGTAGCATATGTCTTAAATACAAGATATCCATAAAAATAAGTATAATAAAAACAAAACAGTGGCATTAAATTTTAGTTAGCTTGCCGGTGATTCTGAAATTCAAGTGATAGTTGTTAGAAACAAAAATGTATCAAAATGAGATCTGTTGTTTTTTATAGTAAGTGCAAGGATTCTAAGAGAACTGATTAAGAAAAAAATTTTCCCCTCTGTGTATAGTCTCAGAAGTCTTGAACTTACTTTCAATATTTGCATGCCTATTTTGCCCATAATATTCCCAATCAGAACTCCATAAATATTTGTCGTGTTAATGAACCTATTTGTCTTCTGCATTCTTCATCTTAAGGGCTGTTGGCTGACGTTTCTGTCAGTGGAGCTAACCCTGTACCTATCTGGGAAATACACCAGACCCTTGGTCTATTTGAGCTTGAGGGCTGAGCTGGTTTGCATGTAACTAAGACCATGATGATTAATTTTATGTACCAACTTGACTGAGCCATGACGTGTGCAGACATTTGCTCAGACAGTAGGCTGGTATGTCTATTGGGTGTTTTTTGGGTGAGATGAACAGTTGAATCTGTAAACTGAGTAAAGCAGATTGCCTTCCTTAATGTGGGTGGGCCTCGTCTGATCAGCTGAAGGCTTGAATGGAGGAAAGGCTGACCCTCTCAGCAGTTTGGCAAAACTCCTGCTTGACTACCTTGAACTGGATGTTGGGCCTTTCTGGCCTCTGGACGCAAATGGAAACTTCTTGAGTCTCAAGCCCACCAGCTTTCAGACAGGAAGGTGCACCGTTCGACTCTCTTGGGTGCCTAGCTACCCTGACGTACTGGGACTGCTCAGCCTCCATAATTACACGAGCCAATTTGTTATAATTAATAAGTAAAAGAATGCGTGTCTGTGTCCTATCGATCCTGTTTCTCTGGAGAACCCTGACTAGTAGAAAGGCTCCAGGAGTCATTTGGTTTTACCCTCGGCCTTACAAGAGTTAGGAGCCCACGCTCACAAGTCGCCTTTTAGTGTCTGCAGGTATAGCCCTGCCCCGTACCCGAGGAGAGAGCAGGCAGGTCCTCTGCTCTCGGCACCTTCATCTTCTCGTGGAGTCACCATGACTTCCTCGGCCACCACGGCCCCTGGCCTACGCACTGGCCCTACTCCATGATGGCACCAATGGGTCTCTGACCTCACAGAATGACGCAGACTGAAGCCCGGGGTTCCCCCACCCGCTTTGCTTTAGGTGCAGCGCCTTGGGAATCACAGAATGCTCCGCACCCTGTGCTCCACATCCTGTGACAGAATCCATGCTAGTGCCTCTCCCACCATGGGCAGGGGCCTGAATACATTCCTGTTTACCCATGAGTACTGTGCCCGCTTGGTCTCTCCCTCTTACCTCTCAATAATAGGTCAGCCTTCTCAATTTACCTGTCAGACAACTGGCAAACCAGCCTCACGAGATTCTGTCCTTTGTTGATTCTGTGAAGTCTCTGTCTTAGATGGAGTCACCTAGAAGCAGAGCGGAATGCAGAGATTTGGCTGTAGTGCTTTATTGATGGAGTGTCATCAGGAAAACCTATAATGGGTGTGGAGAGCAAGGGAGGGGAGCGGAAAGAAGTTAAGAGAAGATGTGATTTCAAGTGATTTCTAGCTTTGGCCTGATGCTCAGGGTGGTGGGGGGCTCAGCAGTGTAGACTGGACCTCAGAGCTGTCCCACGCTGAGGCCAGAGGGCCAGGCTATTGGACCCCCACATTAGGTAGTCACAGGCCATCTCCCGGTGGGGGCTGTATCTTCCCAGCTGTCTTGGGCGAGGTGAACAAGGACATCAGCTGAGAAGGATTCTCCAGAGAAGGTTGCAAAGCCTGGGAGATGGAACAGCGGCTTCTGCTGCTCTCCTAGCCGCCACTGGTGTCTCAAATTTTCACACATAAAACGAGCATGTACTTAAACTGATGGACATCCACAGCACACAGTGTTTTCCATGTATCTGTTGGGCATGTTATTATTGCCCGAGCCCCAGAGGCCCGACAGGCAGGCCCCAGAGCAGATACTGATGTGCAGAGTGATGGGGGGGCAGTGGGGGGGGTTGAAGTAATTAAATTTGTATGGGTTGTATGAGAAGAGAAAAGAGCGTATGAAAATGTGGGTCTTACAGGCACACCCTGGCGCTTTGCTGACGCCCACGGCTGCCCCTCACCTGCCCTCCGTTTGGCGTTTGCACAGGACGTGCCTGTAAGTCCCCAGAGCCACTCTTTTCTATTCCCTGGCCTCCCAAAGGCCACGAGTTCCCAGTCGGTCATTCGCCTTTGTCACTATTTGTTGTTTTTAATCCCCATTCCCCATCCTGGGAGAAAGGCGCTCATGGGGTTCTGTGAGTTCTCATGTACCAGGGACCTCACGGTGACAGCCGGCTGTGCCGCGTGGCCTTCAGGACCTCAAGGTGGGCTCCTACGTGGCAGCTGCCAACTGCCGGCCAGTTAGAGGTTCTGGTTGTGTCTTTCTGAAGAACCGTTCCACGAGGTAGAAGTGACATATTTAAGCCCTCATGAGTGTCTGACTTATCAGAGTTCAGCAGGTTGTCACAGAGGGGAGACTGCAGTCATTTTAAGATTTCAGCAGCTTCGGGACTTGAATAGGGAATCTTCCCCTCCTGAATGTCACCTGTTAAATGTGCTCTGACCACCGGGCGCTCTGCCATGACTACACTGATAACGTAAGTGTAGCGCACTGTCCGCAGATTCTCCCTACGTCTGACTCTGGGATGTACAAATGAAAGACTGGCTCTGGCTGACCAGTGAAATGTCATGAAATAAAGGGAATTTTGGAATAGCCAGACACCCAGTGCTTTGGAACTGTTGGCATTTCAAGTACGAATGCATCTTCCTTTTTCTCACTTTTATCAGATGAGTTCATGTTTGCTCACAAACAGCCGCTCGTTTGTCCAGTCCCTTCACACTGCTTCACTTTTCTTTTTTTAAATTCTACTTCAGGTTGTTGAAGCTTCCTCACTGCCACGATCTCCTTTGCTTCTCCCACTGAACGGGGCAGTTGGTGAGCCAGCGGAGACTTTGCCCGTTTGACAAGTCCAGGCAGTGGCCACCTCGGGGCTCAGACCAGGGCTGTCTGGCCCGGAGCCCGTGTCCCTCACCACGCAGTCACCCTGCCCTCATCCTGACGATCAGAAGGTAGAGGTGGGCAGGAATTTCCCCCTAAACTTTGTCCCGCTCTTCATATTTTTGTGCCTGTCAGGTTGTGCTGTTTCTTTGCCCCCATCACTGGGACCCCGTAAATGCCACGTTCTGTGTTGCCAGCTTAGTCTTGGCCCTAGGAAGGTGTAGAATGATGGGAAGCTAGAAGCCATGGCTTCCTGATGACTGTGCATCCTCTGTCACCAGAGTACAGAGCTCAGCACTCCGTGTCAGGGCTGCAAAGGCGTGGAGCCTGAGGCAGCTCAGTAGTAACCTCTATGTCCTGGGTCACTTCCCAGCCTCACTGTGACCTCCCCAAAGCCAAGGCTACACCATTTCCTCTGGATGCTGAAGTACTTGGTTCCAAAGGTGTTTGCTGAGTGAATGTGTGGTCCTGAGACCACGCTTTGTGGGGGCTCAAGGAAGGATTGCTTCGCTGGGTCGGAGCAAGCTGCTAGGACTGGAGTTTGCTACCCAGACCTTCTGCCCCACACTTACTGTGAAGAGAATCAGGACCGTGTTTAGGCAACAGTTACTGAGGAGCCTACTGGGTACCATGTACTTTGAGAAAGCAATCTGCCCACCCTCAGCAGTTCTAGGGCTCCTCTCATCTGGGGAAGTTTCGTAGACATGAATTCGGCACAGTGCACCGGGCTGGGGTGGGTGTCGAGAGATCCCTTATTACACAAAGAAACGGGCATGTGTTTTTGAATGATTGGGGTCAGACAGAACAGAAAATTGTGCATTTCCTGTTACACACACACACCTCAGTAAAACGAGGTAACTCCTTCTCTCCAAATTGTACCCCCAAAGGACACGTGCTTCAGGAGCCCAGCACTGCAGTGCGCCTCTCACTGCCGCGGCCTTCTACCTAACCAACTCCACCCAGGCCCCGCAGCCCCTGGCCTGGTCTCCGCGGCCCCAAGCACAGCCAGCCTCTTAGCAGCCCCTGTGCCAGGCAGTGACGCTGAGTTAGAAAGTGGTCTGTTTTCTGAGAACTCCATTTCTTAGAAAGAAGCCTCCACCAGACGAGCTGATGTTGAAAGGATCCGGGACGGGCTGGGGTCTTCAGGCACGTTTAAAATGCTGATGTGACATAGACCGTTCACTGTGCCCACACGTTTCCACGTGAAATTACCCTTCCTGGGGGCTCCTGGAAGTTAAGTCAAGCAGCTCCATCTGGCTCAGAGCAAATGCCGACATGATTTGTGTGGATTGCACTGTTAATAGTGGTTGGCACTAGCCTTCTGCCTGGACCCTTGTACCCAGGTGGCTGCACAGGGGAGTGCACACAGCTTCAGGAAACCAGCTCCCTATGCTCTCTGATGATTAGAAGTCCGCGGTTGAGGAGCTCAGGAGCAGGGACTCCGGGTTCCAGGTGCAGAGGGGATTCCAAACTGTTTGGTAACGGAGACTGTGCCACTCCTCCAGGGCGTGCGGGTGCCATTTAATTCCTCTTAGTGCTGGAAGGGGACTTGGTGGAATCGATTTGGCAAAAAGGTTAATGCGTTGTTATGGCTGCCAGTTGGCCTATTGAATCGCTAGTGATTGGGGCAGGGGAAGCATTTAATTTGATGCACTGAACACAGGCCCACCAGAGCCGGTGTCTTGCTTGCAGCAGTTTCTCAGCGTGTGCACGCGCACGTGTGTTTGCGGCTCCCGTGCACTCCTGCTTGTGTGCCTCTGACCCTCCCCTGTTATACAAGGAAGGGCTCATTGCGACCATCCTCTGCCTGCTCACCTGCCCCCCCAGCCCCCAGCCCCCAGAGGAAATACAAGACAATACTTCAGTTTTCCTCTGTGCCACGTTATTGGAGAACTGTGCAGACGTAGGCCCTTCCCTCTCACAGACCAGGGCTCTCCTAGGTGGGACGCCCCCATGGTGGTCCACTAGGGCAGAGGCCAGCAAACTGCAGCCTCCCACTTGTTTTTGTAAATAAATAAAGTTTTATTGGAACACAGCCACACCCATTTACTTAAAATCGCCTAGGGCCGCATTCACACTGCAATGGCAGGGATGGGTAATTGGAACAAAGACCAGCTAGCCCACAAAGCCTAGACTATTTACTATGGCCTTTTAACAGAAAACATTTGTTGGCTCCTTAGGGTTGCCAGATTCAGCTACTAAAAATGCAGGATGCCCATTTAAATTTGAATTTCAGAAAAACAATGAATCGTTTTTCAGCAATAGTGAGTTAACTAGGCCACATGATTTTTTTGTTTGTTTTTGTTTTTTTTGCTTTTAATCTGGCTACCCCTGCAATGGGATGTAGGAAGGAAACACTGCAGTTTCTGTTTACTTTTCTCTCAGCCCATTTCCATTCCCACTTCCTTGAATGTTTTGGAATAGTATTCTGAGTGGTGTATAATCACTTGTAGATAAATAAGTGAACAACTATTGGGGAGTATGCTCAGACATCAAATTTACCGATAGTAGCGTAGGACCGAAGCAGCGGGAGAGCAGAAATGCTCCCACTCCTGCGACCAGCGGGGTTTCCAGCGTGACCCCTGGTGAAGTGCGGCCAGAGGAAGGCAGGCAAATTCCAGCCCTGGGCCCCGGGCCCAAGGGCGCAAGTGGGCGGGATCGCGTGCTCCTAGGCAGGGTGATTGTGAAAGCCCATCGGGTATCTGCACATAGAGCGCCAAACAGAGCCTAGGGGGTGCCCTACAAATGTCTTCTTTCCTTCCGCTGAAATAAAAACACTTCTCTAGGGAATGGAAAGTGCAGAGGGTCCCCAGGACACTGTGAGTAAACCTCCCTCAGAGGGGCCTGCCATCCCTGACGCTGCTCGGGCTGCACTGGTGACTCACTCGGGGTTAAACCGCTTGTGTGTGTCTGGAGACTCAGAGCGCTCTGCCCTGTGGTTTCAGTTCACATGGGGGTTGGTGACACAGTTCTGTTTTTGTGTGAGTTCTCATCCTTCATCTCCTCTGTATCTGGTGTTCTTGCGAAACTCTGGGGGGATTCATCTGAAATTGTCCACGAACAGCCGCCACTGTGGCCATCAAGGTTCGCAGTGGCTCCTCAGCGTGGCAGCCAGGCGGGCGATGGCCACTTCCGCAGCGTCCCAAAGAGAGGAGAGAGCCCTGGCTTCTGGGAGAACAGAGAGGGTCTCCTTTGTGTCTCCCAAGAACATCCCCCCGCTGCAACACTCACAGTCCACACTATACCCCAGAATTCATGAACAGGAAGTTAACCGTTCCAGCCCCGAAAGGAAACACCCACCTTTCTCCTTGGAGGAGACGACTGAGCATCTTTCTCTTGAAGTCTGAAAGGCTTCCTTGCTGAACAGCACAGCAAGTCAGTCCCTGATTCTTATCTGTTCCCAGGGCTAGGTGAAGGCTGGCAAAGGAGGACCACCCTTCCTGCCCAGGAGCACAGGGAGTCATTGCTGTGGGTGGGAGCTGATAGTCAGGTGTTGAGAAGGGGAACACTGGCCCTCTTGTCTCTCAGAGGCCAGAAGTCCCAACTTCCACCATCATAAACAGGAAACAGTGTTTTCCATCATTCATTTATTCATTCGTCCATGTATTCACCAACAAAATTGTCCTGGGGATCAACTCCGAAGCTTGCCCTGAACTGCACACAGGGGACGCCAGATGATTAAGACTCAGTAGCTACCCTCAAGAAGCATTGTCTACAGGAGAAGTAAATAAAAAAGGAAGAGGCATTTTTAAGGTGGTGTGCTGAGTACCGAGTGCAGGAAAGTAATGTGTGCAGTCAGAGCCACTGTAAGGAGTGTTCAGCACAGCTGGGAAGGAGGTGCTCGAACTGGACTTTGGGCCTCGGTGGGAGTTTGCCCAGGGAAGAAGCGGGTAGGGGGAGGCCATAACAACTAGAAGGAGCAGGACATATAAAGCGCATTGACTCAGAGCTGCACGGTGTGCCCGAGAAGCCGCGCGTGCTTTTGGTTTGTAGTTATTTGCTGGGATAGTTGCATGAACTTGCGTGCAGGGGAAGAAAGAAAGGAAAAGGTTAAGAAGGGGTTGTGGGCTGCCCTGCATTTCTGTCACCCGAAACCAATGCAGAAAATAGGAATTACGACAGAGATAAAAAGTAAAACTGGCTTCTTGGCTCGAAAACTCACAGAACAATTTGACTAAAGTCATCAGTTAAGCAAAATAAAACAAGACTCCCATTTTTCTCAAAGCTTGAACAGCCCCCAGTTTCCTGCCACATCAAGTCGTGATTTCTCTACCTGACACTCACAGCCTGCCCTGCCCTGACCCCGCCCCAGCGTCTGGCTGCCCCGGCCTCTGCTCCACAGCCCATGCTGTTCATTCGGATCTGCCAGTGATGCGTGCTTGCCACTTGCATTTTATTGATGCATAAATTGGTGTCCCAAAAGGTTAAAGAACTTACCTACGGAGACAGAGCCAGTTCAGAGTGGAGTTTGGACTTGAACCTGTTTCTGTCAAAGCCAGAGTCCTTTCAGCCAGCCTCTTTCCTGGAAGAACTCAGCCTCATGGCACCTGATCAGTTCCTGCCGGTGGACTGATTGATTGCAGTCAGATCTTTTAGCAAGCTTTTGGCTGAGCCGGGCATCTCCCCCGACTCCCTCTCCACCCCCTCTCACAGCCTGGGTTTCCAAGGCTTCATGCCACGGGCACTTGGTTTTGAGAAAAATGAGCCTGTTTTTCATTCTCGTTGCTGGTCTCCCACAGTGTCATGACCACAGTTCCCTTCCCACTCATGGCTGAGCTGGGTGCTAAAATCCACCACCTGGAGGGACCTCATTTCAAGGCGCAGTGTTTGGGGGTCACCCCACAGACAGGAGTTTGTAGGAATATTCTCCCTTTGCCTCTTTTTCTTGGTTCTTGGAAATGTGACATTTTAAAGACCTTCTTGGCTGGAGGATTTTTTATTGTAAACATAAAATGTTCATTGAAACATTAAACCTTTTACAGCTGTTTTTCAGCACATAAATTTTCATAGACACCCACCCCCTCACCGCCACACCCTCCTCATATATTTCTCCTTCTTCTTCTTCTTTTTTCCCTCATATATTTTCAAGACCAGAGTTTACGATGAGTTAGGGGGGCTAGATTACAGATAAAATATAACAGGCAACGTGGTCGTCCAGTTTGGGAAAGCACATTGTATTTTACCACAACAAGGACTGTGCGCGTGTCAGAACCCTGCCAAGGAAAGCAAACGCCCGCTGCGCCCTTCAGCCTTGACCTGAGGCCGGACCCTGTGCCAGGCCTGAGGAGGCTACTGGGCAGGTCCAAAATGTGCCTCCTCTCCCCACCAGAGTAAGAGAGGGCTGACTCTGAGAAAGCCAACAAACTCAGGGAGGTCGGGGTGGCACCAGCTGCCTGTGATTTGTCCAAGGGCATCCTTCTGATTGGATGATCCAGGGGGCCGGGGTGGGGGTGGCTGCTCATTGAAGCAGGGTCCTGCAGAAAGCTGACCTAGTTTGGTCCAGGATAGGGCAGGGTGAGCCTGGTGCTGAGAAGCCAGGGGAGGAGTGTGAGGAGGGGCAGTGGTCCACAGCCTGGGAATAAGCCTTGTCCCCAGTTGGCACACTGGATGCCTGGGGAATGCACAGCCAGTTTCCTGTGGGCCATGGATAACAGGGGCTCCTAGGCCTGCCAGACCCCGAGACAGGAGTACCATGCATGACCACACTTGCTGTGGCCTCAGTGTAGGTGGGGTGAGCGTCCTTCATACTGGAATTTTGGCCGTGGTCATGTGGTTTTTCTTTTGCCAATGGGATGTTAGCCAGTGGGATATGAGCATGAAGTGTGCTTGCGTGATCGGGGTCATCCCTGGCACTTCTCTCACAGCCAGTGCCTCATAGCTTGCGTCGCAGAAGGAGACACATGAAGCAAACCTGAACCTGACTCACAGCTTAGAGCCAAGTTCTGCCACGCCAGTCAATATCAGCCCAACCTGAGCCAACCCACAGATCAGTGAGTGAGAAAAAGAAAATTTCTGTTCCTGTGAATCATTGGACTTCTGAGGTTGCTAGTTATATAGCAGTATTGTGGCAACAGCTGACAAATACACCCCCCCCCCACCCAGTGGCTTCATATTCCACTTAGAAAAGAATCCACCTTCTCTACCAAGGTCTATGTGGCCTACAGACCTGAACCGCTGCCTGCCCCTCAGACCCGATTTCACACCACCGCTCTCCAGGCACTCTGCTCCTCTTTCTCTTCCCTAGGCATGCAAAGCCCACACCTGTCTTAGGGTCTCTGGATACATTGCTGCTGACTCCGTTCAAACATCCCTTCCTCAGAGGCCCGCCCTGACCACCCTATCTAAATGAAAACAATAGCAATGATCATCATTTCACTATGTATTAAGTGCTCATTATACACCAGACTATGCTTTCAGAATCTCAGCACATTGTCTGAGTTACCCAGATAGTAAATGGTGGAGTTGGAATCAAACCCTGCCCCGCCCTACCCACTCTCTTTTCTTTGGAGCATACACTACCTGAAAATGTGTGTTTGTCTCCTCCTTCACCATCTCTCTGTTCCCCCCTGGAGTGTAAGCCCGCGAGCTTGTGTTGTGTGAGGGGAGGCCCTGTTCAGGGGAGGTGCAGCTGGGCAGAGTAGGATAGCTCGGCCTGCTAGAGCACTAACTCAGTCTCCAGTGCTCTCAGGGACTGAGGGAAAATGGCAGCCCTTCTCTCGTCCTCAGTTTCCCCACCTGCCCTTGATCTCTTGGGTCCTCTGAGACGGAACATCCCATGAAGACCCTGAAGCTGAAGAGCAGTCCTGTTCCCCAGTGGCCCAGGAAGTTCCCAGTCCATCTGCAGCAGGGAGTATTGAACTTGGCCGGGGCACGTGGGCTCTGAAGACCCTTAAGGAGGACAGAAGAGCTCCCTGCCTGTCACTTCATTTTTCCACGGACTGAGTTGTTCCTCTCCTGACCTGATTCACTCATTCTTGCCTCTGACATTTACCCAGTGCACCTGTGTCCCTGGCTATTTGTTGAACAGCTCAGGTACAAAGGTCACGAGATCTTGGGTGGAGAGACCACTCAATACATATTTGATGAATGAGGGAATGAAGGAATCTAGTCTACACCCTACAAACAGCTAATAAGAAATATCTATAAAATAGCCCCAAAGACTATATATGAAAATAATTACTGTGGAAATGCTTAACTCTTTTGGGGCAGTCATTCAATCACTGTTATCTCCAGTCTCTGCTGGGCATTCCTCCATGCCAAGCCCTGGGGATACAGAGTTAAATAAAATAGGACAAGCTTACCCCAGCCACGCTGACTGGAAAGTTCACCTTCTGGCTCCCGCCCACCAGTTTCATTAGGGCCTTTCTCCATCTCCACAGCAGGCCTATGTTGCCGTCAGAGACCCTAGCTCTCAGTACAGCACAGCCCCAACCAACATGCGCCGACCAGTGAGCAGATGGCAGCTGTGTGAAATCACGGGGCCCAGATAGGAATCAACAAGGGAGATTAGGTCAGGTGCTTATTTGAGGTGCTGTCAGGGCTGTGGCAAAAGGGTTCCCTCGGGCTCCAGGCGTGCCCTCTGCAGTTATTTTTCGTGTACACTCGGATTACCCCGCTCGGTGATATTACATCTGCATGCACCTTGCCCTCTGACCGGCAAACAGGGATGCTGCCAGCATCCTTGTCAAGCCGTAGACCTTACGTAGGCAGGAGCATCTTTGGGAGGGGGGTGAATTGATTGACAAAGCATCCTGACACACAGTCTCCTATTTCTCCTTGCAATCAAATAATTCATCTTTCTACCCCTTGGACCACACTGAAAGTCAAACCTGGACTAAACCAGGGACTATTTGTAGGAGTGGGATCAGAGAAATTGGCCAAGTGTATTCTAAAATAATCAGCTGCTGATTACACAGGCAGGGTGTGCTATAGGCCTGGTGGGATGGTGGGTGGACCGGGGCTGGCCCTCCGTGACCCAGGGCTGCTGTGCTTTTGTGGGTCCGGCACCATCCGTGTGCCATGGGTCACGTGCAGATTACCTTTAAATCCTCACAACCACGTGACTGCAGCATAGGTAGTGGCCCCATTTTGCAGATGGGGAAACAGCCCCAGGGAAGTTAAGGCCCCACCCTACTGAGAGAAAAAGGAAAAAAATGCATTTTTAAGAGTTAAAGAACATTGGAATGTTTAAAAATTCTACACAGACTGTTGTATTAAAATCACTTTTTTAATATTTTTAAAGGACTAAAAATAACTCAAACTCAGGTTTTGGATGATGGTGGTAGAATATTAAAAGATAATGAAATATATAATGTTTGAGGGTTTTCCTTAACACTAGGAGAACATACAACAGTTAAGAATGTTTTTGTGTTTACATATTTATTTTAGCAGGGGAAAAATAAAGGTGGGGAATAGGCGTACAGATAATAATGGAGCATGAACAAGGACAGAGAAAGTATTTTCTGGTCTAGTTGAGAAATAGCTAAGTAGGAAAAATTACAGATCTTAAAATAGGTGTAATATATTACATATCTGTGAAAATGGGCCAAATAAATTGCCTCCATTAAAGTCCCATTGGATGTTCAAATCTCAGATTACCTGGAATGCAACTGTACTTCCTATATTTAACCAGGCTTTTTATAAACTGTTCCTCTTCACACCTCAAGCTGACAGCCACATCCTGGGTGGTTATTTAATACCCAGTTTGACTTTCTTCACTTTGAGGGTCCTCGAAATAGACAGAAGACCAGAAAGTAGCCTTTTAAAACTCTTGTGCTGTTTACAGGTCAGATGCTCTTCTGCAGAGTGTCTCTGAGGACCCCTTTTTCTTTCCCTTTAATCATAGGTAGGTAATCATCGGCCAAATACCAGAGAAATAAGACAACATATGGAAAGCATTTTAAGAGTCCTTTCTACATCTTAAAAACAAGGAAGAAGAAAAAACAAAAAGAAAAGAGAAAAATGAGCAGTTCCTCTACGAGTGCGTGTTAGTGTAGGTCAGCGGCTGCCTCGGCCAGACAGAGCAGGCGGAGCCGGGACCAGGTCTGCCAGCGGGCGATCTGCATTTAATCCTTGTGCGGAGCTTCAGTCCACCTGCAAGACGGAAATGCCAAACACAAAATTTCCTCGCTGCCCTGTCCCTCCTGAGAGCTGTGATAAGTGGGTGTTACCAGGACTCCTAGCTGTGTAATCTGAAAAGAAAACTCCCGATAGGACAAGGAGGTGCCACTCGGCGTAGAGAAACCGAAGAACAGTCTATTTCAAACAATGGACCCACACTGTCTTTCAAAATAGATTTGAAGTAACGCAACAGGGAATAGTACTGCACATGTAAAAGACAATTAGATATATTTATTTACGTTTTGAATAACTTATCAGAGAAACTAATTAGAATAAAAAATGAGATGAATATACCAGGAACACAGATAAATTATTTATGTCCACCAGCATTAAATTTAACTGAGTTTCTGGGATTCTAAAACTAAGAATTTATCATTAACCAATAAAAAGAATTATGGATGTATACTAACAAACCTTTATCCTGGAACATAATTCTAAGAATTTATTAGGTAGACTCCTGTTTATTTATTTAAAAAAAGACACAGGTAATGATACATTATTTTAGAAGAGAGTTTGCTAAAGATTAGGACATTTCTTCTGTCAGGCATGCATGTCTTATATGCCTGAGTAAAAATACAGTGTAATATTAAACTATAAATTAAGGAAGCTGCTTATACAATATATAGGTCCAGTTTATTACCAATATCATGACATTCTTGATTGAAAATGGAAGGAAGGAATGGAGGAAGGAAGGGAGGAAGGAAGGGAGGAAGGAAAGAAAGGAGGAAGGAAGGGAGGAAGGAAGGAATGGAGGAAGGAAGGGAGGAAGGAAAGAAGGGAGGGAGGAAGGAGAAATTCACATGTTTCAGAGTGGGACTAGAGGCAAAGTGGTCCCCCAGGTGAGAAGGAATCACCGATTGGCCCTCATGGCTGCCCCTCTGTGTGGAGGCGGGCTGATGCAGTACTTCTGAAGAAAATCAGTGTTTTCATTATAAAAAGGAGGAGGAGGAGATAGAGAAAAGAGGGCAGCAAATCCAATAAAATTCAACACAGTCTGACTTTGATTAAATTAATAAACAAAGACCAAGTCTTGCCAATCAGTCGTCTCTGTAGAAGAAAACCCTTCCATCTCTTACAATATCTGCTCTTGAAGGACGCACTTGGACACATAACTGAAAATATACCTTTGAGTAGTTGAGTGACTTGAAATCTTAGTAAATGTTATTTAGTAGTTTTCATGTAAATGTTTCTGAATATCAGATTAAAACAAGACTTTTTCTAATGTAATTTAGCTAACAAACTCAAACTTTTAATCCTGCTCCTAATTGTGGTGAAAACCTATAAGATAAACCTGTTTATATTTGCTTTCCCATGATAATAACCATCTTAATTAACATATTGGAGCACTTACTATGCGCTAAGGGCTTTATATGCATTATCAAGTTTAATCTTCCCAAAGACTCTGTGAAGTAAGTGTTGTCTAATAAATTCAATCACGTGATTAATTAAGTAACCTGATAGGCCAGCTAGCTCCCCGGTCAGGAATTCCAGAGGTCGAGCCTCCTTACCCAAATATGTCCTGCTTCTAGTTTGGCCCCGTGCTGTATCGGTGGGCATAATTCTGGTACTTTGGTTGTCTGGTTCTTACAGGATAATGGCAATGACACCATGAATCTTCTAGGATTCTCATTTTATCAGCCAGATGCAGAGAGAGTGAGCAGGGAGAATACTGGGGTCAAAGGGACCATCCACCTGTATTTTTCAAGATTCTTTACAACTCTTGTTTGTCACAGGAAATATTATTGTAGAATTTTAGACAGCATAAAATTGAAGGGACTCATCCAAGGTCACATGGTTCATAAGTGGCATGCGATGTGGAAGTCTGTCTAATGCAATCCAACTTATCCATCTCAAGAGGAGAGATATGCCAAGGAGGATGATTATTAAATTATCACTAATGTGATCCCTTGTAATTGCTCTCGGAATTTTCTTCAGGCTTATCCCATAGGGCATTGTTAAGCATTATTAGATTGTGATTATAAATGGATTTGGTGAGACATTTCTCTTTCTTGGTGGCATCTTTTTCTCTAGAGGACCTGGCCTCTGAAGGAACCGTCTTCTTTGACTCCATTTCCTGGAGATGAAGCCCTGAGAGCATCACTTCCATTCCCCACATTCGGGCTTCTTTCCTCTGTGAAGTCAGCTGATGAGAGTCCAGTGCATTTTCAGGGAAGACGGCATCAGACTGACTGTGGAGCCTAAGGTCAATGTGCAAGTTAGCAAGTGCCCATCGTCATACGTACCGAATGGGCGGATAAAGTGAATGCCTAGGTCGAGGAGACGCCCTAGATGAGTATTTTCCCGAAGCTCGAATAGGAAAGCCAAAGTTCTCAGTGCATGGAACCACTTCTTCCTTCCTCTTCTTAGATTCCATGTTCTTAAGGTTTTTTCTCTCCGAACAAATAGCATTTGTTAAAAATTCATTTCTCATATATCAACCAGTGTTGGAGTCTTTGAATTTCTTTTTCCAAAAGCAACTTCCCTTGCATTCCCTTTCTCCCCCCCGACCCCCAGGTTTATTGAGGCATAAATGAAAATTAAAACTGCATCTATTTAGGGTGTATGACGCGATGCTTTGATACATGTGTACACTGTGAAATGATGACGACACTCAGTTTAACTGGCACATTCATCTCCTCACATAGTTATCTTCTCTTCCTGTGTGAGAGAGAAAGCTTAAGGTTTCCTCTCTTTGCAGATTTCAAGTGCGCAGCCCAGTGTCTCTGACAGCAGTCACTGTGCTGCACGAGTAATCTTCAGAACTGAATCACCTTATAACTGCAAGTTTATACCCTTTGACCAATACCTCCCCTTCCCTGCCAACGCCCAGCCCCTGGCAACCACCATTCTACTCTCTGTTCCTGGAAGTTAAACTTTTCTTTCTTTTTTTTTCAGATTCCACATATAAGTGATACCGTACAGTATTTGTTTTTCTCTGTCTGACTTGTTCCACTTATGAATGTTTTAATTATGTCCAAAAGCATGGAAACCAAGCATTTTAAATTAGTGCACACAGCCTAATAAATGCGCTGTTTTGGTTATGCTTTTTGAAATAAGAGAAGAGAGACCTTGACCATCATCACCAGGGCCTCTGGGTTTGCCAACGTGGAGGAGGAGGCCGCGAAGGCCCTTTCTTGTAGAGCTGAGCGAACAGGACTGGGAGCGGAGCTGACGCAGCCAGTGGGTAAGACCTCACTCACGGTCTGTGCTGTGCCCTGCAGCGCCCCCTGTCTGCTTGGGTCATACTGCTGTGCCTGGGGAAGGCTACTGCTGCCCACTGACGCTATCAAAGAACACACAAGCAAAAAGGAGGGCTCTCCTGAAGCACTGCATCCCAGGAATTTGAGGAGAGACATTTGCAGAAGGTGACAAAGAATGCAGTGGGTAGCCCACAACTCCAGGTTTAGGTAAAGCAGGACTTGTCGCTGTCTCCTTGGACCAGATCCTTCTCTACTGGGATGGTGGGGCCCTGTGCCGCTCATCATTTTAGGGCTGCATGATGACGTGGAGAGAGCTGAGGGATGCTCTCAGCCAGTACCCACCAGGGCGGCCACACTGGTGTTGGAGTATCACATACTTCCGCACTACTTGATGTATAAGCCTGCCCCAAGCCCATTCCGCTGGAATTCCTGGGAGATTCAGCACCTGAGGGCTAATGGCTGCTGGTGGGGGAGGGACCCCCACTCCAGGACGTTCAGATTAGTCAGTGGTGACTGCTAAGTATATTCAGTGTCATTCCTGGTAAAGGGTGCGGAAATGATTGCCAAAATATACCTGCTTCTAGCCCCACCTCCTCTGTTTGATAGCCTTGGGACCTCAAGTTACCGCCACGGCCTTTCCGCCTCTGTATTCTAAGTGTATTAATCATCATTACATCATGGGATTGTTCTCAGTTTCAAATGATGAGAAAAACACGTTCCAAGAATAACCGTGTTCTGCATATTGTAGGTCTGTAAGAAATGGTAGCTTTTAAATTGTGTGACAAACTCCCCCTGGGAGGGGAAGGCCTCATTCATGTACCCTTGGGTATGCCAGGTCTCAGGACGCCGCCCCTACCCCCGCCCCCGTCTTCCGCCTTCAGAGCTGCGCGTGTGCAGCTGCCTCTCAGCGGGCCCCACTCACTGCATGAAGTGGCAAAGTAGACGTCATGTTTGTGGATAATTTCGTTCACTTTTAAGACTCAGTTGACTTCACGGGGATGTGGAACAAATTAAACGCAATAAAATGAGCAGCTTTGGGAGCTGCAGCTCAGGCGGCTGAGAAAGGACAGAACTCCGCAGGATGCAGACGTTGTTCAGGAAGCTCTGACGTTCGCTCAGTCTGGAATTCTAAAAAAAGAGATTGGTTAAGCCATAGTTTACCTTAGACCATTACGAGATGGACTTTAGCCAAAACAGACTGTCAAACTGAGAGAGAAGTTGGGGAAGGGAGTATTTTTAGTGTTCTGGGAGACTTCTAGTATTTCTATGGGAGTTTTGCACTATGTACATATTGGGTACGTTTTATAATTTGTAACACCCCTCAGTTTCATTCTGTTTGTTAATTCAGCCTCCTATTAAACTACACGTAAGCAACTACTGTTCCTAGATTTAAGGCAGAGGACCAGAAATCAAATATAAGCTGAGAAATGCGGCCCCCAATCAATGCTTCTCAGTTCTTTGTAGTTTTCTACATTCCACAGTGCTAACTGGCGTAACCAATAAGATATTGCAGAAATCATGGTATGTGACTTCTGAGGCTAGGTCTTGAAGACATGAAGTTTCTGCCTTGCTGACTCTCACAGAAGCCAGTGGCCTTCTTGTGAGGCTGCTCAAGCAGCCCCGTGAAGAGGGACAGAGACCTCCCGCCAATAGCCATGTGAGTGAGCCAACCTAGAAGCTGACGCTCCATCTCTAGCCAAGCCTCCCAGTGACTGCCAATCCACCTAGAACCTTGACTTGAGCTACGCGTGAGACCCTGAGCCAAAACCACCAAGTTAGGCTGCTTCCGAAATGTCTGGCCCACAGAATGTGTGTGTTAATAAATACTTATAATTGTTTCACCCCAGTTAGTTTGGGGATAACTTGTTATGCAGCAGTAAATGACTAATACAATTGAAAATCAAAATCTTTAGCTGCCCATTCAGAGTTCAAACTATGGACTATTTATTCAACACTACTTAGTTCCAACTGAACAAAAAAATGAGTTAAATTTTATATCCCCTCCCCAAAATAAATGTAGAGTAAGGTTTGCTTTGGAAAATATCACCTTAACGGGCACCACCCATTGCTTCTGGAACCTTCCCTGATCAGTGTGTGGTGTGATGTGTTAACAATGCAAAGGCCATCTGGACCCCTAGTTGCATGAGCTTGTTGAGAACGCTTCTATAGATAGTTGGGATTGTACCATTTAACAAATAATTGGGTTAACCATTTAAAAGTGTCATGTTATAAACATTTAATTTTATTTCAGTGTACATCTTTCAAAAATGCACCCTCTGCTTCCGTGCCTTCTTAAACTAAGTGCATTTGGCAGCCTTGATGACTGACTGGATTGCCATTGCGGTGAGGCCTAGAGCGTGGCTCTGGGGACAGAAGGCGGCAGCAGCATGAGCCATAAACACACCCCGGGGATAAAGACATGGGTGCCAGTCCCTGCGGTAGCCCTGGAAGCCTTCTCCATGCCTTCTCCAACACCAGCCTGCTGGCTGGTCTCGAACCCATTTCACAAAGGAAATCCTAAACAGCCTTCAGTCATCCCAGCCCCATGTCCCAGCTGACCCTTGGCAACAAGGTCAGGGGGCTCCTTTCCAAACTCCTGTCAGTCTTCTTCCACCTCCACCATGGTCCCCTATTATCGTTTCATTCACATTCAAAACATTTAAGATCTAATTAACATTAAAATTTGTCTTTAAATCAACTCATACTTTCATTAACTTTGTTTTAAAAGGAAATTTTCTATCACCATCATAAAGGGAAACTCAATACGATTTGCTGGGAAATAGATGAGGATAAAACTGCATACCTTGAAAATAGAGCATCATTACTAATTTCAAGGAGCTGTTATTACCAGAATAGATTCTAAGCTCAATATTGGCTTCTCTTTGTGTAAATGGAGGCTAGCAACTTGAAGAGAGGCAGTGAAGATAAACTAAAAGCAAACCAAGATTCTTTGGAATTGGCAGGATTGAGTAGACTAAGAATGAGCAATCTCACTGAAGTTACTTAATCTGGTGTCTGTGAGGCAGCCGTGATCACCTATAACTGGGTAGCACAGTTCCTGCCTCAGGACTGAAGTGAGCTTCCCCTGAGTTTCAGTTTGCGATGCCAGGACCCTGTGACTTGTCAACACCATTCCGTGTGCACCATTGCCACAGATTTGCACAGCAGACAGTCAGCCACAGGTGCTTTCTTGTTTGGGTGCCCTTCCCTGTTGTCAGCATGGAGGTTAGGAACTCTGGCTTTGATTGTAATCCCAGTGCCTCTCCTCGCTGGCAAATGGAGATGATACCATGTACTCATCAGGTTCTTGTGGAGACCAAGGGTGATGATATGTATATAACACATTAAGATTTACTGTAAAGAGGACGTCTCCTTTGCCATATTTGCATCACTATTTGAAGATTTTTGTGTTTAAGTTTTTGGAGAGAAGACAGTCTTCTTCCTAGGCTGCCATGTTCTTTAAAAAGGGTGGGGAGGGGGGAGAAAAGCCCCTCCTGCAGACAGCCCAGGGCCGCACTATAGAAATTAGACCTGATCGGAGACTGTACCAGTTGTACACAGAAGTTCCCGGCTGCAACTAACCATCTATGGAACTCACATTCTGTGGACAAGAGAATGGAAACTCAGACAGGTTACGTCACATGCCCACACTCATCCATTTGGAAGAGGAAAACCTGAAATTTGAACCTGAGACTATATGCACGCCCCTGATTCATTTTGTATTTCTGTGACAATGTAATAACAAACTTAGTGGTTTAGAATAATACAAGTTGCTTGTCTGTGACAGTTCTGGAGGTCACAAGTCTGAAATGAGTCTGATGAAGCAAGAATCTAGATGTTGATAGCACTGGTTTGTTCTGGAGGTTTTAAGGGAGAACCCATTCCTTCCATCTTCCAGCTCCTCGGGGCTGTTGGGGTTTATTGGCTCACGGCCACATCCTTCCAATCTCTGTCTCCATCCTCACATCTCCTTCTCTGACTCTGACCCTCCTAACTCCTTGTGAAGACTCTGGTGATAACATTGGGCCCACCTGGATCATTTGGGATGCTCTCTGCATCTCAAGATCCTTAACTGAATCTCCCCTACAAAGTCCCTATTGCCATGTAAGGTATCAATCCACACATTCTGGGGATTAAGGCACGGGCACCTCTGGGGAGTCAGCCTAACACACTCCTCCCAGACCCACAGTCAGGAAGGCATGCCCACAGTGGACTCGGGGTTTGTGTATCCATCTCCTTTCTATGGACTTGCTCTGTCTTTGGCCGGGAGTCAAGGTCTGGGATTCAGGGTTAGACAGCTGGTCTCAAACTCCCAGTTCCAGGGAATGAACTTGGCCTGACATGGGACATGAGACTTTTTGAGTCTTGGTACCTTTCATGCTCAGAGAACATGATGAGCTAATGTCAGTGTGGGGTCATTTCTTGTTCCATTCTTGTGGTAGTTAATACATTTTCTTTTCTGTTCCCAAATGGTTTTTGACTGTGTTTATTACATCACTACCTAAAAGGTTAATAGGCTATCTTTCCGGACTCGGTTTGTAGTGAGCCATTAGCAGAACAGGTCAGAAAGAACAGCCTTCAGAAAGTTTGATCTGCTTGTCTTTATTAATCTATTTGTATTTTCTTGGCCCATTTCCTCACAAATGTAAAAAGAACAATGAGTTTTCACAGAGAACTCTTTAGCATCTAAGTTTTTCGCTTAGTTTTGTTTACTCGTCTAACGCCCTCCCAACTCCCAGACCCACAAACATGCCTCCTGTTACGAGGGAGAAATTCGCCTTGGCTAAACCAACCTGTGGTCAGTTTGTTGCTTTGCTCTGTCCACCCAGCCGCCCCAATAGTTTCCCTGCAGTTAGGTTGGGCTCGCAGTTCCTGACCTCAGGACTCTCGCTGGTCTAGATGAGATGGGTTTGTTTGGGACAGCAGACGCTTGGGTTTCTTGTGACATCCAGCTTGCCCCGTTTAGTCTGACAAGAAATGCTCACTGCCTTCTTGGGTTGTGGATGCCTCCTTTGTGGCACCACGAGCTCATCTTCAGAATCCCACCATCCTTGTTGGACGTAGGCACTGACCCCAGTGGTATGAGAGAAAGGTCACTGTCGACAAGTTGGGGAGGGAGACCATGCAGGAAAGGCTGCCCACAGTAGGCTCACTTAAAAGGAGGCCATGACTGCTTTCCTTCCATGTGTGTGCACATGTGTGCACATGTGTGTTACACAGGAAATGAAAGACAATCCAGGAAAGATGCAAGAAACCTTGCAGGGAGGTTGAATGAACAAATAGCTATTAAGAAAGTGTCTCAGATTAAGGAAATATTACCCCTATTTTGCATCAAATCTGTGCTGGTCTTTTATCCCCACAGTAGCCTTGTAATGCAGGTCCAGTCATTCCTGTCTTATAGATCAGGACACGGAAACCAGAAGCAGTAGACTGATTTGTCCAGGATCACAGAGTCAGGGACTTTTTCAGCTGAGAGCCAAAGGCAGCTCTGGCACTGGGCTCTACCCTCCCATCACCCCTGGCAACTCCAGGCCTGGGCCGTGGACCACTAGCAGCAGCAAGCCCTGGGAGTTCTGGGGGAGTGAAGAATCTCAGGCCTACCCCAGATATACTGAGTCAGAACCTGCATTTTAACAAAATCTCCAGGTATCTCGTGCGCACATTAAAGTTTACGACACTCTGTTCGCCTGCACCCCTGCCTCTAGCCGAGCTGAGTGGACAGTATTGAGCATCCCCTATGTGCCAAACCGAGTGAGGCTGCAAAGAAAGTGGGACTGGGCCCCAGTCATGAGAAACCGGATGCACAGGGCATCAGACCACCAACCTGTGGGCGTGGCTGTGAAGTAATAACAGTAGTCGCTGGGTGTTTGGAGAACATAGAAGCGGGGCGATTTACCAGGAAGACTCTCTGTTGGACCATGTTTCGAACCTGAGTGGGAGGCAGTAAATCACTGTGGTTGAGGACAGCAGCTCTGGATTCGCACTGTCTCGTCTCAAGTTCTGGTTCTGATACTGTTCAGCCGTGTGATGTGGGACAAGGTACTTAACCTTCTTGGGCCTCAGTTTCTGTATCAGTTTCTATATCTGTACAACAGGTGAGTACGACTGCTCTGGAGGATCATAATAGTACCCGCTTTTTGTGCAGACTCAATGAGATTATGCCTTTGAAGGACTCAGCACAATTCCTGACACTCAGTTTAATAAATGTTAGTTATTATTGAAGGCTGAATAGACAACACAAAACAATGTAAAAGGCCAGGAAGGGTTTTCTAGGCAGTGGGACCAGATGAACAATAGCTCTTCAAACACAGAGGCAGAACTGAGTATACCGTCTGGGAGGCACATTGAAGTATTTGTGTTGCATTAAAGCAGATACTTCCCGGCACGTACTCTGCCCAGCACTACTCCAGGCCCTGAGGACATGGAGCTAAATTACACCACGCTTCGTACACCTGAAGGCCTCTGGCTGTTGGTCATCTGACATCAGTCATGTGTTTATTACAAAGCTGCATATTTCCCTCTAAGTGCTACTTGAGCTGCATCCCATCATCTTTGGCATGATGTATATATTTTCATTCTTATTTACTCAAAGTACGTTCTGATTTCTGTGTTGTTTTCTCGGACCCTCCCACGTGTATTGCAGCATTTACTCTTTTCTGTTCATCCTGGCCAACACGGGCTGAATACCTGCCGTCCACCAGGCACTAGCCTAGGCACAGTTTCGGACCTCAAGGAGCTTGTAAACCAAAGGGCATCCACCCTCTACCTGGGGGAAAAGAGCATACTGTTTTACACGGAGCACAAGAAGATTCTATTTCAAATCTCTCAAGCCCAGGTTCTCCAACTGCCTAGATATTTTTCACTGTTTGCTGCTGTTTGATGCAAAGCCTGTCCTGGTCACCGCTGTGTTCTTAGCACCTAGCACAGTGCCGTGCACATAGTAGGCAGTTATTAAGCATTTGTTCAACAGAGTTGTTCTTTGGTACCCATACATCTTGTCTCTATTCCTTTTGACTATTCTCTGAACTCGTCTGATTTTGAATTTCTCCAATATTCTGTTAAGATGTATCCAAGTCATAACTGTTAGCATAGTGGAGCATCCCTCTTCTTTTTAATTGTCCTGCACAGTGTCTGATAAATCCATAGAGAATTGTGCAGACCCCAGCACCCCAAGACTCTGGTCTGTTTCCTGTACCACGTCTGTGCCAAGGAAGCCTTTCTCTGCTTTCCATGCATTGTGGGCTGGGATATATGTTTGGGCCTCTGCCCAGATCGTGCTTGGAGTGGTACCAGCTGTACAGGATACGTGAAATGTTTGCTCGGAGGGATCCAGAAGTGGAGATCTGAGTAGGATCAGCTGGTGCTCCAGGATAAAAATCATTTCACCATCTTTGCAGAAAATTTACTGTGTTTCTCCTGCACTCAGCAGTTTATGGGGTGCCATATTGTTCTCAGTCTTCCGGCCCTAGCCTGTTTCGCTATGTGGCCGGGTGTTGTTAAATAGCTCCCCTTCATGCCAGAGAGCGGAGAGGGGGGCCACCTCCCAGTCCAGCCCACATTGCCTTGCAGTCAGCATATAAGAAGTTGGCAAGTACTGATTCCCTCGGGGCTTGACCCAAGGCTTCTGCCCCCGCAGCCCCACTTGGCAGGCATGCTCCCCCTCCTGGTGGAGGGGCATTCATTGTTGCGGGGACATGCCTCTTCTGGGAGTGGGTCTGTCAGATCACGACTGCTTCCACTCAAATCACTTACCCACTTGACCAGAAACTGCATCCTCTTCTTTCTCACTCATCTGTTGACATTCCTTCCTCCCATCCTTCACCCATTTACTCAACCACATGTGCATGTGGAGTGGTGGATAACAGGGCGGGTTCAAAAGCTGTGCTGCCTGTTTTGATACCTAGCACCCCCACATTACCTGTGATAACCTTGGACAAGTTGCTGGAGTCTGTCTAAGCCTCAGTTTTCTCATCTGCAAAATGGGTAAAAGACTAGTAGCTCCATCCTGAACTTGTGAGGATTCACTAAGGAGATGCCAGCACAGTGGCTAGCATAGTGTCGGGAAGTGGTACACATTCTACCTCTGTCTGACCTCTTGCCATTGTTGCTCATTGCAAAGTTTCATTAGGCTTACTATGGGTATGGCAGTGTTCTGAAAGAATTCACTTTCCAAAACACAGTGGTTAAGTATCTAAGCTGTGCCTTTAGGGTATGAATATTTGCTTACTGAAATCTGTAAACTCTGAAGGTTCTAGAGGTGGATCACAGCAACGGAGAGCTTTTGTGAAGTTCACTGTGGCAGTTCCGCCAACGAGGGTCCAAGGTGGAGAGAAACCAGAGGCAAAAATAACCACTGCTGTAGATGAAGCCGTCCCACTACTCCACACCTAACCTGGGGTGGCGGAGCCAAAGGGACGGGGAGGACGACACCGAGGCGAGATGCATCCTGGAGGTAGAAATTCACCTGACTTGGGTGCTGGTGGGTTGTAAGCAGTGACCGGTTATTGGGGTTCCAGTGGTTTGAAAGAGTGACAAAAGCAGGACTAAAACCGAACCCCCTCCTTGCCTCCCTGTGGGGTTCCGCTGGAGAGATGCAGGTCTGCACAGCAGAGGTTCACGGAGCTGAGGTACACGGCGCCCTGGGCAGTTCCAAGGGGGTGGGGCAGAGAGCCAGTGCTCCACGGGCAGAGTCTGGGAGCCTAGCCGTCTGGCCCAGGCTGGGAGGACCATTTGGAGGGAGCATCTCAAAGGCACTTAGGAAACTCCTTGGAGCAAGGGCTGGGGTTTCCTCAGCAGTACAACCCTAAGGACACCTTAGCAGGTAGGGGAATTGCCTCATGAGTTGTGAAAACACAGATACTGGAGCCCTTCCCACAGAGATGTTGATTCAGAAGGGGCCCGTGAGCTTGCATTTCTAACCAGCTTCTGGCTGATGCTGAGCTGCTGGCCTGTGGACCACACTTTGAGTAGCACTACACTAGAGCATGCCCCGGCCAGCATGCCCCTTTGAATGCCCCCGCTGTGCACACAAGCGTGTGGTGCTGGGTGTCACCTGTACCAGCTGAGCTGCAGAGACCCTGCCTGGTCTGCCTGGTCTGCCTGCTGCCTGACGTGCCTGCTCCTCTTTCTGGCCATTTGTAGTCCTGTTCTGCATGGAGCTCTCTTGACTAGTCACCAGCTGAGGATTATTTTCTGGTTATTGTTGTTCAGACCTTTTGCCTCTCTAGGACTTGTCATTCCAGGCCCTTCCTTTGGGGGTGACAACTGTGGCTCCGAGGTTGCACTTGAGCACACACACCCATCCCTGCCGATCTAGGGGCAGGTGCAGCCTGGGTCAGGCTCCCCAGGCCAGACGCGGGAGATCAGGCAGACTGCCACGCCTTGCCCTAGGCTATTGCCAAGCTGTGCTAAAAAGGCTAGTTCCAGGCTATTCTAAAAAGGATGCCATCAGGTAAACTCAAATCACCCAGGACTGGCAGAAAGCCCTGCTCTTCTTCATTCCTCCCAGATATTTGCCAACCTTATTAAAATGTGAGAGTCCTCGTGAATGAGCTGCCAGTTAATTAAGTTTTGTTAGAGTTGTTTGTAAAACGAGAGTAAACAAACCCAGAGCAAGGGCCCGGCAAGCTCTCCTATGAGCCAGTACATGGATTCTAGTTCTCGTGTGTGGTGTCTATTTATTTCAATTGTGGTAAAATACATCTAACACACCATTTATCATTTTAACCACTTGTACGTGTACAAATCAAATCAGTGACATTAACTTCATTCACAGTGTTGTATAACCATTAGCTATACCTGAAGCTTTTTTCATCATTCAAACATTAACTCTGTACCCACTAAAAAATAACTAACTCCCCCTTTCCTGCTCCCTGCAGCCTCAGTAACATCTATTCTACCTTCTGCTTCTCTGAGTTGCCTCTTCAAGTTATCTCATGGAGGTCGAATCATGCAATGTTTGTCCTTCTGTGTTCATTGTATTTCACTAAGTATAATGTTTGCAAGGTGGATTCGTGTCCTAGTACATGTCAATATGGCACTCCTTTTTAATGGCTGAACAATATTTCATATGCGTACACCTCGTTTTGTTTGTCTGCCCATCTGTTGGTGGCCACTCGGATTGCTTCCACCTTGGCTATGGTGAATAGTGCTAGTATTAACAAGAGTGTACGAGTGTCTGTCTGTGTCTCTGCTTTCAGTTCTTTTGGATACATACCTATGAGTGAAATTGCTGTGTCCTGTAGTGATTGTAGGTTTAACCTTGTGACAAAGTGGCAAAGTGTTTCCCACAGGGGTCACACCACTTCTCATCCCCACCAGCAGTACATTCTCCACATCCTCACCAACACGTGGCCTTTTCCATTTGTGTGGTTCTCATTATAACTGTACTAGTAGATATGCAGTGAAATGACATCTCACTGTTATTCTGGTTTGCATTTCTGTAATGATGTCCACTGTCTTTCCATGTCCTTCTTGGACATTTGTTTGTCTTCTTTGGAGAAAGTGATATCTACTTAGACACTAAGATGCCTTCCCATTCTTGCTTTCTTTTGGCTCATGACCGCATTCCAGCACCATGCATTTCAACTGTGCTCATTTCTTCCAGTGTTGTTTAGAAGTTGAGCTAAAAAGAAAATAGTAAGTGAAATAGACAGCTATTATTCACATTGGGGAGGTGGGTGTTAAATACCTTTGCGCTCTTTCATTAACTGTATTATGTTCTTACTGTGTGTTTTACTGGGCATTCATAATTCTTGGCTTTTTTTGTTTGTTTGTTTGTTTGTTTTTGAAGCAGACGAACATGGCCAGTGTGACTCTGAAACAATGGGGCCATGGCTGAAAAAAACAGTGGAAGGAGAAGGAAGTTGTAAGCAAACCGAAAAATGATAGATGAGTCAAAAGAAAAAAAATCCTTCAGAGCTTTCTAAGCTCCAAATAGGTTTTCTTTCTACTTTTCAGAGGTTATGAAATAACTCAGATTGGAGTTTAGTTCATCACTCTAATTGCTGAGCATTTTAATTATCAGGCACTTTTTATGCTTTCGTGAAATACTCATCTCACAGCCTACTGGGAGGTCTTTTTGTAGAATGGAAAGTGAAGGTTCACACCAGAACCTCAGTGCTGGCCCAGACAGGGCTTTCCCATCAGAGAGGGCAGAGAGCGTGGCCCTCCGCCGTGGCCCTCCGCAGAAACGCGCTCTCACGCAGGGCAGACGAGGCGGCTGTTTCCGTTCTGTTTTGGTCATCAGAATAAAAACAGGCACCAGGAGTTCCAGATTGGGTCCAGAGACGCTTTCTTCCTTCTTTCTGCCTCTGCTCGGGTTGTTGTTGCTATTTTTCTTCAAGAGACCAAAAAGTTGGTGGGAAGATGGAAAGGGTTACACAGAAGTCATGTGAGGACTTTGGGGAAATTACCGAATGAGGATTTCATGAGCGCTTACTGCACACTCGCTCCAGACAGACCAGGCGATGCCGCATGCAGTCGGGGCCGCCACCCACTCATCCCTCCTCACTCGGGCCTCGCCTTTCTCCTTCGTCCTCCCCTCCTTCCTTCTCACCTGCCTGCCTGCCTCACTACCCACCAAGACTCACCAAGTCCTCTAACACACGTCAAGCACATAGTAGTAGACAAAGCAGCAAACATAAACAAGTCTTTAGTAACCACATTACTAAATTTGCTAGAATTTGCTAGAATTCTGTTTCTGTATCAGTTGAGATTCAGTCACAAGACAGAAAGTACACCATGATTTCTTTTTAAGATTTTTAAAGATCAGATTATTTTTAGAGAGCAGGGAAGGAGGGGGGGAAAGAAAGGAAGAGAAACGTCCATGTTTGGGAGAAACATGGATCCGTTGCCTCTCACACGCCCCCACCCAGGACCTGGCCTCGCAACCCAGCCTAGTGCCCAGACTGGGAGTCCAACCAGAGACGTTTCAGTTTGCGGGACCACGCCCAACCCACTGAGCCACACCAGTCAGGGCTACAGTGAATTTAACAGGGAGCATTTACTATAAAGATTTGTTAGCTACAATAGATATTGTTGGCTACCAAGGGAACACAGGCTTGCCTCCCACTCCCAGGACTGGGACGCAGCTGGCCCTGGTTAATGGGTAGCAGAGACGTTTTCACTGAGGTCACCTGCAGGTAGGGCTTGCGGAGAAGCTGTCCTTCATGGTGCCAGGGAAGGCAGTCTATGGGAGGTGACCTACCATACAAGTTACTGGAAATCTGCCAGGGGGTTAGGGGTTGCTGAGAACTTGCCTTAAATATGTGTGTGCTCCTGGAGAAGGCAGCAGGAGGAGGGAGGGGTGGTGACTGGCAGTAGTAAGCGGCCCAGGGGAGGTGACTTCTGGAACAGAAACCCACTCCACCAGCGCCCTCTCCTGGCGAAGCCTGGCATGGTGCTTTATGGTGAGGAGGAACCATTCCTTGGTCTCAGGCAGAGTTGTGAAAGCTGGGCTTGGTGCTGAGAGGTCATCTACTGAAGACAGGCGCAGATGTTAATAAGAGCTATGGAAAACCAAGTGGGCAGGATGAGGAGTGTTAGGTGTGCCATTTTATAGAGGATGTGTAGGGAAGGCCTCTCGGAAAGGTGGCAGAACATTCCAGATGGAAGGAACAGCAGGTGCAAAGGCCCTGGGGTCAAAGCTGGTTTGGAATGTGTGAGAAACAGCAAGGAAGCTGGCCGCAGCATAGCAAGCAAGGCGAAGGCGAAGAGAGGGAGGCTGGGCATCAGCCTTTGACGAGCACACGCGTGCTGGGAGAGGCGTCTTGGGCAGACTCGCACTTCAAAATGTTCACTCCGGCCGCTGTGTTGAGAGTAGATTGCCAAGGGCTGGGCGTGGTGAGGACTGCAGCAGAGGTCCCAGGAGGGAAGCTACTGCACCAACCAAGAGACAGATGATGATGACGATGATGGTGGCTGGCGAGAGAGGCGGCAGTGGCTGTGGTGAGAGGTGGTCAGAGGCTGGCTGTGGGTTGGCAGCAGCTTTTCTCGTGGATTGGAGGTGGGGTGGAGAGGGAGGAAGGAATCCCGGTTGTTTGCAAGATACGGGCCTTGAGTGACCGAGTGAATGTTATTCCACCAAAACCGTTGTCTGAAGAATCTCACTGCCCAACATTAATATATGTTCCAAAGTAGTTCGCATTCATTTGGGGCGATGGAAGAGTTTTGGAAGTAGATAGTGCTGATGGTTGCATAACATTACGAATAAAATTAATGCCACTGAATTGTGTACTCAAAAATGGTTAAAATGGCAAACTTTAATGTAATGTGATATAACATACCACAACTTAAAAATTTACAGAAATGATTTCACAGAAATTACTTTCTTCTCAGTGCGTCTTATCGAGGCATTAATGGTGTACATGTGTTTCCGAATCGGTGACGCCAATCTAGGTCACTTGGTCAGTGTGACGTTTGCCGGGCCCTCTGCTTTGAAGTCGCTGTCTTTCCTTTTGTTCAGTGATAAATGCTCTGGAGCAGATTTTTTCAAACAAACAAACAAAAAAGTGGTGACTATTATTATTATCAGGACAGTTACTACCAGCTCACCCCAGGGTTTTAACCACTGGGGCTCAGGTGTGTTTTAGCTCATTTCCCGGGTGAGAAACAGGCTCCGTGAAATGAGGTGACTTGGTAAAGCGCATGGCTAGTGAACCGCTCGAATGTAAGCTCGGCGAGGGCGGGTGGGCCGACTGCTCTGCGCACCAGCGCGTATTCCGAGCACCGGGCACAGTGCTGGCACATATATTAGGCACTCAGTAGGTGTCGGTTACGTGGACAAGATGGAGCCTGAGGATGCATTTGGTGACTCCTCTACAAAAGGTTCTTGTTCTTTCCTCTACATACAGCTTCTGCCTCTGGCCCCTGGTCTGTCATTAATTAGCAGTGCCCATCCCTAAACTTTCAGGAATGTCCAGCTGTTTCTTACTGTGGAATGAAGTCTCCCATGGCCCCACCCATGGCAATGTCATTGGCCGCAGACAGACAGCAGACATTTGGCTCTCCAAGTGACATTCCTGCCCCATTTAAAACAATGGGACAGTGGGGTGCTTTGTCCTTCAGTGGAGCTGAAGTCTTATGATACCGTGTTTATGGGAAAATGCTGTTTCTATCCTTAGCCTGGTGGTGGTTCTCCCTTATTCATAGCTCGGCGTTTGTGGGTGGAACGCGAAGTTATAATAGAGTGCAGGTGCCTCCCATTGTTTCCCGCCACTCACGGGATAGTGTTTATTAAAAAGGAAATCACAGTGGTGTGTCTAGAGCTGAAGTCTGCACAAATAACCCAGAAGGAGGAGTCCCAGGAAGGTGGGCAGCAGGCGACAAACAAAGAAAAGCAAAAACAAGTTGGAGCTAATTGGGATCAGGCAGTACTTTGCATGTGAATTACGAACAGGGAGCTTGGCTGCAAAGTAATTGTTGTATTCAACCTTTGTTGGCATACTTCACATACTTCGACAGAAGATCCAGAATTTGAATTTAACACACTTTACCCAGGCCTCCAATGGAATTTGAAAATAAGATTCTGAAAGCATGTGGTTGGAATGAGATCCTTTCGAAATGTTTCAAACTGCACATGGATGTGTTGGTGTCGCCCACACATCCCCCTGGGGCTTTTGTTGCCCCTGAAAGAAGCCGTTCCAGGTCCTCTGAAAAGAAGGGCTGGAGACTTTAATTCAAAACAAGGTCTCATTCTGATAGGCATTGGAATCCATGCTGCCATGTCTGCTCTTAAGTTCTATGTCCAGTTCCTGGAAGGACCGTTGTGTATGTGGGGGGGTGGGGGGGTGGGGGGAGGGGCTATGCGCCTGCCATAGAAGAAGACAATTCCTGGCACGTGCAGTTCCTGATACCCCCAGGGGACTGTGTGCCCTATCACATGGGCATCCAACTCATCTATTCCCTCGTTCGGCAAGTATTTCCTGCACAGTACAAATATCAATCGAACGTCACCCTTGCCCATAAGCACTGAGGGTCTTCAGAGGGAAACAAACCCATGTACAAATAAACAGGAGGCCGGGTCAGGTGCTGCGGTGGGCAGAGAAGCAGAGCACAGAGAGGTCAGTGCCTTCGGTGTTGATGGGCAGTTAGGGAAGACTTCACGTTCCATGTATGGCAGGAAGATAAATGGTTCTTTCTTCCAATCAGAGAATGGAGGGAAAGGGGTTTCTGGGCAGAGGCATGACCATGAACCAGCTCAGAGAACCTGAGTGATCGTGGCACATTCAAGGGACAGCATGTCATCCCTCACAGCCAATGTATCAGGCTCCTGCTGGGAGTGGAGCACCAGGTGAAACTGGGAAGATAGATAAGCCAGGAAGCTGGTGAGTGACATCCTAGCCTTCACCTGAGACAGTGCGGAGCCATCTCTAGCTTCACATACTCAGAGTGACATGATCGCCAACTTTCTGCATCAAACATGGTCATATTTTTGGAAGTGTCTGGTTCTTGAAATACCTCAATTTCTCTTGTCTCCCCGGCTCCTTGCCTCTCTCCTGCCTGCTCAGCGAACTGAAAGATATCAGAACTATATTCAGCCCTCTCCAGTAATATCGTGAAACAAAAATATCTCACGGGTTTGCAGCTTCTGTGTGTTTTGACTGTTCGCAGCAAAGCCTTTGAGAGTCACAGGGTGCCGTCCCCCACATGGAGTTCTCTGGCGGCTTTTTGATGAGTAAACCCGGGCCTGACTTTTGCCCCAGAGTGATGCTCTTTTGTGGCTTGTCTGCTCCAAGAATTGAAATACCCAGACTCGTTCCTCATCTCTTGTTGAAACAGAGAAGTCACTGTGACACCCCCGGGGGGGCAAGGGCACACTCAAGTTTGGAGACTGCCCCTGCCTTCTACAACCTTGGGGGGCATGGCTTGTCACCCCCACCCTTCTCCAATGAGGATGGAAGATTCTTCCTTATGGATCCGACGAGAGCTTTAACAGTATGGCACCATCAGCACTTTGTACAGGGAGTAGGTGCCCATGGAATGGGGTATTATAATAATAATCATTAGCATCACCACCTTAGCAGTTGTATTTTTAGTCCTCGTTTCTACTTTTGTTTCCTTTAGCCAATGGAGCTTTGGCATTTGATTCAGTATTTCCTACTGAACTGTGAGTGCACGTGCTCCTTTCCTTTATCCTGGTCATATTGGCATTGACCCTTTTCAAGAATCTGAATCCCGAGTCAAGGTCAGTGGGCAGCCATCATTACTGTAAACACTGGACCACATGATGACACTCATTGCTTTCCTTTGGAGGACCCACCTGACCATCTATGGGCCCACAGATGGTCTTGGGCCCATAGGAGAACACCGTGGCTAATTCTGAAAGCCTGAACCCAGCTTCCAGTCAGACAAGACACTGGGAAGCCACGGGGAAGGAGACTGCGAAGCTTAGGTTGGTGGTTCCGAAGCAGTGATGCAGCACCCTCAGCACGCTTCCTCCAGGCCTCCTGTGGAAGTGGCCCGTGCGTGCAAGAAACGCGGGTGGGCGACAGCAGTGCAGACCGAGTGCGCCTGCTCTCACTGCACTGCAGGCATGGAGGCCAGGATGCTGGCCTCCAGGCCCAGACCTCCTTAAATTGAGTCCTGGCTCCAACGCTTGCTGTCTGTACAGCCTGTGGTCATTCAACATTCCTGTCCCTCCATTTTCTCATCTGTAAAATGGGGTTTCCAACAGTTGGTATGGGAATTAAATGTGATAATATACAAACAATGCCTGACCAATATACTCAGGAAATCCGATCTTACTACCGTTTTAGCAACAGTAATGCATACTGTGTGCTAAGAGCTGTAATCTTTACAGATTGAATAGATTCGGAGTCAGTGCGGGACATTTACTTCACCAAATCCTCCTTTTACGTGGTATGTGTGTTTTCCAATTTCATACAAAAATAAGAAAAATCGGGAATGAAGACAAGGTTAGGGAAGCCTCAGTATTTTCTATGGATCACTGTTTCTGGTTTTGACCCCAGCATCGTGCCCACTGGACCACCGTCCCTAACCCCTTCCTTCCCTCCCTTCCTGCCTGGTCAACAGTGGCCATTGACTCCAGGCCTTCCTGGGTCGGCCTTGTCCAGCGGGACTTTCTGCAGTGACAAAAATGTTGTGTGTCTTTGTTGTTCAATACAGGAGCCACCTGTAGCTACTGAATGTGTGAAATGTGGCTAGTGTGACTAAGGGTCTGAATTTTTAATTTAATTTAAATAATTTAAATGGCTGCATGTGGCCAGTGGCTACCATATTGGACAGCACAGCTGAGGCACTGGAAATACAGACATAGAAAGGCCTGTATTCCTGTCCACATGGAGCTCCTGGTCATCCCGGGAGCCAGCCATGGGCATGGATGCTCACTGCCTGGGATGAGGAGTATTAACACCGAGACATGCATGAGGTGCTTAGAAGCACACAGAGTAGTGTCTGACTTTGCCAGAGGAGTCAAGGACGAATTCAATGAAGACTTTCTAGAACAACGTGCTGACCTCTCCTTAAGGTCCTCTAGTGGGGAGAGAATCATCATTCTTGCAAGCACTATTAGGTGCCAAATACTAGACCTTATGGCTCATTCCACAGATCCCTTGTATTTGACCTTCATCAATGCTATCGCCCATTCCACAGACGGGAAGTCAGAGATTCAAATGTGTGACTGTCTCCACCAAGTCTTACAGCTTAGGTCATAGTGAAATCTAGGTCAGCCTGAGTCCCAGGCCACACCAGGCAGCCTGTTTCTTGATTTATCCTCAATACTCTCCATCCCCTTTGTTGTTGTTGTTTAATATTCTGGTGATTGGTAGCCACTGGTACACCTCCATGCATGCACACTCTGATTGAAGCCAGATATCACGTAACTGGTTTACCATTCGGCAAGGAATGCGGTGACAGCGAGACCACACACTAATAAATACACTGGTATTTACACAATGTCAGACCGCAATATGATTGATGCGCGTGTTGTTGACGAGAGTGTCACATGCTCGAGATCCTGGTCTCAGTATGACTGTGAGGATGGGGCCAAGTCATTTCACAATTTGGGTGAGTGTTCCAAGCTTCTCAGAAGACCAACGCAATAGAAATTCAAGGTATGAAATCAAGGTTTGGTCTCAGAGTCATTTTATTTAACATCCTCTACGCTGTGTTTTCTCAACATGTAAAATGAGAACATCACTCACCATCTGCTGATTGAGTGTTCAAGGGTGGGGGGTCAATGGGTTGGTTTGAAGAAGACTTCTTTTGAAAAGCTGTGTGACCAAGCACATTGCTTTTCCCAGCCCTGAGCCAGTTCTGTCCTGTTCATTGAAAGGGAATCGTATTCACTGGCTCATAAACCCCTGGCATCTCTTCTTAGTTTCAGGTTAGCTCTTCCAAGAAACACCCACATTTACCCAGCAGTTAGCAATTCCTCACAAGGTGGCACTTGACAGGGATATGATGTCCCCCCTTGGCAGTCAACCTCTTCGATTCATTCCAAATCCTATTTAGATCTCTAGCTATTTTGGAGGTTTGACAGGCCTGGATTAAACCAATGAGCTCAGTCAACTTGTGGGATATTATACCTGGAAGGGATTCACAGAGATCACGGTATCACCTAAAATTATCTGTTCTACTTGTGTCCTCACTGGGAAACACGAAGGTGGTTCCAACTCATCTAATTTTTTTAACTTTTTAAAAAAATGTTATTGATTGATTTTGTAGAAAGAGAGGAAGGAAGAAAGAGAGAAACATCGGTTTGTTTTTCCACTTTTTAATGCATTCTTATTGGTTGATTCTTGTGTGTGCCCTAACCAGGGATTGAACCCACAACCTTGGTATGTTGGATGACATCCTAACCAACTGAGCTACCGGGGCAGGGCCATATCATTTTCTTTTAATGAGCTATTGAGGCCCAGAAAAGGGCATTGCTCTGCTGCTGAGGACAGTTGACTGCTCTCCACAAGGCTCTGTGCTCAGCACTTTACACGGATCGTTTAATCCTCGTAAGTCTATGAATAGTGTGTTTTATTATCTTCATCTTGAAGATGAGGAAACCAAAGCTCAGAGAATTTTAGCAGATAGCCCTAGGTCACACAACTAGCACAAGATGGAACTGGGGGTCGCACGGTCAGTCTGACTCAGGAGACTGCTCTGACCAGGAAGAAGAGGTGTTCTTGTCCCGGGCAGTGAGTTGGTGGCAGAAGTGGGGTCCGGGCTGAGGCTCCTGTTTTGTACTGTCTCCGGCCCCATGTGAGGGGAGGGAAGGGGACAGGTCTTCGGAACCAGGTGAGCATAAAAAAGTATTTGTCCAGCTCTACCTTTCCCGCTGTTGATTAAAACAGAGGCTCTGGATCGCAGCCACAAGGCAACAATGAGAAGCCTTGTGGACCAAGCCTTTTCAGGCCTCCTTGCATGTCCTCAGGGTCAGTGTCTGTGAGCACAGTCAGTGGCAGTGCCCAGTAGGAGGTCAGCTCACGCTTTCTTACTCGATGTTCCTGGTACTTTAAGTCTGTCGGGCGCCTGGGATCCGGAGGCCCTAGAGCCTGGGACAATGCTTCTCTCACTGGAGAGTCTTCCTCACTAGGCTTCTGGCTGGTGAGGTCTCTTGGGGCTCTCTTCTCCTCCCAGACAAGATACTCACAACATTCTCTCCTCATCTCTGGAGGCTGTGGACAGAGGGTGGGGAGATCCAAAGAGGACTTGTCTTCCTAAGCCCAAGAGGCTTAAGGCTATACCCATTCATTCATGAATTGAGTCACTGATTGATTAAGTTCTCATTTGGATGTGATGCAGAGCAAAGTACTAGAATAAAATAGTAAATACATCAAAAACCAAAAGTTCCCTGACTTAAGGGAACTTGCATGACTGAGAGGAAAGAAGATAACAAACAAGTAAGATGGCAAATATGCAAGACAAATAGAGGCTGCAGTGAGTGTAACAAAGAAATTAAACTGAGTCTGTGGTGGCCAATGGAGGGGAGAAGGAAAGTCAGCAACAGCTTCTTTAAGGTGGTGACTGAGCCATTGGAAGGGGTGAATGAGAGTGAATGTTTCAGGCGCGGTGAACAGAAGTGCGAAGGTCCTGAGGCAGAAAGGAGCTTGGATTCTGTGGGCTGAGCAACGACAGGGCCCATGAAGCTGAAGTTCTGTAGCATGGGGCTGGGGATAGTGGTGGCTACCAGCTAGGATTTATTCGAAAGAAGAAATGCGAAAGCCGCAGAAGGGTTTGAGGCAGCAGAGTGACAGGCTCTGATGACATTTTTCAAAAGATCTGTTTGACTGCCTTAGGGACATGGGTTCAGAGAGCGAGAACAGAAGCGCACAGATGACTTAGAACATGACCTCAGGGCCAAGCTGGAGACTGGACAGGCAAAGTAACTACCCACACTCCTCTGCCACTCCCTCCCCTTCTGGAGGATTCTTTTGCAGCTGCAACCTTCTGAAAACAGAATGCCCCAAGTTACCAGGTAGCATTTGAGAGCCAAACAAATGCTATCATTTCCGAAAGGTAAACCAAGACAGGGAAACGATGACACATTCACCACAACTGAAGTGTTTGTCAGGCGTGTTTGGACCTTGACCTGTGCCAAAGCCCACGTGTCTGGGACTTCTACAGTGTTTGCCCGTAACTGGGCACTCGCCTCTAAACAGAGCTGTTGTGGAAAATTTTCACTTCTCTTTTAAAGTTGGGAGGGCAGGCAAGGGGAGCTGGGTTTCAGGTCTCAGAAGTGTGCACCCCGCCTTGCTATCTACCTGAGGTATTCCATCCGTCCCGCTCCACCCTCCCGCCCCTGCAACACCCTGGGCAATCCTCACCAGGAAGGAGACCACATCCATTTCCAGAACTGCTTTTATTTTATGACCTGGTGTTACCAAGGTAAACTGACATGACGCTCTGAGGAGCAATGAGTTAAACCCTGCTGTGTTTGTGTGTCTCCTGCTTAGAACATGTTTCTCTTTTAAATTTAATTCAAAAGCCATTATGTAGTCATTTATGAAGACATACATATTATCTTCTAAATAGAAATAATGATGACAATGACAGTTACGCTGGTGGTCATGCTGATGGTGATTATGATGATGGTAATGATAACGATGGTGGTGGTGCTGGTGATGACAATGTTGGTGAAGGTGGTGATGGTGATGATGATGGTGTGGTGATGGTGGTGGTGGAGGTGATGGGGATGATAATGTTTGGGATGGTGACAGTGATGATGATGGTGATGACGATAATGGTGGTGGTAGTGGTGATGATGATGGTGGTGGTGATGGTGGTGGTGGAGGTGATGGGGATGATAATGTTTGGGATGGTGACAGTGATGATGATGGTGATGATGATAATGGTGGTGGTAGTGATGATGATGGTGGTGGTGATGGTATCAGTGGGTAACACGTGTTGAACACTCACTTTGCTCCATGCAATGTTCATGGCCCTTTAGATGTGATACCTTTGAATCCTCACAATAACCCCATAAACTGAGCACCATTACTCATGGTGTATGTAAACTGAAGCTGAGGATTAGAGCTCAAGCAGCGTTTGCAAAGCCTGCTGTCTTGACCATTGCCAGACACTGGTGAACTCCTTTCCTTTTTCTTTTGGAAAGAAATGGATGGGGCTGGTATATTGTGTGGTAGAGACAAATCATCACCTTCCTTTATCTTACTTTTCCCCCTCTGATCTTCTTACTTCACCTTCCCTCTGTCCTTCCTCTTCACACCCTCCTTATGCCATCTTACCCCTCTGCTTTTCTCTATTACGCTGGTCTGCTTCTTGTTTTCTCTCTCTCACTGCTGCCTTTGCCTTCAAGGTCCATGAGCTTCCTGATGAATTCTTCTTGTTCCCTCTTCATTTTCCTTCTTTTCTTTGAGTACTGATTTTGCCACAGCCTCCAGCTGTCTGTGCCAGGGCTACCCTTTCCTGTGGGTTAGGAGAGAGGTAGAGCTTACCTCTCAAATCCTGGAGCAATGCTTCCAACATTTGTATTCCACACACTCCAGAGATTCTAAATACGCTCCTAGGTGGGAAGGAAAAGTCATCCAAACTGCTCGGTAATTGAATTCAAGAGTGATGGACCAAAAATTATTAATGCATTTCCTTCTATCAGCTAGAGGACTCCATCTTTACCCCACCTCTGAAATGCAGGCTCCATTAACTTTCAGGTTTATTTCTTTCCAGTCTTTCTTTTCCATACCCTGTTTTGTTGTTGTTGTACATTTTCCAAGTTATGATCATAATCATACTATCTATTCAATTTTCAAGCATTTTTGACATTATTATAGTATTACAAAGGCTTCATATAATGTATCTTAAGAATATAAGATACAGTCAATTATAAGATGTGCTATTATTTTATGTTCCACTCAAAAAGGAAAAAACATTGTCAACTAAATAATGATCCAAAGCTTTCTTCTCTCTCAGAACTTATTTTATATCTATTTTAAAAGAATCTTTTGAGTTATTGAGATACAATTTATCATGCATCAGATGGTCATTTCCATGCCTTTTGCAATAGTAAATTTGAGCTATAGTACTGAATCATTGCATAATCTTTCCAAAGAAAATTTATATGTCAATTAAACCAAACATGGGTAACTCCAACAATGAACTTACTGCCACTGAAATGTTCAATAATTTAGCTATGACCAAGTTTACAGGGGAAAAAACATGTTTCAAAATAGATGACAGATGGTTCCTCTCGTATGATGGCTGGATGGTAGCTGGGGATGTACGTGCCAGAGAACTGTTGTCTTAATCATCAGACATGTAGATTTCAACAGGCTTCTACTGGTCTCTACCTACTGTGTGCATGGAACTGTACCATTTAGCAAATGATGCCATGGTGCATGGGGACAGGCCTGGGCTGGTAGAGAGGGCCCAGGGGTGACAGGCCTTGAGGAGGAGGTTTATTCTCGCACACCACAGCAAATAGAGGGTGGGCATTTTATACCCACCATCCAGCTGTACTGTGTGTGAGCTCCTTCTGAAGAGAGATCACTCTTCATTGCAGCAAGGACCTCTGACTGAAAGCTGGAAGACACTGCAGTGGGACTTTAAGAGGTTGATGGTCATGGCATTGAGAGCCCAGGGACCTGGGGAGGCAGAGAAGGAAGCTGATATTTATTGGGTGCTGATGATGTGCAAGGCATACCCATGCCTTCTACAAAGACATGAATGTTGTCTTCCAAATAAAAGTTATGGCGATGATGATAATGGTGATGGTGGTGGCGGTGATGATGATGGTGGTGGTGGATAATGAGTATTGAGCACTCACTGCACCGTGCAATGTACGTGGCTCTTTACACACAACAGCACCCCATGTCCTCACAACTGCCCTATAAGGACAAGGCCATTGCCATCCAATTCGTGTAACCACACAGCACTCACAATGGGTGGATGTTGTTACCCCTCTCGTAGACGAGGGAAGTGAGGGTGAGGGTGAGAGCATGTGCTCAAGTGCGCAGGCAGAGACAGGAGGGCCAGGCAGGGCCTGGCTCCTTCTGTAACCCCGAGGAGACTGTCGCTCTCCCATCTCCTCACTGGGGCTCAAGGGCAAAGAATGGGAAATCTGTGGCTTTTCTCCTGCCAGTAGCCCTCAGGAAGCTGGTAAGCGAAGTTCTTACCCGTTTGAAGACTGTATAAGGTTACAGATGAGAATGCAGACCCTGGAGTCTGGCTGTCAGCCTTGTAACCTTGAGCAAATTATTTCTCCTTGCCGAGGCTCAGTCTCCTCATCTCCAAATTGGGAATCAAAAACAGCAACTGCCTCAAAGAGTTGTGGTGAGGATTAAATGAGACACTACATATACACTGCTCAGAGGAAAGCCATTTAGTAGGATTTCACTCAATGTTATTGTTATTGATTGAAATAACAATTTTCAGTCAATATTGGTTGCCATTGTTATCATTTTAGCTGCTCTTAGCTAAGGGTTTTAGGAGGCAGAGAGCCTGATGAGCTGTTGGGAAGTGAGCAATCTGAAACCTCCATTGGAATCCATCACTGTCTCCAAGGTCAGTCCCTGACCTTGAACATAATGACCAATGTCTGTCAGTCCCAAACACCACCAAAGGATATTCACAGCTGTAGGTGCCATGTGCTCTCTTCAGGGTTCAGCCAATGCCTCTAAACAAAAGTGAGGTCATAGTCAGAGCCTGCGACCCCACAGGTAAGCCCGATCCCCCTTATGCAGCTGGTCAGAGGGGCCCAGGGTCAGCCTGGGCAGGAGCAGCTGGAGGAACGTAAACCCAGCTCGCAGGCAGTGCACGTGGCAGTGATTACAGCCAAGGAGAAGCTAAATTCTAGAGGCTTGTGTTGTCTCCAGGGAATACACTAATTGAGAAATAACACCCATAAAAAAATAATTCAATACTAGTATGTAAAACTTAAAACAATAACCAAGTGTGACTGGCTCTCTAGAATTAAGCAAAGTAAGATGAAGTGTCTTTTGCCAGCCGGCGTTGCCAGCAAAGGAAAGTAATTCTTATTTTTCCCACCTTGGAGGGGCAGGTGCCACCTTCAGCTGCAGGAATTCTCAGTGCTGAGCAGCAGCTTTCAGCACCTTGCTCTCAGTGTTCCTTTGGGCATCAGCTGCGAGGAAAGAGACTCGGTTAACTCTGCTTTCACGGGCACGAGGAAGTCTTGCTTTGGAGGATACGGCCCTGTGGCCAGTGACATACTGGTAAATGTTTAACAACTGGCTCCATGGAAAAAAATGTGTGTGTGCACACACATACACACATTATAAACTAATCATGGGTATGTAGCTCAACATTTACAGGTGATGACATGCATAATACTCTTGCTTGTAAACAGTCACCACTGTCTAATTCTGGAACATTTTTGGTTTCCTCCAAAAGAAACCCCATACCCATTACACACTCATTTCCCATTTCCCCTCCTCCAGCTCCTGGCCACCACCCATCTACTTTGTGTCTCTGTGGATTTGCCTGTTTTGAATAGAATATTTCAAATTATGTAGTAATTTATGTCTGGTTTATTTCACTGCATAATGTTTTTAAGTTTCATCACTGTTTTAGCATTGGTCAGTACTTCATTCCTGTTCATGGCTGAATAATATTCCATTGTGTGGATATGCCACATTTAGTTTGTCTACTCAACAGTTGATAGACATTGAGTTGTTTCCATGTTTTGGCCATTAAGAATTATGCTGCTGTAATCATTCACATTTTTGTTTGTTTGTTTTTTTTATTTGAACACCTATTTTCTATTCTCTTGGGTATATGCTTAAGAGTGGAATTCGTGGATCACATGGTAATTCTGTATTTAACTTTTGGAGGATCCACCAACTAATTTTCCACAGTGTCTGCATCATTTTTCATTCCCATTCACCATATAAGGGTTCCAGTTTCTCCACATCCTTGCCAACACTTGGCATTTTCTGTTTTTTTTCCTGTGCCTTGTTTGTTTTTATTATAGCCATCCTGGTAGGTGTGAAGTGGTATCTCATTGTGGTTTTGAGTAGCATTTCCCTGAGCATCTTTTTATATGCTTATTGGTCATTTGCATATCTCCTTTGGAGAGATGGCTGTTCATTCCTTTGTCCATTTTTTAATTGCATTTTTTGCTTTTTGTTGTTGAGTTTAATATTTTAGATACTATAACATCATGAAGTATATAATTTGCAAGTATTTCCCCCATTCTGTGGTTTATTTTTTATTCTCTTGATAGCATCCTTTGATAAACAGTAATTTTAAATTTTGATAAAGTCTGATTTACTTTTTTAATTTCGCTGCTGGTGCTTTTGGCATCCTATCAAGAATGGAAACATATCATGTGGTCATATTTGGAAGTGATGAACCATATCCCACCTGCAGGTGGGGTCACTACAAATTTACGTTGCAGAGGGCATGACTAAGGATGTAGTGAAGAGTCAGGGCCATTAATATAATTTTACCTCATCATGATTGGTTTAGATTGACTCTGATTCATCTTTCAAGGGTTTTGCCACTCACACAAAAATCACAGTTCAGTTATCAAGTGTGGAAGAAGGGTAGCTTTGGGGCAGGCAATGAACAGAGTTTATAACTCAAGTGTATTGGCGTATCTGACCTATCTAAGATCAGAGCTGGCCAAAGCCATGTGGGATGACTGAGGATGTGTTTGGTCCCTCTTCCAGAGGAGTAAAGGGTGATCAGGGATGGAGATGCCCAAGATGGCCAGATGAGTCACCTGGATACCAAACAGAGGTACCCAACCCTACAGTTGTCCACAGCTCTGTTCTCTGCTCACCCGGGACAGCTGAGTTTTCGTAGAAATACCCCAAACTTAGAAGAGTGGAGGGCTGTACAGAGAAAGGAGGAAAGACACACATCCAAACCTTTGTTGATAACCATGATTCTGCAACAGGGATCCCCTTATTCTGTTGAAAGCTGAAGTGAATCCAGTAAGACCTGTGAGATGCGGGATGCCCTTCCCGCTTCTAGTGTGGACACACGGTTCCTTTTACCGCTCAAGGTTGTAGTGCCGCCACGCAGACCGCCGAACTGCTCCGGACTCAGGCATGCAAACTGAACATTGACTCCCCTCATTTTTTATCCAGTTTTGCCTTCCAGAATACCAGATATGACTTCATTTTTAAAATGAAATTTAGCAGGTCATTAGCCCATAATGATTAAATGATTTGGGTTATTAGCATAAACCCAGCTGTAGTACACAAGAGGTAACCTTTATTGTTTAAACAGTATGCAGTGCATTCACATAGCACAGAGCAAAATTGTATTTTTCAGACTATTCAGCCATTATGGAAATGACTTATGATTTCATTCAGAAGTATTACAAACAGACTTTGTTGTTTCAGTGGGGTAAACATTGCCTAGAATACAGTTGTCCCTCAATACCTGTTGGGGATTCGTTCCGGGATCCCCCATGGCTACTAAAATCCATGGACATGCGAGTCCCTCACATAAAATGTCATAGTATTCCCGTGTAACCTATATTTATGTGTAGGCTTCATTCGCTTGGATTCAACATAGTGCTCAGCATTTGGCAAATTCAAGTTTTGTGTTTTAGAACTCCCAGGGATATTTTATTCTGAATATTTTTGATCTGTGGTTGGCCGAATTCATGAGCGTGAACCCCGTGGATATGGAGGACGGACTGTAGGTCCTGCGTGGACCCAGGTCAGGAGCAGTGAGAAGGTTTGATGTGGAAGAGGGGCGACAGCAGACAGGGCTCAGGACGGGGTGCCTGCCGCATGGCACCATTCTCAACAACCCAGGCTTTTGTGTTACAATGACCTGGAGTCCAATCCTCCTATCCGTGTCCCTGAGGGCAAGATACAAACTTTTGAGCATCAGTTTCCCCATTGAAAAAAACGAGTAAATAATAGCTACCATTTAGGCTCGTGGTGAGATTTAGTGGGGTAAGCTGTCCATGTAGCTAGCACAATGCCTGACCCGAAGAGACCCTTCAGTAAACGTAGCTGCTGCTCGGTCACTGCTACTGTTGTGTTGTTTTTCCTGATACTGTTAGCACTAGCATGGTGATGATGGGGCAGGGAAGGTCAGAACCCTGTCTGGTGAGCCCAGGTGGGACCTCTGTGTTGTGGAAGGTGCGGGAACAGGGCACAGAACCCTCAGCTGTGGCTGCTGGAAGCTGTCTCATCGAGGCTGGGTTGTTGACAAAGAAATAGCTTTCTTTTTTAGATTAGCCCTGTGCCTGGTATATTGTAGATGGCTGTGGTTGGTCAGTTCATGTTGCCACCGTTGTGTAAACATTTTTGAGAAGTCTGCAGTAACGGGAGCTGGACTTTCAGGCTGGTCTTTGAGCTGGCAGTGTCTCTCATCAACTCGTACTGCACATTGTTGGTTAACTGGGTCCCACTTTGAAGAGCGGTGCTGGTGGTGGAGGCAATGGCGTTGATATGATCAGTGGCAATAGTCTGAATTTACTGAGCGCTAAAAAGGTACCAGGCATTGTGCTAAGTGTTTTGCAGGCAGTTTGTCTCTTAGGCGTCACAGATACTACTCTCTTTCTACATATAAGAAAACTGAGGCACAAATATTTCAAATAACACTTTCAAGTAGAAGTCTTGAGCTCAGCAGTCGGACCCCGGAAAGCTGGCTCCTTCCTCCCGTGTGTGCCCGGCTGTTCTGTGACTGAAGGAGAGCGTAACAAAGCCCTTGAACGCTGAGGGTGAGCCTCGACTGCAACCGTTTCCATCAGCCCTGGTCTCAATGAGTGAGTGCTTACAAGATCCTCCACCTGGGCATTCGGACATCGCTGAGTCTTCCTGATTCTAAAACAGAATTCAGAGTAAAATTTGTCACACAGATTTCGAGGAAAATGCCGTCTGAGAGCACCAAGCCTCACTACCAACTTAACACTGATTTCCAAAATTGGCTCTTGAATTTTTATCCCTTTATACAACCTACACTGGGCGAGGTGCTGGGGCATTCAGTCTAGTGGACAAGTCCCTTATGTTTCTAAACCTCCATTTTCTCATCTGTAAAGTGAGGACTTCAGGTAGAATGACATCTACCTGACATATCTGAGGACGGAACGAGACATTTTATGTAAAGCATCTAGTAGAGTGACTGGTATATAGTAAGTGCCCAATAAATGCTGGCTATCATCATCATCATCACCATCATCATCATCACCACCATTGTCACATGGATGCAAAAATATGAAGTTCAAATAAGTAAATAAAAGAAAGATAATTCATGAAAAAGAGAATCAGATGATGTCTGAGATAAGGCAGAGAACCCTCTGTGAATGTTTATACCGTAAGGATGCAGGACCCTCCGGGAATTTCTATCAATGTCTGCTCAAAGAGGATCTAGTCGATACTTTAGGCTGGTGGTGAGAATGGCTCTGAATGTTTATTTAGTTATCACACTGAGAATTGCTCCTCATCTTCCTTCCAGAACCTTCTTCCTATAATCAGGATTGCTTAACTGCTATAACAAACAAGTCCCAGAACTGGTTTTGATTTCTTGTTCAAAAAACAATCAGTGAAGACAGTCATCAGCAGGCTTCCCATGCTGTAGTTCAGGGACCCAGGCTTTGATCTCTTGGGCTTGAGCATCTCCTAGAGCCTCTGAGTAGAGGACTCAGAGGGCTGGATCCTCAAAATCCAGACATCAGACAAAAGAAGGCTCATAGGAGGGTTATGTGGGCTAAGCCTAGAAGCAGTGAGATCACTTCCACCTACTTTGTATCAGCCAGAACTCAGCTGAAGGGCATACCCACTGCAAGGGCATCTGGGAAATGTAGTCTAGTGGTGCCTTCAGGAGGCAAAAGAAATGTTTTCAACAGCACATTGCCTTCTCTGCTTTGCTCCTAGTATATTGCTTTTAAATAGCAGTCTTTTATGATACCAGCTTTATTTTGCATTTTGAAAAATGAATTATTGTCCACATGCATTGCATGTATATATGTTTATATATGTTAATATCATTGAAATGTATTAGAAAGAGCCCCGTCTGAACTAGGAGCTGGAACTGTGATTCAGTTCCCAGCTCAGCCATTCCACCTTCGGTGCTGGGTGAGCTGGGGCTGCTCAGTAAATACCTTAGTCTCAAGTTTCCTTACCAATGGAATTGGCAAAGTTGTAGCTGCCTTGCCTACCGTAGTGGGTGGGGATGATGTAATCTGTGAAATACCTTGTAAAGAATGCCTACTAAAAGGAAGTCTCTTAAGACAGCCACCGCCTACCTGAAAAAGAAGACAAAATTAGAAGAATGCATTGTATAACCTTGCATTACTCAAGGCATTCATTTTTGTCTTTTATGTCCAAGTGGAAAGAGGAAGTGAAAATCAGGTATAAAAATGCAGCCCTGAGAGCTGCAAGCTTGTATTCATTTCCCGAGATCCCTCAAGCGGATTGACCCCCTGGATGCTCATGGGAGCGGTGTTCTCCGGGCAGCGTGGAGTGCGGGCGCGAGTGCGGCGCGAGTGCGGAACAGGGAGGCCGAGGCACCACTGCACTTCAGTTCTGCGGCTTTTCCAACCGGGGACCTTAGTCAAGTCAGTATTCCGAGCTTCTGTGTGCTCATCTGAAAAATGGGAAGAAATGCTTAGCTTCTTGAGACTACGATGCGGAGCAAATAATTCTGCAGAAAAATCACTGAAACTTCAAGGGATCTTAATCCTTGGAGCCCAAACTGTACACCTTTTGTTTCTGAGGGAACGGAAGCTTAGAGAGTTGGGCTTACCCGTGTTCCCTGGGGCCAGGTGGGTGGGGCCGGAACGGGAACCCAGACACCTGGAAGCCAAGGCCAGGGTTCTGTGAAACCCACTGCGTTATCTCCATAACGCCAGCAAAACCGCTTTGCAGAAGTTCAAGCACCAAACACAAGGCCATCATCGTTGTTTATAGTCCAAACTGAGGTTCTGCTCTCTGCTGGTGACATCTGGGTCAAGAAGAGTGAAAGCCACTTTCAGATTGACACTGCTTTTCAAAGGAAAAAAATCTTGCCTTTCAATAGCTAGAAGTCAAAATGTCCAAAAAACTAATAACAGAACAAGAGAGATCCAAGGATATAATTGACAGATGAAGAACACTGGTCAGATGAGGGAACAAAAGATACACTACCATTAATATGCCTCTTTCTGTTATGCGTTTGTGCCCCAGGAATTATTGTGCAGCCCATACTTGCGTCCTTAGGCAGAGAGCACCTTATCATTCACAAGCTTAGCCATATATAATACATTCCCCCCCCAAGGGAGGTTTTCTGGTTTATTTTTTAAAAAGAGATTTACAGTGATATTTTCCCCCATAGGTTTTTCTTGATACATATATATTTTTAATTTCTCACCATCTCAGGGGTAAATAAATATATTAAAATAAGCTATAGGATGTAGCAGAGTATAACAATGATAAATGATGTTGTGTGTAATTTTTCTACTATTAACATAAAGTAATATAAACTGAAGGACACGAGTCTATTGAGAGACTTAGAAGCTAATGTTCCATATCAGATGTGGCCAATGTCAGGACTGAATACAGATTAGGCAGTGTCCTTTTCTCCCCAGGGGAATTCAAGTTTGAGACACCACTAGCTGCCAGTGGTTTTACGGCGTTTTGTTGGGGCCGGCGGTGTCTTTCTTGGTCTATTAATTCAGGAGCCGTAAATGACAATGTGAGCAAAATGCCTTTCCGGCGGGATGCATTTCATTTATGCGTGCTCGGGCCGCCCGTGCCGCGCCAGTCCGTGCTGTCACAATAAGTGTTTTTAAATTGTGTAGATCGCCTCTGCTTCGTCGTGGTCCCTGGCATTCGTGTCTTCTTCAAGGCTATTATGTAAAGTTAGGAAATATTTGAAAACTCTGTGTTTCTAAAGAACAAGGGAGGCAAAGCAGAAAAGTTCACCCGGAGTTCTAGTCCCCTCTCTCGTGTTCGTTTTCAGCGGAGAGTTCATGGCCAGGATACACTCTACAAGGAGTAATGAAAGCCTCCAGGGCTTTCTGTACATGCTTACAGAAATCTTTTTTTAAAAAAATTTCATAGTGTCCATCTGGGTTTATAAACACACATTTAAGCAAATGTGACTGCTGAGTTTTTAAGAACCCATTAACATTTAAGATTTTCTTTTAAAAGTGATCTTTCTCACCAGTGATACAGTCTGAGAGCTGGAGGTGTTTTATTCTCCATAATCTCTTTGTAACAAGAGCTCCTATTAGAGCTCAGAAGTAAATCCTGCCCAAATCCTTCCTTATGTAGATAGGAAAGCAAAGCCCAGAGAGGGGAAGGAACTTGTTCAAGGTCACCCAGCTGCCTCCCTGGTGGCCCAACCGAATTCTGAACCCCACTTTCTCTGGTACTTACTAGCTGTCCTTTCTACTACACTATTCTTACCCTTTTCTTCTTGTCTCCCCAAAACACGTTCTAAAGGAAACATGGAAAAAAAATAAAGGGGAAAGGGGTGAATCATTGAGAGGACAAGCCTAATCAGACACCTTTGGTTATGTTGACAGAAGCTGCCACAGTGACATCTAACATTTAAAAAAAAAGTAAGAAAGAAAATACATATTTGTCGCTGCTTCAATTACGTACATGACTTTAGAACAATTTCTGTGTGAATGAATACTTTTTTTGAGATGAATTTTGACCCTCAGGTATAAGTAGGGACCTTTCTCATGTCTGGAACTCCAGGAATGGGGCTTGGATTAACTCTTTTTTTCTCTCCTGTCCCATTAAAATGGGCAGAAGGGAGATAGCACTTGGGTTTCACCACACACATTGTTATCCTTCGGGTTGGCTCTAAGATGATACATTTGTCACGGTTCATAAATTTTATCTTTGCACTAAAAACAGGGTTAGAATATCTTCAATGCAATTATAAAAATGTATTAAAACTGAGAAGGAGAGAAAATATGGTAGTAGATGCGATTTTAATGATTGTGTAAATGTTCACTGTTCCGTAGCAAAAAAGAAAAAAAAAAGTTGGGCTTTTCAGCCACAGTATTTCCGAGGAATGCCAGGAAAGGGCCGGGTTTCCATCAATGCGTGCCATGTGCGTTCAGCACAAAGACAAATATGTTGCTCTGAGATTGGAAACGGGTGGCCAGATGGAGTTATGTGAAGTGTGTGGGTACGATTCTGCAAGAACCTCTAAATCCTGGGGTGTGAAAATCACCCCAAAGAGGGTATTCCTCTAAGCTTCTATTTGGAGATTGGGGAGCAGGCTAAGCACATGAGATCAGAATTAGCCTGTGACATGCATTGCCTTGCAGAGACTGTCCTCACTGTCAGGGTTTGTCATTTGCTTCCTTTGCTAAATACTTTGCAGCATCAGCCACAGCAAAGGTTCAACCACAGCCATTTTGGAGGGGGCTCATGGGGGAGCTTGCTTAATTCTGGGTCACTCTTCAGAATGAGAGAATTGTTCAAAAACCCAAACCCTTAGTTGGCCCACAGTGTGTCTGGTCTCTATCAGGCTCGTTGCAACCTTAGCAAACTTCTCTAGAGATAACATTTCCTCCCCTGCAATCACTTGACTGACTTTTAGTCAACAAATATTCCAGTAGTTTAGAATGGAGATTTTCAACCTGTGTGCCGCAAGAATTTCTAAACCATGCACTACCTGTCTATTTAGTCAGGGGCACTGACCTCTTTTCCCTTAGGTTGTCAAATAAAAAACTGACAACAGCCAACACAACAATTGATGTCTGGTGTGAATGAATCAAAATTATATCTATTTTTGTCAGATCAGAAAAGAATATATTTTGTGTACAGAGTTTTAGTAATTAGTTTATGTGTGCCAGGAAATGAAAAAGTTGAAAAATCTCTGGTTGTAGTGAGGTGCTCCCCAATAGAAAACATTACACACTGAGCTCTCTTAGGGAGTTTTACAAAATATGAAAACCTCAAGGATAAATATTACCCCATGTGATAGTTTATTTTTTCCATGCTACAGTTTTCTGAGCAGTGACATATATAATTCTCTCTCTTATATTTTAAGAACACTTAGCATTTTAACTTCCTGTGAGGATATTTATGCCCCTTGTATTTGAATGCAGTTAATAAATTGATGAGGAA
>CM052550.1:20899590-21058817 GCA_028533065.1 Trachops cirrhosus
TTTCCCCTGGACCCAGTTCATAACTTTGTTCTTAGCACGTACTTAATAAATCTTTGTGAATGCAGTGAGTGACTGAATCAATGAAGGAATGATTGAAGAAATGAATGAGTGACAAAAAAGATGAGTCGAATTTCATCACCAGGCCTGCCATGGTGCTTGGCACTGGGGCTGACAGTTAGCAGCTGCTTCGTAAAACATATATTAGAATCAATCACCATTTATTATCAATTGCATAAAAATTTATCTTAGAGGATCCAGTAATTCTAATTTAGTCCACTCACAGGACATGCCAACACTTAGCACAAACCCCACAGGTTCCCCCTAAAATAAAAACGTGTGGTTATGCAGAAGTAAGTTTTTTCCCCTCTCCGACCACCATCTTGCTCAAGTCATTTTAGTGGTTTGCTGTGCATTTCTTTTGGCCAAAGAATCTATTGTCAAACTGATCTCTACTCTCAAGTGTAGAATTTATTTGTCAGGCTCATGCAGAATTCTGTTTTATATGGAGATTTTGCAGTTGTTCAGAAAAGCATTATGTAGCTTTCAAGGGTATTCTTGGAAGTAAAATCATAAGGGATCTGTAGGAAATGGTGTGATAGAGAAATTTAAGCAGAATCAAACAAATAAAAGTTGGAACTCGAAAAAGTGAATATTGCCCCATTTGCCTAAATCACCATCAGCAAATTGAGACAGGTGTGTGTGGGTATGCAGAGGTGGTATTTGGAGCAAAGGAGAACTTCCTTCTTTCCAGATCCTTGCAGTAGGGTGGGAGTGGGGAGCAGGGATAGAGAGAACAGCATCATCCCGAGATGGAAACTGTTCTTTCTTACAAGAGACGTCTTTCTCCTTTACTCCCCAAGCAGGTGTGACCCTGCAACAGTGGAGGTTGATGGCAGATAGGTCTGACAGCGTGCGCCCTGCTTCCACCACTCTTTAATAAGGTCTGGGGCTCCTCTTGAAGAGCCCAGGAACTCCAGTCCCTCCTCTGTGCCTTCCCCCAACACCACTCGCCCTCGCTAATAAATTCCGAGGGCTGACATTGCCTGAGCCGGCTGGTCTTTGCCCTCAATTTCATTGAGATGGGCCATTGAAAACTCATTACAAGCTGTTTAGACTCTGACTTTGACTTTTGCTCAGCAGTGAGCAAAATTAACAGCTCTTGGAGGTAGCAAAAAAAGGCACTGAGCCAAATAAAAAAAAAAGAAGAAAGAATTGAAATGATGAGAAAAGACTTTTAATATTATCACCATTAGTCATGCAAACAAGCGCACATCGGAAGCACATATGTTCTGCACGTGGCTCTCATTTGGAGTCTGGTGTGGACTGTGGTTCCTTGACTGGAGAGAAATTCATACCCAAGCCTTACACGCAGCTCAAGATTTTTTTACATGTCAAGCAATGAGCCTTTGAGTGTAGCAGAATTGCTTCATAAATTTAACTATCACTTTCGAATTTCTGTTTTTTTCTAATTTAGTGCTTGATAGTTTTTTATGTGATAATTTTAAAATGCTGTTTATAGCAAAAGTTACCTTGATAGTACAGGTGTGCACAGAAAAATCACAGCCATAAATAAAAAGGGAAAACATCCTGTTTATATCTCAGGCATTTTGTGATTCTAAGGATGCAACCGTGGCAGAGTTACAGGTTTTAAAAGCAACCCAATTAATATAAATTTCTTCCCAAGTAGCATCTCCTGAGAGATTTAAATATCACTCCCAATACATTTGGATGGCTTCCATCTGTGTCTGGGAAGCTCATGCAAAATGTCTCTTTCTCCTGATATTTGCAATACATCTTAAAAATAAAAATGTCATATAAACGAAGTTAAGAATATTACTATAAAATATCAAAATTTAAGAAGTAGACTGTAAAATTTGTAAGGTGGGCAAAGCACTCTTAAGAAAGGGAAACTATCTGAGAGGGATCTAATTAGTTCACCAGCAGCACCCTGGGCTGTCAAACAGGCCCCACAGACAGGAGCCACCTGGAGGATGTGCACAGAAAATGGTGAGCTCCGCGGTGGCTTCTAGGCTAAGACATAAGCTCTCATTTTGGTGAATGTGTCAAATATAAGATATAAGTCACTGTCATGCTTTGCCAACCTTCTTTAATTGTTTGTATGGCTGAATCTTTATGAGGTTATGCAGTCTTTCGTTCAATTCCTCTAAAGACAGCCAGGATCTGTGGCTACAGAAACGGGTCAGATGTTCTTCCTCCTTATCAGGTTCCCTGTCTAGCGTTCCAGCAACATTTCCCTCATCTTCTGAACACTGTGGAAGACACCCAGTGCCACCTTGCACCCCAAAGAGGCAGAATTGGAAGATCCACTTAAGCCGTGAAGTCTTTCAGAGCCAAATGAGTAATTAGTTCAAAGCCATTTGAGGCTGTAGGTAGATGCTAGCCATCAAAGCAATAGGCATATAATCCCGTAAATCTAAACAGCGTGATATATTCATTAGGCATTTCTGTTTTCTCTTCCCTCGAATGTCCCATTTAATTCCCTGGTGTAATAATAAGCCTTCCAAATTCTCAGTGTTTCTCTGTAGCCAAAGCCTTTATCGTTTTGCTGCCAGGTTGTCTTGCATGGGAACCCGTCATCTAGCCACTGGATGTCTCTGATGAGGGAATTAAAGCTCTTGCCTGTTCTGCAGAGTTTCAGTAAACTGTGATCCTGTTTCAGGAACTTTTGCTGTATAACGAACCTCCCCACATTTAGTGGCTTAAAGGGACATTTGTGTCGTTCTTGAATAAGTGGTTTTAGCGGGACTTAGCGGGAACAGCTTGTCTCTGCTCTGGTCTGGTCTGCGCCAGCTGAGGCCAGGGGTTATCTGAATGTTGTTCACTCTTGAGTCTGGGGGTAGAGCTTTGTTTTTTTTTAATGATTTTATTTGTTTATTTTTAGAGAGAAGAGAAGGGAGGGAGAAGGAGAGAAAGAAACATAGATGTAAGAGAGAAACATGAATCGGTTGCCTATCGTATATGCCCAACTGGGGGTCCACCTGCAACCCAGACATGTGGCCTGACCGGGAATCTAACTGGTGACCTTTTGCTTTGCAGGGTGATGCCCAACCAACTGAGCCACACCAGCCAGGGCTGGGGGTTGACCTTGACTGTTGACGGAACCCCTACATGTGGTTTCCATGTATCTTGGTCTTCCTCACAATGTAGCAGCAGGGTACCAAGAGTGACAGTCCCGAGAGAGATAGTCAAGTGGACTCTGTGTTGCCTCTGATGACCTAGCCACAGAAGTCATGTAGCATTGGTTTTTCTGCATTCCAGTTTTCTGGGCAATCACAAAGACCTGCCCAGTTTTACTGGGAAAAGAAGTAGACTCTCCCTCTTGATGGGGCAATGGGAGGGTTCTAGAAGGGAATGTGGAACCCTTGACAATATCTAGAAACATTGTCATGGCCACTTTTGAAAAATATAGTCTGCCACAAATCATAAGCAAAATTTAATATCCTGAAGTGGTGTATTAGAAAAAAGAAGTGTTATTTTGGAGTCAGAAAACCTGGTTTTTGAATCTACCTCTGCACATTACTAAGTTTGAGTGGTCCTCGGTGTGCTTATCTATAAACTGGGGGACACCGATGCTGACCCCATGAGTCTGTGCTGAGGATTGTGCAAATAAAATACGTTCTATGTGCAAGTGTCCACCAAGTGCCTGGTGCATGCTGGGTGCTCAGTAAATCTTGGGTGAGTTAGTTTATCGAATTGGAATATGCACATTATTGCCATTATTTAGGTTTACTGTGTCCTAATCTATGCCACTGAGTACATCCTTGCTGTTTTTCATGAATTTTCTACTGAGTCACAACATGCTGCCAGTCAAGGAAGGTCAGGGAGGAAGCAGATTAACAGCATCTTATACCACAATGTCAAAATACGTAAAAGTGTTTACAGAGCGTGGTGACACCCAGTGAATTTAAAACAAGAAGACTGGAGCAGAAGTACAACTATTCTTGTTCTTCTAAGCTTGAGCAAGGGCCTTGATGTTTTACGATTGTTTTAAGGTCCATTAATCCTTGAATCATGAGGCCATGGGAAAAAAAATGACAGCTTTAATATCCAGGGCTTGGGTTTATTTTAAATGCTTTTGCTTCTAGACTGCTTCTAATTAATAACAGCGGCTAAAACCTGATTCAAATGTGGCAAAAGCAGGATGCCGTGGGATAAAGCAACTCAATTTCACGTAGAAGCATTTATACCTTCTAGAAAGAAATATATTCTTAGGTTGAAGGGTCCCAGGCTGTAACAGCCACTGACTGATTCTTAGGGGAGAAACTCAGGGTCTGTTTAAATGGGCCTGAGCAAACATAAGGCTATGTTGTTTACTGTGTAGCCACTAGGCACATGCAGTCATTTAAACTTAAATGGATTAAAATTATATAAGATTTTAAAAAATTTTATTTATTTATTTATTTTTAGAGAGAGGGGAAGGAAGGGAAGGAGAAAGAGAGGAAGAGAAACATCATGTGTGGTTGCCTCTCACATGGCCCCCACTAGGGACGTGGTCCCCACTAGGGACCTGGCCTGCAACCCAGGCATGTGCCCTGACTGGGAATCGAACTGGTGACCCTTTGGTTCACAGCCCGCACTTAATCCACTGAGCTACACCACCCAGGGCTATATAAAAAAATTTAAGGGTCACACCTTCCGTTGTTCTAGCCGTGTTTCAGGTGCTCAGGAGCTACCATGCTGGGCAGCAGAGGTAGAGGACATTTTCATCATCATAAATAATTTAATTGGGCAGCACTGCCTTGGAGGTCGGTTCTGCGTTTTTTCCACATTTGCTCCAGAATTGAAGTTGACCAGCTTGCATGTTCCATCTTCCCTCGCAGAGCCGTGTATGTCTCCTTCCCCCAAATGCAGAACCTTCTAAGGCCTGTGCCCAACTGACTGGAGCTCCCTGCAGCAACTTTCCTGCCTTTTTAAAAATCTTTAGCACCCATGGAATTCAGCCTCAGAATCATGTTTTCCATAGCATCTCTTAATCTCCTTCTGACACCCATAAGGGCCTGTAGCTCTCCTTAAGATCAATGACTCACCCCTCTGCACTGTTGATGCCCTGGGGACCCAGGAGTTGCCATAAGGTTTCTTCACATCCATATATGCTGCCATGAGGCTATTCGAGATGGAATAAATAACAGGTCTTACATGTAGGTGCAGATAGTTTTCAGTTGTGGGAAATTGCTAATTTGATGTCTGAAATAGAAATTCATTTTTAAACTATCACTAGCCCTGGCCAAGTGGCTCCATTGGGTGTGTTGTCACTTACACCAAAAGTCTGCGGGTGTGATTCCCAGTCAGGGCACATACCTGGGTTGCTGGTTTGATTCCCAGTAGGGGCTTGTGAGGGAGACAACCAGTGGATGTTTCTCTCACATTGATCTGTCTCTCTCCTTCTCTCTGCCCCCCTCCCTCTCTCTCTCTCTTTCCCTTCCTCTCTCTAAGCATATCCTTGGGCAAGCATTGAAAAAAAGAAAGGATTACTTAATTCATAGTAGCAGTTGATTATTATGTATTTACTCAGTTAATGGCTACTAAAAGTATGATGTCTGTAAATTTCTGATGTCATAAAAGGGGCTCTCATACTAGAAAAGTGTGCAGCCACCAGGGGAAGGAGACTGAAGTCCATTCATGGAGGTGGGAAGGGCAGATTTCTTCATCAATGCCTCGTTGAGTTAAACATAAGCTCCAACAGAATTCCAAGCCATCTCCTCTGATTTTTTTTTTTTTGGATGGAGCAAAGCATTTATCCCATACAATCCTCACACCAGACCTATGAGGTCAACACTAATATCACTACTTCAAAAATGAGTAAACGGAGGCTCAGAAGGTCTCGTCTTCTCAGTGTCCTTGTGCATGGGCTTGACCACCAACCTAAAGTGCTCCTCCGGGTCCACCCATCTCCCTCGGTGAGAGCCACTCGTTTGAACAGACACAATACAATCGTGTGGGGTGGTGAAGCCACCTGAGTGTGTTAGGCCATGAGCCAATGCCACCATTAGGGAGAAATGTCATGCACTTGATCTAAATGTACTTAGGAGAACTCTCAGGAACTGATGAATTATTACGTGGGGTTTTATGGCCCCACAGGTCATAGGCTTTATGCTGACAACTACAGCTAACAAGCCAGGAGCACTAAGGACGCGGGGTGCTCCCTGCATGGAGGAGAAAGTCCTTTCCCTTTGCCCCCACCCCCTTCTCAGAGGCAGCCCCTCGGATGAGGAAATGTGCAAATGCTTCCCCTGTGTGATTGGCTTTAGCCCATGTGCCTTGTTATGTGAAGTGAATTTCGGAGTAGAGTGTTTTAGGAAATCAGGTTTATTTGGGGGGGGTTGAGGGGCAGGGGCACAGGGGAGGACAAAAACCAAAGCAAAGCCACAAAGGAGATCTAAAAAAATCTACCATTGCATTCTGGGAAGGAAAAACCACTTTTGAATGAATGTTTTTATTGTATTGGATATGATTTGCTTCCCCAGCAGGTACAAATGAGATAAGAATCTACTCTTAATTTCCAAGTTAGTAACTGAAGCCCGACCCTCCGCCCCAGCTACTCAGGAATCCCCTGCCACTATCCCTTCCCACCTTCCATTTGCCTCCAATAGGCAGAAGTCCGGCAGTTTATTTATTTACTTATTTTCGGTGCCTCCTTTTCTTCTCCTCCTCCCATCAGCTTTTCAATAATCCCAGAGACTTAATCCAGTAAAAAAGGGCCAATTGCCTTCTTGAAAAAGAGCAAATGGGTCTGCCAGCGAGCTGCCATGGCTTCGTCTGGCCCTGCAGGTTTGATGACAGCCTCTTAAAATGAAGTTGGGAAAGGAAGGAGGAAGGCCAGGGCGGTGTGCTCCGAGCTTGCACGTGCTCCACGCGCTCCACGTGCTCCACGAGGGGGCTCTCGTGAGCTCTTGGGTCGCTGTCCCAGTGGATGACCAGCACCTGAGGTAGTTCAGTAGAGCACACACTTAAACTTGTCCCCCTCTGGGGCAGCAGTCCACCTGGACTCCCCTCAAGGCAAGTTCTCCCTGCCCGGGCCCTTGGTATCCTATTTATCTAGCTACTCTAACACCAGGGAAGCATTAAGAACGTGGATCCCCTCAAGGGAAAGAGTCCAGGTCTCATTCCGCTGTGTCTAGGTAATCTCTCTGGCCCTTATGCGCATGTCCAAAAGCCCTCCCTTACCCAGTGAGTGAGGAGCAGCCCTGGGATGGGCAGCCCTCACACAGGCCCTGGGGCACTCTCCTGCAGAGCGATGGGTGTCCGCTGCCCTGTGCCACAAACTGCACTGAAATATTCAAGAAATACCTACCAGAACATAAATTTATTTCCAGCCAACAACCTATTTCTTAGGTTAGCTGCTCTTTAAGAGATCTAGGCCACAACTTTGTCACTTAGATCTCTTAAAGAGCAGCTAACCTAAGAAGTACCAGCTCCTGCCCAAGTGTGTGCCCTGCTACACACGTTAAGCTAATATGTTTGTGTGCACGTGATAGCCACAGTTGTGTTCTGCACTCAAAAATGGTAACACATGACAAGCCATGAAACGTGACAAAGCAGAGGAAACACCACTAGGAAGTATGGGCCTCTCTGGATCCCTCAGGACTCCTGGAGGCATATTTACTAGCAAAAGGAATTAACAGTCAACAACTGATTAAACTATCTTTCACTACCGCCGTGATTTGCCTTGACAAGTTCTGTAGCAGTGGCGAATGTTACCTTCAGCTGTTCCTTCCGAGTGACTCTTGCCTGCTACACAGGACGTGTGCTTCTAATTGTTAAGCCTGCCTAATCCCAACTGAAGTGGACCATGCTATCAAGTGTGGCAGAGGGTGGGGGCGCAAACTAGATCTGCCGTCCTCTGAAGAAAGAGCTATATTAAGACCTTCTTCTCAGAGACAAATCATCTTATGCAGGAGGGAAAAAAAGACTCCATAGAAAAAGACAAATGACGGCACAAGATCCAAAAAGACAAGTGCTCTGTCATTTTGTCATAAAGCCAAAAGCGACGCTAATGCAGCACGGACTCTGCATCCAGACACTTAGACGATATCAGGGGCAGAGCACGGCTTCTGGTGCCACGGGTCTGTTTGGCGAGCCTAGGACACGTGGAGGGGCTTCCCTGATTTCCAGTGATGTGTTCTGTGAGTCAGGTTGACAAAGCAAGGGACAGGCGAGCAGCGTCCTAGTGTGAAGATTTGGCTCCTCTTCTGAATTTCAGAGGAATGCATGTGAACAGCTGATTAGAAAGTCTGAAGGGACTTTGGTCATTCACAGTCTAGGGGCATTAGTGTTTTCTGACATTCTGAGACATACCTGTGTGGACACACATGTTCATGAATGGACACCTTCAGGTGTATGTTTTTAAAGGATTCTGAAATTGCCAATTATCCCAAGATCCTCTATTTTCTCTTGATTCGTAAACTCCCTGCATTGGATTTTCCACTTTGGGAAATTATATTTACCTGTATTTTTTGACTATAAGACACACCCCCCAAATTTGGGAGGAAAGGGGGGTGCGTCTTACAGTCTGAATGTAGCTTGCCTGTCTAGCAGGGGGGTGGGGGGACTGCAGTGGAGCGGGGTCACAGGAGGCAGGAGCAGGGTCACCACTGCATTTTCCTCCCAAATTTGGGGGCAGGGAGTGCGTCTTGTAGTCCGAAAAATACGGTATTCGTACATTCATGTCACTAGAATGCGACATAGAAACTATCATTGTGTATATTCACTACATCTGCTACTTTCCCGTCCCCTCCCTCCCTTTCTTTCCTTTTCATTTCCTTTTACATTTTTTATTTTCTTTGAAATTAGTGCTAAATTCTATTATTTCCACTGTGTTGTAAAAGAATAGTGAGACACACATGCTTTGCTTATTTTTTGTTGTTGTTCCAATTTGCATACCCATCTCCCCCCCACATAATTAGTTGAACTTAATTCTTTGAAGAAAAAAATTATTCAGCTGCTCAAATTTACCTTTAGCATTGCTTCTGATTTTTGCTGTTTTGCTGCCATAGATTCATCGACCTCACAAAGGCATATCTGGCCCTGAATACTTTTCATTAAATTTTTTCCTCTCTTTTTCTTGCCTCCTAAACTGTACATTTATAGCCCTTTAAAGGACACTCAGGCTTTTACGTCTGAAAATCGGCCTGCATGCTTTCCCTAATACCTTTCAAGTGTTAGATTAATGACATTTTTACAAGGTGTTAACCAGAACGCAGTGTGATACTTGAGCTGAGTTTTGCTGCCGTCCAGGATAATCTATCCTAATTTCTGGGAAAACACATTTTGTCTTGGTTAAAAGAGATGTAATTATGTCCGTGTTCCTCTGCTGTGCTTGGCTTTGCTCTACGCCCAGGTGAGTAGGGATGAGGGGTGGGCGTGGGGGCTGGAAGCCGGGGCACGGGGCACGTGTGTCTATTGCAATCCCAAGGTCTTACCAACGGCAGCAGAGGCCTCCTTGGAGATCAATCATACTCATCTGGTGTTTGTTTTCTACCACCTAGTACTTGTTGCTTTCTCTTTGTCGCTGTTAATTTTGTTTGTCATATGTCAGACCAGGATGAGTGAAGCACGTTCAGACTCTGCTCATTTTATTTTATTTTTTTTCTTCCTTCTTTAGTCACCACCTTTGCTAATTTCAGACGGTCAGCACATTTGGCAAATTTGTAGCTGCTTGCTTGAGCAAGTCATTAATCTCTATTAGGAAAGGAAGAGGCCCAATTCTAACCTTCCCGAGGCTGGCCTGCCCCCACCCCCATCTGCATGTTACTTTATATCTCCCTTGGTTTAGGAACCTGTTGTTTCTTTTACGACTTGTCCTTTTGTCTTCTTGCGCTACTTACCTGCCTCTGATAATGCCACCCTGGCACCTGGGCCTAGGCGGTCTGTGCCTGGCAGGGCACTGTCACAGGGTCATCCAGCTCTGCCGGTCCGTCCCCTGACAGCCAGGGGCCCAGGTAATGGGAAGCCATTCCAGTCCTTTTTATTAGAGACTTTTGGCAAAAATATGCCTCCACTTTGTGTGTCTCTAAGACAATAGTTGTTCACTTTTGGGGAGGGTGATTTCCCCTGTCCCTCTTCCTCCTTTTTATCCTCCTGTTGAAATATCTCCTTTTCCCCTAGAAATCTTGAAATGAATATGCATATTTCCATTTTACTTGGAAGGAGCTGTATTAAAAAAAGATTTTATTTATTTTTAATCCTTACATCCCCTGTGTTACACTGTTAAATAAAACTATCAGGATGTGGCCTCTCTTGAAAAAAAAGTTAAAATAAGCTTGCATTTCAGAGTATTGGCTTTTCTACATGTATACAAAACAAAAGGGGTTGTAACCATGGGTGGACCAAAGGGTCAGCGCTCCTTGCTAACAAATGTGGTTTTGAGATGTACACTCTAAAGATCCCATCCAGTTCTTCCTTTGGGGTCACACCACGGACCTGGAAGACACCAGAGAAAGCATCTAGGCCAGTGGTTTCCAAACCAGGTCTCGGGAAAAAGCTGCACCTCCAAATAACACCTGATATGGCACACCCACCCATGAAACCTCACAGCCAGCATGTCCGGGTTGAGGGCAGGGAAGCATGGGCTTGTCCTGCCCACTCGACCTCCCATCTGTGTGTGCAGTAGGGTCCTGGAGACCCCTGAGGCCCCCTGGAGTATGATTTATGCACTGTTACCTGCGTCCCCTGCAGGCCCCTCTCATGCTGCCCCAGTGTCCCAGGAGGCAGATGACCTCAGTGGGCTCTCTTGCCCTCTCGTCTTCCGTCAGATTTGGCAATGATGAGCACCAACAGGAATTCGGAACAAAGCAAGGGCAGGCCATTCAGCCCCCAGGCTGCCCTCTGCAGGGTGTGGGCTGGCAGCCTCCCTCTATAGAAGGTTCCCTCTGTTCAGCTGTCAAGGGTGGGGAGCTTTTCCCACTGTTTCTTAGCTCCGGATACTGCACGAAGCCTCGCTGGTTCCTCAGACCCTACAACCACCTTTGCAAACAGTGCCTGCATTAAAAGCTCCTCGAATTACCCATTTAGAGAGTGCCATCTGTATCTTGCCAGCATCCTGGCCAGTAGATCAGTTGGAAACCTCAGACCATGTTCATCTCCTTGCCCAGTGCATAAACTTTCCTCCAAAACACATATTTATGAGTTTTATGGGCGGAGGGAGATTCTGGAAGAAGACCCTGCTGAATTATGGCACCTTTTCCTTCCCTTGGGTCTCTAGTCTCTCTACTCTTCCTGTTCTTTTAAAGAAATCTGGAAAGGAGCGAGAGAGCTGGACGCGCAGCCGTCCATCTGAGGCCGAGGGCAGCTGCAGGCAGACCTCTGCCAGTGTTTAAACGGCCCTCATCCTGCCGCTCGGCTGCCTATGGGTCTGCGCTCACATCTGGCTCTGCTGGCGCCTGCAGGGATCCCTGAGAATGATTTCGAAGATCCCTCCAGCGCCTGGAAGCTCTCTCCCCAACCCACTCACTGACCCCGCCCTCTCCCACATGTTCCCGAACCCCCTGGGTGACCTTGTGTGTCCTTCTTGGGATATTACTCAATCATCCTAGAAATGCGAGGCCACGGACTCCCAGCCAGGACATGGCAGAGATAGCCATGTATGTGTTCTGCCTTTTCCCTGTGGAATACTCCTTGAAATGAAGGCAGAATCCAGTATTTGTTGTTTTAATCAAATCCTGAACTTGACCCCTTTAGATAAACCCTTGGATATAAAATAGATGTAAAATGTGAGACCCTGGCTAGACCCAGGAGGCAAGAGAAAGGGGGTACCGTCTTCTCCCTCATCTGAGTTCCCAAGAAATACAACTCTCTAAACGCTTACTTCATTTCTCCTGATATATCGAGGACTCCAGATGTAAGCTCATTGATAGTCTTGGTGTGCGCTTCAGTATTTGTGCTTTTAATAGATATTGCAAGTGTGTTTAATGTGAAAATAGAAACGAAGGGCTCTTAAAAGAGCTTACTCAAAATCCTGCCAATTACTGAAGTCTACCAGACAAGCAGGAGCCACTCTATTTTTTTTCCCTGATACAAGGGGGGCGGAATGTTTCCACAAGAGCCTGGCCCTTTGTCTTCAAAAAATATGCATCTCTCGGGCACAGAGTTCTAATAGTAAATACAGATGCAGCTCTGTCACATTAAAAGACAACCAAGTTCAGTGCAGTGTTCAGGGTACCATCTGTGACTTGTGCATGTATGGTGTCATCTGAAAGTGTGCAGTCGCTGTGAAGAGACTGGTCCTGGCTCTGATTTTGCAGCTCTCTGTTTGGTTTCCTCCGAAGGAAACCTTTAAGTCCGAAGTCACACAGTGCCAGCACACTCATCTGTGTAATCTATCTTAGCTTCCAAAATTTCTCATCACCTGGTTGCAAACATCTGAAGCTAAGAAATAGCCAAGATTCCATTGCAAGCCCTAAAGTAAGTTATTTTCACTAGAAGCAAACAAGTAAATAACCTGGGCCCAAGCCATTGCCCAGACCGGTCCCGAGCTGGTTTGGGGTCTTACCAACTGTTTCTGATGCCGGTCTGCAGTAACTCTGGAAATGCAAAGGTCAAATCGGCCGTAACCCTCTGCAGCCCCTAGTGGAGCTAAGGAACTAAAAGTTGCTTAAACCTTTTTTCTGTTGCCAGTTTTTCTTAGACATTAGCTCTGTTCCATTTTTCCCCCGCTCTGATTCGCAAAGAATAGGGAAGCTTAGCCAACTGCAATTTCAAAGTATTGCCTCTTAAGCCCAGGCCAAGTGTGTAGACTTGATAGAATTCTGATTAATGCATCTTATTACATTAATTTTCAGAGGAACCCAAAGGCATTTCTCCCCTTCCTAGCGCAGCCTGGTCTGCCAGAAGCATTTGTCCACTTAAAGAGCTAATGTCTTCAGCTACCAACAACCATAAAACTGAACATCTATCAGAAGAGTTGGCTTTTTTAGATGCGCAGAAGGCACAGTACAAAATAGATATAGAACTTGGCTGAACTTTGCTTCAAATTTGCCAATCAAAACTCACAAGCTCATGCCAAGTTGGCCACAGAACCTCCTACTTGGAGCCAACACTAATTATATCAACAAAAAAGTTCAAGTTTAGCCCCTGTTAAGTCCTGCACTTGTGGGCATCAGGGATGAGTCTTTCACGGGTAGACAAACAGGTCCCACTTAGACAAGCTCTGCTCTACCCCAGCTTCCTCCTGAAACTCCCAGGAAGTGCTCGGGTCCCAGCCCTTTCTGTTCCTCTGGGCCATGCCTCTCCCGCCTCTGACTTGATCAGTCAGATTGCCCCAGTGAAAGGTCAAACCTTATCATCCTAGTTTTCTGTAGAAATGAGAAACCTTCTCATTTGGGTTTTCTGGGGAGCCAACTTTGAGAGGGTATTTATCTTAGGGTCCACACCTGTGGAATGAAGCTGGCATGGACAGAGGGAGAAGCTGAGCTGAGATGCAGCTGGACAAGGGCCTCCGCCAAGGAGAGGTCTGGGCCCAGCAGAGCGTCAGCCCCCATTGGGTTAATATGCCCAGGCCTATACACCCCTCCCTGACTAGTCACTGGGTGGATTGCCCGAGAAGGATGCGACTTTGCCCGAGGAAGGATGTGACCTTGCTCTAGGAAGGACATGACTCTGCAGTTCGGGCACTCCTGCAGAGGTTGACATCTGAAGGCCACATGCCTTCCTGGGAGGGAAATCTGAGCCACACAGCAGTGACCACCCACTTTCCAGCGTGGACACATCCCAGCTGCTGCCTCATGCTCTTCTCTACCCCAGCCTTCCCGCACCGTCTCCTCTGACAGCACACACAACTCTCCTCTTGGGTTCAGGGTCAGTAGGAGCTGTTCTGTAGGCCTTGTTGATTTGGGCCTTGAAGGAGGGGAGACAGCCCTGGAATGAGGCCGACCTGGGTTTGAGTGTTGTCTCTACCATGCAACTAGCCCTGCAGCCAGCTCAACTGTTCAGTTTCTTCTCCAAACCAGAGTCAATCATACTTAATTCCAAAGGTTGCGTAAGTCTAAGTGAGAATATTGGCAGGAATTCGTGAGCACACAGAGAAGGACTGCAAAGTAGAGGCAAAGCATGTGAGCTAAGAGCAGAGTCGGGGTGCCTAGGCCGCCATCTGTTTCCTTAGCTGAATGTTTCGGGCCCAGCCAGTTAATCTCTCTAATCCTCAGTGTGCTCAACTCTAGAACGAAGGTTTGTGAAAATTATATGAACGTCATAGTGGTGAAGGGCTTAGCAGTGCACTTGGCCCATGGCCTTTCGCTGTGCGTTCCCTAACAAGCATCCACTTTCCCTCTGCGTTCCCTCCCAGAGGGCTGGCCTCTATGGGTTCAACTCACGCCTCTTGAACCTTCCCAGCTTTTTCTGATTCTTGGGAGAGGTGAGCCGAGCTCAGCAGGCAAGTTGTTGTAATAAGTGATCCAGTTATCTACCATTTATTTATACCATTAATTGTCTTCAGTGACTCTAACATATTTGAGGGCCACAAGCCCCCAGCCCTGGAAATAATGGTGGAATCAGAGAATACACAAAGGTATTATTTGGGGACACCTTGGTGTTGCTAAATCACTTTTCCATTCTTAAAAAGATGTTCCAAACTGGTGACCCGAAAAATTCTACTCAGCCCCTTCTTATTAGTAAAGTTGAACATTAATTGCCAACAAAATCCAGGACGTTTTTGGGAAGACCAGTGGGGCAGACTCAGGATTGGTGTATCCCCCACCCCAAGAAATGCTGAGAACCTCGATGAAAATAGGAATGCCTTGACTATTCCCTTTCCTTTCTCTCCACCCCTACCCTCCTCCCCTCTTCCCTCCAGCCGCTGTCAGTCCATTCCTTGTCTCCATGCCCGTGGTTCTATTATTTGTTTGTTTAGTTCATTAGGTTCCTCTCATAGGTGAGATCTTGAGTGACTCATGCACATGGACAACAGGGTGGGGACTGGCTGGAGGCGGTGCCGGGCAGAGGAGGGCAAAGGGGGAAAATTGGGACAACTATAATGGAACAACAATAAAATATATTTTAAAAAAAGAAGTGGACAAACATTTTAAACTTGTAAAAAAGAAAAGAAAAATACCAGGACTTTTCTCAAGAAAGTGCCTCATGTTTTATTATAACATGAACCATTCTGCCTGCATGCATTTCCTAGGGCTGCCATAACAAAATACCATGAACTTGGTGACTTAACAGGTCAGGAGGCCAGAAGTGCAACGTGAAGGTGCCGGCAGCGTTGGTTTCGTCAGGGATCTCTGAGTGAGACTCTGTCCCACACTTCTCTCCTCGCCTTGGGGGGTCACCAGCACCTCGTAGCATTCCTTGGCTTGTAGACACATCGCTTCAACCTTCCTATTCTCACATCACCTGTATCTCTGTGTACCTGTGTGTCCTCTTAGTCTCCAATGTCACACCAGTCATTGGATTTAGGACCCACCCTGTTCCAGTATCTTCTCATCTTGATCCTTACCTTAACTACCTCTGCAAAGACCCAGTTCCCAAATAAAGTGACACTCTGAGGTCCTGGGTGAGCACGAGTTTGGGGGAACACTATTAAACCCACTACACTGCTTTGTACACAATTGGGTCTTTCTCTTAGCCCTTCTCCTATGCATCTTCTGTGTGTCAGGAATTGTGGCTTAATATCCGCTCACCCATTTCCTGAGGTTAGCCTCGACTGGACCAGAAGAAGAATAACAAAGAGTGAGGAAACTGAGGCGCAGATACGTGTTGACTGTCTTGCCCCAGGTTACACAGCTAGTGCAGATGAAGACGGGTTGAAAGCCAGCCAAACCAGCTGTGTCCGGCCTCTGGTTTATCCTCCCTCCACCCGCCCACCCATGGCTTTTCGTTCTGAGAACCCAAAGGCAAATAAAGTAAATGAATTGCAGGATTGTGAAATGCTGTGGTCCTCGCCTTTGCACATTGTATAATCTTAATAGCCACCAGCGTGTTTGCAGTGCAGTTCCCAGGAGGGTTGTACATTTCCAACAGGGTCACAGGGTCAAGCTCAGGTGACTGGCAATATTTTTATACTCCATGTTTATAATGTTTATGACTTTAAAGTTGCTTCTGGGAAGCACTGAGGTGTGTGGCCTTTTACAAAAAAGGAACAAAGGCACGGGCAGAAAAGTTGCTGGCAAGGATTTAAACATGCTTCTCTATTTCTAAAACTGGGCTGAGTCTTTGAGAAAATGCAAAGCACAGTGCCAGACACAAAATAGATGCTCAGTAAATGCCATCTAAGACTTGGGCTTCTGAGTCTAAGGAGGACCATTTCCATCTCCAGCTAGACTTTTACATATTAAAATAAACCCATCGGTGCCTTGAAATCTATTTGAAACAACTACCATTTCCATCTCCAGCTAGAATTTTAAATATTTTGGAAATAAAGTCTTCAGAGACTAGACCTTTACCAGAACTGAGAAGCACAGTTTTCCAAATGGGTGGCACGTTGTTTTGAATCCCTCCATCGCTTTTCCTGCGAGAGGAAATAATAAAATACATCGTAGGTCCAAAGCTCTTTATAGGACGCCCTGGCTGTTGAACAGACACTTAGCATATTTAAGTTGTAATCCAAGGGAAAGGATGTTGGGAGAGATTCCTAAGGAAGCCTGTTTTTTCTTCAAGGATGTAATCAAACCGAAGAGTAATCCCTAAAGGGCAGCCATTTGCAAACTAGGAAGGAAGTGGGGAGTTGTTTGTAAATTTGTGAATAAATTCTGTTCAAGAAATATTGGATTCATATTCAACCTGAAAAACAGGGAAAGGCCTTTCATTGCCTGCTTAGAAGTTTGAATACACTTTCAGTAGCTCTTCGTTATCTCAAATTAAATCTTAAATTGAGCTTGTGGTTCTGTGAATTAATACTCCGGCCTTTCAGCCCTGCTGCTGAGGTCATTCAAATCTAATGGTGGAGATGGTCACAGGGTCAGCCCTTGGTCGGTGCTGTATAGAAATGCCTTAATGATGCGGGCAGATGTGTGCATTCTGCAGCTGGGTCGGCTGGGCAGTGGGGGGCTGAGGCAGGGGAGGGGCTTGAAAATCACATTATTTTGTCAGGGGCTGGTGCGAATGAGGAATAAGAAGCCCACCTCATCCCACCATTCCACATTAAAATTGGAGGCAATGCTTCCTAAAGCAGAAAGATGGAGGGGAAGCCACCACTGCCTGCATGTTCGCCATGGTGACCCACCTCTCAGGATGCCACAGAAGGAGGTGGGTCCCTCGTCCATGTAATCACATGCATCATTCTACAGATATTCCATCCCTGAGATACATGTGGATAAAGGCACCACCTAGGGTGTAATAGACATTGTTCCGTAAAACAGCCCCAGCCGCCCGGGTCAGGGAATTTACTCAAATGTTCGTCCATGTCGCTGCAGAGCTGTGCGTTCAGGGAAGACTGAGAGCGTGCTGGTATGAAATATACAGGAACACGCGCTTTTCAAGGAACTCCGTGACTTTGCTTTTTCTCCTTCTGCTTCAGACTCCCTTTCTCCTTACGTAGAATCATGGAGCGCTTGCAATGGGCCAAACACAGAGCTATTTTTTAAATACATTACTTCCCTCCCTCTTTAGGACTAGCCAGGCAAGTTCAAGTGATTCTCCTACCATTTTATAGTTGATGGAAGGGAAGCCAGAGAGTTCGCGGTAAATGGCTTTGTCTGGGGATTTGACCCCAGGTTTCTCTGGTCACAAAGCTGCCATCCTCTCCAGGACCCCAGCTGGCCTCTCTGTAGGGACTACAGCAGATTTATATGCAAAGCACATAAGCATCAATGGAAAGTGTAAATAAGTGAAAAAACTGAATGGCTGACCCTCTAAAACAGTGAGCACTGACACTAGTTGAGCCCTGGCCCCAGGCCAGGCTCTGTATGAAGAGCTTCACAGCAGCTACATCAGGGCGGCCTCTGAAGGGGGAGGAAGCATGGCGGCCAAGCCCATTTCACAGATGGGCCAGTAAAGGTCGGGAATATTAACTCACTGAGAAAGTGGGGCAACTGGTGTCTGTGTGACTCCAGGGCCAGGCATATAATTTCAGAGACCCTCGTCTATTCTCTATGTTTTTCCCCAACCCACCTCTGGTTCCGTTTTCAAGCAGGGGGCTCCAGGGCTAGAAGGACCTGGAAAGGTGAGGTCTAAGAGGACAGATAGAAAACTCATCCACGGCCCATGTCGTTATTCTAGGACAGGAGCCAGGCACACCCCTGCCTCCTCGTTAGAAGTGGGCTCTGGGCGGATTTATCTCTCCGAGTGAGGGGGCTGGGCTGGCTGACATGATGGCGGACAGAGTTGCAGTGGAAACTGTCAGGTCATGAAGGGGAATTAGCTTCTGGGTGTCAGTAGGTGCAAATTGCTGCAGGCGTTGGAGACTGGGAGCCCTGGTGTCTCTATTAGCTCCTCAGGCCATGAGGCCTTAATGACACCCCTGCCAACCGTACAAGAGGCAGCCGGTGACAGTAGGAAAGCGGGCTGCCAGCTAATCTAATCTGAACACCCCACCGGGGGCCTGGGGCCTGGGGAGACCAAGGCCTGGCTCCTGCTCCCTGTCACCGTGACAAAGATGATGACAACAAAAGAGCAGCCTCCAGAGAGAAGAGTGTTGATCCTGGGACCAGGTCAGAGCCGGGATGCAAAGCAGGAAAGCACCCCTGCGTGCGGAGCGGGCGGGAGGTGAGAGAAGAGAGGGAAAGTGTTGGGATGCGCATTTGGGCCACACCTGCCATGAACAGGGTGCTGGCATCGCCACCGTCATCGGAACCGTTGCCTGCAGTCCACCGGCCGCCTGCGATACGCCCAGCAGTGCACTGGGCACCTTCATTACCATTAATATAAAGTTATATACAGTAATTTAATTTATAGCCGTGCAGCTTATTTATTCAGGTCCTACTGGGTGCCAAATGCTATTAGACATTCATTACTGTGTATTAATGATAAACAGAATACAATCTATCACCAAACTCCATGCTAAGCTTTTCATTAATATACTGTATTATGTGCCAGTTATGTGCCAATTATCTTGTATTAATTTCTGTTATCATCATTGTCTCTAATCCACCAATTATAAAGTGGGTTCTATTATTATTTCTATTTCACAAATGAAGAATTTGGGGCTTAGCTGGATTAGAAACCAAGCGAGGGAGAGAGATACGTATGCCTCTGTCCTTTAAACAGTGTTTTCTGCATCCTACATACATACTTTCCTTTAACCATCAAATGTAGATGTGGTTCTCCCACTTCATAGATGAGGAAATCAAGAGGCCTGAAGGACCTGCCAAAGCTACAGAGCTGTGAGCTGCAAAGCTGGGATTGAGACCCTTGGCTCTCTTCCCCCTGCCATGCATGACCCCGTGCTCTCGGGCAGCCCCAGAGCTTGGGAGATAGGGGTGTGGTCTGGTCTCAAAGGCTGGTGGGGCAGCTTACTTCAAGGCTTCAGGCAGATGTGGGTATGGGCTAGGAGCTTGGTGGACCCAAGGCCCAGCTTGTCACTGGGGAGAAGAGGTGGGGTGGGTTCAAAGGCAGACTAGAACAGAGGTTCTGAAACTTCAGCATGCTCCAGGATCGCTTGAAGGCCATTCCTCAGATCTCATCTCAGTGATTCTGTCAAATTTAACCCATCCAGGATGGGCCCTGGGACTCTGGATGCTTAACTGGTAGCACAGGGGAAGTGATGCCGGTGATGCATGGATTGAATGTTGAGTAAAGTTGGTCTAGACCAAGGGTCAGCAAACTGTGGCCCAAATCCAGCTGACTCTCAGATTTTAAATAAATTGTTATGGGAACACAGCCTTGCCTGATCGTCTGCCTTTCATCTACGGCTGCTTGCAAGCTTCACTAGCAGAACTGAGTAGTTGTGACAGAGGGCAACCGGCCCACCCAAAATATTAACAATTTAGCTCTTAACAGGAAAGTCTGCCAACCCATCCATGGTCGAGAGAATTTTCTAGAGGTTCAGCCGTGTAGGGCACAAGTAGCAAAAATTAAAAATGACTATTTCCTTGGCCTGGACGAGATTCTGAGGATTTTGGAATCATGTCCCATTCAATCCCCTGACAGGTATGTGAGCCACTGCCCTCCGCAGTCTAAGGAAACTGGGTCTCAGGGAGGTTGAGAGTATCCCCAGGCCCCACAACAAGTGAGGACTGGAGCCGGAACCTGAACTCCCAATTCCAGAGCCCCTCCCTCTCACGAGCATCTGCTTTAGGATTGTTTTGTGAACGGGCAAAGCGGGCACCTGAGCCATCCAGCCTCCTGGAAATACCGTCCGACGTGCACAGTGGGCAGAGATGAAATGCCCGCGGTCAGGGCTCGCTCTAAAATCTTCAGCAGCATCTGCTCACCTGCAGTAATGACAACAAAAGAAGACGGGGGAGAGAAAAGGAAAGAGGAAAGAAGGAAGGCAGGGGAGGAAGGAGGCAGGGGTGCAAACATCGAAGTAGTTTTTGTATCTAGATGATAAGGATGTGGGATTATATTATTTTTCTCCTTTGGTGTATGTTTTAAAAATTTACAATAAACATCTCCATCTATAATCTATCTATCTACATACATGTATATATGAGCTGAGTGTCTACTTGCTCTAAGACGGTAGCATAGCATGGCCGGGGCCCTCTCCTTATCTCATTTCCCTGCCCCCACTCCTACCTTGTGCCACTGTTTTGTTTTTTGTTGTTTTTTGTTTTTTAATTAAGGAAATGGTAGCACTTATCTGACTATTTTCATGGCTTCGAGAAGAGACTGAAAATTAGAGTAAACAAATTACCCATTACTAGGGGAGCCCGGTGTCTTCCCCACGCCCGCCCCCAGCAGATCCCCAGCATCTTCTTTCACCTCTAGGAGATATTCTCCAAGGTCACTAAATTAAGCCTTCAGACAATCGAAAAATTGAATCTCGGTACATCTATTTTCCTAACAAAATTTCCGCAGTGCCGATTGGGGCTGACAGGTGCGGCCGTGCAGCTTTCTGGGCTGTTCAGGTCGATTTGGCGGAGCAGGACAGCATCAGCTTGTATTGGAGGGAACATCTGAGCCGCGCAGGGCCCCCTGGGAGTCAGAGAGTTCCTTCCCTCCTTGCCACTGTAAATGACTATTTCTGTCCTTCGCAGAGCTCCCTTTCCTCCTTCTCCTCCAGCCCCGTCCTCACCCTCTGCAGCCACCAGGTCAGGTGCCTCTTCTTCAATTATTAATCAAAAGGGCCACTGCAATCATTGCAAATACATTTAGGAGTATCTGGAAACCGTGTTCTTTTTGAGGGTACTAATGATGCAGCCCTAATCACAATCCTCCTCGGGAGAGAGGGGCAGGATGTGATCTTCAGGGAGTGGAGTCTGTGAGGGAGGGAGGGGCCTTGCAGCTGCCGCAGTCTGGCTGGCGCAGGGGCTTGCAGAGGTAGGAGGCACCCAGGATCTGGAGGCCGAGGACCCCAGCTCTGGGGTTGCCAGCTCTGTGACTTTGGAGGTCACGTCCCCTGCCCAGCCTTCATTTGCTTATCTACAAACTGTGTGTTAGCCGGTGCTTTCGACAGAGAACACACGTGCATTTCTGGGGGTCTGAGACGCCACCTGCAGTAGTCCTGCATGAGCTGCCTAGGTGGGCCTTAACAGCTCCAGGGGAAGTTTGCAATCTACTCAAAATATCCGTGTTCACAAACATGTGGAAAATGATATTCCGATTGGCTTAGCCATGAATAAAACTGAGTTTATCCTGCGTCCTGGAGTACCCACGGGTACCCCACCTGGGAGCCCAGGTGCCCATCATCAGCTGCACGGTGCTGGCGTCCATGACCTCCACAATCGGAGGCAGGCTGCACATTCTCTGGTGTAAGAGCTCGGGCAGGTCACACTGACCTTTCTCGTCTGTGGAACGATGATCATAATCCTATCTACATTTGTGGGAGCATTCAGATGATCAAATAAGATAATTTTCCTAAAGCACAAAGTATGATCCCTGGTACATAATAAGTGCTCAGTGGTAACAAAAATACTGGTTACTACTATTATACCCAGATGCTTAGGAAAGGGAATGCACCCATCCCTTCCCTCTGGGTCAGCAAAGCCATCACCTCTTCTGGAGTGCGTGTGATTGGAGAGTGGGCAGCCCGAGGGAACCTGTTTATAGCAGGAGAGTTGCAGGAGCCAGCAGGTGAGTAGAGGAGGTAACTTCACAGAGGGAAGCTCAAAATCTTCAATCACATTCCTTGGAGTTGCTCTCCAAAGACAGATTGCATCCATTTATAATCATTACAGTGGTGGCTTTTGAACTCACCAATTTTATTTATTTTTGCTCCTGAGAGCAAGAAACTTGCCTTGAAGAATCACTGCTTTGGCCAGTATGGACAGTAAGCACCCCCACCCCCTCAGTGTCTTTCAGTGGACAAGGGTGGGGTGCAGAAAAACAAAGCCACCGGGGTCAGTGCGCGCTCTCTCTCTCTCTCACTCACTCTCTCTCTTTCTGTCTCTCTGTCTCTCTCTCTCTTCTCCCCCACCTCTTTTTCTCCTTCTCTCTCTCTCTCTACCACCAACCCTTGACTTACAGCCTTTCCTATGCCCTGCTTATTCCTCCAATATAGCCATCATTTTCTCCTTTCTCCTTTATTTAACTATCTCTTCTTGCTGCCTCCTCTTCCTCATTCTTTTTTACTGTAAGGAAAGCCAATTGGGTTGCAGTACCTACAAAGGTAGCAAGGACACTCAGTTATTACAGCCTCATTAGGCTCTTTGCTCCTGGGTCTGATTTTCCATAAATTCTCTTTTGTTCCTTGTTGCACGTGTGTATTACTGGTGTGCGTGTAGGAGACCTGAATGTTTGTAAAGTACATAGATTTTCCTAACAATTTGCTGAGCATTGCTACATCAATACATCCTCTGTGAAACTAGATATGATTATACCCATTTTACAGAGGAAGAAACTAAGGCTGAAGAGGATCTGGTGGGTTACCCAGAGTTACACAACTCCTAAGTGGAAGAGGTGGCCTTCAAGCCAGAGTCTGCTGACTCATCACTTTCATATTTTTCCTGTCATACCGCATGGGCAGAACATAAGCTCTGTGACACCAGATTTTGTGTCTCATTCTGTGTTGGATCTGTTTGGCTTTTGCTTCACCGTGCACGTACTAGGTACTTGGAACATTTCAGCTGAATGAGTGAGTGAGTGAGTGACACCATCAGTCAAATCGAAACACTGCACCCAGCGTCCGGCTTTTGCACATGTCTCGAGTAGGGGAGGCTGGAAGTTAGTATTGAGGGGCCCAGTAAGACCAATAATGCCAGAATAACAACAGGATGCAAACGCTCCCCTCTTCTCATAAATCTCAGACACCAGCGTTGTCTGTGCTGAGCAGGGCCCACGTGCTGTGGTAGCAAACACCAAGAGGCCCAAAAGGCTAACCTGGGACGGCGTCCCCATCGACCTGTGCTAAGTCTGCAGAATATTTAAATAGGGGGTTAATTTATAAAGTGAGCAACAGGAAGGTTTCCAGGATTGCTGCACGCGTGTCTCATAAATCGGCACAAATTGAGTCCAGCTTTCTGTGCCCGTCAGCTCCTAGGAAAACCAAAATTTATTGAGAGGTGCAGAGGTTGCCATCCAGAGAAACACATAAATGAGAAAACAGCATCCTCAGGAGGTCTGTGAGCAAGCAGTGAAGGCTGGCAGATGCGACAAAGGTCCAAAACGTAGCATCCCATTGCCAGGGATTCAGAGGTCTGGTCTGGTCTGTTGCAGATGGAGACTGGGTTCCTGGAATGCTTGTGTAATTCTTGAACATTCCACCAACTCCTTAACAGACTACAGATTTTGTGTATTACAGAGAGAATTTATGGTATGAAGGAATACAGAAAAAGAGGAGTGCAAACCTAGGTATTTTGCATATGTCAAATTATTAGACTAGTTTACCCAGAAGCAAGAGTTATGAAATATGTAAAATGAAGCTTTAGTTTTTATGATTATGATGACTGCTTGTGGTAATCATGTGTGCATGCCGCAGTCGTCTGAGCGACCGTGGTACCTGTTGATTCCTACTGAGGGCCTACTGTGCACCTACCCTGTACTGAGGATTGTACCCATGTTTGTCCCAGTCCTTGTGAGGGCTTGACCCTTGCAGGGGTTCTGGAGATTGTTGCTACTGTGCCCATTTTATGGAGATGGAATGTGAATCTCCAAAATGAAGCCTGAGAATTTTTAGCTACCATCTGGGCTTGAATCCAATTCAAGTGATTCTTCTCATTCCAGTGCTGCTCTTCTCCTTTTTTTCCTTCATCACCCAGCATCGCCTCTCATGACCATCACTGCCCAGCAGGCCAGTGCCAGCACTCTGGTGGCGTGTCCCTGCCGAGCCAAGCTGTTTCACGTTTCAGTCTTGCTTTTATTCTGTCAGATGCAACAGTTAAAGTGACCCAAAAAATGCCCTTGGAGCAAATATAGACTCTGAACCAATATTTTGATAATGGTCAGATCCTCCAAAGGGAGCCAGTGACAAATACAGCTTTACAAGGGAAACACCCTTTAAAATACAGTGTCTCGAGCATATTAGTGAAGCAGCTGTTTGCGGAGGACGGAAAGGCAGGGCTGCACCAGACGCATGATCAGCGCAGTGCACGCATGTAAGACATTCCCTCAGTTTCTCATACACCGATCGTCTCGGGACCTACCGGCCGCGCCAGCTACTGTGACTGCGTTTTAGAGAGGAAGAAACAGAAGTTCGGTGACTAGAGGGAGAAAGTAAAGTGTAAGAAATAAGTGGGATGCCAAAGCATTGTTAGGAGACAACGGGAAAAATCTCTCGGACCTCGTTTTAGTAAGAAAGGAGGCAGAATTCAAATCTGAAATAATTCAACCTACCTAGTAGCTGTTTCTGACTTTTCACCAAGGGAGGGATCTCAGTTATACCCTGGGAGGCATTGGAGACGGACAACAAGGAGACACGAAATCCTGTTACTGCCGAAGCTGGTGCTTCTTTAGGCCTTGTTATTCTTGTTGCCTTTGATGTATTTCAACTCCAAAATACACTGTGACACGAAAATTGTGTATTCAGATTGTTCTATTGATTTGTTGGAAGGTGACCTTGCGCGCACACACGAAAATGAGGAGATCTGTACTCCTCGGCCTCCGCCTTGTGAAGATGTGCGAACAAGAGCGGAAACATGTCTGTGTTTCCATCTGGACAGGCTCTCCCTCTGCAGAGACGAGGGGCGCCCAGGGAGGGCTTCTTGTGAGGCCGTGCCGGTGTGGCCTAGGCGAGGACACCTGGCAGGGGGCGAACGTGGGTGCTGAAGTAGCGTTCACTTTGCAAAACCCAGGGGCCCTGGCCACAGATACAGGGGGCTCCTTGCGGCTTGGACAGTGGCCCTCTTGGGACTGAGTTTCTGATTTTCTAATTCGCACAAGGGCACCGCCCCACAGGCCTGCCTGCATGGCAGCGTCCCAGACTCTGGGAAGAAGGGACCCCACTTTGTACTGTCAAACACCTCTTCCCTAGGCTTGCCCACCAAGACGTGGACATAAACCAGAAGGGAAGGACAGGGATGTTACTGAGCCCTGCACTGCACTAGGGCCTGGCAAATGCAGTGCCTCATTTAGTCCTCAAAACAGCCTTTGAGGTGGGTGGCATTAGGCCATTTTCCAGATACAAGGTTCCCACTGTGAGGTGCAGGACTCTGGAGCCGCTCGCCGAGGATCAGAGAGCTGGTAGGTGGCAGAGGTGAGGCTGGAACTGAAGATTTCTGATCTAAATTCAGGTCTACTTCATTATTCTCTACAGCCAGAGTCCCTGTGGTTTGGATCCCTCAGCACAGGACTAAGATGAAATAGAATGGCCTTGCTTAAGGAGACAGGCAGTAGATGGGCTTTTGCCACGAACATTTTCATTTTTTTCAGATTCAGGGGTTAGCAGAAAGAGACGAGAGGTGGATGGCGAGGTGCAGTAGAAGAGAGAAAGGGGAGAGTGGAGGTTGTTCTCCAGAACATAGAGCTGCTTCTTCATCCCACACAATAGAAACCGGAGCCCAGAATACAGTCATGAGAAGTTCCAGAATCTCAAATTGCTCTTTGCTACTTAAGGGGCGGGGCAGGGGGTGGTGGGCAGTGGAGAAGATGAAAAAAGAAGAAGAAGAAGAAGAAGAAAAAATACAGCAAGCACGTGGAAACTTAAAAAATGGTTAGCTGTATGTAAATGGCTTTTATTATAACTGCCAGGCTGAACCAGGAGACTTGAGCTGTGTAAAATGTCACTTGCTCTTATCACGGTTCATGGAGATTACCTTTCAACACGAGTTTCATTTTCATTTCTTCCAACACTTGGAGAAGTGAACAAGGCAGTGACTCCTTTATTTCCTAATCCTTGCCAGCAACTTGCTTCTTCCTCTGTGTTTTGTGTCATCCTGTATGATATTGCATCAAGGCAATTCATGGCAGCGGTTGAACCAAAAGCAATTTAAGTCAAAAATGGACAAATATGGATGTCATTTATAAGGCTTGTTCAAAGGCCTTTGACATCGCTCAAAGCCTGAACACTTCTCAGGAGTGAGACACTTTTTTCCCCGAGCAATTTGAGATTGGAGATTTAATACAGACCGCTTAGTGAGGCGTCTCCGTGGTTCTTGTCCAGAAACCATTTCTTGAGGGAAGGAAGTAATTTTGTGTTATATACCAAGAAAGAAGGCGATTGGGTGATTAGAAACCAAGGTGGATTCTGAAGATGAATTTATTATTGTGATTCATCTGCAATAATAACAACATGTGCTATTTGGGCCTATCACACATGTGGGCATGGTATTATGAGTGTTACACTTATTTTAGTAAATTTTCATAATCGCTCTGCATAGATATAGCTGTAAATACAAAGGCAAGTAAATGTTCTCGTCCCATTTTACAGGTGAGAAAACTGAGTCTCAGAGACCCAAAATGGCATGAAAGTCTTGAGTGGGAAAATTCACTCCGTATAACTCCAAAGGTCTTTTAACTACACCTACTCTAATTTTGAGAACAACTGATAAAATAAGAAGCCAGCAGCTCTGTGTTTGGCCACGTGGCCTCCCTCTCTGGCTGGGGCCATGGGGTGGGCTGGTGGCCTGGGAGCCTCCTTGTCCAGGTCTAGCAGGCTGTGCTGTGGAAGGCAGCCTTTCAGGTTCTGTGGGTGGTGGGGAAGCAAAGGAAAGCACCCCAGGGAGCTGGGGGTGTGCTTTGGTCATTCCCAGGAAGCAAGGCCAAGTATAATCGGGAAGGTAGGCCAGTTCAGCCATCACGTTGCAGAGTGACAAAAACTCATCGACACAAACACTCTGCAAACCCCAGAGGGCCAAGAGTGCATCTCAGGAGGAGAGGAGACTTCAGCAGTTCGTACGTGAAATGGAGAAGACCACTCAAGACATAAGTGAACCTTAAAACAGTGAGTCTTTCCACTCACACGTGCATATGCAACTGGAGTATTTTCTTTGGCTTTAAAAGAACTATAAAAGGGTGAAAAAAGACAATCCCCAAAAGCTACATACTATATGATTTTATTTACATAACGTTCTTGAACGGGCTAAGTCATAGAAACAGATCGGTGACTTCCAGGGATTCAGGAGGGGCGCGGCTGGAAGGGAAGGTGGGGTGGTGACAGAAGGGCCACAGGAGAGCCCTGGGCAGGGGTGGAATGGTCTTTATCTTGGCTGTGCCTATGCCAATTTCCTGGTTGTGATGTTGTACTGTGGTTTTGTGAGATATTGCCATTGGGGGAAGCAGGGTAAAGGAAGTCTGGGGTCTCTTCTGTATTATTTTACACAACTGCATGCAAATCTACAATTATCTCAAAATGAAACATTTAATTACAAAAATTACAGAACATATGGGAAAAATTCACCAAGAAGAAAATTTAGATCACCCACAAGCCTTCCACTCAGAGAGCGTCATCGTTTCTGTTTTGGTGTCTCTCTGTCCCCCTCTGTGTGTGTGTGTGTGTCTCTCTCTCTCTCTCTCTCTCTTTCTACCTCCTACCCCTACCCCACCCTCCCTCTCTCCCTCATACGTATAAAATGGAGAGGTTTTCAAATGTTCTTACACCTTGTCACTCTACTGGCTGGTGACATCTCACCTTTGCATAGTCAGAAGTCTAAGGACTGTTTAGACCTTCTTGTCTGGCACTGGTTGTGATGCAAAGACAGCCAGGAGATCCCCCACCCAGGAGCGGTGCGTAGAAATGGATGCGTTTTGTGTGCAGAGCTGCAACTCCACCCCCTCCTGCTAATAGATGTTAAGATTTTTGCAATAAATATTACTTATGGCTGTTAATTGAGCTGCATCCCAGATTGCTGCTACATGTTTATTTTCTCATTTTAATTCCTCTGAGTTATCGCAGTTATGGGGGGAGGGAGGAGAATAAGGTTAGGTTGAGTGAGGGGGCAGTTTATTTAATACATAATCTACATCCCTGGTTGATGATCCTGCCAAATGGCATGTTTGGCTGGAGACATAATATGGGGCAGAGGAAGAGCTGGAGGGCCGTATCTTGAAAAACCCAGCTCCCAAACCTCCCCACCCCCACCAGGGTGCCCCTGAGATCACTCTTGCATGAGCGCCTTTGCTTCCAGGCTAGTGGGAGTGACCACCCAACCCCAGGAACTCACTAAGCCTCAAGTCACGAGCAAAGAGCAAAAACACCTAGATTTTTTTCTATTATTACCAACTTACTAGCTGAGTGACTTGGGCAAATTCCTCCGTTTTTCTTATCCTTCATCCCCTTACCTTTCTGAGCCTTCGTTTCATCCTCTTTCAGTAAGTAAGTTACTGGCTGTTTGGAAATTCAAATGAGCTGACATGTGTGAACGTTCTTCACAGATACACATTGTGGGCAAGCGTTAGTTGTCGTTATTATGGGATGGGAGGAGCCTGTTGGCAGTGCCGTCTGGCCGACCCTCACTGTGCACTCATAGGCTAGTTTTCTAAGGGAAGGTAATTGCCATCGCTGGTCCCAGCTGTACACAGTCCTAACTGTGACACTGAAGGGAGTCTTGAACCTCTCTGGGTCTTGCTTTTCTCATTTCCTGTTCTTATTTTAAAGAGAGAGTGTTGTGTGGATTAGTCTGGAGAAGGCATAAGGCATTATACATAGTAAGGACTCAATATTCCTTTGGCTGACTAATCGAACAGCCCTCCAAACATTCGAAGCAAAAGCGCTCATGGCTGTGCAGTATGGTTTTAACGAAGAGGGATGACGGCATGGCACGGTGCCACCACCAAGTGAAGCTTATTGCTTAGTTTCTCTGCGGAGCCTGTGGTGTATTTTGTATTGCTCATCCTGGCATTGAGCAGGATCCCTGCACAATCCATTGGTCAGTCTTGAAGCTCACTACCTAACCCAGCACTTCCTCATCTGTAACATTCCTATGAATCACCCAAGCCTCCAGGGTCTTGTTAAATGTGGATTCTGGTTTAGTAGGTCTGGGTGGGCCTTGAGATCCTGTGTTTTTTACAAACTAATGAGCTCCCAGGTGATGCCAGTATTGCTGGCCCAAGGACCACACTTGGAGTAGCAAATATCTCGATGCAGTACTATCTACTAGGGGATGTTTTCGAGATTTGAGAGACATTTTTGGTGCTTGGGATCATTAAGAGCTTGGGGTCCATAAATCCACCCTGTGATGCTATAGATAGTCCAATGCAGTGAAGAATCGCCTGCATCCTGGTAACTTGTACGTGTCACTCATGTCAGTCAAAAACGTGTTTGCAACGATCTCAGCCCAGAATTCACGATGCTTTGCCCAGAAGCACAATGTGTACTGAATCTCCTAGAAATGCAAGGATCTTCCCAATAAGGGAAGATTGTACTGTGTTTGACTCAAAAGTTGATCAACATTTGTCTGCCATCTTGAAAAATCATGCAGCGCCTTTCAGGGTAATAGTGGAGTCACCATAACATGTGATTTGTCTACATTTGTAGCGTTAAACTTACAGTGATTAAGTAGTGATGCACTGGGGCTTCCTCCTTCCAACTCCTGTGAGCAGATTGTGCCAATTTCTTCCCAATTCTGCATTCCATGATGTCATCCTGGTTGCCTGATATTGACCATGGTGAGAGTATTTGCACCTTGGAAATTGGCAAATGCTACAAACCACGGTGTGTGTGTGCATGTATGTGCTTCTTTCCAGAGAGCTGGTTTACCAATACAGTGCTATGTCTGTATAAAAATATATTCAGCACTTATTTCAAAATGCCAAATACAAAGAGAACATATCAAAATTCTGGAGAATTTTGATTTATGTTTCTATAGTCCAAACCTGCAAGTATCTATAAACTTTTGACTATTTCATTATGTGCTTCTGGTGTAATCTTGTCCAAGCAGTTAACTTTTAAAATGCACATTATTTTATCAATTATTTGTCTCTTCTTTATTTATAGTCAGTACATTATATTAATTTTTCATTAATTGTGTGTGTGGGTAAGTTGTGCTATTTTGAATTTCATTTCAGGAGCTTAATAGGGAGTTATAAAATATTTCTTTGAAAATGAGGGTCTTGGGTTGCTGGGCTTGAGTGGCACTGATCTAATTAACTTCCAGGCAGGGCCTGCCGACGTGTGGGAGGCCCAGCACTTCTCCTGGGGAGAAGGGATGTAAGAGTCACATTATAAAGTCGAGTCGTAATCAGCATCTCCCCTTCAAGGTGCTCAGGAGAAGAATGTTTTAATCTGGGATTGGAGTGAGCAGCACTGTCTCTCATAAAACAATCCCAGGGGAGTTCATTCTGCACAGAGGCAGCAATGCGGGAGTCGATGGTGGCGCTGAAGGAGAGGAGGGGTAGGCGGAGAAAGACAGACGTGGAAATAGGTTGAACAGGACCTATGATTGTCGGAACAGGCGTCTATAAAATACAATGAGGGGTGAAGACAAACTTAAAAGAATGTTTTTACCCTACAGGAAACAAAAGAAATGTGGAATAGAAACCTAACTTTTGCACACACACACATTCACGCGTGCACACACACATGCCCATCCCGGGATTGGCAGGCCGAGAGGCAGTTTTTAACAGGCTGTTTTACCGTGGCCTTCTGTTAGGAGCAAAAGCACTACAAACATTGGGCCTTTGCTTTTGGCAATCATTCCTCCTTTTAATTTTTTTTGGCACCACGGAAATATTTCCATAAATAGTGCATTTAATGGAGTGTGTTACTTTATTACTGTCAGCTACCATAACAGTAGAGGAAAATTCAATAAACACAAAAGCTAAGTTCCGAACGTAGAAGGCTCCCAAGTCCACATTCTTTATGAACTTGTGCATTTAAGCTGTTTAACCTTTCTATTTTCCCACCTGTGAACTTCTTAGCTTTTGGGGTGGTGAAGGCACCCAGTTCAGTGCCTGATTGAGAGTAGATGCCAAACCAAAGTTAGGACACGTTTATTATTTCAGGGGCCGTGTCGTAGACTTGCCAAGCTGAGCCTTCCATGTTCCTGAGACGTGAACGCCTGGCTCAGGGCTGAGGCCTGCCTGAGCTTTGAGTATCAGCAGCCCTCGCATGCAGCAGACCTGCTGATGGCATGTGCTTCTTCACCACAGAATAATTGGGGGTCATTTGCTCAACTTGAGCAGGGAATCCAGCTTAAAGGAGAAAGTAAAAACAAAAAGACATGAATAAGTGAGAAAGTTAGCAAGTCAGAGTAATTGTGGAGCAAAATAATTCATTCCCGTTCCCTGGCTCAGTGTGGATGCAAATGCTCTATCATTAAGTAAGTCCCCAATACAAAGGCAGCCGGCATAACTGTTGCATCAAATATTTACCCAGAGCCAAGAGCAAAATTTTTATTATGTTTTTTTATAAGTTTGATTTACTAACCTTCAGTGCAATCTCTATTTTTAGAGGTTGGCTCATATTTTTAATTTGTTTTCTCTGAAGCACTGAATCCTTACTTGTGTTTCAGCTGTCCACTCAGTTCCTAATGGCAGAGCAACATTGAAAAGCATAATTACATTTCCTAATTATGTGTAATTAGGCAAAACCCAGATGATGTATTCAACGTGCTCTCAGAATAGCCAGGGGTCAAGGACTGTTGGAATTCAGTAACATTTTTATAAATAAGCCGGTGCGTTATTTAACGCTGGGGTCCAAGGTGGTGCTGGGTGCCTTGCAGACCGGTGTAATGGCTGAAATATATAGCATTCTATTTAGCCAAGAAAAACCATCACCGATTCCCCACCTTCATACCCTACCCCTCTTTTTAAAACCAGGGTTTAGATTTGCTGTTCTTAGCCCAAGAGAGGCCTCTAAACTCAGAACCATAAAGTTCTGCTTACTGACAGCCTAAGTGATATTTATTTTTTTAAAGCTTAATCCTTTTGAAACATGGAGAAATAAATACATCCTCTTATCTTCCATATGCCTGGGACGGGAAATAAATTCTTATTTTCCTGCGATGTGGTACCAGTGGGCTACAATGAATAATTTGGGCCGTCTCGCTGAAGATAATAGGGAAGCCTTCTCTATTACCAGTGATAATTATGAATCTCATAATAGAAAACATCCCGAGCCCGAACATCAATCAGGGAAGATAAACAATGGGAAATGATAGGTATACAAAAGGGAAAATGGCAGCCGCACATATGGAGGGCAATACCACAGAATTCTGGCGGGGTTATAAATCATCGAGTCAAATCATTTCCATGCAATTAATACCCTCAAATTAAAACATTGTTTTTTAAGGAAAGATTTTGCAGACTTTTCAGCTGGGCAACTGGCCACCCAGAGCTGCCCTCTGTCCTGAGCCTTGCATAATCCTGGCCAGAGGTGGCCGGGGCCCCAGCTAACAATGTCACCCTGTGAGCTGGCCTGATGACTGCATTCCAGTTCACCAGGGACATACGTCCAGCTCTGACCTGGTGGTGGCTGACCCTTAGAATCTGCGGCCTTAGCAGGATGACAAAGACTTGCCTATTGAGGCAGGAAGGCTAACTTTCTTTACCAGCCCAAAAGACGGTTTCCAGCCACACGGACACAGCCCAGTGAAGCGCATGGCAAAGCTATAGACGAATGGAAAACCTTCATTCTGAAGGGTCATCGTCTCCTCCTATTTAGTAGCCCTGCTTTCATGTACTTTCTTATCTTGCTGTCATTTTCATCAAGTCCCAAGACACTTGGATGGACTTCTTTAAAGAAAAATAAAGGAATGCATTCCTGACCGTGAGAAAACACTGCCGGTGAGACCGTCATTGGGGCTCAACGTGAAGTTTAAGACTGTTTGGCTAATTTATTTACCACGTTATGCGGGAAGACCAGTGAGACCTCCAGCCTTCCTCTCGTGGGTCCGCAGGTCCGCATGCAGAAATCCACAGCCTGCGGCCGTGCCAACAGGAGTCAAAAAGAATCTCTCTGTTCCGCCCCTTATTTAGGATCAGGCCAGAGATTTGAGTCAATTGTCAAATATGTCCTAAAGGCCACAGAATTCACTCATGGATTTTGTTTTATAGGCTTAATATAATATTTTACAAAACATATTTTTAAAGAAATGTATAATTTTTCCCCAAAGCAAGGGTTTTCCCATGCCATATAATTTGCTAAGTGTGGCTTTGCTACATTATAGCCCGTAATTTAAAATCAGCTTCCACAAGGCAAAAAATAACTCCAAGCTATGATTAAGTAGGTAATGGACAAGGTAACTAATACCCCCTGAAGGATGGCCTTCCAGACACTCATTTTAAGTGACAAAACGGTTGAAGGTTGAAATGTGCAGTCCTGTACTAATTTACCCGAGTTGTGGGGAATCAAGAACCGACATTATAAAGTGGCATATCTGGGCGGTTAGGACACAGAGCTCAGAGTGGATGTTCTTCATGGACATTTTAATGAGCCCGTGCCTCATTTTCCCCATTTAAAGTAAATGGGTTTATGCCTAATTGTACCAGCAGTTTTTCCCATAAAATAATTCTTTTGGAAGGGGTGTCCTAGTCCAGTCTTAACCAATTCTGAGCAGGCGGCCGGCACAGCGCGGACGGCAGAAAGCACGGTGGAGCGGAGAAAGCACAGACTTTGGAATCGGGCAAAATGGAGTTGGATTTCCAACAGCCAGCAGGGACTGTGGCCTTGGGGGAGTACTGTGTTGTTTTCTTTTATAATTTCTGTTTTGAAATAAATGTTGGCTTTACCAGAAAGTCACAGAAGTACATAGAAAGTTCCCGTACACCCTTTATTCATACAGCTGCCCCTAATTTTAACATGATACATTTTTCCACACTAAGAAATTAGCATTGCTGCAATGCTATTAACTCAACTGAGTAACACTTTATTTGCATGTCACCAGTGTTTCCACTAATGTTCATTTCCTGTTCCAGGATTTAACCCAGGGTCACACTCTGCATTTACTGGTATGCCTCCGTCTCCTCTGGTCTGTGGGTCTGAGACAGTTTCTTGGTCCTTGTTATTTTTATTATTATTCTTACGACCTTTATACTTTTTGCATGGTCTGATCAGTTATTTCATAGAAAATCCTCTATTTGGGTTTTTCTGATGTTTGGGAAACATCTACCCGATGTTTCCTCCTGATTAGACTGAGGTTATGGTCCTCACCCAAAAATACACAAAGCCGAGCACCTTTCTCAGTCTCTATCGGACGGCAGATAGCATCAAAGTCTCTTTTTACTGGTAACGTTAACCTGATCTCTGGGTGAACGTGTTTTCTGCCAGAGTTGTCCACTGGCAGTCCCTGTTTCCCCTTTGTGGCTAATGCACGTCTCTGGGGAGGTACTCTGAGACTGTCTCTCCCGAATTCCTGCCCACTGGCTTCCGCGCCCGCGTGTGGACCCTGGCCACGGCAGTTACTGCTGTGCTGTTCTAAGGGGCAGTTCCCACTTCTCTCAGCGCTTCCGAGTTTGTTAGTCAGAATTCTTCCATCTGGAAGGCTGTCCCATCTTCTCCACTTAGTTTTTAAATCACTGATTCACTTACATTAGTAAGAACACGCGAATGTGCCTTTTGTATTCTGCAGGGCATAATGCGATGATACTGTTGCATGTTGTGCTGCTCGGATTGTTCCCGCTCTGGCCCCGGGAGCTCTCCTGTGTTGGCTCCTGTGCCCTTTCTCCGTGCCCCGTCCCGTTCTGAGAGGTGCCTCACGTCTTGGCCCTGCATGACGCTACAGGCTCATCTGGTGCTGCCCCGCCCCAGTGTCGGGAGTGACTACTTTTCCAAGAATCCCCGGTTCCTCTGAGTGGAGAATGCTACTTAGAAACCACGGTTTGGGTGCTAGTTGCACTCCTTGTTACAGGGGCATATATTACATATTTTCACATGTTTACATTTAAGTAAATTGTATTATTTATATATGTATGATATTAAGTGTATGTGATATAAATATATATATATATTTGAAATATTAGTTTGTACTTCATTCCAATCTAGTACACCTGGGTTTAGTCTGTCTTTCCTTGGGGTTGTTTTTTTAACCATTCTAAGTCTCACTTTCTTCTGTAAGATACAAATATTAACAACTACACTGTAGGGTTTGGGGGCGATGTGGTAGGTTGTGAAAATTGTAATTATTAAAAAAAGAAGCATTTCTTGCCTCCCCTGCATCCACACCCACCCTGTATGATGTTGTTCATCTTCCTATTAAGGGGTAGAGCCTTTTCGCCTCCACTTGAATAGGGTTGACCCATTGGCCAGTGGGACCTTAAAGGAGTTGATACAGGCACAGGCATGGCAAGCATTTGGCTATTGGTGCGTGCCCCTTGCTGCTTCCCACCTTGAGACTACGATATAAGCCTGCGGAAGGTGAGAGGCCACAGGAAGGGAGCCTCGTTGTCCTAGTGCATAGCCTGCCCACCTCCAGGCACATGAGGAAGACCATCCCAGGGTCATCCAGCTACCAGCCAAGCCATTGGCTGACCCCAGACGCTCTGCTGAGCCCGGCAGAGATCGTCAAGACCGTCTGCACCACAGAAAGAGCCCGGCCAGTGCAGAGAGTCATGAGCTTGTATAAGAAGCTGTAGTTGTTTTTCACCCACTGAGTTCTGTGGGAGTTTTGTTAAGCAGCAAATGCTAACGAATATGGAAAGCTTAGAGTTAGTGTGTGAAAAACAAGTAGCACAGTATCTTTTCTGAAAAGTGGGCTATCAATCAGTGCTGTTTTTAGTGATCGATGTTGTTACTTTCATGAAAGACTTCAGGTTCTGTTTGCCTCCTAACACCTTCTCGACCAATCTAACTAAACGAACTGTGTTGGCTAACTGTTGGAACCCGGCCTTTGACTAGATGAGCACCTTCAGATAGAACCACCGTTGCCCTGGACGGGTGGCTCAGTTGGTAGGAGCACTGTCCTGTGCACCAAAAAGTTGTGGGTTCGATTTTTGATCAGGGCACATGCCTACGTTGCAGGTTTGATCCTTAGTCAGGTGTGTACGGGAGGCAGCCAATTGATGTGTCTCTCCCTCTCTCTTCTTTTCTCTTTAAAATCAATAAACGTATCCTTGGGTGAGGATTAAAAAAATAACCACTGTTTAAGGGCAAGGCTCCGTGTACTTAGCTCACACCAAGGTAGAGACAGGGCTCAGTAGATGTGGGACATTGGGTAGAGAGCACTGTGAACCCCAGGGAGTGTCCCATTTATCTGGTGCAGTCCTTTATCTGGTGTTGCCTCAGGGCCTGGGAGGCCTGACCTGGTGCACGGAGGGGAGAGGGTGAGAGGAAAGCAGGAGAGTATCTAAGCAGACCAAATTTAGCCTAATTAACAGATTTGCCTAGGGCCGACCCTGAAGCAGAAAGTGAAGCCTCCATCGGTCTGCTCTCCTCCAACCAATGAGGTAATGATGAGGTTGAACCACCAGTTCTCAACCTCATAGCAGAGACTCAAAATAGATGGGAGCTAGACAAAGGGGTCTGTACATTTCCGTTCTCCTCTGAGATTCAGTATTTTCTTAACAACCCGATGCACCTGTTTAGCAGTTTTTTAATCCTGGCAAACAAAGTGACTGCACTTCTGTCTCTGCAAGTTGTGACCGTATTTCCATTTAGGGGTGAGGTTGCAGAGAAGCATTTACTGAAATAACTCACAAAGGCACAGGAGCCTGGAGGAGCAGTCGGACAAATGGCTTCTACTTGGTGACGGGCTTGGTCACCGCAGGAAGGCCGGCACTTGTCGGCACAGCTGCCCAGCATCCGCTTGGCATCCACAGGGGACGTCCTCTGTATAGTGACTCATCGTGACGTGTGAGCCCTGCCAGCTAAGCCACCCTGCGTCCGGGGCCAGCACAGAGCTCTGTTACCATGGGGAGCGACTATCTGTGACCAGACTGCCACTGAGTCACCTGTTCTGAAGAACTGTGAACTCACACAGAGTTTTCAAAAACTGGGGCCGAATTTCGATACAGGCCATCCTTGGCCACCTTTATGATAAAACCCAATAAGCGTGTTTTTCTTTCCAGGCTATATTTGTAATTTTGATTCAGTGAGCAAAGGAGAGAGTTTGCAAGTTTGCACTTTATCCTACCAGAGGCTAGGAAGCCATAGAGAGTAGAGTGGGAACTTGACTTTCATTCTGCAGAGGATTTCAATAGCAGTTTCCATGGCGTGTATGTGTACCAAACAGGAAATTACCAAAATAAAGCATACTAATAAGAAGGAGAGGATAAAATAATAATACTTAGACAAAGTGTCAATTTTTGGTTAGTCCCATTCAAATTGCCCCTCCATTAATAAGTTTCTTTTTTTATGCCATTACTTATACTACATTATACTTGATGCTATATCCTGAGTTTTTCATTTAACATTATAAATATTTTCTCCTATTATAACAATTATAATGTCAAACATCAGCTAGATAAAAAGCTATCAAATGATGGTTCTTATAGTTCATCCACTGGATATACTACAATGGGTATAGACAATATCCATTGTTTATAGTTCCTCGCTATTAAAAAATGAGGTTGCGTCAAAACTCTGGAATATAAAACTATTTCCTCTCCCCCATCACTTCAGGTTCCTTCCGGTCCCACCCTTACCTCCTATTGGCCAAGGCCACCACCACCTACACTCACTGCTGTGGAAGCCTTAGGTAGCCATGAGCCTCGCCCACGATCTGCCTGTATCTGTTGAATCGGTCAGTGCCTAGTAATGCGTGTATGGACTCGGGGCTCAATTTCAAAAAGGGTCCAGTCTTATTGGAACAAACATATATTGATATCTGAGGTCTTTGTACCTCAGCTGTATTTGAATGCTGATCAATTGTTAGTGTCTATTTGTGGTATGATGTTGAGTAGGCCTCTGAAGCCATATTGGCTCAACATAGATTTTTCTGGATCAATTATTACCATCAGTCGTGAATGAGGAATCAGAGGATGACAGTCACATACGTGCCACGCCTCTCTTAGTATCCTGGTCTCGTCTGTGTAATGTTTTCTTTATAGTTCCTAGAGGAAGTTTGTTTTATGTATAAAATGTCAGTTATCTTTGGAAAGAAGAAGACTGGTGTAGACAGTGAAAGCCAGGTGACTGACTTTCTAGAAGCTTGCCAGGTAGAGTTTACTTTGGCAAGTTCATTAACAGTATTGAACCAAGCCCCCAAGCTCACGAACTCAGAAATTAGATCTGCTCGCCAAGAGCAGGTCTTTCCCACAGGTGCAGACTCACACTAATCAAACTCATGGAGGCTGATAGATAAACCAAGTGCCAAAACGATCATTTTCAACGAGGACTATAACCATCACATAGTTTGAAATGCTCTTGTCAATTTGACCAGACTGAACCTGGTAAAATTATGTTACTTGATGGGCAAGTAACTAAAGCAAATTTCAGTTAGCTGGATGACTCAAATGCTCGGTTGCCTCAGAAGATAACAAGCCTGATACTTGGACATTAATGATGTCTTGCACACTTGTATTTGTTTCACGCCTCTCTCCCCTGCTGGGATGTGGGGGCCTTGTCTGTCTTGTTCATTACTTTGTCCACTGACCTTGGACATGCCAGGCACGTAGAAGTTCTCAGTACCCATTTACTGAACCAATGAGTCTCAAGATGCCAGGTAACCCCAAATACAGTGTTTTTTATTTTACCAATGAGGTGCCTCCCAGTTCTTTGCCCAATTGGTGCACTTTAGGGGATGTAGAGGAAATGTTCAAAAGTTTTCTTGTAAGGTTTATTAATGTATTTTTACAAATAATGTTTAATTTTACAATATTAAAGCTTTTCTTCATCTCCAATTTTATGAAATAATTTTACTCAAACTCTTCCTTTTCATGTTCAAAATGACCCCGAAAGCCTCTTTGGGAGCCATCTAAAAGTGTTTTCCAGGCCTATGAGCTTTATGTCTTCCCCAGCTATGCAAAACACAGCGCTGTCTGAGTCCTGTGCAATGCTGGTCCTATGATCAAGGGTGAGTCAGCCCGTGTGCCCTCGTGTTTCTTCACCATGGCTTTTCATTTTCCCTCCGACCCCCTTGGAATTAGTTTCCTTGCTGAAATATCAGAGTGCAACCTTGTATGCTTCCCAGCATTAGGGCTGTCTACGCAATGAGGGGAGAGACCCTGCAGTAGCTGGCCTCCTGGATTTCATGCATTTGTGTGGTCCCCTCCGACTTTGAATGGGGCTGATGGGGGAAGTAATGTAGTCTGAATCTCGAGGCTAGATGACAAAAGACATGGAAACTTCTGTCTTGCCCGGAGTCACTCACTCGGGGGAAGCTGAATGCCATGTCATGAGGATGCTCAAGCAGCCTTGTGGCGAAGCCCATGGCGTGAGGAGCTCAAGCCTGTAGCCAACAGCCAGAATCAGCTTGCCCGTCGTGTGAGGGTGTTTTTTTGGAAGCAGATCCCCCAGCTCCAGTTAAGCCTTGAGATGACTGCAGCCGAACCTAATTGCAAGTCAGACTGACAGCAGGCAGTTAGGCATGAGTAGAGCAGGAACGGTGGGCCCGGCATAAAATTTCACCAGAGTGGAAAGTCCCAGGTGCCTAACTATGGGCAAAACCAGAGAAAACAACTATTATAGGGTAGGCCCTCAACCCAGGTGAGCTTTCCTCCCCTAGCATGTCGCCTGTCATGCAGTTTAGACCCCCTTAGAGGAGGAACAAGAGGGCTGGCGAATAGCTTCAGAGGACTCCCATACAAGCCCTTGCACAACCACTCCCTTGAGTATTAAGCCCTCAGGACCCTGAGGCTCTGATCAGCATCAAATACAAAACCTCTGGTCTGTTGACCACAGAGACAGTTTTGGTCAAACTGGAGATAGCATCTGGGCCTCAGTTGTGCTTCAGCTCCAAGCCCAGAAAACCAGCAAAACTAGATGATATGACACCAGGGCTAACATGGGGACCAGATGCAATGACTAAGGACCCCTTCCCCTACTGCCAACCAAATGGTAGAGACTACGGCTCTGAAAGGTCGCCCCTGGAAAGCTGGTGAATATTCTATTGAGATCCTCCCATGCAACCTCCCCTAAAATTCTTGCCTTTGGGAAACGGATAAAAGCCCTGCAGGCAAGGGGCCCAGAGCGTGGTCTTTCTCTCTCTCAGGTGTGTAACTTCACTTTCTTTGTCCTGAGCTCCAAGGGCCCTTCGTTTGCCTCTGTGACTTGTTCCCTAGTCTGCACAGCCCGGCTGGCTCACTTCTTCTGCCCCTGTGACTTTCTTTCTCTAAATAAGCTTTCTCTTGCCTTACAGTTCTTGGCTCCGAATTCTTAGCCGAACTCAAAAACTGCGGTCTAACTTTGCCCATAACAAAACCATGCAGCTAAACTGCCCCTAAATCCCTGATTTTTAAAAAAAATGTGTGAGATAGTTAATACACACTGTTGTTTGAAGATGCTAAATTTGGGTGTAATTTGTTACTTACCAATATTTAATGTAGAGGCTATTTGCACTGACTACGGGATAAATAATCTACAAACTTATTAACAATTAGGTCTCTAAGTCATTTCACTAGTTTCCTGAGTTTAACAATTACACATTTGTGGATAGAAACTATTGTGAGTTAATAAATCTGTTTTTCCCCCTGCATCTACTACTTTCTCAAAAAGTTGTTGTGGCAGGCTTCTCTCTTCTCGTGATTAAAAGACGTCCTGGAGATTAGCAGGTGGAGCAATTCACGTCTCAGCTCTGCCAAGTATTGACCCGCCTAAGGTCACACCCAGATAAGTAGTGATTTCTATCTCAGTTTCCTCATCTGTAGAGTGAGACTGATTCATATAGTTACCCTGGGGGTTTAAGATATGTAAGATGTTTAATTCAGTGCTATGCATAACCATGGCAAACACAGTGTAAATAGTAGGTGCTATTTCCATTGTCACTTTCATTATTCTAATAATCATCATTTACTTAGTTAATCGTAAGCAAAATCCAGAAATCTAATTTCAGCCAACTTTCCATAGCCCAATTGGCTACCACCCCCTCCTGCTCTCCATTATTTACGAATCCTTTCAGCTCTGAGGCAGAATCTTTGTAGGTTCTTCTCATCAAGGATTTTATCTAAAAACCTTCAATACTTCACCCTTCCCCAAGTGGCTATGGGGTGAGGAAAAATACTTGTAAAGTAATTTCGCCTGCAGCCTTGATGGTGGGGTGGGGGGTGTGGCTGGTTTTCTGTTTTGAAGCCCAGCTTGTAAGCAAGAACCCGGATCCCAGGGGCTGTCATGGATTGAGGCGATGCCACGCGCGGTCCTCGGCATGATGGTTCAACAGCAAACCCCTGAGCGACAGGTCTCCAGGTAAAATGGACACCTATTGTCACTCTGTTGTACTCAGGCGCTGACGCAATTTAAAGCGCTTTCAGTATGAGGGACGCAAACACAAGCCTTTTTATTTCTGAAAGAATTTCCAGAATATTAGATCAAAAACTGAACAGAAGAAACGGAAAATAAAATTGTTCATTATCCCACCACCTAAAGATAGTCACTATTATCACTTGGCTATATTCCCTTCTAGGGTTTTTTCAGCGCATACATAGTAGTGACTTTGCTGGACACTTACTTTATTTTATATCCTGATACTTTTTTTTCTCAAGTAAAATGGTAGATTCTTGCTACTATACTTTTCAAATAGCTTATGAGGAGCTTGTATTATTTCAGAATGAAAATTAACTTTATTTTGGGGAAAATGAAAAAATGTTACAGTGTGGGTAACTTTATTGTTTGCATGCAGTTGATCAAAAAGCATTCCTTTGTTTAGCAAAATAAAACCCGTGAGTCTTTTAGCACTGAATGTTTGAAATTATCATGAAATGGTTTCTAATTTGGCAGTGAATTTGGGAGATTAAGAAAACTCTCATTTAGATAACATTGGTAGCTTTCTAAAATATTTATATATAGTTAATATTACACTTCCTGTCTGTGCATCTCTAACACTGTAACACCTCATAGAAAAGCAATAAAAATTGCTGCATCGGGCTAAGATTAACCCCTAATGAAATTGTATTGGCTAATATTTGAACAGCTTTGTTTTGTTAATGAAACTTTAAATGTGCATTGTGGATTTCATTTTCTTAGTGAACTAACCGCTTCTCAAATTTGGACTCCATTATTTCAGTTAAAGAATCAGTACAACGTGTCTAAATAAATCAGGACTATGATTGACAATCTACCTAGAAAGATTAGGCAATCGGGGCATTAGCCCCCCCCAAACCCTAATTATTGCCTTTGTTCTTACAAGTGTGTTTAAATCTATTTCTGTTAATTTACAATTTGAAAGGTGGGTGAGGAGCAGAGTTTGAAAAATAGATTACTGTCTTCATTAATACAGGTTTGACCTACAAAGTCTTCACGTACTTAATGATTAAAAACCAAAGTACTAAATAATAAATTATAAGAATTTATAGGAGTCATCATCTTGAAATTAGCTTACTGAATGTTCTTATTATAATAAATCTCAGTGGGTGTCTAATTTAGTGTTGGCTGACTAAAATTATATGTTGCAGGCAAGAAAAAAAAACACTTTTGTTTGAAGACAAATACAGTGAGTATAATCGCGGGTGACCCGAAAGGCACCTGTCTTTCGCTATGTTCACTTCACAGAAACTTTGGGGAAACTGGTTGAATGCAGATCGATCCCAGTTTGTAAATCTGGCGGACAGTAAAATTGCCCCAAGCCTTGGATGATGTTTGTGTTAGCACTTCCTGTGCAGAGCTGCAGCCCACAGAGACCGAGCTAACAAAACAGGGAAGACCCCCTCTGCTCCCCATATTTCAAGTCTGTGTGGACCTTATCGTTTTCTAGGTAGAAAGGTGTTTTTGTCTGTTAGGGGAAGGCGGAGGACAGATGGACATTACCCACCTCTCCCTCTTCTGTGCCTCCTTCCCGCCTGCCGTGTGGGTCAGCGAGGACATTTCTAGCCATCTGACAGTTACTCACTGGGCCTTCACTCTGGGGCAGTCAGATCCTGGGCTAAGGTCAGGGGATACGGGAATATTTAGGACTCACTCCTCACGCTCAGGTAGCTCTGGGGTTTTTTTGGAAGATGGACTTGGGAACAAAGAAAGGAAAGTCAGCTTTGTGTGGAACACTAGGTGCACACACAAGGTACCCAACAGGGAGTGACTGCCTTTGCCTCCAGCGGGCAAGGCGGGTAGTACGGGCAGGTTTCTTCCAGAAAAGGAAAGACCAATGGGAGTTTATTAAGAGGAGAGGGTGGCCAGGGCACATGAGTTTGGCAGAGTGTTCAGCATGTGAAATGTGTGCAGGGATGAAACAGAAAGTCTGTCTGGGCCACTAGGAATACTATTTTGAGGGCACAAAGGGCCAGAACAGTGATCAAGGATAATAAGGGCTTAGGCTGTGAATGCATGGGGAAGGACCTTGCAACAACCCTGGACTTAGTTTATAGGAGAGAGAGGGACACTGAAGGCCTTAAAATGGGATTATACTAACTTTACACTGAAGTAGAAATAGAATAATTCTCTTCCAGGTGGCATGAGAAGCTGGTATACACTATGGTGATTTTTTTCAAATTCAGTATCTTATGAGATAAAATATGAGAAAAAAAGGCATACACACATATTCAGGTGTACACATACACCTAAATAATTTGCCCCAAAAATACAAAGGGTTTTTGCAAATCTAAAAGAAAAATATGAACCTCTCAACAGAAAATATGAACAAAGTCAATGAATGGGAAATTCATTGAAGAAAATTGACAAACATGAAAAAAGCCTCAATCTTATTTTTAATTCATGGACATGGAAATTCAACAATGAGACCTGATTTTGTAGCATGACACTGACAAAACTTAAGACAGGTGGCTTCCATGTTGGTGAGTGTGGGAGCATAAAAGGGTGTAAAAAAGAAGAGTTGCCCCCCATCTGGTCCGGAATAGAATCTCTTTGCATGATGTAATTCAAAGTCTCATTCCTGATAAATTGCTTAAGCAATTTTCTGATAAACTATAATGGGATTAAGACTTGTTCTGAAAAATCAGTCACCCATCTAGCCAGCTGACTGTCAGTCAGGAGTCCAGGCACCTCAAACCAAACGTTCCTTTTTCTTTGTATCTAGCCCAACTTTGGCTATCTTATCACTCCGTTTCCCTACAAAATGTCTCCACCAAGAATGAATCTTTGAATTGATCTGCTAGAAGCCTTTTCCCTTGTAGCAAAACTGCAATAAAACTTTGATTCATGCTCATAACTAGACTTTCTAAAAAGTTTTTCTTAACGGGGAAAAGGACATATACTATTAAAAGGAGCATAAATTATTTTTGGTCATTTTGGAGAGCAAGTTGGCAGTTTTAACACAAGCCAAGCATACCTTTTGATTAAGCAATTTCATTCTGAGCCAGAAAATACAGAAATACTTGAATAAATGTCCAAGGTCTCAAAATTAGAAGAATCAGTGATCTTTTTAGCATTATGTACATATATTCACACATGTTATTATTATGTGTCACATATTATATATTCATACATATATATTTGCTTATTTCTGTGTATATTTAATCTGTGAATTCTAAATTCCTATCAATAGGGTAATATTTAATTCAGTTATGTTTCCCAAAGCTTTAAATCTGCATAGCATAGAAAGAAAGATATTAAAGAGAAAGATATAAATATACCTATTTGGAATATATATGTATTTATGTACCATATATATAATGGCTGCCCATGCTATACAACATTAAGAAAAATCAAGTTTCAGAATAATACACCTATTATGAGATCTTGTTTTTTTAAAGAAAGTCATACGTGTGCCTGGACGTTCTGTGTGTCTTTGCCTAGTTTGTAACGTGATCTGAGAGTGTAATAACACACATTAACATTTACAGTGGTATCCCCTCCACAGGAAGCATGGGAGATGAGAAGGTTTTGCGGAGGGTGGAACTTTTCCGACCAACCAGACCCCCCCACATTCCCGTGTGGGTCAGAGGCACGGAGACGCGGCCCGCCCTGCGGAGAAGCAGGGTGCGCGGAGCTGCAGGCCCTGCACCTATCTCAGTGTGTGTTTGCCGTGCGGAAAGCGTGGGATGAGAGTGGGGAGAGGCCAGTGGACAAGCCAGGAATAAATTTGATTTTTCACCCCCTGCTGATTTCCATCCCTGCCCTTTTCTTCTCTTTGCTGCCACACCCCCGTCCCAGCCCCCGAAATTTCTAATTAATTAGAAGAGCTGTGCCTTCCAGAAAAGAGCAGGCATCCCTTTGGGAATTCACCAGGAAAAAGTGGGTCTTGTGGAGAAAAGGAACCCTTTTTTTAGTATTAAAATTAATTAGAAATGGAATGTGTTAAATCTCATTTTTATCATTAGCACCCATTCCAGAGGGCCAGTGACTGTTGGTAGAACTTTAGATTTCTTCTGTTACTATAGATTTGGTTTCAGGGGTCAATGTTTTATGTTCCAGTCCGTAAAACTCATGATTCTCTGTGATTCTGCTGGGTCAGGAGAAGAAACAGTGATATCGTACTGAATAATGTGTCCCTGGCCTCCTGTGTCAGGGGATATCATAGCTGGGAAATATCGGTATTTCTCTTCAAAGGAAGCAAATCAGTATGGGAACAAGTTAATGTCAGGTAATACTGAAAATTTCCTTTTTGCTTTTGAAAAAACAGTGTTTGATACTTGCCCTCTCTTAAAAATCTGGAAAATTGTTGAGATAAAATATATGGAAATTATTGAAAAAGTAGCAAACTTAAATGCACCATGTTTCCAGATTCCCATGTTTTCCGATCAAGGTTGTAACACCCAGTGCATGGCTAAAGTTTATTTTTGGTAGTAACATTTTGAGAATAGTTTGGTTGTTGGTTTTGGGTATTGTGTTAGTATATTAGTTGGGTTTCTCCAGAGAAATAAAACCAATATCATCCATCTATCTATATATAATACAGAGAGATTTATGATAAGGAATTGGCTCACATGATTATGGAAGCCAAGAGTCTAGATCCAGGAGAGTTGGTAGTATAGCTCAAATCCAAGTCCAAAGGCCTGAGAAGCAGGACGGCCAATGTTGCCAGCTCTAGTTCACGCGTGAGTTGAAGGGCAGGAGAAGACCAGTGTCCAGCTCACCAAGAGGCAGGGAGAGTGTATTCCTCCTTCAACAGATTGGACGAGGCCCACCCACTTTGTGCAGGGCAGTGTGCTTTACTCAGTCTGTTGATTAAAATGTTCATCATAACAAGACGCATTTGCAGACACACCCAGGAATAAAGTTTAACCAAGTATCTGGGCCCCCCACGGCCCAGTCAACATGACACATAAGATTAACCATCACAGTGGTGATGTCGAGTGAGATTTATCTTAGAAATAATGGGCAGGTACACCAACTACATATTCCCCTCGGTAGCTCTCTTTATCGATGAGGCTCTTCAGACTCTCTAAGCCTAGTGTTCTTAACTATGGACCTTGAGGAAGGGCCCCTGGGGTGTCTTAGAATCCTCTGAAATAATATGCAACATTATACCTTATTTGCACTTTTCTGGGAAGAAGGTCCTTGTCTTTCATCAGATCCTCTAAGGGCCCATTGGCCTCTGCTGATTTAGTATCACCGCTTGAAGCCATCATTAGTCCTGGTGACCTTTCATCTTTCCGGCTGCTTTTTGTGAAGGGGGCCTAAAAGTGAGCCCCCTGACTGTAAGCTTTCCTCAGGCAGAGGGGAAGCCCATTAATTCACTCAGTGTCCCTGGAGCACAGCGCAGTGCCTTGCACCCAGCAGGTACTCAATAAAGATATAGTGAATCAACAGACCAGACGGCAAGTAAATAAGCAAATGGCCACTGTGGTAGTTTTCTGTTGCTCTATCAAGAAATCCTCAGAGATTTTGCAGTTGTAGGGCATTGAATGGGAGCCTGCCAAAAGACATATCCACGTCCCATAAATGTTGTCACACACTGTGTGGCCTATTGTATCTGGGTTCTTTCACTTAGTGTAATGTTTCCAAGGTTCATCCGTGGTTGGATCATTTGTTAGTACCTTGTTCCTCGTAAACTTGAATGATATTCCATTGTATGGATATACAACTTGTTTATCGGGTCCCCTGCAGATGGACTTTTGTGTTATTTCCACTCTCTGACTAATGTGAATAGAGCTGCTCTGAACATTCGTGGGCAAGTTTCCACTCGGACAACTATTTTCAGTTATTTTGGATACATGAGGTCTGGATACGGGGTAGCTGTCCATTGTTAATATAATGAGAATGGTTTGCGTGACATCTTTGTAACCTGGCAGCCAAGGAAAGTGGACTGGAATGTGCATGTGTGAATGACTTCACTGCACTAGTCAGTGGGGGTGTTAGACACCACTGAGTGAGCATGTGTACTGTGTGGCTGTCCCATTCAAAATGACTGAGCAAGTAGAGCAACAAATCTGCATGAAATTTTGCATTAAGCTTGAACATTCCCCTGCAGAAACTGGATGATTCAGAAAGCCGAAGCTATGGCAACTGGTGATTGGCAGCTACAGCATGACAACATGCCCACTCATGCATCATGTGTCATGCAGAGGTATTGGTGAAACATCAACTTTCCCAGGTGGCTCAGACTCACTACACCCCAGATTTGGTGTCCTGTGACCTCTCACTTTTCCCAAAACTAAAATTGCCTTTGGAAAGGGAGAGATTTCACTTTTAACAACAATAACAAAAAGGAAGGAAGGAAGGAAGGAAGGAAGGAAGGAAGGAAGGATGGAAGGATGGAAGGAAGGAAGGAAGGAAGGAAGGTAGGTGGGAGGGAGGGAGGGAGGGAGGGAGGGAGGGAGGGAAGGAAGGAAGGAAGGAAGGAAGGAAGGAAGGAAGGAAGGAAGGAAGGAAAGAGAGATTTCAGACCATCAATGAAATTCAGGAAAATATGATGGGGTAGCTGACAGCAATTGAGAGAACTGTGTGAGGTCCTAAGGTGCCTACTTTGAAGGAGACTGAGGTGTCATTGTCCTATGTACAATGTTTCTGTGTCTTGTATGTTCTTCAACAGATGTCTCTTTTTCATGTTACATGGCTGGATACTTTGGATATCTAGAAGTAGAATGGTTGGGTCACATGGAAATTCTGTTTAACTTATCAAGAAACCCTCTTATTAATTTTTAATATAGGATATCTGAAAATTATACAAAATGGAACCTTTTCACTTGACAGAATGTTTTTTAAGATGGGAATTTTTACTCTTCTCGGTACCTCAAGATAAAAATAGCAGAAAGAATACTAATTTGATCTCGACTTGGAAGGAACAGACTCAGTAACACTCTGCCATGTCGTTGCCATAATACCTGCCTCCAGCTCTCCCCATATGGGTGGCAGATGAGGTCACTCTCATGCCATCTCGATAGACCTTTGGACATCACCGTGTCTGAACGAGCATCATGACCTGGAGGCTGTGGTTTATTTTATTTTATTTTTTACTGAATTTATAGGATGACATTGGATGATAAAGCTTTATAGATTTCAGTGTATGGTTCTATAATCTATAATATATCATCTGTATATTGTATTGTGTGTTCACTACCCCAAGTCAGAAAATTATAAGACACTGAAGAAAGAAACTGGGGAAGATTCAAATGCATGGAAGTGCATACTGTGTTTATGGATAGCAAGAATTAACATCATTAAAATGTCCATACTACCCAAAGCAGTGTATAGATTCAATGCAATTCCTATCAAGATATCAATGATATATTTCACAGAATTGGAAAAAATATTCCAAAAACTTATGTGGAACCACAAAAGACCATGAATAGCAACCACAACCTTGAGAAAGAAGAATAAAGTTGGAGGAATCATACTACCTGTTATCAAACTATACTATAAGGCCATGGTAATCAAAACAGCATGGTACTGGCATAAAGATTAGACATAGAGCTCAATGGAACAGAACAGAGAGCTCAGAAATAAACCCACACTTTTATGATCAATTAATATTTGACAAAGGAGGCAAGAACATACAATGGGCTACAGAAAGTTTATTCAATAAATGATATTAGTAAAATTGGACAGATAGGTGCAAAAAATGAAATTAGACCACCTTCTTACACTGTATACAAGGATAAACTCAAAGTGAATTAAAGATTTCAGTGTTAGACTTGAAACCATAAAACTCCTAGAAGAAAACATAGGCAGAAAGATCTCGAACATTTCTTATAGCAATATTTGTTCTAACACGTATCCTCTGGCAAGGAGAACAAAGGAAAAAAAACAAATGAGACTATATCAAACTAGAAAGTTTTTACACAGCAAAGGAAACCAACAAAATGAAAAGACAACCCACTTAATGGGAGAATGTATTCACCTATGATACATCTGATAAGGGGTTGCTGTATTTTACCATATATAATGTGTACTTTTTGCCCAAATTTTTTAGGGAAAAATAAGGGTGCACATGATACATGGCTATAATGAGTACACACCATGGATATAATAATAAACATAATAATCCTGTGTATAACACACACAAAAATGTGGGTGTGAATTATACACAGCAAAATGTAGGAAATATCTAAAATTTATAAAGAACTTATAAAATTCAACACCAAAAAATATCCAGTTAAAAAACGGGCAAATGACCTGAACAGATACTTCTCCAAAGAGGACATACAGATGACCAATAGACATATGAAAATATGATGATTGACTCTGATCATCAGAAAAATGCAAATTAAAACCATAATGAGATGTTGCCTCACACCTGTCAGAATGGCTACCATCAATAAATCAACACACAAGTGTTAGCAAGGCTGTGGAGGCAAGGGAACCCTCGTGCACTGTTGGTGGGATGTGGTTTTTAACAAGGCTGAGCACAGCCTGCATAGCATAGATTCGGGCTGTGGTCAGTGCAGTTCTGCAGTCACAGCTCTGAGATTCCCCAGGAGCCATGCTTGAGCACAGGGCCTGACACATAGTAGATGATCACTGAAATCACTGAATGTTGGCTCAATAAAAGCAGGCTCGTGTTAGTGTTTCTTCAGCACTCCATTTTGGAAACTAATGTTTTGATACATTAAAATGAACACCCTACATTTTAAAGTGGTAGGAATTGTGTGTACGTGCAGATGTAGGTATGTTTAAGAGCTGGATTTAGGGTGCAATCAGGTGTTGTGTTTTTTTCTTGCCTTGACTTTGATTCAAACCCTGTCTCTCCTTCTTCTCGTATGAGGACTTTGACAATTCACAGATACTCTCTGAACCCTCATTTCCTTTACTGCAAAACGACAGTGCAAATGTACTGCTGTGCTTCCTGACATTGCTACGAGGATCAGTCGAGGCGGAGTTACATCCAGCCAGAATAGCTATTCAACCAATCATATCTATTTTAAAAAATAATAATGTTTTCTTAAAAAATAATAACGCTTTTCTTTTTAAGCTGAATGTGATTACATTTCAGGCAGAAAGGAAAATGCAATTATACTATTCAGAGTGTTTGTGAGTCTTTCATTACATAGATTTTTCCATCTAGCTCCTGGTTTATCTTTTGCTTAATACCTGTATTAATACCCAGGACTCCTTCTGCCAGTCTCCCTAGCAGTGACATAAATCAGAGCCTGCAATTTCACAAGTGCCTTCCTCTACCTCCGAGAGTCTGCTGGAGGGAGCCACGGTCAGTTTTCTAAATGGTCCTTTCAGCCTCCCTCCCTTTGAGAGCCTGAGACATAATTAACCTGCAGTGACTGTGACTCCTTCTTTAAAGGAAAGCTGTAGCAAGGGAAAAAACATTGAAACTGATCAAGACGTTCCATGCTATTTTTTTCTTGCACGTCAGCTGTGTGGGTGCCCCTTGTTCCTCTGTCCTTCAGGTTAGTAAAATCAAGACCAGTTGCTGAAGCTAGGAGCCATCAATAAAAGTTAATGTACCACAGGAAATTGGAAGGGGAACAAAATCACTTAGGTGTTCAGGGCCACCAAGCTACCGGTGCATCCCCTGTGAGCTGGTCGGCTCCTGGCAGTGTTTGTGTTGCCCTGGCTTGCAACTCAGTATTATTTTGATCAAGGACATTGGCAGTAAATGAGGAATACACTGTTCCCAACCATGGCCTATCCAGAGAAGTGGGGATAGTCTGTTATGTACCTGGAGGTAGGACCATATCCAAATCACTGATGCTTCAAGTTTTTCTTCAAATAGGAGGGTCACTAGGTGGCCACATGCGTCCCCAGGGTTTTGGTGCACACTCTTTCTTGGTCTAAAGATTCAAATCTGTCCCCTGGGCATGGGCTGCATAAATGTCACAGCCAAAAGATTTCAAATTTGTGTTTTTTCATAAAGACTCTTACTGCATACTGGATCTAGTCCTCAGTTCCGAGTTCAGAGAGGAAGAAGCCTTGAGTAAATGTTCACAGTTGAAGAAGGGCCTCGTTCCATTATGTGCTTGGCTCACTAATGGTTAGTAAACCATTGAGAAGGGGATTCAGTGACAAGAACAATAGAGAGGATAAAGCAAAGAAAATGTCTGAGAGTCCCCTTGACATCCTGCTCAGAGTGGGTCAATCAAGAATTTTAGGTACAAAGGAAAACCGAGTGGACATCTTTGCTTTCTTAAAAAAAGAAAAGGATACCGTCCGCATACATTTTCATGTTGATTGATATAATCCGTTGTAGAAACGAGTTTGAGGTTCAGGACCATCCTTTGCATATACTGCCGTGACCCTTCATAATCTGCAGCTATCGCGGCATCCAATCTAAAGATAGGGAAACTGAGCTCCAGAGAAGTTGAACGAGTGACTCCAGGTCCCAGAGTGTCAGAATGTGAGCTGAGAGTTGCAGAACCAAGTTTCTCAAATAGCTCTTCTGGGCTCCTTTCTCAACGCACTGCCGCTGTAAAATGAATTCCAGACCAGGCACATCCCCTGGGGTAGCTCTAAGCAAAAAGACTGGCCATACCAAAAATTTCGAGGATGTGGAAGAGCTGAAATTCTACTGTGTTCTTTAAAAAGTTAAACATACACCAGTCGTAGGACTCAACAACTCCACTCCCACGAACCTACCTGAGAGAAATGGAAACATGTTCACACAAAGGCTTGTATACGAGTGTTCAGAGCAGAATTATTCATGACGGGCAAACACTGGAAACAGTCCACATGGCTGAGCAAACGTGGTAGCGCCACACAATGGAATATTACTCCGCAGTAAAAAGGAACTAACTGCTGAGACTGTTAACGTGGACAGACCTCAAAACCATCATGCTGAGTGAAAGAAGCCAGTCACAAAGACCATGTAGTAGCTAATAATATTTATACGAAGTTTCTAGAAACGATCATTCTGTAGAGACAGAAAGGAGGGCTGGAATGAGTGGGATGATTGAAAATGGACCTGAGGGAACATTTGGGGGTGATAGAAATGTTCTCAGAGTAGATCATGGTGATGGTTGCACAACTGTATAAATTTACTAAAAATCACCAAAATATACACTTACAGTGGTTAAATTGTATGGTGTGAAGATTACACTTCAACAAAATCATTAAGAAAATGAATTCCAGGACCACAGAGTCAGTTGGCTGAGCCAATAGCTACAGGGACAAAGGAACGTTTTCACTAAAAGTATTTAATAGCCAAATTCTGTCCACCAGTTTAGCAGGATTTACTCTGAGACCGAAGAGAAGAGGTTGGAGTGACCAGTCCTTGAGGCAAATGTTCCTAGACTCTGACACACTACACACACCCAAACTCACGTGTCCAGTGCGTTTAAAAAGTGAGAGCGAGGGTCTGCCCGGGGCGGGGGTGGGGGGGGTGGTGTGGCCACTCCGATGTGTGTGCAGCCTGGTTCTCTCCTTCTTCTTCAGTGCCTCTCTGCATCGCTCCGAAAATGGTACTTCTTTTTTCCCTTGTAAAACACACCTATGCACACACACGTGCACTTTTGTCAAAAAGGTCAGGAAAACAAAAAGGAGGAAAATTACAATTCCCTATAATCCTATCACTTAGAGATCACTGTAAATGTTTATATAATTATATATTTACATTAGGTTACATTAGTTGAGACTAATTATCTATGGACTAGTGTAGATAATTACAATTATATATAGATTTTGGTCAGCCCTCAGCTGTCTTACGAAGGCACTGCAGACTCTGGGGGAGGGGCGATGGTCCAAGGCTTCCTTGGTCCTGAGGATGACAGTCAGCATGGAGCTCTGCCCTGGCACCTGTGCCCACTTACCTGGCTTCCACGCTCTGACAGCACCACACTCACACAGGCTTTTCCCAAGTTCCACCCTTATTTTGCACTTGGCTGGACCCTAGTCAATAATAGGTTTATACCCAAGAGGTATGCACACCTTGCCCTTCCACCTCATCTAGTAACAGTTCAGATCAAGGATGCAAAATAGGATTCATTTCGTAACGCAAGTCAGGTTGCTTTAACAGCCAATGGCAGCGGTGTGTTGAAGAGGATTTTGAAGCAATACACAATAGGTTGGGGATTTTTCTGTATGCTCATGGATGTGGGGAGTGGTGGCCTACTTTCAATGCATCCTCCACACCAATTTAGATGAATTAGTGCTGCATAGTTGTAGATTTTTATTTTCTAAACAAAAGTAGAAATTGCTCCCAGATAACCTCTTAGCAGAGCCAAAATCCAGCAGAAGAAAGGCTCAGTCATTTAGTTTTGGAGTGAGTTCCTATAGTATGTGGATTTCCAATTGAGGGGCCACCACATTTGGAGAACGTGTCATTTGCCATTTATGTCACACTTCAGGAGTCTGTGTTCTGTGGGCCCACAGGTTTTGAGAGCTGAGTGACGCAGACCACAGTCTCCTGGACTGATCTGTCTCCCAGTCCTCCACGGGGCTTCTTATGTCAGCTGCAGGTCATTGATCAAAATACCTACCTGCCACCCATCCATAAGTAAGGCCAGGTGTAAATGCTGTGTCACCAAGCAGGGAGGAGAAACCCTTTACTTCTCTAAACCAGAGGCAGGTGAGAGACTTCCTTTCCTCAAGACTCTCTCCATATGCACGCAGGTCTCTGGTCTCTGCTTTGTTTGGTGACAGTGATGGAGGTGGAGATGGAGATGATGATGAGTGAAGCATAGACCCATATCATGTCTGTCCGGTCTAGGAATTCTAAGCTTTTTTAAAAAAATAAGTATATTTAAAAATAATTTTAACTAAAATACCATTTAAAAGAACAACATTAACTTTTAATAAAGTATGGATTTAATACATTTCACTCACTTTAAAATACAAATACTTTTCTCAATATTTCAGAGAATTGTGTCTGATGCAAAGCCCGTATTCTATATGCATGTACAATATTTTTTCTCTTAAAGTGTTTTGAAGTACAAATATTTCTATACATGAAAACATACAGAACTGTGCACATATTCAGAATCACAAACTTTTTAAGTTTTAGAGTCACAGGGGCCCACTAGAGGACACTTGCTCTGGCCTTCCACTTCACAGATGGACACACTGAGGGCCAGGCCTGGCCAACTCACCATCAGGTTGATGACCAGAACAGACACAGTGTCTCCTGATTCATGGTTCCGTGTTCATTTTTAGGTGCCAATTGTCTCTATTTGCTTTTTTCAAAGAATATGATCTCTTACATATATAATTCCCTTTCCTCTTTTCACCTCATCGCCCTCCTCATCCCAACCTGTTTAACCAGCGCTTACGAATCTGAAACTGCCCGTCCGGTTCTGCCTGAGTGAGACTGCCAAAGTCTCAGCAGCCAGGGTCCTGCACATTCCTGGTTATGGTTAAGTCTCCAGGGAAATCAATTTCTAGCTAAAACAACCAGAGATGTTACCCCCAACTGCACGTGGAAGCAACGTAGCATTTGCTGAATATCGAATGAATGGTCAAGTGGAATTTTGACGATGAATGTGATAATTTCCAACATTCCTGTGGCTTTTTTCTTTAATGAGGCAGCCAGGAATTACAACCCCAACTGCTGTCACGGGACAGGAAGAGAGGGGATCTCTTCCCCCGTGCCTTTGTCCTCACGCTTGCAACCTGTATGCACTGCTGAACTTCCTGAATAACCGAGTCAGGGAGGCAGGAGGAGGGAGCGGATGAACTTGAGCCTGGATGCCTGGATTAAAGCCTTGACGTGATGTTTGCAAAGCACCAGGGGACAGTCGAATGGTTGGCATGGGCTTTGATTAAGCTCATGGCTGTGTTCACCGCAGCTTCTGACGCTTCCGCAGTCGGGTTTTCCAAGGTGATCTATAAGCGGCAGGTGACCAGTTCACCCTTGGATGACTCTGGAGCCGCGGTGACAGTGCCATTTAACCCAAATTGAGGCTTACCAGAAAACCAATCAGGAGGCAGGCTCCAGCCTCTCAGCCTGCTTTCTTCCAGGCGTGTCCTGTGGAGAGGCTGGCTGTGGCCTTGCGGCCCTTTCCCAGAATGCCCCTCTTCAAAGGCCAACTGGTGAGAAGGGAGCAATCTGTGACCCGTGGCGCAAAACTCCATCCGCCCTTCTAGCCAGCCTTTGAAGTGCGTTCTAAGACGCTCTATTGCATGTCCCATCCAACGAGGAATTAAAAAGGAAGAAAAGCTGAGCTCTTCTGTTCATAATTGTTTTCAGAGGCAATGTGGTGAAGCAATAACAGGGCAGACTCCAGAGCCAGGCCACCCGGGTTCAAACCTGGCTCCGGTGTTACTGTAAGAGCTTGGCAAGATTGCCCAGTTTCTCCAAGTCTCAGTCTTCTCATAAGTAAGACGGGGATAATGAAAGACTGCAGAGAAAAGGCCTGTTGCCAAGTAAGCACTCAACAATTTCATTGGTAAAACTATTGCTAATATTGTAATTACGAAATTAGTCACCTTGTTTTAAAGAAGGCGGTTGAGGGAGAAGCCGGGTTCAACAGCGAGACAGTGAGTTAGAGTGGGAAATAAAGAGCCAGTGGCATTCCACAGACCTGGTGTCTGTGACCTTGAATAAGTGCAGTAACCTCTCTGAGATGCAATTCTTTTTCTTTGTCTTGGTCTTTTTTTAAGTGAATATTAACTGCAATGCTCTGGGGCACATGGTACGAATTCAATCACTTCCCATTTTCTTTCTCTGGTTCTTTTTCCTCACATCTTATCCTTGCTTAGAGCCCATGCCGGGGGCCACGGGCACACACTGTCCCCGGTCGCTCTCTGAGTGCCTCCTGCTTTGTCCTCCGAAGGCTCCATCTTGGTTGTTCTGACAGTATCTACCTCACGCGCAAATCCCCATCCAAGCTCTGGTCCTCTTCTGTTTCTGATCTGAGAGTCTTGGTTACATGGGCGTATTCGGTTTGTGAAGAATTTGAGACACACACTTATTATACGTGTCTTTTCTGCATGTACTTGTATGTTGTGCTTCCATAAAAAAGATTTAGAAATCTACTGCAGGTGGAGGGATTGGAATATCATTAGTTGCTGACCTGTGGCTCCTAATTGGCATCAGGAAGGGACTGGCTCCTATTATCTGGGTTCTGGTCATCACCCTTCAAATTTACTGCCTCCTTACACTGATGTTTTTTTTTTTAAATCACGGCACAAATATTTACCATCTAGCAGAAGTAGTTAGAAATCAAGTCGTTTGGCCAATTACACACTCCACCTTTGGGAGAGGTCCATTCATTTACAGTACTTGGAGTGCCCCTCGCCTCTGCCAGGCCCTGAGATTAGGCCCTGGGACTGTATCGGGAGAAGCAAGCACAGGTAAGGTCCCAGGCCCTCTGAAGACTCCATTCTGGTGCCCCTGGCAAAGGTACCACACACCACCCAGAGCAGTCGGCATTCCAAGTGCTCCAAAAGTAGAGGAAGAGACTCCCCAAGAGCAGAGGGACACACCCGTTGCTGTAGGGAAGGGGACCCTGCTCGAGAGAGAGGAGGGCTGGCCGTGTGGGTTAAGCAGGCCAGAAAGAACAGCATTAGCTAAAGCGTCAGAGTCTTGCTCCCTGAATTGCAGTTCTGGTTCTGCCACCTACCAACCGGGTCACCGTCAGCAAGTCACCGAGGATCTCTGAGCCTGAGCCCAAGCCTGCCCAGGGCCCGCTCCAGTGTCTGGCACACAGGGGCAGCTCAGTGTTATTAATGGCCAAAGGTGGCTGGTGCTGTCACTCAGGGTTTGGATAGCAAGTGAGTAGAGGACGTGGGCAGTGTGGGTAATGGGGAAACTGTGACTGTACATAGAATAATTTTTCTTTCTTTCTTTTCTATTTTTGGCTAAATGTAGTTACTCAGTAAGGTAATCACGAGATGGCAGGACATCTACCTAAACATTCCAAGCACAATCTTGTACATAGCAGTGAATTAGGTGGAGGCCCAAGACTAGAAGGGCTTTCCAATGAAGCTCTCTATGGGAGGTGGTAAAATGATCCCTACACACCTCAATTAGGCCAACAGCTCTCCTTCAAGCGCACAGATGCAACCATAAAAAAGCATGTGTTTGAGCCATGCGTCTCCACCCTGGTGGCTTCCCATTCCATGAATGCCTTTGGGGAGTCAGCTTCTTAAAGGAATCTTTCCATGCTTCTGAGAATATGATTAATTTCCAGTAAGATGGCATAAACACACTGCCTTTTCCTGCCCAGCGGATTCAATGGATTCTGTAGAGGCTATGGGGCTGGCTCTTCACTTCTCGATTTGGATTCTGAGGTGGTGGAAGATGGCATGAGATGAGGCCGCTCAGAGGACCTTTCGGAGGAAGAGCCAGCTCTAATTTTATTGCCCTGTGTTCACTGCTTCTCTAGGTCTCTACCGCTCCCAGTAAATCAAGTAACAGATTTCTGTTAAAGACCTCAGTGCGTTGGCCCCGGTGACAGCAGCTTGCTTTCCAGGCTGTTCTCTCCATTTATTATTCTCTTAGTGTATGAGAGTTTTCTGGTGTCTGTTCCAAATTAGTATTTCTCTAATTTTCAAGTGTCTGCTCTGCCTGGCTGAGATTTTTTTTTTAATAGCAACTCTATTTGGCAGGCTTTACATTAAGGGGAAAGGGTGTTTGGGTTACTATTCAATCTTTTTTTTTTTCTATCTCTCTCCTGGCTATACAGAATTCACTTGGCCCATCTTCCTGACTCTTCGTGTTCCTTATCTCGAGGTGGGTGTCCTCACACTCCCGTCTGTTTCACCAGCCACCTTTTATAGCAGCTTAGGAAGACAGAGGCAGGCCCTAAGCAAGGCTTGGATTTTCTAAGCTACCCGGCAATTTCCTGCTCGATTACAACTGTGTACACCCTTTCAACTTGCTTGCCAGCCTAGGCTCTGCATGTCCTGGATAATCCTGCAATGGGTGACAGGTTACAGGTTTCTAGGGCATCTTATTTGTCGTTTTAAAAAAACAGGGATTCCCCTGCTCTCTTATTGCTTTGTAGAAACTTGTTCCAATTCTTTCTCCTGATACTCTTTAGCCTCTGAGTAACTGGGAGTAATCTCTCTCCCTTATCTAGTCCTACAGATTTGTATTGTTTTGAGTTATGCCACTTTGGGCGTCCTATCCTCTCTTATTTTTATAAATAGACTCTGTGATAAAATGTACACTAAAGATGGGTAGCAGCCAACATACTCTCTTTTGTACTGAGGAAGTACTCATATTTCAACTAGTTTACATGACTTCCTTGCTCATACTACCTTATATTCCTTTCATAAATTCTGGTTTACATTGTAACAACGAACGACACTTAAGGTTCTGTTTTGTTCTTCCTTCTTGCACAAGTTCTCTTTAAAAGCAGTTCTAAAACTTCGTATTTTAAGGTTGTACAAACTATGCAGCAGTCTAAGGAAAGAGTATTTGTGGTCGTGCTTCTCCTGCACTTTGGGTTTTGTCTAGATTTTACTCTACTTTCCTTTGGTAAAAAGGATGAATTTCCCATTATTCTTATATGACAGAACCTCACCAATTCTCTGTGGTAACCAAGAAACAGATTCTGAATGTTCGACTTTAAAAAGAAGGAGTTTCAAGGGTAAGATCTGCTGTCTTGTGAATGTCAAAGAAGTTTTCTCACTCACTCCTTCCTGGTCTCTCTCCCACTCTCTTTAATTTGTTAATGCTTTTGACTTACTTTGCTTTGGATAATTTTCAAAGTACTGCTTCCCCCTAGAGATCTCTAAAAGGCAGAAGTTCTGGCTATTAAAGATTTGCCATTCTCAGAACAGCCCAGTTAGGGTACCCTTAGGTTATTTATAACTGGATTTTAGCTCAGAAAATTAACTAAAAGAAGATTAACCAAAAATCTAAAGGAAAATGCCTTAAACATCTCATCTATTATGCTGTGCTCAAACACTTATTTTCATCTTAACAGCTTGGTAAACCCAGTGGAATGCTCTTTCTAGTTTGGGGCATAAAATAAGATAACACTCTGAATTCCTGCAGGAAATCTTGTAACTCTACTTAAAATTAAGGCGTAAAGTATGAAAATGTGAGTTTCCTCTGTATAGTCTTATTGCTCTGCCTGTTAACTTAAGTGGTTCCTGTTTCTGCTGGTTAGAGGAGCCCCAGGACATTTAAATGTCTCTTCTGGAAACAAATCCTTTTCCTTAAAAGCCCTCCCAGGTCAGGGCTGAGTCACGAGCTCAGATCAGTAATGGAGAAGGTCTTAACATTTAGACGTTTGTTCATCTTCTAATTTACCCAAAAGGAGGAGGAAGCCAGAAAAGTTAGTCCTACTTTATCCATCTAGGACTTTGTTCATTATATTCTATTTCGGGCTGATTAAAAGGCAAGGTCTTTACAATAGCACAGAAGGGCCTTGATGCCTGCCTGCTTACCTGCTTCCTCTCCCTGTGACCTCTGCCTCCTCCCTCTGATCTGCTTGCCTCCTCCCTCGGACCTGCCTTCCTCTTCTCTCCTCTCCTGTCTTTCTACTTCAGCCATTTCTCAAACATACCAGGTGTGCTCCTGTCCCTGGGGCTTTGCTGCTGCTGTTCCCTCCTCCTGGAATGCTCCTCTCCGAATTCAGGGCTTATCTCGAATGTCACTTTCTCTCTGGAGTCTTTCCTTGCTACAGGCTATAAAATGTCGACCTGCCTCCAGACCCCTGCACCCCTCTGCCTTCCTCTGCTTTATGACACATCACATAGCTACAGGCGTAGACTTACAGGAGCTTTTAGTCTGTTCACCTGCCTTGCAGACTATAAGTTCATAAGTATTAGGGGTTTTGTCTGTTTTTCTCATCAGGGCCTGGAAGAGTATTCAGCATGTGATTGATAATTATTATTTGTTGATTGACTGAATCTAGAAATATCCCTAGATATGTAATGCCCAACTCACTCTACCACAGTAACATGGCTAGTTTGATACGCAATTTACAGCTAAGCCAAACAGTCCAAAAAGCCAAGCGACTCACATAAGATCCTGCAGACAGTGGCCTGGATAAGGGGGAGTTCACAACCAGCTCTGCTCAGTTCCGGATGCCCCCATCTGCCTCTTAGATGTGAGTGACTAGACCGGTTTTATAGACTCCCGAGGATCTTTTCTCGTTTCTCCCTGAAGTCGGAGAGGGAGCTCCCTGAGAACAAGGCCCTTTTGACACTTCTTAATGTACTTGGGACGGGCTCAAAAAGTATCCACGGGGGTTTTGTGCATCACGGCCCAGCTGTTGAGCAACTCTCTTCCGGGGAGGGGGTGATGTTGAGGAGGGTGGATGGCGGAAGGGAATCCGGATCCACTCACTACTCATTCGCTGCGCGACCTTGGGCAGAGTGCTTAGCCCGTCTGAGTTACCACGAATAGAAGTGCCACGCTGAGTGGTGGCCTAGCAGGACACTGAAAAGCATGGGCCTTGTAGGAAGGCCTTAGGGTTCTGTCACTGAGTAACAACTTTGGGGCAAATTAACCTGGGTGAGCTTCAGTTTGCTCTTCTGGTAGATGGGGATGATAATAATCCTAAGGACTTCACAGGGTTTTGGGGAGCAGCACATGAAGTAATACAAAGGGCACATGACAAATGTCAGTTATTATTATGACTATTACTAACACCTACCTCATAGGGTTGCCATGAGATCATGTGTGTAAAGAATATAGCACATTCCTTGGTACACATAAGGCTTCGGTACACGTTACTGATGTTCTTTCTTAATGTCTTCTATATACCCCTTCCCTCCAACACCAAGCCGTCTGGTGTCTACCCATCCATGCTACCGAAACTGCTTTCCTGAAATTTCCTGGTAACAAATTCTAACTTCTAAAACCCGAAGTACTTGCTCAGGCAGAAAAACCTAGGCAGGAAAGCGGAAGAGCCTGAGTGGAAGGATCACAGCCTCCGAGGTCCCAGGCCTCAGCTCCCTCGCCCGGCCAAGGGGCCAGCAGTGCTGTCCCGGCAGGTCGCGTGATAATGTGGGAGACTAGAAGCTTGCCTCTCCGTTTGACACGCAGCAAACACTCGATACATGCTGGCCCCTCTCATGATGACAGCCAGAAGGGGGGCGATGCTGTACTTTCCAGTGTTTTATTTCAAATTTCCGATTAGTTTATTGGTGCCTTGAGGGCGGGAGTGGGGGAGTATGACTCATAATTTTTCAGGCTCTTCTCAACATCCCCAACATTTAAAACTATCCTGAACATAGAATTGACTGTCAAAACCAAATCGGCGATTTATCTCAAGACTGCTAAATCCAATTTCTGGCCGTGAGGCCACATTGTCATGCCTGGAAGAAATTCCTAAGAGTCTGGACTCTCCAGGATCCCTTGTATTATTATTTAGTGCAAGCCTCTTATTTTTCTAAATATTTGGAAATGTTGTGCAGTGGTTTCAGTTGACCAAGAATTTACGTAAAAAGGTAGGCATATTAAAAGAGTGAAAACAGAGAGGTGATCAAAGTTGATAGCGCCATATGCCACTGGCCAAACGCTTACTTTTGTAAGAAAACGGGGGTCTATTTTGTGGCTTATTTCATAATCTCACAGAGATGTTGAATCAAATTGGGCATCAAAAAAGATGCCAGTACCAAACAGAGATGTCTTTGCTGCATTTGCAGTTTTCTGTCTTATTAACATGAAAACACTTTACATGGTTGGAAACATCTAAAGGCTATTTTTAATTTTATTTTCCATTAGTTCACCCAAACGCTTTAAGCCGCACCTGTGGAAATTAGACTGTCACCTGCTTTTAGCATCCTGTTCTCTTTCGTGTTTGTAATGAAGCCCGCTGGGAATTGGGCTTTTACAAAAATGAGTTACAAATCCTCATTCGGTATACAAAAGTCTGGAGCTACTTTCCTTCTCTGTTTAAATAGTCTACAAAACAAGAAATAATTAGTCAAGCGCTATCGGTAATTAAGCACATAAGATGAACATTAAACAAACTGCAATCTTGCAGCATTTTGAAGGTGGATAGGCAGGTCTGCGCGTTTGGAATCCAGCCAAAATGCCCATCTTCATTCCCGGCGCTCCTTATTTATTATTGGCGAGGGAATTCGCTCGCCCGGCTTGCTGATGCACTCTCGCTGGCGGTCCATCTGAGAGTTCACGTGAGTGTGAGCTGCTCTTTTTTGACAGCACTACCATTGGGAGAGGGTGATTTCAAAGAACTTGATACATCGAGAGGGAAGAAATGATGGGTTTCCCCAACATGATAGTGCCTTTCGAAGTTGAGATGGGCTCACAATCCAGAGAACTGCCCTGCCTTGTTGTTCGTGACATTGGCCCAGAGCGCTCCATCAGTCCTGTTTCTGTTCAGAATACTCTTCCTCATTCTGTTCAGAATACTCTTCCTCACATGGTCTCTTCAGGCCCCTTGAACTTTCTGCATAGTCACCGCAGCACAGGCAGAATCTGAAAAAGCTTGCGGTCTATTTCAGTCAGGTCTTTCTCGAAGACGCGCACTTCTACTAGAAAACGAATTTGTAAGTTTGGCCTAAAATATATTTTCCAGGAAAATCAGAGGATCAAAGTCCCCAATTCATTTGGACTGGAAAATTAAATTTTCATTTAACACTTCGGAGTGCCTGTTATTTGGTGCAAGAAGGAACAGTCCATGCCCTCGAGTCGACCGCTGCCCAGCTTTGACACCAAGCCTAACTGTGCCGTGACGTAGAGTATTTCTGTGATACTGCATTGCATTCTTCCTCGTCCCATGGTGTGAAATCTTGACAGGCAATGTTTTTACGTGCTGTGCTGGGTCTCTGTTACTTGAGAAGTAATAGAATGATCAGTGATTTTCCTTCTAATTGTCTACCCTCAAATGTTTCTTCTGCCCAGGTGGTTTCTATACTGACTCTATGGACATAGGTGTTTTTTTTTTTTTTAATTAGAAAAAGCCGGCAGTGAATAGCATTTTCCATTTTATCTTTGATTTCTTTTTTACTACTCAAGATAAATATCATAAAGCCATCATTTCCTGATAAGTGCATAGTATGTTACAGTTTTCAAAGCCTTTGACAAGCCTACCTAGGACAGGGCAGTGTTAGAATCCCCATTTTAGAGCTCCTGGGTAGCAAGCCCAGAGAAGTTAAGTGACTTGCGCAGGACGACACAGCAATGTGGCGAGCCAGGACGATATTCTCCCTTCGCCTTTTTCATCACTTGTGTCCCGGTGGAGAACTCCAGGCCCCCTAGAGGTGGAGAAGGGTGGTGCTGACACCGTGTATGTTAAATATCAGGTTTTTACAGGACCATATACGTGCACATATTTTCATGACTGGGCACCCATACAGTTGGCCGAGCTCTGCTGTGGGCCTGCTTGGTAGGCGCTCCAGACCTGAGCGGGGCATAATGCTGTGAGGGTGCGGGGCTACACAACACCCGCCGCAGTGGCTGCTTCCAGCACAGGAGGTACACCTGAGCCACCTTTCGCTCTGGCGTCCCAGAGACCCAGGGATGGTGGGCCTCCAGGAAAAGATCTGTAGTTGTCGGATGACACCGCGTCATGCCAGGACCACGAAAGGGCTCGGAAAATGGTGGTGAAGGGCCGTCGCTGTTGGAATTATTTTAGCCTCCCTTCCAGGCTTCGTGAATTTGGGTGAGCTACACATCGCATCAGAGCTCCATTTCTCGTCAGTGAAATGGAGATAAAACTCACTAAATGCAATCCAGCGATATCACGGATTGGATCCTGAAGCAGAAAAACGGTGAAGTCCAACTAGGGTGCGTTGGCTTACCTAACGGTGATGTGCCAATGCTGATTCCTCGGTTTTCATGAGTGTGCCGTGGCCACCTGGGATGCGGACATCAGGGGAAATGGGACGAAGGGCACACAGGAGTCCGTGCTGTCTTCGCAACTTGCCTGTAAAACCAAACTTATCCTAAAATAAAAAGATTATTTACAGAAAAAACTCTTACCTCATGCTAATTGTATTAGTCAGCTCGTGCTGTCATAACCAAACACCATGGACTGTGTAGCTTAAATGATAGAGAAGTATTTTCTCTCGTTCCGGAGGCTGGGGAGGCCCAGATCGACGTGCTGACTGATGCAGGCCCTGGTGAAAACTGCCTTCCGCACTCGCCAATGGCCCCCTTGTCACCGTGTCCTCGCACGGCAGAGAACGAGACCTCTCGTGTCTCTTCCCCTTCTTATGAGGACACCGGTCCTATCAGATTGTAGCCCTGCCCTCATGACCTCTATTAGCTTTTATATAAATTGGTATGATCATTTAGGAAGACTTGTTAACGGTATCTAAACAGAACTAAGCATAACCATATCTGATCATCTATCACAGTATATACCTGCGCAAAATGGGTACATATGTTCACCAAGATACAATTCAATTCCAAGAATATGGATAGCAGCAGTATTATTCATGATAACTCAAAACTGTAAACTACCCCAATGTCTATCAGAGGTAAAAGGGTTCCATAAATTGTGGTAGTTTTGCACAGTGGGACCCTGCACCCTGCACGCCCGTGAGATGCAGGACCCACAGCCAGACCCAACAATATGAACTGACCTTGCAGGCACACTATTGAGAGAGAGAGGGCAGACATGGAAGAATGCCTCCTACAGGACTACAAGCTCAACAAGAAGTGAACTCTCCGTACAAGAAAAGTCATAGGTAGAGACTGGACAGGGGCATGAGGGGGCTTCGCAGATGTTGCCAGTGTTCTGTTAAGAAACAGAACAGGTCCTGGCTGGCGTGGCTCAGCGGACTGAGCGCCGGCCTTAGAATCAAAGGGTTGCCGGTTGGATTCCCAGTCAGGGCACATGCCTGGGTTGCAGGCCAGGTCCCCAGTGTGGGGTGTGCGAGAGGCAACCACACATTGATGTTTCTCTCCCTCTCTCCCTCCTTCCCTTCCTCTCTCTAAAAAATAAAATAAATAAAATATTTTAAAAATGATTAAAAAAAGAAACAGAGCAGAACTCAAGAGACCAGGGTGCTGGGTATGTTCCATTAGTGAAAATTCACTTAGTGACACACACGTTTTGAGGGGTTTTTTTTTACTGTGTATTTTACTCCAAGAATAAAGTTCACAAAGACACACAAACTCTTATCTCATAGCTGTTGAGAAAATTAAATACGGTGAGGAGTGGAAATCCTACTCAGTCCATTTCATTCTTGTTTCTGCTCTCGTCGTTTCAGTTCATACCCTCAGAGACCTACCAGGCCGCCGGGCGACCCGCCAGTCATCGGGAAGCCACTCCTCCACAGCACCCTGGCTTGTTCCGACCCAAGTGGCACCCATAATTCAATGGCGAGTGTCAGGACTACTGCTGAAATGCTGCAAAATTCCCTTTAGTTTGTGATGTGCACTAAACGGTCAACCAGCTCTTCAAGGAGCTCACTCATGGGGGTAGGCAGGGATTACTGATCGTGCTCCACCGTTTTTACAGTTCTTGTCATTTGTAAATGGGAAAAGAGCACACACACACAAACTCTTCCCTTCTTCCATCTGTATTTTCTTTACTAAATTATCCAGTCTTATAAATATTTGAGTAACATTTGGTCAGGATAAAAATCTTTCCTGTCAGTTCAGTACAAGAACACTTCTTGGCTCCTGAGACCATAACAGTCAGATAAATTAATATTGATTTGTTAGAAAATAGTTTTCACTCTGTCTAAACATCTTATTCTGGGCTCTTGAACCAAAATTATGAATTTAAAAGCAGCAAAATAGTTCTTCGCAGTTTTCCCAGTGAAACTAATTATGGGCAGATTGTAAAAAATGTATTGGATGCAATTTCCAACATAGAGTCCTGCTAACCAAAATTCACAGAAACCAGAGGCGCGGTGTCTGATTTATCTGAGCAAGCTGCAATTGGGTAGACTGGAGAATTTATGTATATAGTTTTTGCAATTTCCATAGGGATAACTAGATACATTAATATCTCACGTATGGCAGAAGATAAAGGAGGAACCTTTTTTTTAAACTGAGAATTTGTTTTACCTAATAGAAGGATCACGTTTTTTCCCTTCTTGCTTACGTGTATGTTGTTAAAGAACAGCTTGCTCATTTACTACACAGATATGCACTGTGTAGAGTGTATCTGTGTTCAGACTTGTCTTTTAGTTACACTTATGTGTAGAAGTGGGGACAGAAAATTAAAATAGTAAAAGTAAGAAAATAAAACATCGCCCACATTAATGCCATGACCATTTTATACATTTGTTTTTTTTCTTTTATAAAAATGCATCTATTTTTTTGCCTTATAAAACTCTCAGTTCACTTAATGCTTCAGTGTCCTACTTCATTTACTCAATATTACATGAGAAATACATCCTAAATGTGATTTTTGAATGGTGACTTGACAAAGGAACATCCCTCCTCTTTTGAACATTTTAGTTGTTTCCAATTTTAAATAATACAGCATTGAACATCTCTGTGCAGAATTACTTGTTTGAATTGCAGACGTTCTCAAAGGCAGACACCTAGAACTGCATCTCCCACCTAAACTGTTTTGGGAGCACTGACCCATGTGGTGCAGTTGTCTTCCAGAAAACAGGACAGTTGTAAATAAAAAACATACATGTAAAGGAAGAAATATATGTGCAGGAAGGAAAAGTATGTGAAGAATATAAATACGTGGAAAGCTGCAGAGACAGTGGTAATTAAAGACAAAGACCCTGAAGCTCTGGTCCCCACCTCCATCAGCTGTGCGCATGGGGAAGAGCTTATTCAAAGCCCTCCCCTTTTTGGAAAGCATTAGAGGCTCACAGAGTGGCAGTGAACTGCCATAAGATCGAGGCTGCTTTTTTTCTTTTTTTTAACTAGATCACCAAAACATCTGTATAATATAAAAGCAAATATGAAATCCTTACAGTGTATAGAGTCTGCTGGGTTGAGAAGGAGAAATTTCAGTTTTCATATTATCAGTCTCAAGCCTTTTCTGAAATTGGAAGTGTCCGTCTGGCCATGTGTGTCTGTGCTATATATATATCAGGAATGGAACCTGAGTCTAGTGCCAGGTTTGGGGAGTGAAGTGTTTCCTACCATAGATTAAGCCGAACTAGACCGTATGTCAAAAAAGAGTGTCAATGTCAACTTAATCCATTGTCATAGCTGTAAAGTGCTATTTCATTATACAAGCAATTCCCTTGTGGATTTCTCCTTTCCATGCAGCTCAACTCTATTTTAATCTGTTGTGGCTTTCCCCTCACCTCTCTCCCAATTCCTCAAATTTTGGAATCATTAAATATATTTACTTCCGACATTTCTGCCAATTATGAAAGTAAAGTAGGGATGAAATGAAGGCAACAAAGTATATCTTTAAAAAAAAACTCCTTAAGAAATAGCCAGGAACAACACAACAGCTTTCCAGGACGTTTCAATCATTTTCTCGGGAACTGAACAAGTGGCTGAAATCCCCGAACTGCGCCACACGCTGCGTGCCTGCGTGCAAAAGGGTCAGGTGTAATGGCGCGGGCGAACGTTACGTAATAGCTGTGTTTGAATTCCCCCAAGTCCTTTAGAGATGAGGGTTTTCCAGATGTGACAAAAGAAAAGAAAATTTCCAAATCAAAATTCCCATTTGCCTTTCAGGATGTTGAATTTCCTCCACATTTGTGCAATTAAGGGTTTTGCTGAGTGAGCTTAGGACTCTGTCTCTTTAAGTGTTTAACAGTAATTGGTTCATGTCCTGGTGTTCATTGAAAATCCTAGACATTTCATGTAAAATCTTCTTAATGAGGGGATGAATTTTTCATTCACATTAGAAAGCTCACTCTGACAAACAATTTCTAAATAAAACTTTGGCGACCTGACACCCCACATTGGACTTGACAGAGAGGACAGGTGCATTAGAATATAACTGTATGGCGATCCTTCAAGCTGTCAGCCATGAATATTTTATTTCTTAATGAATCATCTTTGTGAAATGAACTTTCTTGTTGTAGTGTCAGTGCCATTTACAACAAAAAGCTGGCTCCTTTTAAAAGGTGAGCTCTGTAAAGATGCTGATGCCTGCATAAAATGCTTAACCCTACCTGAGGTGTCGGGCAATCTGGGGCTCTGCCTTTCCCTTCCCTTTCTGAGCCTGACTTGAAAACTCGCTTCAGCTAGCAGGGTGCGTGGAGGAGAAGGCTTCCCTTTGATTCGAGGCTTCTCTCCCCCGAACTGCAGTTCCAGGTAACCACCCAGTGGCAGCCGCTTGGGCCGTGCAGTCCCTATTGTTCCGAGGCATCACTGCTAGTCTTTTAATTATTGTTTTGCAATCTAGTTTCTCACACTGTCAGGCCCACGAGGTGCCATTAGCTGGTGCTAACTGACAGCTCCAAGCAGGGAGCCTTTCCCTGCTCCCAGCTCCTCTCTCTTCTTGATCTCAAAGATTACTTTTGTTTTGAGGATGCAGGAAGCTTTCATTCTGACAATAGACTTAAATATCTCCCCACTGAAGGAGCCAAAACTTATTTTTGTGTTGCCCCTAAGAGCCTCCTGAGATCTTTCTGTGGCTTGGTGCAGAAACGTTTCGCTGGTCTCTAGACCAACATAGACAATAGACCTGGTTCCCCCAAAATAGCCTGAGGTTAGTCTATACCCTCTGCCACTCACTGGGCTATTGGTACAGTAGTAGGGTCATATTGATTTTCCTTTAAAAGAAGATCCGTGGTCTCGACTATGTTCTCAAGACTGCCTAGTAATCCTGTTTACCTAGTCTGGTCTCTCTTCTATTCCTCACAGTGGCTATTTCAGGCCTCTCCATTTTCCCCACGCCCCAAAATTTGCCACCTCTCTGGTGGCCTTACCTCTGACAGCAAAAAAAAACCCCTTCACTGGTCAGTCCTTCAGTACTACCCCCAACTTTCCACCCTCAGCTAGGTCCCTTCAGAAACTGGCTAACACTTACCCCTATCCCAGCCTCCGCCCCTTTCACAATGGAATCAAATCTGGGGTCAATCTTGCCACCTGTGCTGTGGACCCTAGTCTAGATCCCACCCTTCAGAAATATGGCTTAATAAAGTGTCAGGGGCCTGTCCCAGGAGTTGACAAATTACAACCATTGTCTGTTTTCGTAAGTAACACGATACTGAAGCACAGCCACGCCCGTGTGTTTCTGTGTTGTCCGTGGCTGCTTTCATGCCCCAAGGCAGACTCGAATATTTACTACAGACTATATGGCCCACAGAGCCTGAAATATTTTCCATCTGGCCCTGTGCAGGAAACATTCACCAACCCCTGATTTATACCATGGGTCAGAGCCTGGACCCTGCAAACAGGGTCCCCCACCTAAGGGTCTGCAGTGGAACGAAGCCCAAGCAGAATCTCTGTGTCTCCGAGTAATAATTCTTGCTCTCGGCAGTTTACGCTTCACTCTCGCAGCTTCAAATATATTTTAGTGCGCTACAATAAGCATGAGACCTGGCCTGGGTCCACGTGGCTTCACGCAGGAGAAAACCCAGCCAAGTCTGAAAGCACTAAGTGGGCCCAGAGGAAATGGAATAAGCTAGAAATTTGTTGTTTCCTTTTCATTAGGTTTAAGTGAGAATTATGTTCTTTAGCAAACTCTCAGTGTGGGCAGGTGACAATTTTTGCAGGTATTATTTTTTCCTCTCTTTTAACTTCTGCAAATGCAGGTCTGTGTTTTGTTCCACATTTATTACAATAGCTGCTACCTAAGGCTTAAAGATAATGTTGTTCTCACCTTCAGGAAAAAAAAGGGTTTCATTTGTAGTCTCTGGAGAAAGTCCTCAGATGAACTTTCTATTACCTCCCATTGTTTACCAGTCACCCAAATTATTTAGATGAAATTAGATATATACCATCTTATATCTCTTTTTTCCAGAAAACAGATCTTTGGTTTTTTTTTTCCCCCCCCTCTCTCCCCTCAATAGTAGAAATTTTCTGAAATCTGAAACCAAATGACACAAACACATTATTACTCCTGCGGAGACACCCACAACACACACATTTTTTTTCTAAACAAGAACAGTGTCCTAACAGTTTTGATGCGCATACAGTGTGGGGCAAAAGTAGGTTAGTCATACAGTAATTAATAAGAAACACCAGAGTAAACTCTGCTTCACGTACAACTACAAACCTACTTCTGCCCACCCTGGCGTACATATGCACACACACATGCATTCGGTAAGGGAGACAAATTGGGTATTTTAACTAAGATTGCTTAAAAAAGAGAGGCCTAAAAATAAACACCAATAAACACAAACAAAAACAAAAACAGAAAAGCCCTCTTCACGTACTTTTATTTGCCCTCTGGGCTCTCCATCATTCTTAACCCTGGTTTGCTTACTGCGCATCCCTCCTGCCCTGCCTGGCTCTTCAGAGGCTGCCCCGGCCCCAGTCAGGATGGCTGGTCCACAAGTCGCTGCCTGAACACGGCCTGCCTCCTGGCCTCCCTGAAACGGTGCTGCGGCTTCTACTTCCCTTTGCAACCAACCCTTGTAGTTGCTCTTTGGGTGAAGGGAGCAGAGGAAGAGAGAGAAGAGAAGCATGGTGCCTGGATTTGGTCTGCTCACTCACCAGTACTTCCCAAATTCAGTCTCCCCGCAACCAACATCCTGATCACGCCGTACTGGAGTATCACCTCTACCCCTATTTATGGATCATTTTCTCAGCCACTGTTTATTTTACCTCAGTGCGAACTTTCGTCTTGTTCAAGGTAACTGTGTCTGGATAATCATGGACCTTATGCTTTTTTTTTTGCCATTACTCAGTAAAATGCATTGATAGCCATTATCATAAAGAGTTTAGATGCGTCCTTGTCCCACTGCCCACTGAATCCCCTTCTGCTGGGGAAAGGAACCCCTCTCGGGCTCGCACTGTCCGAGGCTTTGAGCGGGAACACACAGGGGACTACGTTCTTCCAAATTTTTCATAAACCACAGGTTGCCTTTCCCAAATCCCTCCAAATGATTGCTGGTCTGTTTCAAAGTGAATAAAATTGATCCCGGGGGGATGAAAAGTTCAAGTGGAATTTAAATGTTTTTGCTCAGAAACGACAGTATTTAAATCCTCTTCTTTTAGTTCTTCTTTTGTTTCTGCCTCCTCCCCCATACACCCTGTTTTCCGCCCCCGCTATATGAAGCCCATCTGCTTTTTGAATAATAGCATGCAATTTCAGATTTAGGATCTATTATCTGGAAATCTCAGCATAATGCTTTCAACTCCCGCCTTTCTCCTGAGTTCATGGCTTCCTCCTCCTCACCCCCAGCTTGCAAGGACTGTAAAAGATTGCACTTCATTAAGTTATTTGTATAATGAGTTCCAGTGGCCAGGGAATACAGAGTTAAAAAGGTGATCTCACTAAAAGTAATTAGCATAAGACCTGCTGGACCCGTAGAAGGGACTGGATCGTAATCAATAGCAATATGATTACACCCATGCAGCAATTATAAATTATTTAAAACAGTACCCCTAGGTTACTGACTAGTTGCCTTTAAATTAAATTCTCTGTCAATAATTGATGCAAAGAATTAATGTGAGAACACCTTCAGTTACTGAAACTTTTTTTAAGGTGGCATAAGATATCGAACTGTTACTTGTCATTAGCAACTGGGCTGTCTGTTTGCTGTAATATCCTCTTTTCTAAATTTGTCAAGAAAGACTCTCAGATCTTGAAAGATGACACAGAAAGATGATTCTGAACCTACTGCTGGATAATCTCCGAAGGACGCAAATGCCCCCATAGAAATTTTACAAGTGCAGGTGAAAGAAAAAATAACTAGCCCCTCAACGATAGCTGATTTTATTTCTCTGTCAATTTTCACGACTGTATAAGCAGACTTGGTTTTCTCGATTACATTTCAGTTCTTTGATACGGCCAGGACAGGTCAGAGAAGGTCTTACCGACTAGAGAACGCATGGTCTGTGATATTTAAGCAGTCACCAATCTTTAAAAAAGAAAATTGCAGGCCTACAAGAACATAAGAAGCATGTCTTCGATGCAGTGGGTTATCTTCCTCGTTGGTGAATGCTTTCTGTTTCCGTCTGAACACTGTCACTGGCATATCGTTGTTTCTTCCTCCACACTAATTCTCTCCTGCCAGCGAGAACAGTGGAATCTAGACAATTATGTGGGACATTACGGATTAGAGAATAAGTCATCCATGAACAACTTGGCCCTTGTCTGATTTCACCAGGCAAGAGGTGCTCGGGGGACATGCATGATGCAAGAGAGGAACCGCGCTCTAAACTAAGGAATGGGCTTCGTGCGTTTCTCTTTTCTAAGCCAGGCCCCATGCTTGTGTGCACAGCCGCCTAAGGTGGCATCCGTCCTCAGGCACTCACAGGCCGGTTAACAGGCAATGTCCTTGACTTCTCCCTTAGGGGCTGACAGGGAACCCCCAAAGTTCTCTGGTAACCAGAGCAAGGGCCCTCAAAGCAGACCTGAAGGTTAGAGAAGCTTCTGGAATTGGGAGACCCCTATCCCCATTTTGATGTGTAAACAGCAGTCACCCAGGCGACTCCCACACTGAAGTGAAATGGAGTCACTCACTCTACGGCTGTAACTCACAAAAAGAGAGGTCCCTCTTGACCGTCCTATGCTTGAAATGAGGGGTGACATTCTTTTATGTCTCTCAAGCCCCAGCACTGTTCTAGATTGAAAATGTCAACCCTTTACCTTTCCGCTCTTGTATCTAGTTTAAATAGGGTATCATTGTGGGTCCCCCATTTTCAGTATTCATTTTTATTTTTATATAGTCTAGGTTGACTTCTCACTTACTTTCTTTTGCCTCTTAGGAAACCATCTCCAAGCAAAAACACATACCAGAAATGGCAGGGTCATACGTACCGGCACTTCCTACCCCCATCCCCTCCCCTCTCTGTGCCTCCCCACGGGGCTGCCATTTCGTGTTTTCTTGCAGCCATTGTCTTGTACACCCTTCTATCTTCTTCCTGCCTGGGAGGCTCTTTCCTCCGGGACACCAGGCTACTCACGGAGGGCCTTTCGAGCGCTGCTCTGAGCTGATTAGCATCCCTCTTGTTCCCGATGATGCCCTTCCTATGCTGCTCTGTGCTGTGCCTTCCTCTGCATCTCTAATCTTCACCTTCACACTGTCCGTTCACACAGGTAAGAGGAAACTGAACTCAGACGGTGTCTTCTGTTTTCCAGCAGCCTGGAACGGGTCATCTCGACAGGGCCATTGAGTTGATGCGCAGTATTTTCCTTGATGAGGTCATCACTGGCTGAGCACATGTCTGCATGATATAGTCGGGTGCCAAGCACTCCCAGATGCCACAGAGTAAATTCTTTTGTTGTGGCAACTTTTAATGTTTACTTTCACTTCCCAGTTAGATTTTTTATCTTTTAATTTTAGAAAATTACACACCGCGCACGCACACATATACACACCTAACCATTATGTTGTTGGGTGTGCAGGATACTATGGATTCAAGTCTATCGAGGTTCCTTTGTCAACTCCAGCTGAGCAAAGGACACCTTCCCCTTTACCAGCTACAATATTGAACATCAAAGTTATTGATTTTCAATGGTACTTAAACATGTAGATAATAAAGTCCTAGACTTTTTGGAGCGGGATCCAAATTATTGTTTGTGGTCAACATTTCTGCTAGTTGGACATGGGTGGAGTTTGGAGACCAACTTTTTCTGCTCCCCCTAAGTCATTGCCACAGCCTAAGTCAGCCTGATTCTAACTTTTAACTGAAGACATTTGTTTCCTTTTTATTTCCATGAAAGAAACTGATTCGAGTGTCTCGGGAGCAGCGTGGTTCTCACACCTGCCCTGCTTACTCATGTGTCTGTCTCTGAAGGCTGAGCAAGGCCGTGGGAAGAATAGAGAGGATAGAAGGGCACCCTAGAGCTGAACAGGGTTGAAGAAGAAGACAGAAACCATGCCTTGCAGATGTTTACAAGCACATGAACTTGACCTTCAGACCCTAGGATGGGCGTGCTTTGGTTTTCCACATTACCCTCTTTTGAGAAAACCGGTGACTAACCGAGCATCGAGCATAACTCACTTCTCAGAATTTTCAATCCAAAATTAACTGATGACTGGACCGATTCTGATTACCATTGTTCCAACGATCCACCCAGGCACCCAGTGACTGATGTGCAGCAGGCAGAGATCCTACGCATCCTCGCTTGCGGCCCAGGGAGTCTTGCTTCCCATCATGCCACCACGCACCTGTTTACGAGAACTCACCAGTGTTCTAAGTATTTGGCTTATCTTGGCAGTGTGATGAGGAAAATAAACTCAATGGCTTGCCTTAAATGTTTCCATTGTGACGGTAGGTATTAGATATGTGCTAAAGTGCAATATCCGTTTTTTCAAACCGCATTTCAAAGTTGATAGCATCACCAGACTGAGAATACTCTGCAAAAAAGCTGGGTCTACTCAATTAAGAGAAATAAAATCTGCCTGTTCATGAGTGGGTTTGCCTTACTTCTCTGTGGGTTTCTTTCCTTTTATCAATTAAGTGTTATTTAGAAAAGGACCCAACTCTTCGGCACACGCGACACCTTCCTTTCTGGTTCCTGGTAGCCTCCAAACGCAGTGGTTTGCGGAAGAGAAGGTGTGTTGTCTTGTCAGTTGAGGCAGAGCCTTGTGACATTGCCTGTTCCGTCATTGCCTGTGTCCGTCACGTGGCGGTGACGACAGTGGCCTAGGTCTCACCACAAGGCTTTCATCTGGTGATTTCTTGTGTTCTTCCAGCCGGCCATTCTGTCAACCCTGAACTTGCTGCCAACTTTGCACAGTACACAGGAGACGACCTGTTCACCTTTAGATGTGAACAGGGAGCAGTTGAAGAAGACTGCACTGAAACCCTGTCCAGTGTGACAGGGCATGCCTGAACAGGACACAGTTGTCATTGCAGCTGTTTAACCCCCCGCTGCTATCATGTGTCCTGTTGCCATTGAAAAGGCGTGTCGGCCAGGTAGATGGAAGAGCACAAGACCTAAGTGTACTGCAGTGCTGGGAAATTCGGGGAGTCTAACAAAAACAAGTTTCCTTAGGAACCATGTCAACTGATTCACAGTCCCTGGCTGTGTCAAGTTGAACGGCGTGCTCTCGTTCCAGGAAGCTCATACCCACCGTTCTGAAAAGCTCTATCTTGCTTTCACATCACCCTTGCATGCTCTTGAACTAAAATATAAACTCATGAATTTGGTCCTGACATTAACATCCCAGGCTATTAGATATTTGATTTGACACTTCCTTCAGGAAAAGAACAGTTATCAAACTTTGTATAGAAATTCTTTTCCACAGATGAGTAATCACCCGCAGATATTTCTGAAAAGACACTGAAAAACACGCAGGCAATTGTTCTTTAAGAAAAATATAGAAACATTGGGTTTTATGAGAAGGAAATAGAAACACTGGTGGGAAAAATGTGCTAAATTATGTTTTAAAAAGAATTATGTATTTTCAGAATGTACTTACCCATTTAAAAAAAAGTCACCAGGTTTTTTTTTGTAGATCCACTCAGTCATCCTCAGAACTGTGAGCCTGGAAAATGGATTCTGGAGTGGCTGGCTTCCCAAGGCCAGGCTGTGCTTGCAAAGTTGTCGAAAACGGGCTGCGGGTGGTGCTGATGGGAGCGGGGGCGCTCGCTGTGTGCTGTACCGCTGTTATCACACTGGAGCTCCACCACAGCCATGCCACTTCCCCTGCTTCTTCAGCCGAAGAAATGGCTGAGGCTGACCATGAACTTGCCCAAGGTCACACTGTTAATGAGAAGCAAAACCTCTACAGTGACCTGGGACCTCTGACTCCTTAGCCCATTCTCTTCCCAAAAGCATGATTTCCTCAGATAGTAATAAATAAACAATTTCATAAGTAATCTTAAAATAAAACTTCTAAGCACGTTTGAGTATTGTATTACAAGACTAAAAAGCAGGGTGTGTTTTACTAATCACAAACTTGACCTGTAAAGTAATGTGACTCCCTCAGCAAATGTATGTGTGTGTGTGTGTGTGTGTGTGTGTGTGTGTGTAAGGTTGGAGTGGGGGGGACAGAGGAGAAAGGGAGCATATTTATACATACACATATACATGTATCATTGAGGTATATAATTTCACACCTAAAATTAACATATTTTAAAGGTACACGTCTCTGGATTGTTGGCAAAGGTGCATATGTATACACCCATGGAATCACCACCACAATTAAAATATAGGACATTCCTACAACCCCAGTCAATTCCGTTATTCTCATTTCCAATATGTCTTTCTACTCCCACAGCACATACTGTTCTTATTTCTGTCACCATAACTTAGTTTTACCTGTTTTAGAACTCCATTTAATGGGATTCCTACCCGTTTTTTTTTTGTGTGTGTGACTTCCTGTGCTCAACATCGTGTTTTTGGGATTCATTCACGTCAAGGTGCGCATCAGTAGTTTTCTTGTTCAAGGCCGAGCACTGTCCCATGGCAAAAATATACCACCGCTGGCTTATCCAGGCGCCTGCTGATGAGCACTGGCTTGTTTCTGTTTTTCGGCTATTGTGAGTAAAGTTGCCATAACAATTCCAGCATAAGTCTTTTTGTGCACTTATTTTTCTTTCTTTTTGATAAACACCTATCTGTAGAATTGGTGGCTCTTTCAATATGCGTGTTTAACTTTTTAGATTCTGCCAAACAGTTGTCTAAAGTGGCTGTACCATTTTAAACTCCCACTAGGAGTGTGTGAGAATTCAGGTTGCTTCACATACTCACCAGTATGTGGTATTTTCAGTCTTTTTAATTATAGCTATTCCAGTGGGTGTAAAATGCTATCTCTTGGAGGTTTTACTTTGCATTTTCCTGATGACTAATGCGTCTTTTTATGATCTCATTAGCCATTCATATATTTTCTTTCTGTGTAGTCCTTGTTCACATATTTGGCCATTTGTAAAAAATGGGTTATTATTGAGTTGTAGGGATTGCTTATATATTTTAGATACAAGGGTGGTTTTTTCATATGTATTGTGAATTTTCTCCTAATCTGTTTTCTCTTATTTACTGCTTAATGATGTCTTTGAAAGTGGAAAGTTCTAATCTTGATAATGTCTAGTTACCTCTTTTCTTTTATAGCTAGTGTTTTTGTGTTCTCAGAAATCTTTGCCCATCTTAAGGTTGCAAAGATATTTTCCTATATTTTCTGCTAGACACTCCATAGTTTTAGTTTCTACATTTAAGTCTGTGTTCTATGTCAAGTTAATTTTTGTACGTGGTGTGAGGTATGGATAAAGGTTTATTTTCCTTCATACAGATCTTCAGTTGTTCCCTCACCATTTGTTGAAAAACTAATGTCCTTATTGAGTTTTCATTACTCCTTTGTTGAAAATCAATTGGCTATATATTTGTGGATCTATTTCTAGACTCTCTATTATACTCCATTGATCTTATTTTTTTATGTCTATACCTATTGATTACTGCAGCTTTATAGTAAATTTTGAAGTTAAGTAATGTAAGGATTTCAACTCTGTTCTGCATTTCAAGATTATTTTGATTTTTCTAGATACTTTACTGTTTCATAGAAATTTTAGGATCACCTTCCTGATTTCTTTGAAAAGGCCTACTGAGATTTTATTTGGTTTGGAGTTGAATCTATTGATGAATTTGAGGAGGACTGAAATCTTAATAAAACTGAGTATTATAATCTTTGAGCTGGTGTCTCTTTATTTAGGTCTTCTTTAATTTCCCTCAATAATGCTATATAGTTTTCAATACAGAGGTCTTGTAATTTTTTGGTTAAATTTGTTGTTAAACACAGCTTTTATGCTATTATAAATGATGTTTTTAAATGTCTTTTTTCAATTGTTTGTTGTTAATATGTAGAAATAAAATCAATTTTAGTAAGTTGATCTTATATCCTGTGACTTTGAATTTCATTTATTAGTTTCTTTTTTTAAGACTCCATAAGATTTTGCTGTCCCCAAAAAGATAGTTTTAATTCTCCCACCCTGATTTGTATAGCGTTGGTTCCATTTTCTTGTGTTGATACATCAGAAGAGCCGCCAGGAATGTTGAATAGAAGTGTAGAGAGCAGATGTCACTGGCTTATTTCTCCATTATGTGTGTGTGTGTGTGTGCGTGTGTGATGCTAATTGTAGGTTTTTAGTACCTGTTCTTTATCAGATTGAGGAATTTGCATTTATTTCTAGTTTGTTGAGAGTTCTACTATATACAGGTGTTTATATTGTATATTTTTCTTACTATTACCTGTGTATTGAAGGGAGTTTAGCTCCTTGGTGCTGGATCTTGACTCCAAACCTTTGAGCTGCCTGGAAACATGGCCGAGAAGCTGTTTATTTCCTCCGAGTCAGTTTCCTCGTGTGTAACTGGAAATTACACACAAAGACCTCTCCTAGTGACTGACACAGAGTAAGCACTCTGTAAATGTTAGCTATTCTCTTGCTATTATGGCATTTATGGAAAAATGGGGTTTATATTTTAACATCATGAAGAACACTTAATGCTGAACACTGAGAACATTAACCCTGTCTGCCACTGTCAGCTTTCAACAGAGGATATAACCAATAGTTTAGTGGTAGCATTTTACAGATACCCAGAATGAATCTACTGTTCCATACCCCACTCTTAGCTTTAAAAGTTTAAGTAGATCTGTATGATTCCTGAAGAACTAGCTTTAAGATGAAAATCCTTTATATTTGTTCTGTAGCTTGGAAAACTGGTGCATGGTCTGTTTTATTCCACTGGCTCCTAAGGTTCAGGTATTAACATAAATACAGCCCATTAACACTTGTTCCTCTCTGTCAGGACATAAATTAAGTCTGCAGGTGTTCCATGAAGCTGTACCCTTGGTACTAATTAAGCCTTGATAATTAGGTTTGTTAAATTCAGGACTTTAAGCTTATATTTCCTCTTTGGGTTCCCAACATGGAGATGTGCAACACAGAAACCCTCCCCCAACCTTTTTATTCCTGCAGAGCACTCTGCTGCTCTTTCTCCGTTTTAATTTGTTCATTCACTTATTTATTTATTATTGAGAGAGAGAGAGAGAGAGAGAGAGAGAGAGAGAGAGATTTGTTGTTCCACTTATTGATGCATTCATTGGTTGATTCTTGTATGTGCCCGGACCTGGGATCAAACCCACAACCTTAGAGTATCAGGATGATGCTCCAACTAACTCAGCTACACAGCCAGGGCCTATTTATTTAGTTTTTAAATGAAAGAGCCACTAACAAACCCTTCACCATTTTGCCAGTGAAGGTTATACACCTTGGAGGAGATCTATACTCTTGTTAATGACGAGATTAAAGTCTGGTCTTCTCCTGTTTCGTGTCAGCAGCCCTGAAGTGGAAAGTTTCCAGCCTGGTTCATCCGTGTACTGAACATGCCCAAATCGTGCCTGTGACTGTCACTCAAGAATGTATGTTATTGTTATTAAATACTATGCACATAATCAGCTCAGCCCCTGAGTAATTTGTGTTTTTCTCCTTAAATAGGAGGCATTTTGTTATTAGGAAAGTAATATTTTAAAATGAAGAGATGCTCTCTAGCGCTCAAAAAAATCACAGCCGTTCCTATCCTCACTGGAGCTTTCGAACAGGCATCCTTATTTGGAGGACTTGGAGGGTATTTTGTGGCTGTCAGGTTATTTGCAACCAGCACACAAGCCACAAAATCATCTAATCAAAATAGATTTTCTCTCCAGTTCATCTTTCCTGTTTGGTTGCTTTATAAATCTGTTACTCATCAGATCTTATGTTTGGTGAATGCCATTTTTCATTTTGAATAAATGGAATCATAAAAACAACTCTATTAGTGCTGCTTTCAATAATATTCATGGCGCTTGTACTAACTTAATAGCCTCTCTTCTTTTATTTGAAGGATATTAAATAAAATTACACTTTTAATCAGAAGCATTTTTCTTTAAAAAAGAACAGTTTATACTGCAGGAGACTGCCGTAATACAAATCCGTTTTATGTCTTCTTTAGCATCCATGCCCCAAGAAGACCAGTGATTAACCTCCCCAGAGGAGCTCCGGTTTTCGCGAGCATTCCCGTTTTGCAGTTTCAGAGAACTCGTTCCTCGGAGAGGGCCACCCCTCACTTTTCGGATCCAACCCCTCTCTTAGAGTTTGTTTACATATAGAAGCTCCAAATTTCTCCTTCAAGCGTGGGCTTTGGAGTTCAAAGTATAAGACTCACGTCCCTCCCCCTGACGACAGTGAAGAGGAAGGAGACACAGAGGTGAAGAGATGGGCTAGGAAGGAAAGGGTTCAGCAATAATCCAAAGGCTTACCTTTGTTTTGCTGAATGTGGGAATGCAAATGATCAGAGGATATGTTTTTGCTAGGACAGACTATTTCATGAAAGTTCTAGAATATAACGCATTATAGAGTATCTTTAGAGAGCCCTATTTAGATAGGAACGGGGAGTATTTGTTTGAATTATTCTTTTTTCTCCTTCCCTCTTCTTCTGTTCTCCATTTTCTCTTTGTTCTGCCCTCACCCTGCCCCAAAACTAGCTGGTAGTCGGTGTTCTAAGCCCCGGTGTACAGTCAAATGCTGTCACTGCTCAGTGCAATGAAGGGGTGACAGGAATTCCCACAAGCATCACCCACAAATCTGAGTGGCATAAGCAAGCAGTGCCCCTCACAGTGGGGAGGCAGGAGATGAGGGAGGGGGAAATCCTCGGTGTAGACCTGCGTGTTTGCCACCAATTTCAGGGTGGGCTGGCAGTTTGCACCTCCTACAGAAAACACCTGAGATAGTTCTCTTCTTGAAAATCAGACCCTCTGGGAGCACACCCAGTTACGTTCGAAGCACTCTTACATGCTCTACCGTGTCAACAACTTAGCCTTGTTACTTTGCAATAAAACCCCACCAAGGCCCTTTGTATCTGTGTCGGAGCTGCTTCTGCAGTGCATAATTGATATTACAGGGAAGAAAAGTGCTCTGAGTAATATTATTCACCAAGTGAAGAGTCACCGCTGATTAATTACCTCAAGGACGAGGGGATGGTGACTTTTTCTCTTCACATTGGAAGCCCCTTGCATCCCACAGCTCCATGTGGGGCAGGGAGGGAAGGCAAGGTCAAGAGGTGGGTGAAGAGCAGGGGTCAAGGCATTTCAGAATGTCAGGCAGCTTCGCCCGCGGCGTATCAGGCCTTCCCCAGTGACTGCAGCAGGGGCTTGGGCCAGAGCTACACCCCAGCACAAAATGTGACACCAGCTTCCAAATGCTTTCTTTTGGTCTCTTGGGCTGTGACCACATGCCATGGCTAAGCCATCAGGCCAGGCTCTGCAGGGGCTGCAAGACCAAAGCAACTCAGTATTTCCTGCTCAGTGAAAAAGGCCAGCGCTTTGCTTAGTGGGAATCTACTTTCCCACCCACTGCCTTCTAAGAATGAAAGCAAATCTGTTGTGCTTTTTTCCCCCTCCAGTCTCAGCCTTGATTTGCATGGTTGTTTTTTCCCCTCCATCTAATTTTAGCTTCCCGACTGAAGAATGAGGGAAAAGTGAGTAAGGACTGGACAAATTTCTCCCAGTGCCTTGCAAAGCAGGAGTCCCTGCTGGGTCAGGCTCACAGTCCCGCAGCTGCCCTTTGGGACCTACCAGGAGACCTCACTGCGGGCACACAGGCACATAGCTTCTCCAGCTGCATCTCCTCCTCCCTAAATGAAAGAGCGTGGGTAGGTCACCTGCAAGTTCCTTTCTAGCGTGGTCAGGTGAAGGGCATTTGTAACATAATTTGTCTAGTGTGATCATTGTTCATTCAACACTGAGAACTTCACTGTGTGCAGGAAGAGATGCTGGGGAGCCCAGATGAATAAGAAGGCATGGGGGAGCCTAGAAAACCAGGCTTGGAACACGGTGGAAAGAGGATCTATAAACCCGCTGGTGTGGTACAAAACAAGTCAGGCACTAGTGCTAACCAAGGGCTAAGAGAGATCAGCCCTAACTGGAGATCTCTACCCCTCACACAGGTACACAGAAAAGAAGCTCTGTGGGAATTTCTAACCTGCTGCATTAGCTTTTGAGGAATGAGCAGAGGGGAAAAAAAGATCGATAGTGACCAACAGTAGTTTTTTTTTAGGTATTGAAGGTTTTTGTTTTTTTTTCTAGTAGACACTTTATTCCAGAAGCTTGATGTTTACAAAGTGTGAGCCTATGAGGAAAGGTTTTACATCAGTTGCTTTTCTGGCTGTATGTTTCCCTTCTCTGCTTCTCCCTCAACCCCAGCAGCGGGAGGCGACAATACTGGCCGTCTCACAGGTGTGTCTGGGAGTTCAGAGATACTAAGGCGTAGCATGTGGGCTTAACATGCCACCTGGACGGTGGTTATTAGCCAATAATTGCTCCAAAAATTCCTAAGCCAATACGTTTCTTGCTATTACTATTGATGTATGCATGGATTTAACCAACACGCCAGCTCTGCGTTTTACACTTTTGTTAATTCAGTGTAACCTACGAGTGGAAGCTGGCGCAGTGACATCAGACCCCTAGAGTTTAACCTGGTTCAATCCCTGCCTCACTCTTTATCATTCACTTTTCAGAGCTCAGTTACTTTAACTGCAGAATGAGCTTGATAGTAACCAGGATGCTGAGATTCAGGATAATAAAAAATTATAACTGTGTTGGCATCTACCAGGTCCTGCCTTGGGTTCCTGTGATGGTGCCGGGCACAGGGGAGTGTGCTATTTAGTTCTCAGAACTCTGTGGTGCTAGTGTTACTATTCTCAATTTATAAAGGGGGCCCTGAGGGTACAACATGGGCCACATAGCTAATGAGTGGAGATTCTCTGAGCCTGGCAAATGGTTAAAACCCCATAAGCTATAACCATCGCATCAACAGAACACTTTTATCCTATTGGCCAACATTCTCTCTTTCCTAAAGGTAGAGAACAGGGAAAGCCTTTCTGTAGAAAATGGTCATTAGACTGGCCCACAGACACGAAGGCAAACTATTGCTATGACTTTTCTTTAGAGCACAAGTTGCAGATGTCATCTTAGATGATCTTGTAAATGGCCCTCTTGGGTAGGTTACAAAAAAACTCACACGTTTCTTTCATCAGGTTCAGCCTTCCTCACAGGTGTCTGTGCTCTGATTAGAATGACCACATAATTAATCACTCAAACTCAGACGTGTTTGAGAAAGGGAGGGGGCAGGTAATTACACTGGGACAATGGGCATAAATCAGGACACCTCGTCCCCCTAACTATGACCCTCTACTCACTGCTTTCTAAAACTCTGGGACCTTTGCATCTGGCCATTTTGTCAACCTTAGAACCTGTGTCACTGAATTCTTAATTTAGTGGGGAAAGGAAATAACCATCCTTTTCTCCTTTTAAAAAATTAATTTGTTCTTTTTCTTTTTGGTATCACCTCTCTTTTCTGCTTGATGTTCTCATTGGTTCTCTGTATTATACCTTCTCATTCTCCCCCTATCTCCCAATATAGCACCTCATCCTAGAGTGTTATTGTAACTGTATAAAATATATTTTAATTCTTTTTTTTTTTGCTTGCTTGTTTTGACTGGAAGTGTGAATCTCTGAGACTTTTGTTTTGGGGCTCAATTTATAAGAATACCGTGCAAGGAGGTCTTCAATGTCTCTAGCCTATGACTGATCCTATGTAGGGGACTGCACCCCTGGACTCCAAGCTGCGGCTCCCGACACGAGGTTGATGGCAGGCTCCAAGAGAAAAGACAAATCACAAGCTCATTCCACACATTATTTGCTTCCAACTTGAACAAAATCTAGGAGAGGAAATTCTGCTCTAAAGAAAGTGAGAAATGTACCGTATTTTGCCATGTATAATGTGCATCCACAGTTTTGGTCCAAACTTTCAGGGAAAAAATCTTGCATTTCAATTTTGTAATCCAATTATTTATTTATTTATATGTAGATACTTTTTTGTGTTATAAAGGATGTTATTTTGCATATGCACATTGTTACTGCTTTCTAGAGTTACACTTTGAATGCATAAGCATAAATAAAAGAATAAAAACCATTTATATAGGTATAGAATTAGTACTACCCATGTATAATGTGGGTCCTTATTTTTCCCTCAAAAACTTGGGCAAAAAACTGTACATTATATACAGTAAAATTCAGTAAATTAAATGACTGCTGATGGCCCCCTGAGAGAATGTTTCCTTTCATAAAAGGATGGCCATGAACTTAAAGATGTGAGCCATCTTTAAGAATAGCATCCTATTTATGAAATTCATTTTTAAAAGAATTTCTTAAGAAGATGGGTGAAGGACCTCTCAATTTTAAATGTTAGTTGTGTAGGGGAGTAAGAAGCTTTCTTCAACCTCCTTAGGGTCCCTGACTGGGTCTGCAAATTAAACTGACAAAGACAGATTAACGGGAGAAAAGCATATAGATTTATTTCACATACGTTCTACGTGACATGGGAGCCTTCATAAGGAAACGGAGACCTGAATAAAAGTTAGGCATGTGCGTTTCCATGCGAGGTTTGACAAAGAGTGGCCAGTTGTGGAGGAGTATGATCAGTTAATGAGTAGAGTAGGTGCGGTAAACTAGGGGACCCTCGGGATTCTTCTCCGGAGTCTCTTTGTCTTCAGAAACAAAGATGTTCCTTTTCTCAGGGCACAAGCAGGGCCCCTCTAACCTGAGAGTTTCATGAGAAGGGAGGTGGAGTCAGAGCAACCTTCCTACTTTGCCATTTCCTCAAACCCCTTCCTCTTAAAATATTCAGTGTGCCCTGGTGCCATATTTTGGGGCAGCTTGTTCTGAACCTCATCAGTTGCATCAAACCCATTTCCACCAAAACTGACAAAACTTGGCCCAGATTGTTAGTGTTGGACCACCCCCCCAACTCATCTATCCCAGACTCCTCTTCTAATATCTTAATTAACTAACATCTGAAAGGTAGAAAAAGGAGGAACAGCTTTGTGCTGGGAACTTAGTAGTAACTCAATAAATGTTTGTGGGATTGGTGGATGGATGAGTGAATGAATGAATGAATGAGTGAATGGATGATGTAGACTATCTCTGTATCCTTGGTTCCTGGCCCAGGGTAGCGTCAGCAGTTTGAGAGTAATAACTCCTTACACCAAGGAGTTATTCCTCGGGGAAGCTTCAGCCATCTAGGGACAGCTAGAGTAACAGCAAGCCACCAGAGAGGTGAATTACATCCTTGTGACTTTTTAGCTCAGTTATTTTGTCTCCACTTAGGGAGGAGTGGGAGGAACAGCAGAATTTTTGCTCCAGAGAAAAGCCTCTTGGCCTTGACTGAGATGTTATGTTATGGGCAAAGCTAGCCCAGCAGGAAGGGCTCTTTGATATGTAAATGTGGCCTGATAAGGATTTCCTGCACTTCTCCCCACCCTGAAGCTGGCACTCTCTCCTCAGGGGCAGTGTCCAGGCCCCTCCCATCTGGGAGCCCTACTGTGGGGTGTCTGGCTTTTTGCATCCCTTCAGCTGTCCTCTGCAAAGCCAGGCCCCAGTTGCCATGTGGTCTGCTGCTTCTGAAGAGAAATAGATATGTACCCCTGTTTTAGGGGGTGAGGGAAGAACCTGGAGAAATAAAGAGCTCAGAACCCTGTGGTCAGCCTCAGGTCAGGCAGAGGTTACCTGTGGCTCTAGGTTTTTGGAGCTATGGCAAGGAACTTACTCCATCTATGGGCATGCACCCACTTTAACCTTGAAAAGTACTTCAGCTCTTCTGTGACAAGGTCTCCTGACCCTGTGTTGGGTGGAATAACAGGTCCAGCTTCTGGATTGCATGGTGCTCTCATGTGTGTGTGTGTGTGAATACACAGGTAAACAAATAAGCTATTTGCAGGTGGTGAAAACTGCTATTTAGGAGATAAAACTGGGCAAGTTAATAGAGGGGGTGGGTGTTGTTGCAGATGGGGTCTGGAGGGCTCCTCTGAGCAGGCTCCCTTGAACCAGGGCGAGGATGAAATGGAGTCCATCTGAGGAAGGCGGGAGAAGCTGTGACAAGACAGGGGCTGTGGGTTGGGATGCCCGTGAGCAGAGGAGAAAGGAGAGGAAGCTGGGAGCCACTGGTGCACAGCTCCGCAGGCCTCGGGAAGGAATTTGGAGTTCATTCCTAGCGTCCAGTTGTTCGGATCAAGCCTGGCATACTAACACTGTGGCATTTGTCCCACCCACATTGCAGTGCAAGTAGGCCTTATAATCTCCAGTTCCCCAAAGCTCAAAGTACCACTAAGGCCAAGTGAGTGCCAGCTCTGCTATTTACAAACAAGCACGCTTTTGTGTCCCTTTTACCACGTGGTTATTCAGTGCAGCCAACAGTGAGAGATGGGCACTTGTGCATGTCAAGATGCCCGGGGTGGGGGTGCTGAAAAGCCACATCCCCTTTGGTGAGAGTGGCCTTCAAGGCTCGTGTGCTCTCTGTTCAGCTGTTAAGATTATTATTAAACTTTATGGCCCATAAACCCCACAGAAACAAGGAAAGTGAACATCCATGCTATTATGAGAGTGTCAAAACAGGAGCCATATTTCACGGCCTGAAAGGTACCCACAGTTGTCCTCCTGCGAGTCCTGAGTACCTTCCGGCTGGTTCATCCCCTCTTTAGCATCTACTGGAAACCTGCCTTTCGGTGCTGAGGCTTTCTGGAAATGATATTCCTCTTAGGTGAAAGTCCCCTTTCAGAAATCTGGTCACAAGTTCCATTTTCTGAAAGGATGTGATCTTGACATTCATCAGCCTCTGTATCCGTCCCTCCAATATACTTCTTACCAGGAGCACGTAGTTCATTCTCCAAACAAAACCACATGCAGCCCATTTTGAATGAGGCATGTGGGTTGTTCCATGTATCAGCTTAGCCCACATCTGAAGAGCCAGGCGGAAGGGAGTGTGAGGCCGGTGACTGTCTAGGAATAATGACACCTACTGCTGGTCACACAGAGCCTCACATGTGCATGTCCAAGGCACTCGTTTGGCAAAATGAGATATCAAACTGCTATTAATGTTATTTCTTTCTGAGCTTTCATCTTCCCTCCCAGGTTCTACAAGAATGAAATTCAACCTGTGTTTTATATTAGAATCACATTTTGCAGTGTATAGTTAACGTTAGATTTAATTGCCTAAGAAATCCAGATATCAATCATTTGTGTTTTCTTCTATCTTTATTGGTTCATTGATTGGTTTGTTTGTATTTGTATTTAAATAAGTATGGTGGTCCTTGGTTTTATTTCAAATGTTCTTCTAACCTCCTTCCACAGTGACATTTCTTCACCTCTTTAGGTCAGGCATACAAGGCCTGTCCATGTCCTATGAAAAATAGAGACATTTATTGGAGAAGATACAAGATACAAGAAACATTGTACATAGGACAATGACACTTCAGTCCCCTTCAAAGTAGGGCACTTGGGACCTCACACACTTCTCCCAATTGCTATCAGCTGCCCTGTCATATTTTCCTGAATCTCATCAATGGTCTGAAATCTCTTCCTTTTCAAAGGTGATTTTAGTATTGTGAAAAGCCCAAATCTGGGCTACAGGGAGGCTGAGTCACCTGGGTGATTGATATTTTGCCAAAAAACCGCATGAGACGTGATGCATGAGTGGGCACATTGTCGTGATGAAGCTGCCAGTCACCAGTTGCCCATAGCTGCAGCCTTCTGAATCATCCAAATAGTTTCTGTGGCAGAATGTTCAAGCTTATCACAAAATTTGATGCAGATTTGTTGCTCTACTCACTCAGTTATTTCGAATTCGATGACCGCACAGTACACATGCTCCTTCAACAGTGTCTATTCCCCCCACTGCCCAGCACAGTGAAGTTGTCATTGTTCACGCATGTGCATTCCAGTCCACTCTCCTTGGCTGCCAGATTACATCTACGTCACACAAACTGTTCTCATTATATTAACAATGGTTGGACGTTTTCTGGACAGAACTTGTAGACAGGGAGATTTAAAAGCCAGAGCATGGTGATTCATTTTGCCTAACAATATGATCACAGACACACTGGTGAGATAGACCCTTCCTCATCCAGGGTCCCTGAGTGATTAAAATAAACAAGGCTCTCTGCCAGGCGCTTCTGGGCTTGAGCATGAATTAAGCTTTTGCTGTGCTGAGCCTCTGAGATGTGAGAGCAATTCCTTACTGCAGCAGAACCTCGTCTGTCCGTACTGCAACGAAGTGCTTTTACTGTTAGTACAGTGTATTGAGGTCTTTCATGTTCAGAACCACATTGATTGTTTGCATTCAAAATACTTTACCTGTCACAACTACCTTAATCCCCCAATGAGAGCATGTTCCCGTGTCACTGCATGGCTGACCTTTCCAATAAATCATGAATTTGTAAAGCATATATTCGTGCCATTCTATCAGGCATGAGAAGTCATCTTTTCTATTCCTCGATGGCCTTGCTTCATGTACTCCAGCCTTTTGTGCAGACACAAAAGTGCCAGAAATGACACTGGTTGAAAGATAGAGAAGTAGGAGGAGTTATAAAGAGAGAAATGGGCAACTCCTTTGGCAATTTAACAAAATGTGAGTCCTTGGAACGTTTCTCCCCCAGTGCAGTGTTGTAAGAAGGACTACAGCACCAATTGTTCTCAAGCTCAATGTGCACAAGAACCACTTCAATGGAGCTTATTAGACATATGGTTAACCAGCCCCCACCTCCAGGGATTCTGATTCAGCACAGAAGCAGAGAGAGTGGGAAATCTAAGTTGTGAACAAGCAACCCAGATGGGTCTATAGAACTTAAACACCGGAGAACACTGGACATAGCTGTCAACTGTGCTGGCTTCTAGTGTCAAAACCATCTGGATACTGAATCCAATATGGTCTTTATTAGCTGTGTTATTGTGGGCTAGTTTTCCGATGTCTCCGAGCCTCAGTGTCCCCATCTGTAAGTGAAGATGACCCCTTTACTAATTGCTGGCACAGAGTCAGCACAAAATTAATGTTAGCTCTTATTTGTCTGAACTGAACAGAGCCGCGAGTGGTTTTAAGCCTTTTCTATTGCTAACAGTGGTGATAATGGTGATATTAATTGAAGGTTCATGTGGGCCAGGCACTGTGCTACAGACTTTATGTGCATTTGTTTTAGTGAGTCCTTGCAACAGCACTGTGAGGGGACTACTGTTATTTTCTGCATTTTTCAGATAGGTGACAATCTGAGGCTCAGAGAACTTGCCCGGGGTCACATAATACCGGGGGCGGGGGCAGTGGGTGTGGATTGAAGGGTTTTCTTCTGTGTTTTCTCCTGAAACCACTTTATAGAACTCCCTCAACTGTACTATTGGTGATCAGGAAATGCCTGTCTCTCCTGTCTTCCTCGGTGCCTTGTGGGAAACATAACCAGCAAGACTATCTCCCTGGCACTATAATTTAGCATGGCAGTCCAGGGAAAAACACCTTGTGGGATTTTATTTCTTATCATCTTATTTATGCCCCCTTTAATTTTCATTGAAGTTCCCCTCTGTAAGGCCCTTCAGCTCTCATAAAACTTTATGGTCTTGACTAGCAGTTGGGCAATGTAGAATCAATTCCCTAAAACCACCTTCTAGTCAAGTTATGTAATTTGCCAATAAGGGAGGCTGAGACAGTAGGAGGCACAGGCTCTCCCTTAAGAGGTCAGACATATTATCTTTGGTCAGATGCCGTATTTTTAAACCACCATCAGCTTGGAAAACACTATCCATTAGCAAGAGATCACAGCAATGAGAAACCTCAAAAGGTCGAACGGTCCATTCTGAGGGCTCCACGAAGAACTTGGCATCCCAGAAGGACGATTAGTCTTCTAGCTCTGGGGCTGTCTGAGAGCACAACAGGTCTGATTTTGTTTCCTTTCTTTTCTGTTGTGAATTAACCCATTGAATTTCAGCCCTAGCTTTCTCTTCCCACAACCAACATCCCATGTTGTATCCTGCCGGGATGGATTTTGACTGTGGTCACATAATTGCTGTCGCCAAGGCGTTGTAAGGGTGTCTGAGACCCTGAAGCTGTGGGGAGAGGACTTGTGACGACTCTCCTGACAGGGGTGCTTGTGGCTTCAAGCAGGCAGAGGCCCTGAGCACATCACCAAGCCATTGCCCTCACTGGCTGGCTCACAGCTATACTACATTTCCCCGTCTCTCCGGTGTTCTGTGTGGCCGCCGCGAGACGGAGTCCTAGCCAACGGAATATCTGTGGAAGGGATGCTGGCCTCTTCTAGGTCTGACATATTAACACCTGCCATGCACGACACTCCATGAGAGAGAAATAGGACATTGATTGCCTCACCTTGCCATCTTGGAAGCCACACGTTAAAGATGGAAGAACATAAGATGTAAAGAGCCAGGGCCCCTGAGTCACCTCATGGAGCAAAGCCACCCACTGACCAGGAATACTAATTTTGGGTTTTATGTGAGTAATCAATCTCCCATGGTATCACAGCAACCAGCGTGACCGTAACTAACACACATGCTCACACTGCTATTTTTGACAAGAAATTGTAGCCAAAAGTTCACTGATATTGCCGGCCCATCTGAAGAGCCTGAGAGATTGAGGCTTGCCAGTCGAAAATGAAAGTGGAGTATGAGCCCACCATTCTGCTGTGGGTACGTTATCGCCTCACTGGGGTCCTCCCTGGCATCCCATCTAAAGTGACCACCCGCATTTTCTCTTGCATTTCATCCCTCTGTCCTAGCACTTACCATTATCTTATACTATCCATCCATTCATCTGTGCATCCTCTCATTGCTTATTTATTGGTTTTGTTGCCCCAAGGGAACAGGGACCTCATCTGTCTCGTTCACTCTTATGTCTTCAGCACTTAGGAAAAAAAACACTAAAATAAATGAGATAGAAATTTGTGTTATTCTCTTGTAATAAATGTTCAGAGGCTACCCAGGGCTGTGTGATGGCTTTGTGTTTATCAGGGACACTTCTTGTTGCTGCTCATCCTTAGCTCTCTTTTGTGGGTCAAGAAGGCTGCCTGAGCACCAGCCATTTCAGGGGACAGGAAAGAGGAAGGAGGAAAAAGAGGGGCGTGTCCTCTCCCTTTAAAGGATACTTCCCTGAAGCCCCACACAGTGCGTCCCCCTGTAACTTAGATGCAGTATTGAAGGCTGGGAGTGGAATCTTTCCATCTGAGAACAGTGTCATCACAAGTGGTATCTGGCTTTCGCAGCTGCCGTGTAGGGGAAGGAAGACCCGTCTGAATCTGAGCTGTCAGAGGCTGGCACTTTGCAGGCAGAGGGAGAAGGTGCAGCAGAATAGAGAGGTGCTGGTGAGCGGTTTGCTGACAAATTTTGCTGACCAGACTGATGAGGGAGGTGAGGTCTGGAGAGGGCTGGATGTCCAAGGTCAGGTGTGAAACGTCAAAAGATGAGAGGTTGGGATGTAAGATTTCCAATGTGGAGAAGATGGGGGTGCTGACAAGTTCTGGGTCACTGGCCTGAGAGGGGGTAGCTGAAATAGAAGGAATAAGATCTCGAGAACTGAGAAGGTCAGGGAGTGAAGGCTAGGAGATTGGGTGGGTCTACCGGATAATGAAAGGTTGTATAATAAAGAGAAGATTGAAATTTTATAAGACTTCTCACATAAGTAAATTAACAAATCAATAAAAGAATGCAGTAGCTGTTCTGATGTTTATTACAATAGACATGTTCATTGGGGACTGAGCTGCAGCTCGGGCTCGGGTTGCAATTAAAAAATGGCTCTCCGATTTTCTTCATGCCCCTCCCATTATACCCGAAACCAAGCTGTGGTTCACTTGGCTTGTACAGGTGAGATGGTTTCCTTTACAGAACCATTCCAGACATTCAGCATAGAGCCTCCTTACCTGGACTTTATCTTGGCCGGTTGAGTTCGTAAGAACCAAATGTTGTGTATCTGCAATTCATAAGACCCCTTTCGTGAGAGCCTAGGAGGTTTTTTCCATCTAAATGCCTTAATTGTTCCTCTACAGAGCAATCATAAATGTAAATCGACTTAATGTGGCTGATTGCCAGTGAGGAGTTTGTCTCCCCATGATGCTAGCCAGTGACTCCTACTCAGAACATCCTGAGAAAATGCTACCCTGCAATTCCATGCGCTGAATGTCATCAGGGCCCTGGGCATCTCACGTTTTGAAGAACAAATAGTTACCCAGTGCTGCTGCTGGCTCCTGTTAGCAAAGTAACAGATGATGCTTCTATCATCCATCGGCTTGGAAGACAAACGGTTCGCCCACCCTTTGGGGAAGGTGCCGGCCTGCGTCTCTCCCCGACTGAAACAATTCTTTAAAAAAATCTCTGCACAAGCTCGCATCCTATTGTCTGCCTTGATCAAACATGTGCTTATTGGAATAATTTCAAAAGGGAACTTGGTACGGTTCACAATTGTATACGACTCTCAAATCTTCCACTTCCGATTTTTAATCTCTGTCACCCCGGCTTTATAACAAGATGAACACTTCAGGAAGAAGAATGGAAGAAGTCTGAATTTTAATTTGCTGTTTCTTCACACACACAAAACACCCTGAGCTCAATCAATGCCCAGAAATGAAGGCCAATAGATAATGATAGCGGGGCCTCATATTTCCCACCTATTGTTTCAGACTCTAATTAGGAAAAGGGAATTCGGGAGCATTGTCCTCTCCTGGCGCGCAGACACGATGTTATCACCGTGTTTACAGGGCTGGTCGGAGTGCCGGCCCGTGTCCCCCCGCGCGGATAGCCGCCCGTCCCGATAAAACAATGCCCCTCGCAGGATCCGAAACACGCTGGCGAGGAAGGCCTTATGCTGACGGCAGAGAGGAAGCAACGTGTTAACAAACAAGTTTGCAGGCCAGGAAGTTTTAATCAGTTCTTTCTACCACAGGAGGCATGATGGATGGGGGCCCCGTTTCAGAGGGGTTTCCTTTAGATAAAACAATAATACCATGCTCTCAAGAACCTCGTTCGACAGCAGAAAGCTGTGATTAATCCCCCAAAAGTCAAACATGGGAAGACTGGCAAGACGAGATTATTTGCTGAGTATAATTAGCCACAATTATCACTGAAAGGAATTTGAGGATGGGGTGTGGGATTCTACTCATAATGGAAAAATACTCTGTAAAGGAGCCTTATGAGTAGGATAACCTTATCATTTACTATTTAGTTAATCTTGGAGATTTTATAAAGTGAAAGGAGACACTAAAAACAATTATTCTAGGACAGCAGGCATAAGTTAGGATTGTCCCAAACCAGAAGGGGTGAATGTTCACTCTGCCTATGAACAAGGAGACAAGTGCCGTCACAATATTCACACCTGTGAGAAGAGCCAAAGTGCTCACATCTGGGACAGACTCCAAACGGAATCTCCGGTAGATTCTGAGAAAGTTTGTCCAGTTGTAACAATTCGGAGTCAAGAAAATAGTTTTCCCTTTCCCACTGTGTGGAGTTGCCAATGTTGGATGCTTTCTACTGAAACTGGAAGAAAAATTCACCCCAACACAGCTTAACTAACTGGAAAATATAGATGTGGCAAGGAGATCAGGTAAAGCTTGATCTAGGGGCTTATTGATTAGGACCTGATTTCCCTCTTTTCATCCCATGGTTTTATTTCCTCAGCATTGGCACCAATTCTTAATTAAGAAAGGCCATATCATGCAATGTTAATGATAGCCCTAAAAATGAGCAAGGAATACACATAGATCAAGAAATACTGAGAACATAGTGGGATCTTATACCCACTTCCTATTTTTCTTTTCTAAGGAGCCCTTTCTCTGTGTGTGCCTCCAAAAACCTCCCTCTTGTCTGGCTTCCTCTTCTGTTGAGTCCCCCGATGGTCATTGTCTGGCAGGGAGAGAGTCAGGCTCAGTCATTCTCTGTTGCAGGGCCCAGTTCTTTGTGTCTGTTATGAATGTGTTCAGAGATTCCTACAAGGTCAGACTGGCTTCTGTGAAGACTTCTTTCCTTCCAAGGTGAGCTGCAGTATGCTGGCTGATGTTTTGGGTACTTCAGGCAGTGTTACTACAATATTGTTAGTTTTATTACTAATGATCATAATAGCTAATGCTGATTGAGGTCTATGGTGTCAGCTCCTCCCTGAATGTAGTCCATAAGTCATCGTATCCTTGGGCCCTAGTGGACCTTCCTCTTGCTCTCCGCATTTTAGAGATTAAGAAATTAGCACTCAGATGTGTCATGATGCTTGGCAAAGGTCTACGTCACAGAACCTAAATTGGCTCCTCTCCTCGGTTTTTCTTGTCCTGCATCATCAGTGCTTCCAAACACACTTTCTTCCCAGAGCTGCTGCTCCAGGAATCCGGAGGGGAAGTTAATTTTGTGACATGTGGCAAAAAGACTGTAGCTTTCTGATTGGACCCAGGGCAGAAAAAAGATCGTTAGTCTAAGGTGGAGACATGATGACACTTCCTGTGCAAGTTTAAGTTCAGTCCTAGCTGTAGCAGCCAGGGGGCTGTTCCTCTTTACCATTTCCCACTTAAATCAAGAAGCCACCTGAGCCCCACATTAAGCTCAGCGGTGGAGAAGTAGTAGCAGTGGTGTGAATCACAGCAGGAACAGGGGCCACAAGGACCAATGCACATTGAGTGATTTCTGCATGTCTAGACTCTGTGCTGTTCCCTTGTGTGCATTAGTTTATTTCACCCCCTCGTTGGTTCTGTGTGGCAGAGGTGCCCTTATTAGGCCACTTTTACAGGTGAGTAAACAGAGGCTTGGGGAAGCGAGACAACTTACCTAGAGAGTTTGGATGCAGGAAGTTGGCTCCAGAGTCTTCGTGTTTATGTATGTGGCTCCATTGTGTATCATAAGATCATCACTGGGAGATTCTCTTTGAAAGCCATCGCTATCTCCTAACAGCCATCATTCCTCTTACGGGGCTGTACTTTCTTACACGGGGACCCTGGGGGTGCAGTAAGAGCCACTGTGTTTGCAGTCTGGTCTATGCCATTGATTCTGGTTATGTTAGTGCCCACTCATGGGCTAAACAATGATTTACAAACACAGACCCATGAACACATAGGCTTACTTACTGTTTCCATCCTCCTCACACTTTTAGAAAGGAAGAACTGAGGGGTACTGCATCAGTCAGGATGGACTAGGCATGCTGCAGTAACAAACAGCCCCCAATCTCCATGACTTACAAAAACAAAGAGTAAGTGGTTGTGCACACCAAGAGCTGACTCCATTCTTCATCTTCTCCATTTCCAGATCCAGCCTCTCTCTAGGACTCGTTCCATAGGGAAAAAGACAAGATGAGCTCTCAAAGCTTCTTCCTAAAACTGACACCTGTTATTTCAACCCTGTTTCATTGACTCAAGGAAAGGACCTCATCCCTCCTAGGCAGGGATATGAAATCTCTGTCTGGAATGAAGAGTAAATAAAGGTCCATGATAATATTGTCTCCCATGGTACCGAAGGTGACTTCTTTTTTACGCCTCTTTACTAACTTGCTGCCCCGTATCTTAAGGGCATAGGTACTTACAGTTTTTTGAATCCACAGTTCTTACTTTGCCCAAAGCCTGGATGATCTGTTATCAACACCCTCACCCCAACCCTCAGAGTTACTGTTTCCATGGTCCCTGCCCTCATTAAGCGTTAACCCAGATTGAAATGCTCCGAATTTTACTCAGAGTGCAAAGAACACCGAGGTCAGAGGCTTACCCTGACTTGAATCACATCTTCGAAACCTTCCTTTGTCTTTCAGAGAAAGTAAAGAGACAGAGATAGAGAAAGTGTGACCTACTTTTTATTATCAGCACCATTTCATCTGCAAAACACGACTCCACTTATTACGCTGAGTGTGAAAATAAAATGTTTTCCGAAAGACCTGGCTTTGGCTGCCGCGAGGAAGTCTGGGGACTTGTTCAAAACTCTGATGAACTCTATGAGCAAATGATTCCAATTTTTTAAAACCATTATTGACTTCCAAATTGCTCTCACTGTCCACGAATACTATGTGGTACTTTCCTACCAATATCAGCAGCCAGGTAGGACACCGCCAGCTCCCACACTAGCTGTTTGCTTGATATTAAGCTCTGCCAGTCCAATATAGGTCACATTTCCAACCAGATTTTGTGCTTATCTCTACATTACACCTTGTAGCAAGGGGGAAAAAAAGAGCTTCTTGACATCTTTTTGAAGAATGGCGCTCTTTAAAAAAACATAAGGGAACTTTTTTTTCAAACACTATAATGAGGGTATTCAAGTCTGCAGGCAAAACAGAGCTGTTTGAAAAGACATTAGCCTCGAAACCGCACTGTGCCAGAATAGATACAGCTACGTCAAAATGCTGCATTTGTTTTGCCATTACTTCTCAGTGACTAAAATCGTTTGCTAATGAAAGTTCTAGCTGACATAATTTCAGCACCTGCCGATGGAGACAAGATGAGTTCACTGGCTATGAGAAATACAATAAAATTAGGAGAGTATAATTCTGAAGCCTTTAAACTCCCAAATACTAGTAACAGTAGTCCTTAATATCTTATCACTGAAAAAGAAGGGTAGCATTTCTCAAAGAGCTTTCACACTCATCACCTTAATTAAGTTTCATAATACCTTTGTCACTGAGACTGCATAACTTACTCAAATCCTCCTTGTACTGATGGGACTGGAGCTCGGAGAGGTCACCTGGATCTTGGATGTCCGCAGGCCATGACAGCAGGGAGAGGGCTGCATTCCCTGGAGGCAGAGTGAGTGGCTCCAGTTTCAGTGGGGTACCAGGGAGACGTAGGGGACAGCTGCAAGCTGGAAGACTCGATCCCCGAGACTGTCCTCACTTGTGTCACCAACTGAGGTTTGGGGGGAGTAGGTTCCCAAAATCGCCCTCAGGTTTGATCGTGTACTGCAAGGACTCATGGAATGCACCACACGCTGTTACGTCACGGTTATGGTTTATCACGGGGAAAGGATGCAAGTTAAGATCAGCCACAGGGAGAGACATATGAGGGCTGAGCCCATGGTAAGTGGCAGACTCAGGTGTCCCTTGTCCTCTCCCATAAAGTCAGAACACATCTCTTTCCTGGTATTGACTTGTGACACTGGGCACGGAGTTCTACACCCAGGGATGCCTGCCTGAGCGTCAGGGCTCAGATCTTTGATCGGGGCTTCATCATATAGTCACAATTGATTGATTGATTGATTGATCGACAGCTCGCTCCTATAGTTGATTTCATCCTCCAGGTCAGCTGATCCCAGGTGACACACTGTCCTCATCCTGCCATATCGTCGGTCTTTCTGGAATGGCCAGCCTCCATTCTAAGACAGTATGGTTGTGGTCAGTCCCCACCCTAAATTACTTTGTTAAGACTATATCCAATATGACCCAAGGCCTCCAGACTGGAAAAGACACTCCTCTCCAGCATGTACTCTGCATGTAGCCAGTGACTTTCTGATTTGGGAAGGCTCTTGCAGGCAATGGATGCCAACCTTCTTATTTACAGAAGCGGAAGCTGAGGCCCACAGGTCTGGCCCAGGCCAGAGAGCTGATGAGGAACAGCTGGAGCGGGACCTTGGGCGTCCTAGTGCCAGGCACCATCACTAAGCAAATGGCCTATTTTCAATGAGGGAGAGTTAATTGTGCAAAAAGCAAGAACCTAAAACTAAGGTTTTATTTGGCTACAAATATTAAAACCTGTGGAGAAAAAATATTCCACGTCCAGGAGTCAAAATTCTCTTTGTTTGCCTTCCTCTCTTTACGGCTGCACCCGCTAAAATAACATCGTCATCATCATCACCACCCCCATCATCATCATCATCGTCATCATCATCACTTCTAGCCCAGACTATTCCAGAAATAGAGTGGTCATTTTACCTTCCATGAGTCCTTGATCCATCCTGCTATTTTTTGAACCTACCTTTCTTAATACCTAGTTTATATAGCAACTGTTTCAGAAAATAACTTTGGAAATTACATATATATATGTAAATTTCAATGCTCAATGTATTAGCAGCTTTTATCTGGAAACCTCTTGAAAGAGGGCAATGTGTCCCTGTTCTGTGAATCAAGTAACATTGCTTTTTCTTATTGGAGAAAACCAGTCATGTGAACTTTATTCTTCCAACATAATTAGTTTTTACCTTCTTCAGAAATGTCAGGGAGAGGATTCGGGGCGTTCATAAGCAGTGGCCTGGGCTGACGGGGAGGAATTACGAGTCCACAGATGAGACTCCCGGAGGAGAAGGAGGGGTAGGCCAGGCCGCCGGAGGGACCGGCCTGCAAGGGCTGTGAAGCGGGCTCCGAGACCCCATGCCTTGTGAAGGGATTTTGACCTGAAGCTAAGAATTCACAGGCATCTTACTTAGCAAGGAGCTTTCAAATGCGGTTAGACAAACTTTATAACATTTTAAGATGAGCAGTGTTTATTTTTTCTTTTTAAGTTTGCTTTTGGGGCCATTGCTTTTGAAAGTTTGCTTAAAAAATAGAATTTGCTGTCATCATTTCTATCAAGAAAGATGCATTGATAAATCAGGACAATGACATAATGGATGGAATCCACGCTTTGGTCAGAATATCTCACTGAAAACTTGTCTCTGCCACATGCTAACTGACTGTCTTTGAGTGAAATCCTGAAACTGTCTGCAACCTAGATTTCTCATCTGTGAAATCTTTCCATGGGCGTTAGGAGGATGACAAAGCAGACACTGGTAAAATATATGCCATAGTCTTTTTACGTGTTTAAAAAGTATTAATTTCTACACTTACTATTATCCATCCAACCTTTATTTGCTGGTTTCTGTGTGTATGCATAGCCATTTGTGCCTTTATTGAGTTTACAATATGGTCATTCCGTAAGGTTTATTATATGATGTCATCTGCTTAAGTGTTCTTATAATTGTTTTATCTCTTTTAGATCATTTGTTGCAATGTGCTTCTTTTCTCATTTTTGATGTTTTATCATGCATGCTATTACAGTCACCCCATTTTCCCCCCGTGGCCCCCCTCCTGCCATCCCGACCCCACCTCCGCAGTCCATCCCCGCCGCCACTGTGGTCCTCGACCGTGGGCCCTTCCTGTATCTTCTGTGACCGCTCCCTTCGCCTTCTTTCCGTGCGTCCCCATGTCCCCTCCACGCTTGTTGTGTAGAGCTATGTATCAATACAGACATCTCTCTCGTTAGTGTGTAGCATGCAATGGGCTCTCCATGTTTGCTTTTAAACGTTGTCAATAATTGTTTGTCTCTGTCTTAAAAATCATGCTCAGCTACATGGCCAAGGCTGCTCATTGCTGCCACTGGGTGGCAGCATACTGGGGTGGAGAAAACAACCCCTCAACTGCCCAGAACTTTATGTTTAAAAACATAAAGTTCTAAAATGGCATCAAAGTGAGATCCATGCTCCTCCGTTACAGTTTAAAAGGAAAGCTCTCAGGAAAAATACGTCAATAAAGTCTGGGGCCATAACTGCCTTCCGTGGTGTTAAGAAGTGCCCTTACATGTCTAAAAGGGCCTGCTTTAAGATCCCAGCATCTTAACCGGGAACTCATTTGTACGTGTTGTTTTCTGCCTGTTTCCACTGGGGAGCCATAACTGTAAAACAGAAGGGGTAATATTACAGGGAGGAGATGCATATTTTTAATATATTCACGCTTCACCAAACTGTAAAGAATTCTGTTTCTCAATGAGAACCAGGCTTTCACACGTGTCCTCTGCCAGGGATTTCAAAAGGGGATTGGCCACCTTCAAGAGCTTTGGTAATATTTTGTTTCTCTTTGAAGGTGAAGATGCTGCTCTCCTTTTGCAGAGCGACACTTTGGCCAACAGTCAACCTGTGCTTACAGAGAGGCAGCCTGGCCCCAGTCCTGGCCCTGGCCCAACAGGGTTTGGGGACTTTTTGACTTGCTTTTCATTTTATTACACTCTTGTGTACCTCAAAAATGAACATCAGATATGGAACCATTGCCAACCATGTATGCGGCTGGACAGAAAGAACCTGAACCAAGAGGCAGTGGGGGAGGGTAGCAGTGAGGGAGGGCTAACGATAGATTATGGATCCCATGATCCATTAAAGGGGAAAGAGAACATAGGCAAGGAGAGATGTGTCCTGGATAGACAGTTAGAGCTTGCTACAGAATCCTGAGAAAATAAAGTATGACCCATGCAATTTAAATGTAGTTATCCATAATTTCTTTTGGTTACTTAAGTGGTCAGTTTTGGGACCATTTGTCCTTAAGGGACAAGAGCACAATGAAATTAGAAGCTTTTAGACACCTGTTGTCACTCATTTTGCAGAAAGCAAACATGTTCTTCTCTGCAGATGTTCTGCGATGGCTGGAGTAGTCTGCTGGTCCATTCATTCGGCAGGGCTGCTCCTCAGGCAGCGTGCACCTGTATGGCCACGCCCAGTTGTCAACAGGTTCAAGCCCTACAGTACGGGCTGATCGTATAGTCAAGCCTCCCTGGGTCCGGCAACTCCAGGCTTACAACCAGCGTGGCAGGGGCCTGGGCTGTAGTGTGAGAATGTTTACCCGTGTATCTGTTCTGACTGGCCAGTGCTCATGCCATATAGACTGTTGAATACTTTGAATAGTTTGGCTGCATTCACAGATGCTTCCGGAGTCATGAATGACATGCTAGGTGGGAGGCTGCTGCACGATCAATACACCTGCGGCTCCTGCCTGCTAGCCCAGATAAGAGAGGGCTAAAGCAGCAATGGCCACAAGGTGAAGTGTGGAGGTTCTAGGTGCTAAGGAAAGCATTGAGCAGAGCAGTTCCATGGTTGGAAAAACACAGGCAAAAACGCCAAGCAAGCCAAAGACTTCGGAAGCCTAGAGAAGTAGAAGGGTCTAAAGGAAGGGACTCTGGGTGTTAGTCACAGATGTCTCCCCTGGTCAGCCGGTCTGTGCCCTGCTCAGCCAGGTGTCGGATCTTCGTCCTCTCTTCCCACTGTTACCTTCCAGCTAGCTGTGGGGAAGTTGCTCGTGTTTCTGAAGGACTTGATGGGAGCAGCCTGTATTTCTGGAAAGGAGCCTGGGTCTGGGCAGCAAGAAAACCAAGGGCCAGTTTTGACCTTGCTCCCAGCGAGTGAGGGAAGGTCCCCGGAGCACCTGCCCAAGTCTGAGCTTTCTCCTGTTTAAAACGAGCCTTGTTTTGAGGAGGGAGAGGGAAATTTATTACCTCGGAACAGGATTGCCAGTGCCTGGCTGAATGCTCCCATGATGGAGAGACCCTGTGAGTGTGACCCGAGTGGGAAGAGCAGGGCAGAGCTTTCAGCAGACCTGGCTCTCAGCCCACTTTTTACTGGGTGACTGTGGGCAAGTCGTGTAATCCCTCTGAGCTTTGGTTTCTTTACGGGTAAAGCAGAAAGAAGAATAAGAAGATATGTGTAGTGGGGTGTTTCAAGAACTATATGAGTTGCCAAGGCTCAGCAATGTGTTTGGTACATGATAGACCACCAATAAGCATCATTATTTCTACCAGCATTTGTGTCTATTTACGTGTCTGCCTGTAAGCTCACGGAAGCAGAGATTCTGTCTTCTCCCGGTGGCTCAGCATGCAGCCCAGAGCCTGGCCCACAGTGGCACTCGGTGGCTATTTGATAAGTGCCATCACTTATCTGATCTCTGAAATCACATCAACACGAGCATTGTGACTCGGAGTGTGTTGACATACTATGTGCGGCCGTGCATTCTCCTTTAAATCCAAAACTGAAGAAAAGAAAGGTAATTAAGGCCTAATTATCAGACTAAATCAGGCACTTATCTGTGGGCCTGCCTTTGAGGCCTCCGCACGTGCCTTTCGTGCCCACCGCAGTTTCGTTTCAGAGCCCCGCGCGGAGGGGCGCGCCTGTGCCCCCTGAATAAGCGTCTTTCTTCGGCGCAGAGATTAAGCAGGGGTTTCTCTCGCTGTGTTTATTTTTCTTTCTAACTCTCAAGCTCAGTGAATTATTCTTCTGCCCAGACACTTAGATATTCTTAGCCATCCCTTTTGCTTAAATTTGTGGAGATTTGTGCTTAAAACTGAACAAACAGCCTCAGTAGTGTGTGTGTTGGGGGGGGCGGATATGAAGTCTTGCTAGAATGCATAAACAAAAAATCATAGTCACTGATTCTGGTCACCTAGACTTCAAAAGCCCTTTGTCTGGATGTATTTACATAATGTAGTCTCCATGTTTGGGTTTTATTAAACCCATGAGTTTAATAATAAAAGCTTTTGGACATATGCTTTTTCTACCACTTCTCGTTCGGAATATTTTTTTGTCCCTTTTAAAGTGAATACTGATTTTTTTGGTACAGATAGTTGATGCTTTGGGGGGCCTGTTAAAATAGTGGTAAATATGTTTTCTAAATAGATGAAATTTAAGAAATTTTGAGAAGAGGGTTGTTTGGCTTATTGGGAAAAAAGTACTAGGGCACGGAAAACGGGAGAACACTTGGTCTCCTTTCCCCAGCACTTTCATGGACCCGCATTGCTGCGCTTCTGTAACGCTGTGTGTAAAACACAGTTTAAGTGATCATGCAGCCTCGGTCTCAGAAAATAGAAAGATATGAACTTGAACCCGAGCTCCCCTGTCAAAAGAATGATAATGTGTTTTAGCCCCGGGCTTCATTCGAGTTGAATTTACAATATTTTCCCCGAACAATAACAACAACCCAGAGCACCCCTTTAAGTTGAAATGTTTGTTAAACTTTATATATATGCGTGCATATAAATGTGCTGCTCTGTATATATAATGTACGTTCACATATACTTACATTAGATTTTTAGGGAATTTCCTCTTTGCTTTCAAATCATTGCGCAGAATATCCAAGTAGACATTGTGTCAAAATAATCAAAATGTGTTTAACACTCTCTCAAAAAATCCATTTAAGAATAAGATCGTGGCTTGGGGTTGATTTTCAGACCGTGAATTGAAGTGTAAATATTCAAATTATTTTCATAAACTATTCTGTTCTGTTGGGCTTTCATGTTATCACACAGTGAATTTTTTGTATTTAAGTTTTCTAGCAGTTCTCTTTTTTAAGAGCCTCAAGTGTCCTATAAAAAGCAAATACTTGAATTTTCAGTTTCGAGGTACTACATATTTTTCCTTCTGCTTGCCTTATTTTTATAACAGTGATTTATAAAGACATTACTAAAGAAAAGGAAAGAAGGATTTTGAAGAGGAACTGCTGTATAACACTGCTTAAAAATCTATTTCCAATGCTAAGGAAAGAAAAGAGTCTTGGCATCCTATCGGAGTGTGATCTGAATCTAAGAGAGATGGCCGTACTTTGAGTCACTGTCTTGCAAAAGTATTTCCTGAGCTGCACTGTGGAGAAGGGGGGCAAGGGAACATTCCAGACTCCATTTCCCCCTCTGGGGTCTGGGGGAGGGCTGAGGGGGCGGCTGAAAGGCCGGCTGGGACCGCTTGTCCATGCTGCCAGCCAGTGAGAAGAGTCGTAATGAAGAAGACAGCACTTTGGAAAGCAAGTGGGAGAATCAGGCTCCTAGGGGCCGGTCAGAGAAGACCAGAAGCTGGCGTTGAGCAAGGCAGGAAGCCCCAGGAAGACAGGGAAGCCATTGTGCCAGAACTGCTGCTTGTCCCCAACCTCTAGTTCACCCTTTCTTCTTAGTAACAGAATTCTCCAAGGCACATGTGCTGATTCAGGATAAGAATTCCGTGCCCTAACTTCCCTTTAAGTTCTGTGTGACCATGTGGCCAAGTTCTAGCCAATGAGATGGCAGAGAAGCCCCATGTGGCCGTTTGGGGTAAGTCATTAGGGAAGAATGGGACCTTCTTGCCTCCGTCAAGTCCTGTCTCCCGTCTCCTGTCCTGCCGTCTGGGATGCAGCCAAGGCGGCTGGCAGGGGAACAAGGTGACAAAGGAATATGGGAGGACTATGGGTCCCTAAAGTCTTAGGAATGATTATTACTGGATTTGTTTGGTACAATTTCTGTCTGACTGAAGACACTGTATTTGGGTTTTCTATTCATTGCATCAGTCTTATGGAAAAGATTTGTCAAGGACAAACAGCAGAATGAAAAATGACTGAGTGAAATGAAGGACGAGGAGCACTGGGAAAGTCCTAGGAAGCTTCCTGCATGCTCTGAGGCTTCCATCACAATCCTGTTTGTTGAGTGCTCACCGTTCCTAGATCAGTCACTCTTCTCAGCCCACAGAGGACAAAGACGAGCTGCACCACAGCTAAGTGTGGTGGTGACTTCGCTCTGAATGATTTCTGGTTCATGCCCGGGCTCCATCACTAACTAGGACCCTTATGAACCTGAGCATGTCACCTGAAACGGAAATGATAAGAGCTACCTCCTCCAGGTGGTGTGGGCATCCCATGAGAAAATGCCCATGAAATGTGTTGCACAGTGATTAGCATATGGTGGATAAGAATTTAATAGATTTTAGCCTTTTTTAAAACAGGTTTTATTATTACCCTCAAGGAGCTCAGTCTCTGAAGGAAGACAGCTATGAGAACATATGTAGACTGTCCTCATGCTCAGGATAGTGGGGAACTGGCAGGGGTGTAGGGACATGGTGTGACCCTGGGACCCAGTGTACTCTGGACACAGAGAATCCCCCATCCTGGCCTGGAGGGGACAGAGGTAGTCAGGGAAGCTCCTTTACTCGGAGACCAGAAGGATGCCTGGATACCTACTGTGAACAAGAAATACAAAGGGTAGAGGAATGAGGGGGGAGAAGGACTAGGACCTAGAACGTGTCAGTTGAGCCAGAAATGAAATATCCAGCTATCTCTGGCCAGACCGTTTTGCTGGGCTGGACCAGTCAGGTCAATGGTACTACTGGGCATCTGCTTTGGGAACAAAGGTGAGGCTACAAAGGCCATTAGGATGTGATTTTTGACCTCGAGAAGCTTGTAGTCTAATAGAGGAGGTGTTATAAAAGTAATTAAGTGTAACATAGCACAGAACATGTAGTTGTGGGATCATCTACCGGCCTGGCTGGAATATAGGGGGGACAAGCGTTTAATTTTGTCCAGTTGGGCAAGACATTGAAGAACGGTTTACAGAAGGACAGGCGCCTAGGCAGAAGTTTGAAGGCAATTCCAGGCTGGCTTTACCAACCTGAGTTCTTGGTATGTCCAAGGGGCTTGAGACCAGCCCTTTAAACTGAGAGAGGCAGCCCTTTCTCTGAGCTGCTCATAACGTGCTATGTCAAACTCCTCATGAAAAATGGAGGTGTCTGGATGTGTCCACCAAGCAGAGGTTTTTCTTAAAGTGACCGAGCAGTGACCTAAGGCAGCCCTTGAGACAACCGCAGGTGCCCCACCAGCCGTTTTCCACTCTAGTGTTTTTCTTCATATGGACGCGGCCTATGTCTGGACGAGAACATGCTGTGTAAGAAGGTTCTCTTTCACTTTGCCCCTCAGAATGTGCAAACCAACAACCACAGATAGATCCCAGATGCCGTTTGCCTGCTCTTGCAAACCTTGAAGTGGGCCCTGCCAGCAGGCACACCTGCCAAGGAAAATGCTGTCCTCGAAATGTTCCTGGCACCATTTCCAAGAGGTGCCGACCAAGTGCTGGAATCGCTGACCTCCCTGAAAGAGAAGCCTGCAGCTGTGGCCTCCGGGGTGAATTCCCCTGATGGGAGGACCCCGTGGAATTAAAACAGACTTAATCCACATCACAGAGCGCTGCCCCGCCACTCACAGCTGGGGCAGTGGGGGTTTCTGGGAGGGACCTCCCCAGAAGGGAGATGAGTCAGGCCGGCCATAAGCCCCCCTGAAGACCAGACAGACAAGGTGGGGAGCAAAGAGATGTTTGGTGGTCAGCTAGACCAGCTCCCAAGTCCAGAGGACAGATGTGAGTTATGTAACATCACCCAGCAAGAGACCATGCTGAAGGCTGAATCCCATCCCCACCCCTCTGCTTGGACCATCGATGTCCAAAGAGCAGAGCGTGTCTACCCACACCTGGAAGGGCCAGCCGTGGGAACCAGACTCCGACTCTCTGTAAGATGTAAATCTGGGTCAGGGGTCAGGGCTTGGGAGTCACAGGCACCAGTTGTTCCCTCTGAGTACCTTGTTTCATGAGATGCGCTTTCAACATTTTTTTTAAGGTGCCATGTTGCCATCGTGGTTATAAAGACCAGGGTGTTAGGGTAGGTTATGTTAGAGGAAGCAGTGAGAACCCTCCTTTGGAACCCCACTGCTCAGACACCCGAGGCCTGCGGCCAGAGTGATTAGAGGGTGACATCTGTCCTCACATGCTGACCTCCTTCCACCAATCACTATGCAGGCCTGTGACGCGGGGTGATGTGGAGAGCAACTTCCATGCCAGAACCAGACATTTTAACTCTACTTTGGCAACGGGGCCTCGGCAGATTTTTTTCAACAGGGCAGTGACTTGATAGCAAGTGTGTTTCCAAAAGATTTAAATGCAAATATATGTGTATATATATGGAAGTTATCAAGGAAGAAGCTAGAGGCCGAGAAACAAAAGGTTATGATCGTATTCTAGTTGAGGGGCGATGAGGTTCTGAACCTGATTGACACATTGGAGTGAGAGTGGAAGCGACGGGTTGAGAATGGATAGTAGTGACAGGTTGAGAGGACAGTTGATTGGATGTCCATGGTAAGGAAGAAGGAAGGAAGCAATGATGAGTTTTGGTCTGGGAACCAGGAGAATGGTGGCCCATGAACGGAAATAGGGGAGGCCAGATTAGTAGCTGGAATAGGGAAAGGTGTGAGTTTAATGGTTGACTTTTGATATTTGCAGTGGGTGACCTCCTTACCTGTCACCTTAGTCCCAATTCCTCGCACAGTGCTGCAGGCTGGCTGCACATAGTGCTCCATTCCATGGGAGTTTTCCCAGGGCTTATCCTGAATGGCTTTGAACCTTTTGGAAGACCCCAAAACCAACCCAAGTTTTCCATCATCTCCCCTCCAGAGCCCATTCTGCTGTGAGCTTACCTACTCACCGGATACGTAATGAACACACGAGTGAATGCTAGCAGTTGAAGCAACTCGTTAAAACCCATGCCAGGATTGAATATTTATATTACTATTATGAGAAAATACACACATAAAACTTGCCATCTTAACCATTGTAAGTGCAGAGTTCACTGGTACGAAACACATTTACATGGTTGTGCAGCCATCACCACCATCAACTCCAGAACTCTTTCCTTTCCTAAAACTGAAACGCCACCCCTGTCAAACGGTAACTCTCCATCCTCCCCTGTCTCCAGCTCCACCATTCTACTTCCTATCTTTATGGTTTTGACTACTTTAAGTACCTCATATAAGTAGAATCATATAGTATTTTTGTCTTTTTGTTAGTGGTTTATTTCACTTATCATACTGTCCTCATGGTTTCTCCATGTCGTAGCATGTGTCAGAATTTTCTCCCTTTTTTTGAATTATTATTTTTTAATCCTCACCTGATGATATGTTTTCATTGATTTTTTTTGAGAGAGAGGAAGATAGCGGGGAGAGAGAGTAGAACATCAATAGGTTGCCTCCCATACATACCCTGACCAGGGATCGAACCCACAACCTAGGTATGTGCCCTGACTGGAATCAAACCTGCAGCCTTTTGGTGCATGGGCCAATGCTCCAACCACCTGAACCACCCAGCCTGGGGAGCACTTCCTTCCTGTTTAAGGCAAAATAATGTTCAGTTGTCTGTATATACATTTTGCTTATCCATTCATTTGTTGATAGATACTTCCTCATTTAGCGATTATAAAGAAGGTTACTATGAACATGGGTGTACCAGTCTTGAATTTGAACTTGCTTTCTGTGTAAGGCTTTCACAACTGAAGAACTTCGCAAATTCCATGCCCGCGGGGTCCATAGGCTGCAAGGGTTTGGAACGTGTCTTGGTTGTACTTTTTCCTCTTGGTTTGGAAACCAGCTTAGCCTAGGCTCAGTCGATTTCTGACAACAGCCCAGCAATTATAGTTGCCAGCAAATGGCTCAAGTAGATCAACCATGAGTTAAGTAAGAAAAAGTAAGTGCTACTGTTTGAGGTATATCCAGAGTATGGTTTTAATCCATCACTGTCAGGCTCATATAAAAGTCCAGGCTTCTGTAACTCTTTAACTTGAAGCATTATAGGGTGTCACATGTTAACTAGAAGCCAAGAGAAGCAAGGAGTTTTGTTCATGGTTAAATCTTGTAAAGATGCTTTTAAAAGCATATTAATCCATTAGTAATCCATTTGGGTTTTGGAATATGGTCATAGATTGTTTGGTACAACATATACTAAACCGAGTCCTGGAAAATTAAATGGAAATATGGTTTTAAACTACAGGAACTTTATAGCAGTCTCTCAGTAATGCCTTCTCATTAGTCATCCCTGTTCCTAGATTTTAAAACATTTTTGTTACATCAAATTTCCATTAAGAGGGGTACATCTATGGGATTGTTTTGTGGGGTGGGTGCGGAGGGATTTTAATTTTAAAAGCATTTCAAATCACCCAAAAGTTACCAGAATAGTATGAGCAACTTTTTACCCTGATTCACAAATACACCTGTATTTTAATTATGCTAATTAGATGCAGGTGTAATGAATGCATATTAACAAAGTGACCTTTTCCTTTGAGTGGTGTTTTCTATGTAAGTTACATGGAGGTGCTAAACACACATTTATTGAGCCTTTTAGTGTGCCGAGGTCTCTGTTAAGCATTGTCTTATATGAATTAATTGCTCTTATATGAGTTAATCCTCCAAGTTCTCTGATGAGTGTTACTGCCCCCGTTCTCCCGTGAGAAGCTGGTGGCTTTCTCCAGGCCGGGCAGCCAGCAGTGGCACTCGGGTTCCCACTCAGACGCTGCGATTTCAACCCCTGGATCCCGGAAATGCTGCCTTCTGACTTTGCATGTCAGGACCTCCCTGGGCCCCGGGAAAGGTTGCTGTTTTGAGAGGAGTGAAAAGTGTTAAGGCAGGATTACACACACATGGAAGTGAGCTAGAGACATGGCACGGTGGGGAAAGACAGAAGGAGATCAGCATTTGCCAAATGCTGCCTCTTCAGGCTGGTGCAGGGACAGTCCTTCGGAGCCTGACCTCCAAATCGGAACTGGCATATGTCTCCAATGCTGTTTGCTGTGGTGATCTTTACCAAATGTAAAGAATCAGCTGAAGCCATGAACACAGAGAGCTTGAGGTCTACCTTGTGAGGCAGGAAGACCCTCAAAGGCACGGGCTTTTACTTCATTCATTTTCCTGTCCTACAGCTGTCTCAGTGGCCCTGGCCCACTGATCATTCAGCTGTTGGAGCTACATGTCACCTTAATATTTGGGATCACTATCAGCAGGATTCTCTTAAACACAGCACATATTAAGTCAATTCTGGGCATTGTAGCTCATTCATTTATTCATTCATTCCACAGGTATTTATTGAACACCTACTATGTACATAGCAATGCAGGCAAATAAAGGCTCTTTATTCTAACTCAGTTACACAGTCAATAAATAGATGAGAGAGCCGGGTACAAGTTAGAGAGGAGTGATAGATAGATGGCCATTTATTCTGAATAAAGGGACAGAAAGGCCTGGGAATGAGAGCAGGCTAATTTGATTTGGGGATCAGGAAAGCTTTTAATGAGTCTGAGGTCTTAATTGCCAGAGGCAGCCAAGAGGGTGCTGGAAAGCATCAGGTCCAGGTCGGGGGAACAGCAAATGCCCAATGCCACTTGGCACAGCCTAAAAAGAGAGATAGGAGATGAAATGTCATGACATGGGTTTAGATGGAATCTGATGAGGTTGGAGAGGTAAGAAATTTGGAATGTTTAAGGATACTGGGCAGCCACTGGAGGGTTATAGGCAGGACAAAGACCCTACGGGGTCTGCTGCCCATCTGAGTGGACCCTAAGTCATATCCATGCTGCTCATTGCCAATGCCACTCAGAACAAAGACAGTTGTGTGTTACCGTTGGCATGTATTTGCTGAGCATCTTTTGTCTGTCAGACACCCAGTTGGATGCTGTGCTTTAAAGATGAGCAAGAGGTAGTACCTGGCTGGGAAGACTCCTACCTGGAAAGGGTTTGCCATGCTCTGTACTGTGTTTCCCTTAGGTGACAATGCCTGACTCTGCAATTGCTGGGAACCGTTTTTAGAATTCCCTTTCTGTGAATTACTTTTGATTCTTGATTCTTTGCATTCTTTATTCCTTCTTTGGCATCATCCTACTGGTGACAAATGTTTATCCTTTGAGGGTAGACTTAATTTTTTTGGAAATGGCTGGAAGTTGTTTCACATGTAGTCTAATGAATAGAGGGTTGATTTTTTTCTAGTAAAACAAGGAAACAAAAAGGCTGACTCTTCTTACGTGGCTTCTAAAATGGCCTAGGATGCCACTGTATCAAATTGTGAAATATCAAATATAAAATTATCAAAATGAAGTTCCTTGAAACGTAAGTGTTTAGACTTTAGGAGAATCCAAGTCTACTGGGGAAATGTCCATTTTCCAGTAACCCTGCCTCTTTCATGGAAACCTTTAATTCTCCAACTTTCATTCCTCCTTCACATCACTTCCCTGTTCCTTGCTTAAGGTGACATGTGTCTGATCTTTTCGGCATAGAGGTATGGATGCTGATTTTGATATTTTACGTGCTTATGCGGAAGCTCCTTAAATCTTGTTGGAAACACCCAAGGTTATCCTGTTCAGCTGCCTTCGTCCTCATAGGACTTTCACGGTCAGACCATGGAGTCTACATCACTGGAAAATTTCAGTCTATTCATATTTTAAGAAAATTATAGGCCAGAAGCTTTTTAAAATAAACATTACTTTCATCCCATTATACAAAAAATGCATTTGAGGTGATCGTCATTTTATTTGGGCCATGGTCTTCCAAGACTTGGGACAATAATATATTTTTTCTATGTTGTGCAAATGTATGCAGATTGTTAAAGCATGCATGCATGTATTACACACTTTATAAATTTGAGTAATAGAAATGTTTGTGTGTATAAATAGATAGAATAAGGAGTGTACATTTTGTATAAAATAACCTCTTTGGTATTTGTTTACCCTGATTTTTTGATTTATGAGTCGTCATTGCTCACTATAGAAGAAGAAAAATAAATATGCAAAACACTGGTAGGCTTTTAATGGGGTTACTTCCCATCTTAGCTCAGTGTTTCTCCACTGAAGCTGACCTTGAAATTGCTTTTTAAATACAAGTCAAAATATGCAAATTCCAGAGTATCAGGATGAGTATCCTACGTTAAAAGTTCTTTCAAATTCACATTTTTACATCATTTCCATCTTACATCCTGTGCTTTATCTGCTTCCTAATCCATTAGTGTATGAGTGGTGGGCATATGGGTTTTCACAAATGCACTAATCCCCACTAAGATTAAAATACCTCTGAACATGTGCATATATGTTTTTCTTTTCTTTTTAAAATGTAACTTCATTTCCTTTTTAATGACAAGGAAGCCACTGCATGCCCAGTGGGTCCGACTGCTTTCCTTTTCAGTCTCCATGACACCAAGACACCGTGTGTCATCTCTGTGTCCCCTCCGTCCCAAGTCTCAGGGCCTGTCAGGGAAAGGAGCTGCTCCCTGTTTGACAGATGACTTCGGTCTCAGTTGCATCAGTCGTGTATTTGTAGTCACTCCTCCTGTCTGTGCCGTCCACTTCCTCGGGCCCCAAGGAAGTCCCTTCTGTCCCCTGATTATGTTTCATACGAGTCGTCTGGAGCCTGCATGGCGCTGGTATGTATATATCATGCCCCCCTCGTTATGAACAGAAAAACTCACAGCCATGAATTTCACTGAAGTTTATGATTGGTCCCCGACTGCCTCCACTGGCACAGAATCCTCTTCTGGACGCATTCTTGCAGTTCGACAAACAAGCAGATACACTGAGCCAGTGCATGAATGAATAGGAAGTATCCCAGGTCCAAAGGATAAATCTGTCGTGTGGTGGAGAAGGTACTCGGGCAAAACATTTGGTTCTGAGGTCGCTCGGAGGATTGGGCCCACGCTAGAATTAATGCCACTAGCAGTAAAAGGACATTAGGGATGCCACGCATGTTGATTATTTCTTCGTTTTGTTTACCTAAGTTTCCCGGCCTTGGAAGCTCTGTGGCCATTGCCGGAGAAAGCCCTGGAGACGGAGCGCTAGCTGCTGCTCCCTCATGAGTGCGTCATTACCTCACTCTGAGCAAAGTCCCTTCTTTTTCTTCTTCTCCTTCTTTTTTTTTTTCTCATCAATAGAGGAGGGAAACATTATTGGATTCAGGAGTTCATAGTAGTCCTGCATGCAGCTGGGGACGAGGGGGATAGATTTATGAAATGGACGATTTCAAATGGCATTATCTTCCCACAGTGAGGTACACCTTTCATAAATCATGGGAGAGTGCTTGGAAACAGAACATTTGTTATTTCTGCACCACATTGTATTTGCATCCCCGGAATCCTGGGAAAGAAGAAGAAATTCTCAGATTTCCTTCCCTGGGTGTGAAAAGGCAATTAATCCCCTTACAGTGAAATTATAAAAAGAAAAAGAAATGTAATAAAACAAAAGAGTACTTCATATAAGTCAAGGATTATGCCTTTACTGATATTTTTTAAATCGTGGTGATTTATTTTTTGGCTGCTTATTTGGGCCTGTATTTGATTACGGCATTAATTAAGGTCTTCGGTTTTATTTTTCACTGAAAACATTGTGCCTGATTCCACAGGCCAACGCAGGTGAGGGTCGCTCCACTGGGACGGCAAGTGGGCAGGAATATAGACTGAGCTTTTCTTTCCCAATCTCTGCCTTTTCCCATCTGGGGGGTGTGTGGGTAATTATTCTGTAGCATGCCTAAGTTCAAGTTATGTATGTTTGTGTATCTAACATGAAAAGTCCCTTCTTTCTAGTAGCCTGGTGTGATTTGCAAGCTTCTTTGTGTGTCCTTGATGTAAACTATCAAGTAGTACTCAATTCTCTCTAAATAATTAGGCTTCTTAAAGAACTTGAGCTGTTTCCCTGAACAGCCAGGCCATCTTGCAGAATTACACTTCATTGGAAAGAGTTAAAAGTCATCATCCTGATTGAAAGTCAGGAGTCTCCACCCCAACCTACCAGGTGTCTAAGGTTCCTCTCACCCCTGGACAACAGTCTGGGAACAACTGAAAATGTACAACAGCAGTTTGAAAAGTTTTGAAAATGAATTTATTTTATCTGCCCCTTCCTCCCCTCACCCCTCTGAAAATAATGTTAAAAAAATGACCTCTGTAACTTTAGGAGGGTGGGGAGAAGAAAGCTAAGACACATTATTTCAGACAACTAAGAAAAGAAGTTAACTTTAAAGGTAGCTCCTTCTCAAAAGTTTGGGACACATTTTTTTAGCGTGTGTGACATGCCAAGATAAAATTGAATTGAGTGAACACTTAAGAGGATCTTGAACTTGACTAACTGAACTTGATGGTCATCACAAGACTTGGGGTGGCGTTATAGCTCATTTCTGAGGAACTTTGAGAGATTGTTCAGGCAAATATGAGCTAGAAACTGAGAAATTGACCCATGTTCTTTTCTCTGGTTAAATATCTTGGGTGAGATCCCGGGTGAAGACCAGATCTCCAGAAGGAGAGAGATTTGCCTGTCCACTTCCTGCCTGCTCGCCCCTCTTCTCACCCAAGGAAACAAGGTGTCTGTTTGCATGTACAAACAGTCTTTGATCTGTTTGTATCAGCCAGATACAAACCCTTGGTTTGAAGCCTGCCTTCATTTTCCTGTTTTGTAGATGGTGACAATGATTGCAACCATTCAGAATTTCTGTAAATATTTACCTAGATAATGAGTCAGACTCGCAGCACATAGTAGGTGCTTAAAACAAATAATAGATACTATGTATCGAGGTCTTTCTATATGACGCATGTTTAGTTTCATGCTGTGCAACCTTTAATCTTCAAAACAACCCTGTGACATAGGCATTTGTGTGCCCATTTTCTAGGCGAGAAGACTATGGTACAGGGGTAGAAAGTCACTCACCTCATAAAAATCAAAGCCCGGACCCACACTCTGGTCTCTTTGACATCATAGATTGTACTCTCACTCCATATCTATCTCCCACAGTCCTAGTCCCGGGACTGTGGGCCCACTGCCCCAGCTCGGATAACCTGTCCAGGACTAGAGAACTCAGAGAGGGAGAAACAAAGGAAGACTCGGATGCATGAACTTCAAGTGTAGCTGGGTCACCAGGACTTCTAAGCTATATGCTTCTAGGGCTTCATCGGAGCAGTCTGGCTCTTGTGATTTCCGACACATCACAGGTGGATCAACCCTGGGAAGCAAACAGATTGGAGGGAAATGGCTCCGCTGCATTGCCTTTGTAGCCTTGGACACAGCTGGAAAAATCCAGAATGAGTGTGGGACACCTGAAAAGTAGCTGAGCGTGAACCAGAGATTCAAGGCAGCCCAGCCAAGACTCCCAACCTTCCCACAGCTTCCTCTGGATTCCTGCACCATTTGAAGGGAAGCTCTTTCCCGCCACGTAGTGGCTCTCTGATGGCCTGCAGGAGTTAGTGTGGCTTCTGAGAGTGTGTCTTGCCGTGTCTGAGAGGAAGTACCAGCCACAGGGAACCCAGAATCTGCATTAGTTAAGCCCCCCATCCCTGAGACCCATAGTCATTTCAAAGGCCTGATTTGCCGTTATCAAAGGGGCTGTTTCTAGGTGTTTGGCCAGATATTTAAGAAGCTCATCAAGAGAAGGTCTGAAGGGAAAACAAAAACCAGGGTAGATTGATTTCTGAGAATTCCTTTTGAGTTTCCCTTGGCTGTGGTACTGTCAGCCCATGATAAGATTGTTGTTGAGTTTGGATTGATTTTTGCCTTTACGAGTCAGCACAAAACAATGCTTTCTCTGGGTAATCTTTCTACCTGACCCCCCTTTTTCCAGGTAGAGTTGACCTTCATAATTGAGATTCTCTTTTACTTCATCAGCTTCTACATCGTTCAGCCTCTATCACATTGAATTAAAATCATGTCTTGTCTGGTTCATCTACTAGACTGTGAACTCCTTGAAGACAGGAACTCCAGGTACTCAAGATACATTTGTTACGTCAGGTGAATGGGGTCTAATTACAAACTGGTGATGTGGGCAAGGAGCACAATAATGTGAAACGCAGGACATCTACAAAAGCTGGCAGGGGGGTACATCGTTGTCTCTGTTTGATTTGGCCTGCTGTAGCCGCATCCAGTTGTAGTCTTGAGTTTGGTATGCATCCACGTGACTGCTCTGAAGTCAGTGACTTTTTCTCAGTTTGGAACTAGTGTGGAGTCACCAATCCAGTCGCTTGTGGAGCGTTCCAAGCATGTAGGGATTGCAAGTGACAATATCCAGGGCAGGCCAACCTAAGACATGCTTGGACTGCATTGCTACTCATGAACCTGGCTCTTGACCTATTTAAATAAGTGAATACGGCCCTGGAGGGGAAAGTGGGAGGTGCCTTGATGTTTCCATGTAGCTGTTGCCCCGATAGTTCAGCTGGATCCAGAACACGCGAGAGAGATTCTAATAGAAAAAGCTTTTCCTGACTGTCTAGAAGAAATGAAAAACAAACAGCGAAGGTACAGCTTCCCCTGCCCTTTACCGTAGACTACCAACGTACCCTTGGGTCAGTCTTAATTTTTAAAGGAAAGAATTTGAATTGAGAATTTGAATCTGTCATCTGGTTGATTTTTTGAAATATTTAATCTCAATGTGCGGAATGAGAGAGCAATTTGTTCTTATACTCGTGAAATTCACCCCTTCCTTAACGTTGATGCATTCAGAGTGTTCGTGTCAAAAAGGTCAAATTCACGTTTGTAAGTCTATAACCTTACCAAAGTTTGTTTTCTGTTTGACCACCATTTTTAAAATCTCTTTTGGCAACTTTGTTACTCCTGTACACCCCCTGCCAATCCCCCCCAAACATCCCAGCCTTTGTGTTTTGTAGTTCCACCTCCTTCCTGTCTGTTTGGTTCTGTTGCCCCTTTAATCTGACTCCTGGTTTTATTTCTAAGGACTTTTTAAAGTTGGCATCTTTTTATGGCCCTCCTTCGTGCCCCCCCCCCCCACATTGACTTCACATACCTTTGGCTTGCTTCATTCATTACCTTCCAAAATCCGGAAAACTCTTGCTCTTTAGGCTTCATTTTATGTGTGTGCTACGTGCTTGCTAGACAAAGGCTGGCTTTAATTAACGTGGGCTGAGCGTGGGGTGTGGAGGAGGGGGCCCTACCCCCGGACAGTCAACATGGGGGCCAGCTCTGGCTCCTTCCTTCCCTTCCCTTGTGACCTCGAAGATGTCATTTCATTTCTCCATCTCTTAATTTTCTCATCCGTCCCATCAGGCTAATTAATGCCTGTCTCACCTTTGTCCCCGGCTTGTTGGGCAACTCCAAGAGCACCTGAACTGGACAACACTTTTAAACTAAGCTGTGCTCTGGAACAGACAGGGATCTAGCTGGCTCCCTTCAGTGGGTTGATTATTCAAGCAATTCTTCAAGTTAATTTTCACCCCTCCCCCTCTGGAAACACGGATACATTCGGCCTGTTTTCTCTTTCTGTGTTTGAAGAAAGAGTCAGCAGTCCGTAGACTGACAGACAACGGCCCAACCCGTGCCTTCACTTACTCACTCGAGGAAGAGATCTCAGCGCTCAGCCCCGAAGAGGCAGTTTCCCTCTCTTCATCCGGGGACACAGGAGAAACGTAACGATTCCATGTCTCCACTGTGCAGACAGGGTGCAGGCCTGGGAAACTGTGGGCGCCTTTATTTATCAGGTTGTCCATGAAAGTCAGGGGGCCCCATGGACGAAGTGGTCCACGGAACCTGACAGTGGGCCCCGCAGGAAGTCCAGCGCAAAGGCAGCCTCTGGCGTGGGCTGGGGGGCGTCACAGGATGACGACTCTCTCCAGGCTGGTAGGCTAGTTCTGGTCCCTGGAAGACTCGGGTGAAATAAAGCTTTAGGAATCAGTCCCACGGGCATTAAATGGGGGTTATGAAGCAGGAATTTCTCCCCCTCAGTCCCTTTTTGCCTCCTTAGAGGAGTGAGTTAAAAAAGAAAGGTTCTTTGACAAAATGCCTTACTGCTCAATACACCCCTGTGTAAAAAAAGGGGGGGTGAGAAATGCACATTCGTTCTTCCATTAAAAATAGATCAAAAAAGTACCCGAAAGAAAAAACCCCACAACAATGAAATAAATTAGGATAATACAAGTGGAGGCCTGCAAATGAGTTTGCTAAGTGCTGTATTTTCTCAAGCCACTTAGAGTTCTAACTTCCTGTTTCAGCCCGGAGCGATAAAGGCAGGAACACTGTCATTAGCTTCAGAAACCATGTTTGTAGCCCTTAGCTGCATTTGTTTATTTTTCTCTTCCCCCTCAGCTGTGTCCCTGCGTGTATCGTGGCACAGGTGCCTCTCGCCCGGGAGTGCTTGTGGACTGAAATGAAAGGCGTGAGGGGCGGCTGCCTTCCCCACCTCAGGAGCCTGGTGGCAAACCCAGCGAATGCTGAGTCCTGCGGGAGCCCCGCTGAGCTGTCTGCTCGGGCTTTCCAGGATGGCTCCCCCATAAAGCTGGGGGGCTCTCCACTCCACCCGGTGGTCGGATAACTTGTGACCATAACAAGCCCGAGGATAATCCTTAGCATTTTTCAATAAAGTAATTACTCCCCCCGTCACCACCCCCTTAGCCACTTAGCCCCTTAAAAAGAGCCAAAGAGAATGTGGCACCTAGATGCTATTTATAACAATTTTTACCGCTTGCCTCCTGGGCCTAAATTGGAAACCTAATTTTAGATCCATAAAAGCCAAAATATGTGTATAAAAAGCCCCAAAATAATCCAGGGCGGCTCATAAGCGTCCTCCGAACAGGTTCAGGCTGATTTATCTCACTGAGGATATTTAATTATGTCAGTGAAAAAACACCGGTAATTAAATCATTATTTCTTAGGTGTTAGGTCCAAGGACATTCTAGGGGAAGTCAAAGGCAGAGGGAGGAAGGAACGTAAGAAGTGCAGGGTGGGCCAAGGAGCCAAAAGGCTTGTTTAGAGGAATGGGCACAGGCTTTGCATTAGACAGAGTGAAGTTGAAATCGAGGTGAGCATGTGTGTGATCCTGCATACGCTCCCCAGCCCCTCCGAGCCTTGATTCGCTCGCAGTGGAGGAGATCCTGCCTACCTCCTAGGCTTGCTGTGCGACTTAGAAATGCAGCCCTGTGCCCCTGTGTGGCAGGCAGTGGCTTCCTCCACAAACCGGTACGATGCTAGCTGTTATTTATCCACGGTGATTGTTCGGGAGACCTGTCACTGTGCCCCCTTTTAGGAGTTTTCCTGACTGTCTTCAGGACAATGCGTAGAGAGGACTTACACCTAACAGATTTTGGAACTTGTGTATTTTCTGGGTGGGTGGCCAGACTGATAAATGAGCTTTTTTATGAGAGTCAGAAGTAAGTCTCTAATGGCTTTTGAAAACCTCCCAAGCCCTGCAAAGCCCCAGCCCCCATGACAGCTCTGTCCCCTGTTTTATGGACGCCCGCCACAGCTCTGCTTGGTTCCCTCTGCCTCCCGGTCTCTGCTGACACACCACCTGCCATCTAAGCAGCATAAACCTTGGGTCCCCCCTCCGGGGGAGGGCCCAGCACCCACTAATCAGGCGAGCCACTTTGGGGGCCTGCAGTAGGCAGACCTTTCCCCCCCTGGTGCTGCTCCCATGGTTATGTCGTGCTACACAAAAAAAGGGCCTTTGCAGGGATATTTAAGGTAACTAATCAGCTGACTTTAAAGTAGGGAGAATAGTCTGGATTTTCAGGATAGGTCCCATGCAATCGCAGAGGCCCTTCAGAGCAGGAGAGGAAGGCGGATGAGGAAACCAGGGAGATGTGGCAGCAAAGGGACAGAGAGATGACAAGCATGAGAAGGATGTAAGTACCCTGCTGACTTTGAAGACGGGAGAGCCACATGGTAAGAACTCTGGGCAGCTGAAAGGAAACAGGGACTTTAGCCCTACACCTGCAGGGAAAGTGGGGCTTCCACCCGCAGGAAAATGGGGTCTCAGTTCTACAACCACATGGCACTGAATCTATGGGTAACCTGAGTGAGCCTCTAGCAGATTCTTCCACGGGGCCTGCAGATAAGAGCCAGGAAGGCCGACACCTTGGCTGGGTGACACTTTGGCTTGTGAGGCCCCAAGCAGAAAACCCATCTGAGCCGCACTGTGCCTGGGCTTCAGACCCACGGCGGCTGTGACATAACCATGGGTGTGTTGTTTTACGGTGATGGGAACTTGTTATGGCCACGACACAAAACTAATACAGTGCTGGGGGCCTTCCATGGGGTGGGTCTCACTCAACCCGCCCTCAGTCTGTTCAGCTTTGTTCCCAGTGCATCTCAGCCGTTTGCCTGTTTTCCCCTCCCAAGGGAATCTGCTCTCCCCACTCACCCGAATGGCTTTTGTTTGATTATGAGTGTGTTCAGAGTCACACTCAGCCTAATTATTGCTTTTGACTAACCCCAACACATAATGTTGTATGTCATGGTGTACTACTTTTAATTTCACAGATGAACACATTTCTATTCTTTTATTCCCCTCTCCAAGTCTCGTGTTAACTCCATCTGGACAAAGCATTGAGGTATAGGTATGACTTCTCCTGAACTGAATGCCACAGCTGCCCTCGATTCACTCCGCAGGGCAAAAACGACAAGGAAAGGTTTTCCTCTTGAGTGACGACAGCCTCATTGTGTTGAATCCATTGTGCCAGACTGAGAAATCTCATTTGGGGATTGCACATGTCACTCCACATCTTTATAACTTTTCAGCACTCGGAACTGCCTCCTTCATAGTAACAGCAATGCTTACTTAGTGTTTATCACAGGCCAGTGAAGGGATCTGCTCAGAGCTTTTCATGCATTCTTTAACCTAATGACAGCGCTCCCATTTGGCAGATAAGGTGGCTGAGGCTTGTAGAATTTCCAGGGCTAAACAGCAACAAGTCCAGTCCAGCATTTAAATGCGGGCAGTGGTGCCAGGGGCCATGTTCTTAATGACCGAACACTGCATGTTTTTGTTTTGGTTTGGTTTTTGGTTAAAAAAGAGAAACAGAATGATCCCATTTTTCCCATCTTGATAGATTATAGATCGCCTCTTTCATCCGTCCATTTCCAATATTTCCTCCCAGTCTTTGAGTTGAACTTGTAGTTTTCAGCCCAAATGAATTACATGGGGGTGGGAAGGGTTAGGGGGATTTAGTCGGTCAGTGGCTATTTCCTTCAGGAAAAGGAAAAGTAAAGCGCACCACTTTTTAATGCTTGTTACTGGAAAAGCACAGTGGCATGCCATTGTTCTGAGAGGAAGGGGCTTGTTTGTCTTATCAGCTCCTGGTGAAATAGGATATTGGGTGGAAAGCTAAGTTATAGCAGGTGCACTTGAATTTGAGAAGGAGAGACAAAGCAGAACCCTGGCTATTCAGAATCTAATTTTTTTTCCTGTTCAGGCAAAACACCACACACACATATACATGCACACAGGTTTTGGGCATGAGAACGTGTGGATTTCTAAACCCACACACCACTGAACTTAAATCGACTTCCACTGTGTGGGGTAGAATTTTTGATCTGGGAGTCTTTATCCTTGGGTCGTGCTTCCTGCAAGCATTTCAGCAGTGGCTCCTCCTAGACACTGGCAGTGGTGGGACTGGGAGTTTCACAAGAAATTGAAAATGGTCTACTGGCATCATGCCCAGGACGTTGGGAGACTTGAAGAAAGTTGACACCTTTGGGGAAAAGCAGACTTTCGTGGTTATGGTTCTGATTGGCTCCTCTTATTATAGCGCCAGGTGTTTGCCAGGGGTGTGGTGACAGAAAGCCAAGGACTGGAGAGCATTCTTCCCAACCCTACGCCAGCTCTTCCCTTGATTTCACTCCAAAAGATGTAGGTATGGCCACAGCATTTACCAGTGGGCAGCGAGGGGAAGGGACAAGACGAGACTCAGATTTTTATTTTTATTTTCAGTGGTGAACAAGGGCAGATGTGCCCCAAACTCACTTAGGCCCCCCAAAAGGAAATGTATCAGTTCCTGGGACTGGGAGACTCAGAGGTAGATCTGCCGTGGTTTGACCCAGGTGATCAAATGACGCTGTCATAATTCAGGTTCTCGCCGTCTTTCAGCTATGCTTTCCTCTGTGTAGACTTCATTTTCAGTCAGGCTCAGCCCAGGAGGACAGAGATGGCCAACTCGAGCCCGCCTCCTTCATGTGCAAGGAGCACTGGGGGAAAAGAGAGGTCCAGCAAGTACCACAGTTGACTCTCATTGGCCCTTCGTGGGTCACATGTTGATCCCTGAACCAACCACTGCAACCTTGTCTGGACCTGGAATGAATGCCACCTTGCAGCTGGGGGTGGGGCGAGCTTGACTCCAGCCGCAGAGATCATAAGGGATGGAGGGAAGAAGGTGTGTTATTGCTGGCTCAAAGTAAGAAAGACAAAAACAACAGACCTCCATGACAACAGCTATGTTGCTATGGCCATACTCATTCCAGGAGACCGTGGTCATCTTATTTGGTATTGGTCTTTGTCTAGAATCATCCCCAGTGGAACTGGAGACTATTGTCCTTTGAACCTGGGAACTAGGTGATGGGAGCACCAGGAACGGGACTATCGAAGGAGCAGAGAGAGGGACATACACAGGGTCATGACGGGGGGCCAGGACTGCAGGTGACAGGAAAGGACTGAGCAGGGCACGAGGCAGTTCCTGGCACCAGCATGGTGAGGGCAGGTAGCAGCATTCTCTCCATGGAAGGGGGTGGGGGCAGTTGAAGCCAGCAGGGAGATGGTCCCCTTCCATGCCATTTTTCAAATGCCACCAAAGGGACCTTGAAAACCAAATCTGGGTAGGCCATTCCCACCCCTCTTGTCCCCAATCAAACCATGCCCATGACTTTCCACTGCCCTCAGGGTAAAGATGGTCCCCTATACAATTCCTATAACACCCACCCCAATGGTCTAGCCCCTGCCTCCGGAGTCTCATTTCTCACTGCTCTCACCGTAACTTTCTGCCTCTTACCACACTGACTTCCTCTCAGTGCCTGCAGCTTTCCTTGCTGCCTCCTGCCACAGGGCCCTTACACATGCTCTTGTCTCCCCTTCTTTGTCTCTGCTCGTTCTTTGTATTTTGACTTATGGAAACAGGAGGCTATTTCCAGCTTTCCGGAAACACTTCCCTGACTACATTATCTTCCCATAAGTTCCCATGGTTCCACACATTTCCCCTGGATAGTGATGCACCGAGCTGTGGTTTCCTCCTTTTTTTTCATTTATAAATTCTTGTTTTCCCCACTAGACTGGAAGCTCCTAGGCCACATATTGATTTTCGTTCACCAATGTATCCCTAACACCTAATAGAAAGTTTGGCTGTCACTATGTGTTTATTGAATGAGTGAGTGAGAGAGGGAGGGAGAGAGGGAGGGAATAAAGTACTTCTGCGGTGCTCTCTCGGGCTTCCAGAATAACTCTGGAATTGCAGAGGGACGCAGGAACCAAAGGGGAACCTGAGACCGGGTCACAGGGTGCAATGGCTCAGCAAAGGCACACAGTGCTCATGACAAACCGCTCATTTCCCTGCTTTTATTTTGTTTCCTTGGAACTTTCTTTCAGGGGTTGGTGGTGGTGGTATTAGTGATTGTGGTGAAACTGACCATCTACTACCTGGGTTGACTGTTTAATTCAACCATAAATGACCACTCTTGACCCTCAAACCTCCTGAGTTTTTTTGAAAATTCAGAGTCCTTGGAAAATTCAGCCTCTTTTCTGATTAAACAGGGTGACATAGTCCAAGTATTGCCCTGCGGACCTAGACTGGGCTGATGTCCATCTGTGGTCTATATAAGATAATGGATTTGTGAAACAAATCCATCCTGTAGGTGCAACTGCAGGGCGGGGGGCATGTTTAACCTACTTTAGGAACACACTTTTTAAGGGCTTTGCACACTAATTGCATGCAAATAGATGCCGCTAATTGCAAACACAAGATTCAGACCTTGTCAAAGTAGAAACCTATTCATCAACAGCTCCTTTAGGACCTCTGCTCCACGCGATGCAGTTTAAATTGCTGTTTTCCGGTACATTCTACCATCATTCTTACCCCCAATTTCCCATTAGCTGTCTCCGGAGATTATTGCCCTGGGAAGACTCACCGTCGGCAAAGACTATCCCCTTCACTTCAGCCCGATGCCCCGCAGGTATCTGCTTCACAACAAAGATGCTTATTGAGGCCCTTCTCTGCCGAGCATGGCGATGGGCAACGGCATGAATGGATGAACTATTTTCTGGAATGCTTTGCTCTCCTCACCCTCTTTCAGATTGGAGCCAGCCCATCTATTGTGGCCAAAATTCCACGTTCCCTGAGGTGCCCTGCTGGATGTGATCCATCCAGCCTTCACCCTGTCATAGGATTTTATCAGTTGCATTTATCTGACACTTTTCACTTACTGCCTTATATTGCATTTGTTTTCATTCAGTAATTCAACAGTCATGTACCAATTGCTACTGAGTAAAAGTCCCTGCACAAGATGCTGCAGGGGAAAAAAGATGGACAAGACGTGGTCTTTGCTTTCATATATTATTTCGCCTATTCGACAGCAACATATGTCAGGGCACAGATCATATCTTACTCATTTTCTATTCATCTCATAAAAAGGCATGGCAGAGTAGGTATTATTGCACATTTTTTTCAATGGATGGATGGGTGGATGGATGGACGGATAGCTGGCTGCTAGTGAGCTGGCTGAATGGATGGATGGTTGAATGGTTGGATAAATGATGCATAGATAGATGAATGGTAAAATTTTTATGTTTTACTGAAAATCTGTAACGATATCCCATTGGATCCCTAGAACTAATGTAGCGGCCCAAATGTCCAGTTTCCCTTATGTATTTGTGGAGCATCAAGGATACGCCAAGCCCATGCCAGGAACTGGAAATAGACACGTAAATAAGAACACTGGCCTCAGAGACACTTTGGAATAGGAGTGTGGGCACATACATTCCTGTAACATGGGAGTGGAGCATGGCTGTGGGAGCGATACTAAAAATGACACTAAGTGCCACAGGAAGCACAGGTGCGCGATGGGGTCGTTGTTTCTCTGTCAGGGAACTCTGCAGAGAGGACATGGCGGTCGAACCCGGGCTAGGATTTTTCCCCGGGGAACAGGGAGACTGGACGATCAGGGCGAGGAGGAGACTCCGCACGTGTCAGACACCAGGGCTGTCCTGATGAAGCTGGAGGGCTGCTTCTCAAACGACGTCCCGCACAGCTTCACAAATGGGCCACCAAACGTCCCTCGCAATCTAAAGTGGCTGTCCCCCACATACACGGTGGCAGTGAAGTCGGTCAGGAAGGGTGCTGCGGGGTGGGTCAGGGTGTGCTGCGACACCTGGGACCCACGAGGCGAGTGCGAGGTGTGAGCTCCAGAGTCCCAGAGAGCTCCGCTGAAAGAGGTGCGGTTTACACTGGACGCGTGAGTGCGGATTGCGGTCAGACAGTATAAAGTCCTCCTCGAGCAGAGACACCAGGCTGAAGGGATCACTGCACATGGTTTACCACGGTATTTTTTCAAATACGTGTCTTTATTAAGCTTGTTTTCACTTGTTTGAATAGACTTTGCTTTTTAGAGCAGTTTTGCGTTCCCAGCAAAATTGAGAGGGAAGCGCGGAGCTCCCGAGTGCCCTGCCCCTGCCCACGCACAGCGTCTGCTCTGCCAGCATCCCCCAGCGGCGTGGCGCACGTCACAGCGGATGAATCTGCACGATGTGCCGACGTCCACAGTTTCCATCGGGGTCCACGCTCGGTGTTTGGGTCTGGACAAGTGTGTATGACATGAATCCCTCGTGAAGGTCTCATACAGGCAGAGTAGTTTCATGGCCCTGCAAACCCTCTGTTTTCACTTCTTTTCTTTTTTGAGCATTTGAGCAATAAGAATTGTTTTTGTGTGTCTGTGATTCGAAACTGTGCCACAAACAAGAAGTTTGGTACCTTCCAAACGGTGCCCCAGTTTCTAGGGAGAGAGGCAACAGCCAGCAGGGGGCCGGGCTGGGGGCGGCGGCCCTTCGGAAACTGTCAAGGGGCCTATCTGAAACACCTGAGAAATGGGATCTCTCCTCGGGAAAGTTTGCCATCACTTCTGAATAATTGCTGTCCTTCCAAGTACACGGGTATCTTCGACAAGAACAAATTTGCTGGCGGCTCGAGGATTCTGTTCAGCCTTAAAGATCTCAGCACCGTAATGTTTGTTATCCGTGCGCTTTATTTAATAGACCTGCCTGAGGTGACGTTTTATATCATGCTTTGTCTCTAAGTGATTTACTGCTGGGAAGATAACAAACAGTCCAGGTTTATACTCAGAAAGTCAAATACACCACCAGTGTTGCGTGCGGAGGTATTTTCCATTAAAGAGGCAACACTTTCTGAGATGAGAAGTCCGCTGTGACGTCTCCAACAAACCCTGCCACCATCCCTGCCTGTGAGGGAATCAAGAATTAGGCAGACATACCGACCGACATGCACGATGCCCAGGTGAATTATCTGAGAAAAACTTAGCATCTAACGATGTCCTTATGAGCTCACAGGGAAGAATTAGATTTGCTTGAGCTGAGGTTTTTTTCTCTTCTTTTCTTTTTCTTTAGTTGTAAAAACAATCACAAATGTGAGGGCTTCGGGCTTGAACTTGTCAACAGTCGGTGGCCCACGGCGGAGATAGAGACGTCACCTGTCTTTGGGGCTGAGGCGCCGGAGCAGGTGTTTCTGTGGGAACGGGGGTCTCAACCCACTGCACACCTTTAATCTTGGGTCTCCTTTCTGGTGAAACGTCCATGATTCATAACTCAGTCACGTTGCTGAGGAATGTCTCTTCAGATAGATTCTATCTCTAAGAACTTAAGTCAAGGGATTTTCAAACAGTCGCTTGATTTATGTACGTGAAGCTCTCACTCAGGAAAAGAACTTTTATTTGCAAGTACCACATGAACAGGGGCCTGAAAGAAATAATTAGGACTCTCCTCTCCTGTTTCAGTCTCGAAGATTTCCCTGCACAGGTGTGGGTGGCCTGCTCGCGAGTGTGCGAACTGCAGAGAAGACAGTGGGGCCGTCGGGGGTGGGGGCCGTGATTAATCCCCCATCTTCCCTTTCTTTTGTTTGTGCAACAACTCGGCGCGCTGTCACCACATCAGCACATTTTGTTGCAAATCTCAGTGCCCTCTCACTTTCGTTTTACTTAATGCGTTTCTCCATTTTCCCAAGGCCACACGAGCTGTTTTCTTGTGAGTGGCACACCTGCCTCAAATAACTAAAATTGCCTGGGTCTTGGATTCTGAGGCTTCATATTCTCCTGTATATTATTTGGTCCTATTGTTCCTTAACTCGCTCATCATTCACACGGTGAAGGAAATTCCATTCGGTCCTTTTAAGACGGCCAGACTAGCTGACTTAAACACTCAGCCCGGTTACTTCGGGATATTTCGGTTCTTTATTGAAATGGTCCTTTTAATGTCGTCTTTAATTTAATCAAATAGTGTCATCAAAATAACATTTACTCTATTACTGCAAATTCACTGCATTATTAACTAGTGTAACTAGACAAAAAAGATGGTACAAACCCCCATGGAAATATATACTTACTGTAAAAATGGATACAGTTCATAGATGTTCTATATTTAATTTGCAGTTTCAAAGCACTCTCTATGGAGAGGTTTTATGGTTCTGAAATAATTTAAAAACACACTTTACTACAATCCATAGCAGGTAGTTTTTTTGCCAATTTGGGAAATTATGGTGCCTTGTACTTTCCAAAGTAACCCAGGTTGTGTTTTTAACAGTGACGTATGTCTCATCAGAAATGGGGCTCTGTCCCCAACACCACAGATGGGCACAGCCAGGCTCGCTGGCTTCCCTTGGTCCCCTCCAGCAGCCTGACTATACAGAGCACGGTCCTGGCAGGGGCCACCGGGATCCAGTCAGCTTGATGGAAAGTACAACTCCTCGATGCCACTTTGGGTAGTCTGAGCAGAAAACAGGCCATGCCTGGGGCAGGCGATGAAGGGTACCAGGGTCATGTAATTTCCAAATTCTTTCTTTGATTCAAGAGACACACATGGACTGGGAGGACGAGAGCTCTGGGTTCGTGATGCTGATGAAGGTACTTGCTAAGCCTTAGTTTCCTCATCAGGGAAAAGCGAGACACTTACTACCAAATAATCTAATATTTTTTAAATGCTTGTCTACCCACTTTCTCTTGAGATCAATAATGCCATTTTCCAATTAGATTTGCTTATCAGAACTTGCCACTAGCTATTTCTTTGTAAAGTATGTAGGTAAAATATCAATGGAGCATCTCTGTTTCAAGATTTTCATTCTTCTCCCTACCAAGAAATTCTGTTCTTAGAAGGTTATTAGATAGATACAGAAATAAGGATACTGAACTGAGGCCATTTATTTTGAAAAGGCATATATTTTTCACCTGTTGCTGCCTCCAGCCAAGCATTAGACAAGGCCCTGAGAAAGTAAATACAGATAAGTTCTAGGTCTCTGTTTTAGGGAACTTAATTAGCTGGAACTTAATTAGAAAGGGACAAAGGCATTTGAAAAGAATGGTAAAATAATCCCAGTGTTATAATAGAAATCTTCACAGGGTTAACTGTTCATCTGTTCGTCCATCTATCTGTCCATCTATCCACCCTCTCGCCCATTTAACTGTCCATTCACCCATCCATCCTACCATCCCAACTTTCATTTATCCACCCACCGCTAGAATGTCAGAACCATCAGTGCTGAATCTCAACGTGATATGAAGGCACATGTTTTGGTTGAAGATCAAAAGCTTATCAAAGTCTGCAGAATAAAGTGGAGGTCCAGATACTGATGAGACCCCTCATAAATATAACGTCAAAAAGGTCACAAGCCTTACTAAGGCCAGATGCACATGTGATGGATCCGAAACAAGTGGGGGGAAGATGTGCCCCAGCTGTGGTCCTCAGCCCCCCTGGGATCATCTGGGGACTGTCAGAAAATCCTCATGCGTGGGTTCCTCCTCTGGGGGTCTCACTAACTTGAGTTAGGGTGCAACCTGGGCATCAGGATTTTTAAGAGCTGCCTAAGTGATTCTAATTTGCAACTAAAATTGGGAATAAAGGATGTGAGTGAGGCATGGTCTTTCTGGATAACTAAAGGAACCACCAGCAGTGTCTGTGCCGTTGGTGTATCAAGTAGTGGGTGTGTGGTGTGTGGGTGGCACACACTAGGTCAACAGGACACTGGTTGGGTCAGATGTCATAGGAATGAGGGACAAAGGAGTATGGTGTTGGCCACACAGCAGAGACTAGACTGGGGCAGGAAGATCAATGCCAGCCACCCATGTTTTGCTTTGGAGAATCACTAATACTTGCCTTGCAATGTTTGGCCCCCAAACCGGCCAGGATTTGGGTCGCTGATAAAAATACCCCCTGCCTCTATCTAGGAATGACGGAATATTACAGGACCAGGGCTTCCTGTCTTCCAGTGGAGTGCTTGCCTTGTGGTCCATTCGAAAACAAGCCGGTGTTCGTTGCTGAGTGACTGGCTGACGTGACTGATTCTTCAGTTATCGGATTTGTTCTCTAAATTTGTTCTCTATACTTAAAATGAAAGGAGGCTGTTACCCAATGGAAATCACTCACTTGCTTTGGGCTAAAGGCATTGAAAATTGCAACAACTATCTCATTTTGTCACATTCTTACGAGGAAAGGACATATATCCATGACTTAGCAGATATTTATTGAGTCAGGTACTGTCAGGCACAGAACAGATCCGGTGGTGAGAACGAGAAAAATGGTCTCGGCTGTCTAGGATCTTACTATTTGGAGGGACGGAGAATGAAATGAGGAAGCTCAATGCAGCACAGCTCTCGTAATAATTCTGTGTGTCATCAGCCACTGGGCGTGTGAATCTGTGATAGACATGTATAGCAGTGAGTCCTAAGGGAGCATAGTTAGCTCTGCAAGTAATTTTCAATTTAGTTGCTTCCTTTTAATTTTTTTCTGTAAAGCTGCCATAATCTTTTATGGAATCTCTGCCTCAGTTGTCATATCTGTTACATACACATACACACAGAATTTTAAAGATTTTATTTTAAAGGTTGAGACCTTAAGAACTTATGCGGCTTGCTTTGATACCCAAATCCCCTTACTTCCTGAAGACAGAAGAATCTGTAGTGTATTCTCCAGAGAGTATCTTTGGTGGAAAGAAATTACTTATAATTGGATGTCTCAGACAGTAGTCAACTCCACAGATGTGTGCTAGCCCATGCACAGACCCCCGAGACTTCAGTGTCCTCAGATAAAGGTACACATTTTCTGGAAAAAGAGACTCAAGCCAAGCATTCAGTAGTTATGTTCCAGATCATATTCTCCCTAAAATCCAGGTAGTCCTGCATGCAGGGTTGGTGATATCTGAAAATAGATTTACAGAAGTTAATAAGAAAAATGGGGTGAATTTCCATAAGTGTGTTTTTAATGATGCTAATATGATTAGACTGATGATGATACAAATAAAAGTGGCTAAGTCAGTGTGGTTCTCTGTAAAACTCAGTGTAAGGCAATTTTGTCTTTGATCATTAAAGAAAGTGTAGTTTGTTGCATGACACAAAGAAGACACTCAGCATATACGTAGTGATAGAATGGATAGCTACATGGGTCAGTGTGTGGATGGATGGGTGGATGGATGGATAGGACAGGTGTGGGTGAATGGGTGGTAAAGGAATGAATAAAAGGGCCTGTTCCCCTTAAGGGACTCTTTACAAAAAGGTTTTGATTCTCAATCTTTCACTTGCAAGAGAATCCCCCATGATATTTTATTAAAACAAGAATATTCTGGAGTGTCATTTCCAGAGATTCTGATTCAGAATGTCTGGGGAGAAATGTGGGAATCTGTATTTTTAAAACAAGTTTCCCATGTTTTCATGGTTCTTACCCTCTTGGATGCTAATTCACCTCTATTTCTAATATGGCTCCTATTTTATTGATTATCCAGAAATCATCATGTAGCCCTATATTGCCTGCATTCAGGAGGTACTGCTTTCAAATTTGCATCAGAGGCAATTTGGAAGGGATGGGGGGTGCTCTGTTGATAGAGACAGCTCTCCTGTCCCTCACTAGGAGGTCCTTTCAGGGTGCTCCTGAGCAGTCCTGGATGTGCCTTCTACTTGTGACCCAGTGGGCCAAGTCATAGGGGAGACTTGGGAAGCACTGATCTTGGGGTTTGAACAAGACAGGAGAGGTTTGTATTCTGATCTGGAAAGTCTCCCAGAGGCGAGCCAAGCCTTTCACGAGGGCATCCACTCTATCCGTGACTCTCCATGGAGTGTGATTCGTAGGTGACATCTCCTTTCTCCATCTCCATGGCTGAATGTCACACCAGAGGGCAGAAATTTGGAGTCAGTGGGGTACCCATTTTTTTTCGGGAAGAAACCTGATTGTGAAGGAGGAAAGACAAGGCCCAAGTGCGCTGGATAAGGACTGCTAGGTGGCCGGCGTTTGACGCCTTGGTGTTTCCTTGCAGGCCCAAGTCACTCCCAGGGATGACAGTCATTTCCTAAGAGAGTGAGATTGCTTCACATGTGTTTAAAGGCTTAAGTAATGCATCCTGTCAGACAATTCTCCGAAATGGTTTTCCAAGTGAACGCATCAGAAAGTGGCTAGAAAAACTGTCTGGCACAGAGAGAGGAGGGCGTTCAGAAATGTGAGCAGCTTGAATCAGAATCCAACTTGAGGTGTATCCTACCTCTGGTAATGTGCATTCATGTTAGACAGGCCATCTAATTTTTACTCATTTATACACCTGTGTACACACCGCCCAGATCAAGGCAGACAACATTTCCAACTCCCAGAGGCTTAGCTGAACCCATTTCCAGTCAGTAAATCCCACTGTCGTCAGGAGCTAGCCCCTCATTTCCATCGCCACAGCTCCCTGCTCTAGAGTTCTGTATAAACAGAGTCATGCAGGATGCCCTCTTTGGTGTCTGGCTGCATTTGCTCACCGTTACGTCGTGGGAGCACCCAGAGTATCCTGATCTTTATCGCTTCTAATAGGCCACTGCCTCCAACGTTTTACCAAAAGTTGAAAGAATTGTAAACATTCATATAGCCATCACCTACGTTTGACAGTTAACATCTCTCTCCACTTGCATTTTTCCCAGACTTCCTTCCCTCTCTCTCCATCCATGGATCTGTCTCATTTTTGGTTTATTTCAAAATAAGTTGCACACATCATTCACCTGACTCCTCAACACTTAAGCAGGTATATCATTATTGCATTACAGGACTAGAGTTTGATGTTTGCTTATGTTGTTTTATTGCTGAGGGTACGCTTTTTAAAAATTATCAGAGCAGTGCAATGATAACACTATCAGGAGCCGACACTTACTGAGCATGGACTTCACATCAGACCTTGCACTAAGCCCTTGACTCGTAGGTGGATACTGTTACTTCCATGTGAAGATGCAGAAACTGAGCCTTGAAGATACTGTCGACTTGCCTAAGTCTGCAGAGAAAGTGGCTCGACCCTGGACGGGGGCTGACGCCAAAGCCAGTTTGCCAGCATGCAGTTCACCTGAATGTGATCTAAAAAAATCTGGTGTCCGTGCCCATCTCTGCCGCTGATTAGCTATGTGACTTTGGGCGAGTGAGCTAACCTCTCTGAACCTGGAATTTACCCTGCAGTAAAGTGATGATGATAATAGCAAAACCTCAGAGTTATAGAAGATCGAATGAGATTTTTAAATATTTAAGAAAATACCCGACTCATTGAGAGCCACAATCTAAGACTTCCAACTAGGAAATCGTGAAACCGCTAGTCTATAGAACAAACTGTGTTACTCAACCCAGTTTTGTTGGTGCTATTGTTTGTTTTGGCTTTGTCCTTGCTGAATTGTGATTTGATTCCATTTAAGCAGCTCTCTCTGCAAACACAGACGCTGCTCTTCTCTGTCTCTTCACTCAGCGATGTTATAATATCTAGAGGCTTATTGATTATTTGTTTGATTCTATTGTGGGCACAGGAGCAGTTCTTAGATTAAGACTATTAGATTTTCCCAAACAGTATTGCTGTGGTTTATACAATTGGACAAAACGGGTGATCTAATTTGGACTCAATTTGCTCTGAAGTAGAGCTGGAGGAGGGAGGTGCTGTGATTTGGTTCTGAGCCTGAGAACAAGTAGAAAAAAGTTATCTCCAGGTGATATCTGTGCGCCTCATCAATTCCAGATACACTGTGTGAGCAGGTCTGAGAATTCAAAGCTTTTTTGCTTGGTTTCTTTTCTTGTCCACGAGCTAAAGAACCTAGTTTTACCTATCCAACTGAGATATTAAACCCACTGATATAATTTATTTTTCCACATGAAATATCTCAGAGAAAAGTACCACTTTGAGTTTTCTTGAGGCTCTGTGTTAAAAGACTATGGGTTAAGAGGAGATAACAGATATGCCCCAAAACAAATCATTTCCTGATAGCTGCTTTGAATGCAACCAAATGGAAAACTTCATTTCTTTCCTTTCCCACCCTGGCATCTTAAACCTTTTTCGATCACACCATCTATAGGAGTTTCAGCTCTGCTCTTTACCTTAGCATTATAGCATAGTTCCATGATATTATTGACTCTTCATGAATATCATTTTAATGATGGCTATACATTCCATTTACTGGCTATTACTGTGGTGTATTTAACCATTCCTCTAATATTGAAAATTTAAATTACTTCCAGATTTTCCTTATGATAAATAAGGCTAAAAAATAAACATGAGCATTTTAGATTAATAAATACAATATATAATATTAGACTATTATCTAAGATTAGATTTCCACAAGTAGACTTACTGAATTTTTTAAAAAGTGCACTGTTTTAAGGGACTTAAGTACATTGCACAGTTATATTAATGGCTTATCAATATCATTGAAAATCCCAAATACTACCTGTTCTACTTGGGGAAATTACTTAACGTCTCTGTGTCTCATTTTCCAGATTTGTGGAATGGGAAAAACAGTGATGCCTACTTCATAGAGGTGTTGTGAGGATTGAAAGAGTGTGTGTGTGTGTATGGCATGTGCCACAAATATATACGTATATATGACATATAGGTGTGTCTGCCATGTAGTAAAGGTTTAGTAAATATTATGTTGTTTTTAGCATTGTCTATAGTATTACCTCAGTGAAGAAAGGATCTGTAGAATACACAGAAATCTCCGCCCCTTGTTTCAGGGTCTCCCATTCTAGAGCCTTTCCCTATAGCCACTCCCCAGCCCCTGAGATACCCCACATGTGTTTGAGCCTAGTTTCCCAAACGTAGCCACCTCCCTGAGAAGCCCATGAATACTGAATTGCGTCTGGAAAGCAAGGGGCAAATTCATGGCCCAAAATGTGTCCCAAGTGGATGAATCCAGCCCCGAACAATTGGGAGGTGACTACTCCTGCCTACCTAGGCTTTCGAAGGAAATGGCCAAGGCTAGAACCACACAGGTTTGACTGGTGAGGGTCAGGCAGGCATTAGGTTTGATTTGATTGGATGAAGGGTCACGGAGAAGGTCAGGAGCCAACTCAAGAGCTGGCTACTGTAGCCAAAGGCACAGAGTCCTGACTCGAAGGGCTCTGTAAAGGCAGGAAGGGCAGGGTCGGAGACAGTGGGAGTGGCTTCGCACACGTGGGTCCTATGGTGGCATCCTGGACACAGCAGCAGCGGGGGCATCTTCCCTGGACTCCCTCCCCCCACAGTCATGTGTTCTCACTTCTCAGGTAGTGCTTACCCAACATATTAAAAGTGTGCATTTCCTCTAAGTTCTCTAAGAACAAGGCTCCTAGCACACTGCACAGTCTGTAGGATATGACCCAGCCATGTGGAGGAATGAATAAGTGAGTGAATGAATAAGCCGGTTATTTCCAGAATATCCAGAAACTGTACCCCCTAGTCCTACCCATCTTGCCCCAGTAGGAGGACTGCAACTGCCGACCCTTGGCAGGAAATATGCGCTCTGAGCCCTGACCATTCTGTGTGGACGGACAGAAAGTGTCATTGATAGTTGCCAGAGGGTCCAGGTCCCGGTAGTGGCCAAACAGTTCCCTGGGGAGTTGTCACCAACACTGCAAACATGGGGCAGCAGTCTTGATTATGGACGCGGTTATGTTTTATTGTTAACCATCACAAGCAGAGAGACAGGATGATGACTGTGACCAGTTTGCTTCACAGGTAAACTCTGACCTCCAAGCAATGGGGGGTAGGGGAGGGGTACTTCTTCCAAGGACCTTGTTGATGGGGACAATAAGCACTAGCCCCAGCTGCCAAGAAGGCTGCTAACGGGAGAGCAGAATGCGTCTTTTCTTCCGTCTTCTTTTTTTAAGCCATGCTCATTGGTTTTAGAAATCATTAGCATGGTAAAGATTAAAGCTATTGGAGGAGATAGCACAGATTGTTTCATTTTATTATGTTCAATTGGATTGGATCCGAGCCATTTGCAAAGTGCAGTATTACCATAAGAAGGGACTTGGAATGTTTGTCACATAATACCCCTTCATGGAGAAGGCAGTTTCTTAAAATTAGAGAAGAAAAAGACTTGAAATAGCAAGGCTTTTTTCTGCTTTCTAAGTGCAACAAAATAGAACTCTATCTATGTCCAGATGGAGCTGCCGAGTGGCCCAGCTACCTGGTTCCAATGGCCCTTGTACTGACGTCCTTAACTCAGGGGACGAAATCAAGAAAGTAAAGCTCAGGACCCCTGCTCTTTCAACCAGAGCCTTCCCTCTCAACAGTCGCGTGAGGTTGTATCATGCCTAAGGTGCTCTTCGTGAAAAGGGGGTTCCTGCTGTTTTAATAACAATAAAATAAATAACAATAACAATAAAAATAGTGTTTGGGAAATGTACCAAGTGAAAGATGCCAGTCACGAAGGCCCGCATGACTCCACTTGTATGGAGTGTCCAGAACAGGCAAATCTGTAGGGACAGAATGGAAGGGGTGCTTCCCTGGGGCTGAGGGGGCAGGAGGGACTGGGGCATGACAGCGAGGGAGCAGGACTCCTTTCGGGAAATGAAAGTGCTCTAACGCTGACGCGATAAGCATTGTAAAACTCCGTGACTGCACCAAGAACTACTGAGTTGTGCATTTCAAATGGGTGAATTGTGTGGTATGTGAACAATGTCTCGATAAATCTTTCAAGAACAGTATGAAAACCGTGATGTAATTCAACCAGTCTGATGATGCTCGAGTGTCCCAAATGTCCCTATTTAAGTCTGGACTGGGGCAAAAACCCAGGTGTGGACTGAGCAGAACACACTGGAATGAGCCTGTCGCCTGTACCCCAAACCTGCTATGTCCCTTAATGCCACCTATGGAGCCAGTAGAGCTTTGAAAGCTACATCACTGTGTTGACTTCCAGTCATATAATTGGACTTAACCTCGGCACCGATATAATTTTATTTGATTCCCGGTCTCTGCCTAATACAGTGTAAATCTCCTTGAGGGCAGCGTTTCTAGTTCACTGTGGGCTACTTTTGGATAATATCAATTACAATGACCTCATGCCCAGCAGGGTACTTGTTGTTGAAAACATCCAATGGATAGGACACAACTCTGGCTCCAGACAGCTCACAGTTTGTTGGGGAAACTGGTACCATCTAGTGAAACCAAGGAGGATTTCACCCAAGAGCTTATGTTCGAACTAAGGCTTGAATGATGCATAGAAGCTCACCAAATATGGAAGCAGAAGAGTAAGACATTCAAGGTAGAATAAACAGCATGGGAAGAGCTAAGAAAAAACATGCTATAATGCTGGAAACATGAGACATTTGCTGAGAATTAATTTGAGACCACAATTTAGAAAGACAGCATATTGTACCCCATGTCCAGAATCGTCATGGAATAGTGCATACTACTCTGTCACCCCATGTTAGTCATAATTCTTGGTGGCAATGAAACTTATGACAAAAGCTAGTATATTTGTTCATGTACTATGGAATCTTTGAAGCTTCAGGCATGGCTGGATCCAGAGGCTCAAATATATAATCATATTATCTGTCTTTCCATCTTTTGGCTGCCATAGATCCTGTTTGACTTATTTCCACCGCAGGTTTTCTCAACCTGGTGGGAGAGCGGGTTACTAGAAGGAGTAGAGTCCCATTCTCATGAATATTAATAATTGCAGGAGACCATATTCTCTCTCCCAGAATATATGTATCCCAGGGAAGATTCTAGTCCAGTTTAGGTCACATGATTTATCTCTGATCCAATCACTGTGGTCAAGAAATGGGCTACTTTAATTAGCTGACCAAGGTCATATGTCTACTATTGGGGAAGTGAAATAAAACACTCCAGTTGGCCCATCGGATCAAATGGAGTAAAGTGTGCTTTTCAGAAGAATAGGAGGAAAAGGAGGGACAAGTGTGCTGTATGCAAAAACTATAGTTAATCCCCTATAGCCCTTAGAATTTTTTCCCCCAGTTCAGGCATTAAACTACAACTCTTGTATCCTGTTCTTGTGATGCTGGATTTCAAACCTTAGCTGCAGAGTTTACACACACATCTGTTAAACTCCATTTAGGTTACAATGCTAACAAGAGAGAAGTAATTTATTTCTCTTCCCTGGCCTCAGTTTCCTCTTCCACAAAATGGGGATAATAGTAGCAGACATTGTAGGCTATTTATGAAGATCCATTGTAAATATCAGGTACGCAGTCAGTTTCTTCCCAGGCAAGGTCGGAGTTTGTCCACCTGCTGTTCACGCAGAACTTTCTCCCTCCACCTGTCATTTTAGCAAACTTGATCTGACTGACAGGAGGTACCCCCTTTCACCCAGCAGCTTCGGACCTCTCGGGAGAGCAGGCTGTCGTGCTTATACCAGCCAAGGTGAGGCTCAGGGCGGGTGGCGAACCGCGTCATTCCCAGAGGTAACCGGGCTCCCTGGACATCGGCTGCCGTGCTCGGAGGGGCGCTCAGACAAAGAGCCAAATTTATATTCATGTACTGTTGCTATTTGTAACGTCGAATACTTAAGACGTCTGCTCAAAGACTCGCATTATAAATGAATGGAAGGGATCCAGGAGTGCTTTATTAGATGGGAGCCGTTAAGCGAGCGCCACATTTTTCAAGGTGGGATCTTAATCAGACATTATTTATATCTATAATATTTTACAAATTAAAAGCAGCAGAAATAGTCACCGGAAGGACATCAGCAAACAGGGGTCTAAAAGAAAAAAAAAAGAACCTGAAGCCTTAGGAGAGAGAGGCTGATCACCTGATCCTCTCTGGGGAAGAAGGGGTGAAAAGTAGCAAATGCGCCGTCCCTGGCAGGTGTCTGAATGCTCCGTTGAAATTAAACAGCACGTGCCCTGCAGCAGCGTGGGTGCCGCACGGCCAGCGCACGCGTGTTTCTCTGGTGGGTGCCCTGCCTGTTTTTCTTCCCCGTTGAAGCTCAGCCATCCCCTCCCTGACTCTGGGTCACCCAGGGCTCCTACTTTAATATTTCCTTTCACGTTAGTTCATTATGCTCTGTGATTCAGTGGAAACATAAAAAGTGGTTCTTAATTTTAATTAATGGCAAACTTAGAACAGGCCCATTTAATACATTTGTTCTCTGAACTTAACAAGTCTCCTCTCCTGTAAGGGCCTCCCACCATTGTATGAGAGCCAGAGCCTCCCGGCTGAGTGGCGAGTAATGACAAAAACTGCAGGTAAGTCATGAGACACATAACTGATTCATACGGCCCCTTCCCCAGAACTCAGTGAAGAGTTAACTATTTGTCCTGCAGTTGCGACTCAGCTGTTGTCTCCATTGGGATTAAACAGCTGTCAGCATTGTTAATGACATCGAATTCATGCATTAAAATCCTCTCATTCCCTTCCCATGGAAAGCAGGGTTTCAGAAATCTCTGCCACATCCCCTTTTATGAGGGAGTGAAAATCCAGGAAAAAATAACGGCCCCTACTACAAGACCACAGACCAGAGCTTGTGCTGATGGAATCTCCTAATGAGTAATTAGGATGCTTTGCGAAGCCAGGCTGTCTGTTGGCACTCGGGTGCCTACGTTCGAACCGCGGTGGAGGCAGCTGGGGGGACTGGGGGGAACGGGGCGGGGGGAGGGGAGAAACCTAGAATTCTTCTAGAACTAGTTTCACTTTTTCTTTTTAACAGCACAAAACAGAGTTACTAAATAATTAACCAACTGAAAGTGAACTTTCGTATGTTCTCAAAAGTATACCTGCCAGTTTGCTCAAACATCTGTAGCCACATGTCTGATCAATAGGAAGTCCCTGCTCTCTTTCTTTTTCCTTTTGTAGGAGAACTTTTCTTTCTGTGTCAATCTCCCAGACTGTAGGAGAACAAACTTTAGAGTTCTGTTGCTGTTTTGATAGAGGTGGTTTTGTTTTCTGAAGCACTGCCTTAGCAAATGATGATGTGAATCCAGAGTTTGATTGAGAAATCTGTCCCCGAGGAAGAGGTAAATGAAAGTATTTATCAGCATCTTTGGCAACACGGATTCCTCTGAAGACAGGGGAGCAAGGGCCAGAAGGGGGGAGCATAGCACCGGGGCTCTAAAACTGGGGGCCCCACTTCTGCTGGCAAACAGGAAAAATTTCTGTCTCCAACTAGGGAAAAGGGATGGGTGTATAGGATTTTGCTTCTTCTTTACCTTGTTTGTTTCATGTCAATTGATGAGCCCTAGGATTATCGGAGTGTAACTGGGCTGTTCATTCCCTTTCTTCCCGTTCCCCACCCCGGCGAGACAAAGCTCATGCCACATTTATGTGGACTGTTTCGAATTATTTTCTAACATGTTTCACCTTTCTAAAAACGCCTTCAAAAAGTGTTCTGTCCCCACTTCTCTGACAGAAAGTGCAGGGTGATCTCACACATCAGACACTAGCAGGAAAACTCAGCTCGGGTAACACCAGAGTTCAGAAAGAAGGAAAGAATGTGGGAAATCCAGGACAGAGGAATGCAGAACGAAGCAGGGGAAAGGCGGAAGCAGATTCATCCAAGGACGGATTCTTTTAGATTTTGTTAGAGCAAGACAGAAGCAGGGAAGCAAGGCTGCTAAATAAATAACCACCTTCCAGTGCAGATAATAAAATACGAGAGTTTTATGTGTCACATCAATAAATGTCTTAATTGAGCAGCACGTGGCTTCTCCCCTAACACGCACCTCAGACTTCACTCCCTTTCCAGAGAGGGTCGAAGTGAAAGAGGAAATTACTCAGGTTCAAGTTCGGCAGTGAAACGATGCTTTCGTGTCCAGGACCGGGCTCAGGTGTGACGTGATGAATCCATCTTAGTTAAGACGATCGACCGAAATAAACCACCTAGTATTCTTTAATGTATCGTATGATACACAAGGAATTATTTCAATTTTGGTTTCGTTTTCGGTTTAGCAAAAGCCTAGTGTTACTGACCCACAGGCAATGTTACATGATAGAAGTCGCTTGGCCTAACTCGCCGAGGCTGCTGGCAGTTGCCCCTTGGCCAAAACCCGGGACCCTTGCTCGGGCTCTGACGGTGGGTCCCTCAGCTCTCCACCCTGCGAAGGGGATGTTCAGGGCGCGGCCTCCCAAGGCCGGCAACCCAGACCGGGAAGCAGAGGCAATTTATTACCCCCGCTTCCCGTCCACAGGAGGCCCGGGGAGGCCTTGAATTTCGCAGCTGCAAGTCAAATTCCACCAGTGCAGTCACGGAATTTAATGAGGCCTCTCTGGACACAAAGAGAGATGGACATTTCTAGGCTTGCTGGCTGGGCTTCCTAAGCCCCTCCTCCTCTCTCCTGATGAGACCTTCATCGAAAGGCCTCTAATATGGTCATGGCTGGGTCTCGCCTTTGGCTTTATCATTCTGCATGTCAACTTTAGACCTGCTTGGCCCCTCGGAATGTATTGCTGCCAATGAAAGGCACCCTCCCTCCTCCCCACAAAACCCCAACACTGTTAAGTTTTATGATATAGCTATCAGTTAGTGAGCATTTATAAGAATGAGCTCATCTAATTCAGGACTTCCCAAACGGGCCAGTTGTGCCCCCACAGCGGACATCAGGTGACGCTGGAAACACTGTTCGGTCGCCCCAGCTTGGGAGGAAGGGCAGCAGCAGAGGCCAGGGATGCTGCTGAACATGCTGCAGTGAAGGGGACAGCTCTTGGCCACACGAACGATGCAGGCCCAGCGGTGCACGGTGCCCTGGGCGAGGAACTCTGGCCTGGAGTGCTTCTCAGTCTTTCATTTCATTATTGTCCCCCACCCCCAGGAGCCTGTTCGGATGATTTTCCTGAAATTTTAATGCCACAGATATATTGCATATCTGTTTCCATACTGTTTCCGCATCTGTGCATTACATAGTAAAAGGGTAAGCATTTCCCCCCACCTCGCCTTCCCACCCTGAGGACCAACGCTCACCCCCTGCTGGTGTCATCGCCCCATTGGGAGCTCACAGTATAGAGAAGGGCTTTAGCCAGAGGCAGCAGCGCCGATGGAGGCTTCTGAGCCAGGGAATGCTGATGGGATTCAATCTTTCATTATTTTTTATTATTTTCATTTTTAATTAAATGTATTGGAGTGACATCGGTTAGTACACTCGCGCAAGTCGTGCCAGGCCCCGGGGCTCCCAGATGTGTAAGGTCCCTCCGCATTAGGACCCAGCTTCTCTTCCCGTCATGTCAGCAGCTGCAACGGTCACCCGCTCCCGGACCCGGTGCCCCTGCCCCGCCTTGGTCACTTGACACCCTCCTGACTTTTTAGCTGCCAGTGCTTGGGAACTTCTGTGAAACCTCTCTGGAAATGCCACTGCCTCTCAGGGGTGCACTCAGCCAGGTCCCCTGTGCTGCGGTCCAGCGACGTTAAGGGATGCTTTTCCGCCCGAGTATAAATTCCGAGAGTGTGTCTTCCTTGCCCATGCCTGGGTGGCCTGCACAGTTCCTGGCGGGGAGCAGGCCCTCAGTCATTATTTTTTGGATGAATGAGTGAATGAATGGGTGAAGAAATGAATAGAGGCTTTTCTCATTGCAGAGCTCCTTGCACACTTTAATCTAGCCAGCCTCCTGTGAAACACACCTACTTCTTTCTGATCTCCATTTCTAGGTAGTTTTGAAATGAGAACCTATGAGGCTGCTTTGCCTCTTTCAACACTGGGCCCTCACACACTCCCAGCATCCGGGGCTGTGTGGTCAGTCTCAGGTCCAGAGTGCGTGATGTGCGTGGCCTGTGACTAAGAGGGCCACACAGTGCAGGATTGAGGCAGCCTGCAAATAATTCTGAAAAAGGGACCCAGGAGGCTGAGAATGAGCATCATGATGCAGGAGAAGGTGTGTGCTCACTCCACTGCAGCCCCATCCGGGTCTCCAGGGTGGAGCTGGGGCAGGGATCCAGGTCTGGAGTCCTCAGCTTCTTTGGGCGTGGCCTCAGCCAGCCAGGCCTTAGCATCCACGCCCCTGAGATGGCTCCTGGAAGAGTGTGACTCTGAAATAAAGTTGCCCAAACAGACAATGTCAGGGCGCGCTGGGTGCTTGGCCATTGTTACTTTTCTCTTCCCCACCCCAGGTCTCTGCTTCCAATACTTTCCGCAAGGCCAGTAACACTGACATTTACAATGTCTCCTCAATGTCCAGTTCAGATGCCAACGTGGAGGCAGAGAGTTGAGCTCTCCAGAGTAGGAGTCCCCCCACCCCACACCCTCCAAAAGGGAAGTCACTGGCTCAGTTTCCACAGCTCTCTACTTTGTGTGTTGTGTTCTGTTGAATGGAGCACAGAAGCTTGTCAGAGAAGTTCCTCTGGTCTGGGAACATCAGGTTTTTCAGAGGCTCACGCTCACGCACACGCACACACACCCACACCACAGTGCTTTGGGTGCCTTCAGGCAATTTCATCAGAGCTGCTATAGCCTCCTCTTTCCTCCCCCCCCGTAAGTGGTATTTCTGGTACCCTATCCATCTCTGAGTGAGGAGGTCATTTTGAACCACTCCTTTTGGCAAGACTTCCTCTGAGTGGACTCAAGAGCCCTCAGAGAGGGAAGGAGGGGAAAGATGGCATTTGTCAGAAAGGTGCAGGACCTGAATCTAAATGGCTTCCCACGGGGAACCGGGAGTCCTGCAGGGATTCTCAGGGATCCCGAAACTCTCCTCACAGTATTTATCTACCTGATCAGTTATAACCACAGAAGTGCTTGGGAAGGCCCTGCTCCCGCCCTGCCCCACCCCCAAACCAACCAGACTCCAAAAGCCGAAGGAATTTAGTTCTTTTCCCTCCTGGAAACCCACTGCAGACCTCCTCTCCACATAGGCCCTCATTTGGGGGAATTTTTCATTCCTTTTTTTCTGAGGGGCTTATTTGCATGCAAATGAGAGGTGGAAGGGAGGGAACCAAAGAGAGAAAATGGTGAAGCTGAGCTGAGGGAAGTGCTCAGAGGAAGGGACATTCCAATAAAGGGTGAAGTTGATGAGTGCAGGGTGTGGGGTCAACTGGGAGGCTGTGACGGTCCTGCAGGACCCCTCCTGGCCCCTTGGCACATGTACCCCCATCTTACCCTCCCCCCAGGCCCCTCCGGGTTGAGTTCTTTCTGGAAAGCAACAGGCACACAAGCATACATTCAAGGAAATTTCAGGTACATTTTGGTTCTTTTTCTTTTTCTTCTTTTCCAGTCATTGTGGTGCAATTCACATAACATGGAATTGACCATTTTAAAGCAAATGACATTTCATGCATTCACAAATTTATGCAACTACTACTTCTGTCCGGGTCCAAAATACCTCATCACCCACAATACAACCCTGTATCTTCTAAGCACTATTACCTACTTTTCTCTCCTCCCAGCCCTTGGGGGCTAGCAGTCTGTGTCCTGTCTCTATAAATTTGCCTGTTCTGTCCACTTCACATGAAAGGAATCATGCGATGTGTGATCTCTCTTCTTTCAGGTCGCATGTTTCCAAAGTTCATCCACGGTGCAGCATGTACTGCTACCTCATTCCTTCTTATGGCTGAATAATATTCCACTGTATTTTTACAGTGCATTGTGTTTATGCATCCTTCCACAGATGGGCATCTAGATTGTTTCCACCTCTTGGCAACTGTGAACAGTGCCGCTGTGAGCAAGTGTTTGCTCGAGTGCCTGTTTTCAGTTCGTCTGGCTACTGACCTGGGAGGGGCCTGTATCCAGTGCTGGACCACGTGGTAATTCTGTCTTTAACTTTTTGAGGACTCTTCAAACGGTTTCCCACAACAGCCGAACGATTTCAGTCTCACCAGCAGTGGCTGAGGGTTCCAGTTTCTCCACATCCCTGCTGACACATGTTAATTTCTTAGGAACATTTTGATCTCCATTTTATTTCTCTCTCCCTACACTTTCAAGCTGGTGGAATGAAGTCAGGATGTAAGGATGCACATGTCCCTTCATTAGCATCTGGCTCCGTTTGTAGGCAGCCTTGGTCCTGCCTGCTCAGAACTCCAGGCTCCCTTTTTCTCATATAGACACAGCAAGTGTATCTTTCCTCTACAGTACTGCTCGGGGCTCATTTTGTTTCGTGTTGCATGCATTGTGGTTTGTCCCACAGTGATTACAGAAGGAATCCATATGACAGAGCATTTGAAAACAGAGCAGAAAACACGCAGAGGTCAGAAAAAGAAAGGCCATCCATGGTTCCATGACCCCGACCCATGGATTCATACGGCTTGGTGTTGAGCCCCATTCTAACTGGGAGGACCCTGTGCCAGTGGGCTTTTCTGAAATATGCATGTGGTCTACATGACATCCCTGGGGAATTAGCCATCTGAAATGGCTTGTCCCTCATGTCCCAGAGCTGTTCCCTTATTCCTTCTTTAGGATTTCTCTATGTGCACTAATGTTGAAACATTTCACGACCTCTATGTGAATATCCAAAAATGCCGAAAGAGAACAAACAAATGCCCTCTGGGTCTTCCAGCAGAACCGAGGGAGCAAGGACAAAGCAGGGAGGTGTCTGCAGCACCTACTGCATTCATTCAGGATGGTTTTCATACTGAGCGTCCTTTCAGTCCACACTAGCCCCGATGTGGAGAGAAGCAGCTCTGTTTCTATGATGCGGAGTGGAGCAGGGGGTGAGGTCATTTCCCTGGACTGCACTGAAGATGGTTCCATTTCAAAGTCCTTGATCTGCCCATTGTGCTAGGTGCCACCCAAAAGTTAAATGACTCCTTCAGACATGCATGGATTTCAATGCCGTAGCCCTCTGTTCTGCTGGAGAGACCCTCCCAGGACACCGAGAGCCCCAGACTGTGACAGGGGGAGGTCTCAGTTCCAAGATCTCCCACTGATGGGCACTGGACCTATGGGAGGGTGAACCGCGTCCTCTGCAGAACCTGGCCCCGTGTGAGTGACACCAGGCCGGGGCTGAGCTCTGCGGGGTTTGGATTCCTTCTCCCTCATTGCTCCAAGGAGAAGGGGGGAAAAAAAACCTCTATCGTGCATCTGCCTAAGAAATAGGAATGTGAATTTGCATTCCTTCCAACTTGTGTGTTTGCAAAATATAGACAGGCAAGTTTGAATCACTTTGACTTTGAAAGCATGATTTTAAGCAATTATCTGGGGAAAAAAATACCTCTCCTCACTAAACAGGTCTGTCAAAAAGAGTCACACAGTACGACGAGCCATTGCTGGAGTACACGTGTGTGCTGGTAAACCGGCCCCAACCAATTAAGTAGCAGAATGTCGACTGCATCCAGGCCCTTCCTGGGCCACAGTCAGCCTTGTGTAAGTTCATTTTCATCGTGGCATGTATGTATCTTTAGACCTGAACTGACAGATTCCCACAGTGAATCGAGTAGGGAGTTATCAATTACATGGTTAGCTAGGCACTGCTGTTGTATGCTCTGTGGCTCCCTGACAGAAGCAGGCAGAAAAGGAGGGAAGGACTAATATTTCTGGTGCAGAGGGACTGTTAATATTTTAGACTGGGATCCTCAAATATGTATGTTTATTTAGGTAGGAGAAAATGTGCATTTGAATCCTACAAACCCTAAAGAAGTTTGCATTAATAAATAGTGATTACCATAATATTCTCTTCTAAAATAGATTTTATTTATTAAGTGAATACCCTTCTGAGCTCTCTATATCTTCCTGTGATGGATAAATTAATTTCATCAAATTTTGATTTCTTCACGGTGATGTTGTGAACAGTGCTTGAAATAATAAAATTACCCAGAGCAGATTGCTTATAAAACCACTTGCAACTGGAGAAGCAGTAATTGGGGCTATCTTTGCCTTTGGCTACAGGATAATGTATTCCTTTGTTTTCCTTTGCAAAATATTTACTATTGGTTCTCCTTTCGCCTGAGTCGGATCTGGAAGTGGACTTGTCTGTTATTTTTGTGGACTGGAGCTGAGAATGGCTCTCTAAAATATATCTCCCACTGAGACATCAAACCCAACTAATAGGGATTTCTTCACAGAATCACAGACTCAGAAAGAGCTGGAAGATACACCATAGCCGCCTAAACTATTTACACGTAAATAAATGGGGAAACCTCAGCTAAAGAACGCAGGTCTGCAGATGAGCTGGAGCACAATAGGGCCAGGAATCAGGGCTTCCTTATTCCCGGGCTTGGGTTCTGTCCATGGGTGGGACCCCTTCTTCCTCTTCTTTTTCATTGTTGCCTTGCTAGTCTAATATCTCTGTTGCCAAAGATTTGCATGTTTGTAATCGATTGTGCTTATTCTTCCCAAGTGAGGGTTGAGTGATGGGCTGTCTCCGTTACCTGCCCTAAAGTAGATGGGCTGAGGGCAAAGCTGGTAGAGTGGGCAGTAGTTGGAGAGTCACAGGCAATACCCCCGGGAGTGTCCAGGTGTTCTGGGAAGAAACACCCCGAGCAGTGCTCTTACAAAAAAGAGCCAGCTGCTTTAAAGCAACCTGAGACCAGGAGCTTATGCATGTGGCTTCAGGGTATTTTTAGAAAACACTTAACAAAACAAATTATAAAAATATTAGAACTGAGTTTTTCTCCTAATCAAGGTTTTAGTGTCAAAAGTACCAATTATGATCAACGCTATGCAAAGAGGCTGCCACTAAAGAGCTCTAATAATTTTATTACAGTGAAATTGGCCCATGTGCTATAAGATGGTCATTGCACTAAATATTTGCCCAGGACAGACCCTTAACATGTAACCAATTAGAATGAAAATAAACGTGCTGCTCCATGGCATCCTTCGTTGAGTATTAAATAATCTTCTGTTAAGATGGATATTCTCTTGGAAGGATAACGCATTATGTGTTTATCGATGTAGACAGCAAGTATTATACCCGTGACTTCTTCTCTGATAGGGACAGACCATGAAGCTATGAAAGGAGGAGGACAGGGGAGGAGAGATAGGGCGAGTTAGAATCTTGGAATGCGACACGCGGCTGAATTGTCACCAGCCGTTCCCCTTTTCTCCCGGCCGCACCACTAGGTTATGTTTCCTAGACTCCCGTGCTCTCGGAGTTGTCCCCGTGACTGAGTTCTCACCAATGGAATGAGCCCCAGGACGGGACCAGCCTGGATCTGCATGGAGCCAACCTCCCTCTGGTCAGTAAGACTTAATAGGAATGAAAGATCAACTTCTGTTGTTTTTAAGCTTCAGCGACTTTGAAGTTTATCTGTTACAGCAGGTAGAGTTCTAGCTAGTACAGAAAGGCGGGGCTGGTGAAGCATTCCATCTTTTTTGAGAACTGTCCCTCATCTGCTTTTCCCCAAGAGTCCAGTGTCCCCACATGGCACCTGTCCTCATGCCACGTCTGCTTTTGGCGAAGGCTGACATAGGGCAGAGCCTGGACTTCTTAGGAGCTTTAACAGGTAAATTGGAAGTCCCTACCCAAAAGCAGCACCTTTGAGGTCAATAGGACTTGGCACACTTTTTCTGTAAAGAGCCAAATATTTCCTATTTTGTGCATTGTGAGATGTATAGTCTCTACTTGTGATTATTGAACTCTGTCATTGTAACACGAAAACAGCCATAGACAATATTTGAACAAATGGACATGTCTGCGTGCTAATAAAACCCTATTCACAAAAACAGACGACAGGGTAGAGAGGTCCCGTTTGCTGACATCTGCCCTGTGTGATAACCCACGTTGTCAGGGAGGCCCGGTGTCTGCATTTTTCAAAGTGAGGTTGACATACCTCTACTGAAGTAAGTCAACTGGCTTATCTAACAACATAGAAGCTGACTCCCAGGATCCTTCTGTCACACAAATCTTCTTGTTTTCATAACAGTGCTCAGGAGTGGTCAGATTTTCCTTGTCTGTTTTCCTGATTTTCACTGTGGTGTCTGTGGATGGGTAACTGGCATTCTGGGTAACAAGCACCTGCAGGGGATGTAACTGAAGGGAGAAACAGGGAAGAAGGTATCACGTGGAGAGTGGAAGAGAGAACTGGTATTTTTTCATAAGTTGGCTCGTCAAGGTTCCAGTATTCAGGTCTGGTTTTATTTGTTATTTTAATAGAATATGTACTGATATTTGGGCACAGAGGAAGAACCCTGGGCCTTAGCCCAGATCCAAGTTTCTCTGAGTCCGGGGACCCCTCCACCACTACTCTCTCAGGGGCCAGGCTCAGGCCACCCATTGTTCGGACCGTGTGACTTCCAGAACTGCTGCCCCAGCAGCAGAGGGTTCCATGACATGCACGTGCGACTCCTTCCAGGACTTAACTCCGGAGAGATCTCTGTTTCCTGTTGATCGTGGGGTTTCCTGCACACAAACACTGTGTTCTGTCACTCTGTCACAGCGCATTATGTCAGGAAAGAGGAAGCTGTTCAGCCTGTAAATCTGTGTCACCGGCACACAGGGTGTTGTGTTGCGTGGTCTCGAGTATGGCTTGTCAACACCACGGGGCTAATATCAGTGTCAGGGTCTCCGTGCCTCTAATCACTCTGCATCTCTGGCTAGTGCGGGTTTCCCCCCGTCACTGGTGGGAGTAGCCCAGACTCCATTTAGAGCAGGCTCGTGATTTATCCAGATCCTCGGAATGCTGGCCGCTCCAGCAGGAGTGCACAATTGGCAGCTGATGCCCGAGTTCCAACTGGGTGCCTTCTCGGGTTCAATCAGCCAGGATCCATCTGATACAGAGACCTTGACTGGCTGAGGAATGCGGATGCTATGTCAAAAGGTCGTGGCTCAAAGCCAAAAAAGCGTCACGCTGACCTCCAGCTCTCCTTGAGGAGTGGATTTGAGAGACACCCTGGGGTCAGAAGGATAGCCAACATAAGCTTGTCTAAGGTGGCAGGGGAACATGGGGGAAATGTCAAGATTAACTGGGGCTCAGGGAGACATTTACCAAAAGAGGAGCGCACACCCCTGGCTTCGTCAGCATTTCCCCAGGCAAGATGAGTCAAACGTTTATATTTTTACATATGCAACACACTTGCAATTTTCAACCTGAGATGATGGAAAAACTTATTGAAAATAGTTAATCAATTTTACAAAGGAGCCATAGGTAGAGGCGCTCCCAGACCTCCAGTTTTGAAAGTCACCTAGAGGATACCAGTCTGACTCAGAGCTTTATGAAGGCACATTCCTAATAGGCTCTCTGTGCTCCACGAAGAACAATTGGTTTGGACGTGAACTGGTTTCTGTTTTTAGACTGTGGGCCCACAATCCCTTAAATAGGTTGGGGCTGTGCTGATTTCACCGTTCTTTGCATTTCAGTGAATTTTCTTGGTATGGTTTCACATACGTGATCTGCAGAACTTGAGGATGATGGAGAGCAGGAGTGGCAAACCACAGTCTCCTTGACACCATTCCCCAGTTCTGGGTCCATGGCAGCCATCAGTAATTCACCAATATTCTCCTTTCTTCCCAAGCAAGCATGGATGTGACTCCCTAACCCCAGTTAGTCCGTGCTCCAGGAAGTTGCTATCAAATGACCGGGTTGGTGCGTGTGCTGAGGCTTGTTTACCAGCCCTTGATATCTCCAGAAGAGATTCCAAAGCACTGCTGTTTTGATGGGTTTTTTTTCCCAGCATGACATGAGAATCTTTATTTTTGACCAATATGGGCAGTAATGTGATTTTTTATTAAAGATTAATTACGCAGGGACTTGGTGGACATCTCTTTGATAACATTCATTGTACTAGGCATGAGAGCTTCAGGATGGACAAGAGATGCCCTCTGACCTCAGAGTCTCGGGAAAACACAGTATTTTAAGGTCACGCTTCAGAAAGGATGGTCAGGGAGCCCAGGGAAAGGCTTCTTCTCCCAAACTGTGTGGGAAGGATCGGAGAAGGCTTCCTGGCAACGTGACTCTGGGGCTTCCTTAGAAGACAGTCCACATGGTTGTTCCAGTTCAGCTTTAGAGAAGCCCCACACCTGGACAGCATTATAACTATTGGGCTTACAATTTTTCATGCCTAGTTCTTAAAGCACACAGAGGCTCTTTGAGAGTTGTTAGGTTCTTATATCACAAACTGAGATGAAAAAATTCAAAAGTGGCCTGTGCTTATTAATCTAGCCCCAGATGTATTGTTTTTAGGCATCATGATCCCTGACATACCAGTGACTTTTGCTTTTTTTTTGACAGTGATATTTTTCCACCTTGTAGTGAGAGTAGGTTGGAATGAATTTGAAAATTAAAATATTTTTCAAGCAAAGGCAAGATTTTTCAAGTTTATTCACAGTGGAGCCCTTGCAACTTATTTTATCCCCTTTTCAAGCAAATCTTGAAAGGATGAAACAAATGGATTGTGAAACTGGAGGGTATCTCATTTTTTAATCCATTGTTCTGGTGAGACTTCTGAGCTTCCCTATAAAGCATATGGGTTGAGAAAAATTGGAAAAGGCCTCTTCAAGGACTTTTTCTTATGCTCCCTCATGTTTCAAGATGCTTTCAGTATGACGGCACATATGTCTTCATTTCTGTATAGGGGGCTCTCCATGTTCAGAAGTAAAGTAAAGTGAATTCATTCTGTGCTAATGAGAGAGCTGCCGTATGTTGGCCCAAACTCTCTGTGTCCTGTACTTCTTGGGCTGCTGAACTCGGCAACTCTCTGAAAAGGTACTCTCCAAAGTTTTCCAGCAGGGCTTTCCCGAGAGTTGAAATGGTGAGTCCCCCACAGTGGGCTCTGCTACTTAGAGCATGGTCCTAATGAAGTCCAAGGCCCCATTCCGTCCCTTCTGTACTAGGCAGGAAAGAGGTGACACACCCACCCTGGGTAATTTGAGGAGAGTTTAATAAAGAAATTATTTATGAAGGTGGGGTCAGGGCATAGAACAACCACAAGAGAGAGGGAATTTCCCAGAGACAGTAATGGCGGTGGCTATGCCCACCCTAGGCCTGAGGAGTAAGGACAGGAGCAGGCGCTGAAGCCAGGTGAGGGCATTGGGATGGAGCGGACCAACCTGGCAGGAGCTATAACCCTCCGTGGAGGAATTCAGCCTACCTTTGGTGATTCAGCTGTCTCCCCAGGAAAGGCCCCAGGATAATAGACATTCTGCCCTATTATTCAAGCCTACCTAGAAGACAGATGGTTAAAGGAACTCACTGATGTAGCTCAGATTGGTCAACTTTCCCAGGCATGGGGCAGAGCACAGGAGGGTGGAGGAGGATCTGGACAACAGAATGGAAGATTCCCTTATAGCTGTCAAGTTAGCTTCTTCCCAGAGAGACAGGCCACTGGCCATAGTCTCCGCCCTACTCCCAGCCCGTTGTTTCTCAGCTGTATTATGTGTCTGTCACCAGTGCCAGCATGGTGATATGTGGGTGCCAATTTATCACTGCCCCTGGCTGGAAAAAACAAGCCCCAATGGGCAGTTAGGCAAAGCAGATGTGTGTGGTTCTTTCTAGCCTCTTGTGAAGGGTTTTATTTTCGATTAGGAACTAGCCTGGAAGATTACCTGAGTTCTCTGTAAAAGTGAGCAGGAAGTTATCAGCATTGAGTTTGATAACTCACAAAGTAAGTCATTTAATCTGTGGAACTTTGGGACTAACAGTGACTCTCTTCCTGGGAGGGGAAGCCTTAATTTACAAAATTATCAGTATATTGAGAGTTCTGTCAATACTGGACCATCCCTGTATATTTCTTGAGTTTATAACTTATTGAGAATGGTGTTCTGTCTTGGGCATCACTAACAACTAACTATCATTCCTCTTTGCATGGTTTTAAGAATTCAAATTCAATTGGAAGACCTTCCTTTTGGTTTGATTCTCTCAATATCATGAACTAAATACTTTAACTTACCCATATGTCTGATGAACTCTCTTTTGTTTGCTCAGATGCTTGAGATAGAACGGGACTCATGTAATCAGACCACACTGCGAGATCTTAGCAGCACTATAAATATTTCAGCCAGCCAACTGACCCACACCCGCCCTTAGGCTGGGCATCCCTGACTACAGTGTAAATGACGCCCCTACAAGTCAAGTGTGGGCAGCAGTACATGCCGTGGTGTTTAGCTCTGAGGGACTTGAATGGAGACACAGAAAAAGATTCTAGCTGGTGGTAAACACTGAAACAGAGAAATCTTGTGGATTCAGGATTTAGCATCCAGTTGGGACTTTATGCAAAGAAGACTGATGCGGAAAAAGGCAACAGGAAGCTGGCCAGTAGAGAGGATAATGGAACAGGTCTTTGGAGAGGAAGTAGGGATGCTGAGAGGGAGGAAGCCAGAAGAAGCAAAGTAGGACAGAGGATATGTGTGTATGTGTGTGTGTGTGTGAGAGAGAGAGAGAGACAGAGAGAAAGAGAGAGAGAGAGACTGAGATCATTGAAATCAATTGATCCCTGAGACCAAGGACCTCCATTTCCCCCAGATTTTTAGTTCCTGGCTCTGTTTTCCATGAGGCCTAACTGAGAAAGGCCTGGTCCACAGCATAGGGAGCTCTAACCTAACTGTGGGGGGAGGTGACTGTCCAGCTTCAATGGATTTTCAGAATTCTGAGCTACTAAAGGTCAACAGCTGTGTTATTACAAACACTGTGGAGTGCATTTTATCAATGCCAAAATGCACATCACACTGACAACAGCTCTTTGTTAGCACTGGGGAGCCCCCAGAGCCCTAGGGTAATTCCATCACCACCCAAGATGTGGGATAGTTTGGTATACAGTCCAGGGCACAATAAAAAAATAAAAGAAAGAAAGGAAGGAAGGTGGGAGGAAGGAAGGGGGGAAGAGAGTCAGAGAGGAAAAGGCAAGGGGAACAAATAGAAGGAGGAAGGAAGGAAGCGAGGAAGGAAGGAAGGGAGAGAGGGCGGGAGGGAGGTAGGGAGGAAGGAAACATCTGCCAGACCCTCTCCGCTCTTTTATGGAGCCTCTGAGGCTGTCTTTCTGGTTCTTTGTCTCTGTGTTCACTTGGCGTTTTTAAAAAGGAGACAAAACAGGTGATGAACATAGTCTGAGTGATTTTCCCTTAAGACAGGGAGATGTCATGCTGAGAAAAGGGAGCGAATCTCAAGGGGAACTTGTCTAGAGACCAAAAACTAGGAAGGACAGCTTATTTGGACTTCGGTTATTTCATTAGATATATAAAGTGCCTTTGAAAAGAGCAGGGTGCTCCAGGGACAAGTCAAAACATGGCAGCCTTCAGCTTCCAAGGAGAAGTGGCGATGGAACTGCTATGGGAAGGACTTTGACTTTACCAAGTCGGTGACGGCAGATCCAGCCCTTGAAATGGAAGACAAAGAAGAAACCTGGAGACAGTCTCCCTGCTGTGCTTGGAATTCACCATGAACTATTTCTCAGGTGGCTTTCCCTCCCTCCCACGTCTTATGGTGATAAGAGGCAACAGGGCCTGGAGTCAAGAGCATGGATTGTGGATTCCATGTCAAATCGAAGTTTCTTCAGTTGCCAGCAGTGGGGCCTTGGGCAGGTTCCTTTACGCTCAGAACCTCAGTTTCCTCTTCTGTAAAGTACAAGCCACACAATGAATACCTCTGAGTACTAATGTGAAGCCCCAGTGAGACGGTGAAGAGTTCGCCTCCTGAAGAGCTTAACACAATTTCTTGACTATGTAAGCATTCAGCCAGTCTTGGCTATAAATGCCGTCTCTCTTCATCGTCATCATCACCAACTTTAGGCCCATGTCCATGGGAGCCCCAGGGCCCTGGGATCACTCCCACAATACCTGCCACAAAGTAATCCTCAGTACATATTTGTTAGTGGATGGCAGCAGAAAAAATGAAACTCAGGTGATCACAAATGCCCCTTTAAGGATCTCCACTGCCTGTGTTTCAGGGATCTCCTTTCTCATTCATTCATTCTTCATTCATAAAACCTAGGTGCCTACAATGTGCTAGTTACTGAAGATCAGCAATGCATGAACAGCAGTCCTATCCTTGAGGCATTTACAGATAAGGAAGCTTGCTTGGGATTCTAGGTCTTGATCTCCAGTGGTGCCAATGTTTCTCTTGTCTTTGTGTGCTTTCCCCTCCCTCCTCTGCCTGGACAGTGCTCTGTGCCGTGACAATGGCTACCAAAGCTGCACAGGTACTTCCATGTTTAGGAGTCTCAGAGCAAGGGTGAAGTCTTTTTTATTTTCATCTTGCTGACTTATTTATCCTCTCCTTGTTATTCCATTCCCCCAACCCCAAAGTCATAGGTCAATCTTCTTTTCAGAAGCCAAAAAGGGAGAGTCCTTAACATTCCTGACTGGCTCTCAGTAGTGGTCAGCTCTTTATATGTTCATATCCTTGGTTTGACCACCGTGTGCCTACCTGAGTCTTGCTGTTCACTACTTTCAAATGCTGCATTAGTTCCTTTTCTGAACCTGTGCATGACTGCACTTCAACTTCTCATGGACCTTTGAACGACGAAAGGCCTTCCTTTCTCTGGGAAGTCGATGCTCTTATATTAAAGCATTTGGAAATCCAGCCAATGAGGGGTGTTGGAATAAGGACACAGCCACCCTGTGGTCCAATCCGAGAGACCAACCCAAATGGGCCAGGGAACAAAGGAGATTAGCTGGAGTGCTGTCTCCTGCTATGTCGTCATTGCAACTGGATTTCCAACCAAAGGTCCCCATCTTCCAGCAGCTTTCAGGGGCCACAACATTCAACCAATGGGAACAAGATGTCCTATGGGAACACAGGACCCAACGCACTGGGTTTTCCATCCCTGTCCACATGGATCTAAAAATACAGACACTTGTGAAGTGTGGGAGGCCAGTTAAAACCAACTGGGCTCAGGTGAGCACGTTTCAATCAGGTATGCCCGTACGTGTGAGTATAGCGTGGTGCTGTGGGTTCGTGTCTTGTTGGCGAGAATGAGAGGTTTTGTTAATGTCCGCTCCCCATCCGTTCCCATTATTGCATCCTGATGACTGTTATCAAAGGTGACCCAGGGTAGCCTCAGCCCTAAACCCACAAGGCTGCGAGGGGCAGAAGGATCATCTCACCAAAATCAGCTGGAAGGTCAAGATGAAGCAGGCCAGCCAGGGTCCCCCCGCCATGAGGGATGTGTCCTCTGAATACTCCTTGAGGTATAAAAATAGCCCTGGAGTCACTGAATGCAGAGTTGGCTTTCTCCCCAAACCTTATAAGTAGGCAATCAGGATTTAACAACCCACAAATTCCAATTTTTTAGTTTATGAAAAAATATATACATATATTTTTACCTCAGTTAGAGACTCATCTTTTTAAAAAAATCATTCAATGACTTCCTCCCTCTCTTCCCAATGAGGAAAACTGGACTATTTATGCTACATTTTAGGCTTTTTTTTCATATATAATTTTTCATATAAATGCACATTTTCCCCTTCTTTCGGGGCGGAAATTTAACTTTTGTGGAAATGTGATGTGTGTTTAAATGACCAATTTCATAGGCAATATGTCTGATAATTGCGGAGAGATACTGAGTTAACTTGTAGCAATGAGTTTATGTGACAAAGAGAAATCAGTTTGTTTGCGGTAAGCATAGGATAAGGCTCGAAACTTTACTATTTGGGGGTGGGGTGAGGTTGGGGAAGGGAGGCCCTGAAATTGCTTTTTATAATTAAAAAGGGAATCTCGGATGTTTTATATCTTGAATATTTACAATAAAACCTTTAAGTGCTTGTCAAGAGGGTAATGTGTCATTAACTGGGGACTCTGCCTCGCCTCTCCTCTCGGACATGACAGTGCGCAGGATAAGAGAAGAGTAATTATAGTTCAGCAGGGCTGCCAGGTGTGATAAATGACTAATCAGCACGCAGGAGCCTCTGTCCTCAAAGGAGGACTATTACAGTGTTATCAGCTGCAGGCCTGGGTGTACGGGGCCCAGAACAGGGACAGGGACAGGACCTTGTGCCGGGCGGCTTGGCATGCCGTGGCTGTCTCTTAGTTTTGTCACTGGCGTCTTTGTGTGGCTGCCACTGGGGGGAAGGAGACACACAGGGGCTCCGGCAATCTGCCTCATGCTAATATTTATATAACACACTCGCCAGCCTCTGTGGCCCAAGGCTGGGGGTGGTTTTGCCTGGGAGTGGGTTGGGGGGTGGCTTTGATGGCATAAGACCCTGCAAGAAGTCCCATTTGGCCTCTCCTATTCCTACCGTGTCTGTTAGGTGTGGGAGTTATTTGCAGTATATTTGACTACTTCCCGCGTGGGAACAATGCAAACTGTTCCCCGAGCAAGCCGACAGCTCAGCCCTGTCCCAGGATGTACCACGGGGGCCCGCTGGACCCTTGACCCAGATGTTCTTTGACTCTGCTCAGGGACAAAGTGCCTTTAGATCTGATTCATTTGTTCCTGGTGATCAGGAAACGGTACCTATCAACCTAGGATGAACAGTCCTACGGAAATTAATCAAAACCCCTTTCAGACAAACTGCATTACATTGATTCTTTCCGGATAAGCCCTGGGGTTGGTTTTTTTTTGTTTTTTTTTTAAATCCCAGCATGTGGAAGAATGGCAGGGGAGTAGCCAGCCCATTTTTAAAAATCATTGTAAAAAATGTTTTTTACATCAGGAAATAGGCATCTGAGTATGAGGAGTGGAAAAGGACACAATGTGCTTTTAAAAAAACGAAGAAGAAGGAGATAGGACGACACTTTTGATACAGAGGTTATTTTTATAATACTTGCATTTTTATCGGTTGACATATTTTAACAGGGAGCCCTGACTGAAGTCACAAAAATTATGACTCCGGCACCCGAGCTACTTATCTGACAAATGCAATGCGAAGGGTCTTGTTCTTATCAATGAGATCAGATTTCAAAAATGAACGCTAAGACCGAGGCATCGCTCTGTGCACAGATAACCTTGCAGGCGCGAACTCCCAAACCAGAATAAAAGAATTCGCTATGAAATAATGGGCCAGGAAGCCCAATCACGTCACACGGTAATAGACAGTGGGGGGTGGAATCAAAAGAGGGAAAAAACTCATTTCATCTCAGTTAATGGCAGGGAAACGAAGGCAGAGAAGGACTTGGGAGCGGAGCTGGTGTGACAAAGACCAGGGTTTCGCCGTGTCATGCACCATTTGCCTTTGCACTGGGGCTCTTTTCAGGAGCTGTGAAGCCATTATTATAATGTGAAAAGGTGGAAAGAAATACTCCCTTCTGGACACTGGAAGGGCAAATGAGGTGCAAGCTTTTTTTTTTCTTTTTCTTTCTTTCTTTTTCTCCCAGTCTCTCTCCTTTGCCTTTATGCATAATGTGCTCGGAAAGGGTTCGAGTCCCCCTGGTAAAAAGCCCGAAGAATGCCAAGGAGTTCGCTGTGCCCTTAGATAAACAGTTGTCTTGGCTCTTCTTACCTCCTTTTGTGACTTAGCTGGCTGGGAAGTATGTTCCGACCTCAGCTCCTCTCTGCTCACATTATTTTCAAATAAGGGAGTTCTGAGCCTGCACCCAATCTTAGCTGGCTTGAAGTTGTCAGCAGGAAAGAGGGACAGAGGTACCTGGATGCACGGTGGCCAGCCTTGGTCCCTTCTGACTTCCTGGGGTGGGGCACAGAATCGGAAGATGAGAGAAAGAAAGGCTTCCCTTGTTTTGGTCCTCAGCGATAATAAGGAGTGACTTCTTCACGGTGCTTGTTGGCAAACCAACTTCTTTGTAAATTAGGAGACTGGTTAAAATGAGCTTTCTTCTAACTGCAAGACCAATAGTGTTGCTACTGTCTTTTAAAAATGCAGGGTGGGGGGAAGAAAAGAAAAGAGAAAACTTGAAACTGGTTTGTTCCTAGGTGGTTTATGAGAACAGTAAGATTACATACACAGCCAGCATTTGATTCTCAGGACTGCTAAAGTGTGAAGAACAGCAGTGACATTCTTGTCTTTAATAAATCACAATAAAAATGTTTATGAACCCTGCAATTTACTGTCTTTTAAATGCAAATCGAAAGGGGCACCATTGCAAGTGTAAAGGAGACCCGAGGTGGCCTGAAGGAACTAGAAAATGTTGCAATAGATGGTGTGATCTTAAATCGGACCATTTCCAAATGATTTCTCATTTTTACATCTGTGACAGTTGGGTCACTTTATTAATGAGATTGCTATGGATTTCGGGGAGGCAGAGGCCAGCATGGCCTTCAACAGTGGCCTTGAGTGAATGACATCTGCACTTCACTGAAGGGAGAGGGACACCGGGAAATCAAAACCCAAGTCCCAAAAGTTGTTTTGACAAAATGAAGGTACGAGAGGTCCCTTCAGCGGAAGTCAGCTCAGACACAGATTTTTGTAAAATGAAACTCCCATGTCCTTTCAATAAAATCTCCATTTGGAAACGTTGAGGACTTGTGGATAGACGAAGTGACCTTGGCACTGCAGCAATACTTACGGTGAGCCCCTTTCAGCCGAGTGCTCCCCGAAAGGCAGGTCTCCCCTTGCCGTTCACTCACCGTGTGGAGGTTTTCTACCTTTGCAGGAAGCGCCAGGCGGGAGAGTGAAGTAGACAGAATGTGCCAGGATCCTAGTGCAGCTCCAGGCTCTCATCTTCCCAGTCATGTCACACTGGCCAAATTTTTTATTATGCTTGAACCCCAGCTTCTCTACCTGTAAAACTGTTCTGAGTTTGCATAGGGGCAGTGTCTCCCCCATGAGTGGGGGTCCAGAATTATTAGCTCCATTTCCCCCTTTTGCCTCTCTCCCCGCACCTTTCCATTCTCCCTGCTAATGTGGAAGGAGGAGAGATGAAGAGACAACAGTCAGCTCACGTCAATATTTGGCTGAGAATAAAGATCACGTTCACTTGGGGACATTCTAGTGTGTGTCGTCTCCCCTGAAATGTGAATCAGGAACACACGGACAGGTACAGTGAAAGAAAGTGAACAGCCCATGAAAACAGGCTGCGCTGCAATTCTCCCGACTGTTCCCTTCCTGCTTCCCACCTGCCTCGTATGGAAAACACCCAAAGTAGGCACTGTTTATAGAGCCATTGCTTGCAAAACATTTCCCCGCTCTCCAACATATGCGCCGTAAAATGCTGCAGAGCTGTGTGCTCACTCGCTGCTCCTGAAAAAAAAAAGCATTTTGCTTGTTTTCAAACACAAGCGTCTCACGCGGATCGGAGGGCGAGGCGTGGATCTGTGTGCCTTGGCAGCCCCTCGCTCAAATGTGCATCTCTGGCAAGTCCTGTCTGCTGAAAACACCGCCACAGAGCGGGCTGTCGGATTCCGAAGTCATTATACCATCTGTTTCTCCAATCTTCTGCTCTTCAGCGTAGACATATGTTCAGGGGGGTTGTGTGTGTGTGCTGGGGGTGCTTTTTTCCGGGGAAGAGGAGGAGGATGCATGCGCCTGCCCACCTCTCCGAGAGATCCCAAAGCAAACTCAAATAAAATTTCAAATGACTCCAAACTCAGGGCTCCTAGCAAGAAATTTTGCAGTATGGGGTCATCTCCTACAAACCAGCCCCACATGGGCTTCGGAGACAGCGGACCTTTTGTGTTTGCAGTTAGCTAATCAGGGAGCTGTTTGGCCTGGATTTGTTTTTGTTCTTATCCTGGTAATATCCAACAGATTTTTTTAAAAAAGGTTCACGATTATATCTGTAT